>JARUPZ010000007.1:1115000-1757356 GCA_031213475.1 Nereocystis luetkeana
ACGTTCAAAAAAACTAATGCGATTGTTCTCAAGATGTCCCCCCTTACCCAACATTCTCGTGGACGACCAACCCTCCTTGAATATTGCCCCCCCCCCCCCCCTCCCCCCGACCTGCCGACTGCCCTTCCAGTTCCATGACGGAATGGGCTTCTTGGTGAGCCACTCGCTCATCACTAACACGTTCGAGTTCAGCCTGCAGCGTGTCAACCCCAAGTTGACAGTCCCATACTGGGACTTCACGATCGAGACCACGGATGCCGCTGATATCGTGTACGATCCTAAACTGCCTTTCACAAGGACGGAGCTGTTAAGCCCCTCGTGGTTTGGAACCGCCGACCTCAAAGATAATGTGGTGAGAGGTTTGGTGCCGGGATTTCATCCTCAACCGTTTAAGTTGTCGATGTTTTTGATGTTGTTGCTGTTGTTGTTGTTGTTGTTGTTGATGTTGTTGTTGTTGTTGTTGTTGTTGTTGTTGTTGTTGTTGTTGTTGTGGTTGGGCGACGGGGCAGAAGTGGTAGGGGCATCTGTCGCGCTTTGTCCTCAGACAAAACAATGCCATGGTACGTCTAGCGCCGATATCGTTATTTGGTCATGTTGATATCACGATGAACCCCGTACCTCACGAGACACTTGTAACATACAATTTTGTGAGGCATAATTGGACGCTCTACCCGACGAACAATGCCACCACTCAACCTTGGCATCTAACAAAAAAAAAAACTAAACCAATCTCATGGTTTCGCGAGATAGCTTGTTTTGTAATTAGAAGATCGCCGACGGGTATGGGCTCGTAGGTACGGTGTATACAGTCCACATCATCGTTCCATTCGCCCGTATACCGACCTAACCAGTGACCCCCCGACCGGCCTTGACTATTACGGGGGGCCCTAGTTAACAGGACCTATGGTGTACATAAAAACCTATATGTTTCACCATTTTTACTAACAATATTTGGTCCTGTTAACTATGGCCCCCCGTAATAATACTTTACCCGTGTTCGGCACGTAAACATCGACAGGCCGACCTAAAACCTCTAAGTTTCTGACCCATCTAACCCCCCTTTTATCTAGATCGACTCAGGTACAGGCCTGTCACATCCACCCCGCATTTTCTCCGTATATCGCATCTCCCCATCCATGATGAATAGGTCAAGGACGGCCGGTGGGCATACACAGAAATTCCCAATGTGAGGGAAGGTAATCCTGGCTTACTCGAGACTGATGTCTACGGCAAGCTGCGTTCTCCGTGGAACACCAACGACAGAGCGTGAGTACGGTAGAAGACCGTGTGGCGATGGTATTGTGTTTTTATTTACCGCTTGGTAATGGTTTGCGACTAAGTTCCTGTTCTCCAGAATGTTTGTCAAGCGAAACGAACGGTAATCACGGGGCGACAGGCATCGACGAGTTTCGTCCGGATGAACGAGGTTCCCTAACTTAACCCGGTATATACTTAGATGTAGTGTCGCATAGTGTCTGTGTTCTCCTTGGAACATCAAAAACGGAGCGTCAGAGATAAACCTATCTACGTCGTATTTTTTACTGAGGCTGTTCTTGGGTTTTGGTTGTTTGGGTACATAAAAGGCTTCGCATATATATAGAACCACCCCGATGTTTCGCGATTAAGATGACTGCAATCATGTCGCGGGTTTGCAGACAGTGATTTGCTTTCCGACAAGCGCGTTGGGTGTTTACGCTCCCGACTATTCGAGGTTGAGAAGAAGGTTTTTCCAGGGTGCAGTCTCACTGGGGTGGTACCCGTCCTCTTTTTGCGGTGATACTTTTATTTCCTTGCGGGAAGACGACTACGCTGTCAGGACGGCACCGATTCGTTGGGGGGTTTCAAGTGGGGGGAGGGTTTTCCCCAGGTGTTTGCCCCGACGCTCATGACCCCCGTCCCCTCCTCCCTGCGTCGAGCACCGATATGATTATATAGTCAGTGTATAGTATACCCGGTACGTACGCCTTACGTACACCCGAGGTACCGTGGACCCTTTTGACGATAGATATGCGATATTCGTTTTAAAAGCAGGGATCTACCTACCACTTTCAACTGGAAACATCTACCGCGCATCAACCCCAAAGTGGATAAGCGCCACTACTGCCCATCCTGTGACCCTCCATTGCCGCTCCAGACAGTCATCAAAACGAAACAAGTACATAGAGGATGCCTTCGAAACATCCTCCGCAAGAAATCAGGGGTTTCCACAAGATCCGGAGTAGTATTATTGCACGAGAGGGTCTATATTACTTTCCATTGATTGGCAAGAACGACTGAGCTCATACCTACCTCGGACTTCTGGTTAAAACACTTCCGTATAGCCTACACAGACCAGCGACTACCTATCGGTACACGTTCTAGGTACACCCCGGGATTGCGCTTAACGATGGGAATCGATATTTTTACTTTTTGTGTTTTAGTTCCTAGTTTCGGGGTCGAAGCTGAAATGTTCAATGGATACTGTACGAATACTTTCGATTGAATCTCCAGGGAACTCGAGCACGCGAAACGAGCCCCACTCACTTCGTCTGACGAGGGGGGCAATACAGATGATACACCGCGAAAGCAAAATATCTCACAACACAATGGCTACACGTTTCCAGTTCCGAAATCCGTTGAAACGCCCTACTGGAAAATATGAATGGGTGGCGATTCGCAGCTCAGGCGTGTCGAGGTGCGGGAAACCAACGAAATCAATGTCATAATAGCTGGTTTCAGACGGTTCTCTAAACCGTGCAAGCAGTCGGAGAGCGCCGCAGATTTAACCACTGAAGTATGACGCTACGTATGTACGCGTTGATATCTCCGTGCATGGTACTGTAGTAGCAGTTCCACTGCACCCCCCACCTCGGATGCCCGGAGTGCTTCGTTTGACAAGTTAATGCTGAACTCCTCCATAAAAGTAACTAAACCAAATATCTTTGAAGCGCCAAAGGCCGTCACGAATATCGACACCGGTGGGGTTATGCAAGGTGTCGAGGTATGCCCTCAAGCGCGCTGATTCGACCACGTTACCAAAACGGAAAAACGGAAACACAGGTACGTCTCCCGATCAGTGGGCGAGCAGTGTCAGGCCAGCGCCGACGGGTTCCTAACTTGGCCGGATTGCAAAACCCACTATGAGCTCGTCACCACCAACCACGAGTTCTACTCGTGGGTGTGGGATAGCATGGGCGACCCGCACGGTCCGGTGCATTTCTGGTTAGGAGGCAACATTGACTGCGACACGATGTACAACAACATTGGAAATCTTGTGGGCACCGAGATCGCGGAGATTTTCGCGTTTTTGGCGAACGGCCACCGCAAGGGGCTGTTCTGCGAGAAGGTTTGGGGCTGCCGGAGAACCGCGTCGGTGGATGAGAAGCCATACGAGGTGAGAGCAAAAGCGTTAGAAGACATGCATTCATGAAGCAAGCGCCGAAATGAATGACGACATGAACCCCTTTCGCGAAAGACGAAAAATGGATTGAACATCACGAAACCAAAGACATGTACTGTGGAAATGTATCCCTTTTTTGCACGCTCGCGACCAAGGGTTGGAAATTACCCGTGCGTGTGACCAACGTGCTGGGTGTGCGTAAGAGCGTCTACCAGCATAGGCAACCACTCCAGTCCAGGTCAGCCGTCGGGGTGCATGGCCTAGAATCTCGGAAGATCTTCTCAACAATTGACGGACGAAGGGCGGTGGTGTTGTTTGTCTAATACATTGACGTATATATTATGCTCTTTTACTCTGCAACCGCTTGCCGTTCGTCGCGGTTTTTGCATATCACGCCCGCGGGTTTCAATGAAAATACGCAGCTCATGTCGAGCGGTACCTGTGGCTGCCAGGGCTACGACCTCTCCCAGGGGGACGACTTCAAAACTATTATGGATTTGCTCGACTACGTGGAGTACTACATCGGCGGTTACAGCGAGGACGTTCAGCGGCAGGTCGTCGAGATCATCTGCTCCGGTGTAGTCAACTACGGTGAACACTCGCAGGTGAATTAAGGGGGGGTCCACTCCTGCTTATATATAGTTTGGTATAAATGTTGTTAGGAACTCCAAGAGGAGGGGGAGATTGGACCACGTGGTATCTCCGTGGGCTGGGAATGCGTGCAGACAGTATGACCCCAAATGGCGAATGAAGGGAAGGATATGCCGTTTATATGATGGGTGGACATGCTGGAAAAAAAACGGCAAAGGTGAAAAAAATGGTTGACTTGACAGCCAGCTGTTCTCCTTACCAAGGCGAGGAAAGAAATGGGGTATCCATATCCCGACCCCAAATTTGGGTTGTCGTAGCTACCCAACTTTTGGTGGGATGAACAGTATCGAAGCGCATGTTGCATGTTGAATACAACTGGGGCTGTGAATTGGCCCGATCTCACCCCTAGTTTTTTTGGGGGTGGCTAAGTATTTAGGCATGCCAACTGGCTGAGATACTGTAGCATTGCGCTATATCAAACTTCACACGCCAGGCCACAGACGCGCCAGTTACAAACAGCGACGAAATATTCCCGCACATTACCTCGGGAAACTACTGCACTTAACAGCACGGCGTGAGAAAGACGTCTGTCACGCGGTTGTGCTGCGCGCACAACGAGCCATAGGCGAGGTGCACCCCCCCCACATACATGTAGACCCGGGGGCACCCCGGAGGGCAAGCGTCTTTGTGGTCAGGGAGAAGTATCCCCAAAGAAAGGCCGTACTTTTTATTTTGGCGTAGGGCGAAAGGCATTGGGTGGAGCTAGCTAGCCGCATAAGAGCCGACGGCTCGTTGTAGAAGAGCGGGATAGACAAGAGGCGTCAGCATCAATTTCACGCCTGGGTCGGCTGTAGCTGTAATGCACGACACAAACTAAGCCGATATAGTGAGGCACGTCCCAGAGCTAACAAACATCGAGTCATTCTATATTCATACTGGGGAATTTTTTCAGTGTTGGTAAACCCATGGCAGGTGGTAGCATGAGCCTTTATCGGTAGCTGTGAAAGCGCGTGCCCGGCATTTGAAAAAAAAAACAATTGTTTCAGGTTGAAAACTGCCTCTTCTTGCGGGCGAAGCAGGAAGACACGACGTAGAACGACCGCAGGGAGGAAATGAGTGGGGGTGCGCGCGTGCACGCTCGACACCCGATAAGCTCACACCGACGACTAGATGTAGGTACGCGCCACCTTGACTGTTACACTTCTACTCTTTCGGTTGTACTCCATACTGGGGTTTGACTAGATATACTTCCGAGCTTTAGTCCCACGTGTATATGCAACACTTGAACACGACAAATGCTGCCTATTCATAAACACCTGCCCTCAATGGAAGTTACGTACGGGAATATTGCTTCTGCCTACAATACTAGCTTGAAATAACTCTCATCGTTTTGTTTATGCAGTTCATTGCTGATACTACCGGGGTCCTATGTCACTGTTGAACCTGGTAAACGAAGTCACATTAAAGCATTTGTATTATATATACCCTGGTATGAAGTTGATTTAAAACCTTTTAATGTTTGTCGAGTAGAAGCGATGCCTCGTCTAGACGAAGTAGGTACGTTGCAACTACAGCCTTTTAGAGAGTAACCGTAACGGCTTGACACCTGCCGAGTGCTGCACTGTCCGCCGTGTGCTGCACTGTCCGCCGCCACGGATACACATCATTCTCCAACTACTATACCAGCCTGAGAAGCTACTGAAGATGATGTTACGGCTCGCGTACGTGATGTAGTTGATGAAGTTGAGGAGCTGATGCAGCTGGTGTAGTTGAAGCACCTAATGAATGTGAAGCAACTTACAGAACTGTTGAAGCTGGGGCGAACCTGCGGCAATGGTGGTAAACGACACCCCACCTGCCTTTGCTGCGCAAGCTGTTGGTGTACCAGTCGTTGCTGTGTGCCAGACGTTGTTGTACCAGTCGTTGCTGTGGCTCTCGATGTCTTTGTGTGACGATTATGACGATGCCGACGAAACGGATGGTGACGATGATGCTGTAGAAAGGGTTTGCCTCATACCTCGATCTGCGGAGGTCGCCATCACCTGTGATCGCCGTGAAGTGGATGAGCGTGGTAATGGTGGCGCTGCGATCGATGGGTGGTAGCTGATTGGGGTGACACGGAGGTATCTGGTGTGCGTAAGACGCTAAGTCACTCTGACAGTGTCGGAAAAGGGGTCGCATACAAATGCTCTCCGTAAAACATACCCTGGTATTACACTGTGAAATGCGTGACACAATGTCGAAGGGGAAACAACTACACTACCGAACAAAATTGAGTTTTCGCCACCACCAGCAACTACTACGCGTTTTACCTAATTGTAATCCTACGATGGCCCGTTTACAGTATGAAAGAGGTTGTGTGATGCCTCGAACTGCTCGTCTAAGCTGGGCTAATTTCGTTAACACTTCATTCGCAAGGCGAGGGGCTGCCGTGGGACCTGATAAAGCGGCTTTTTATAACGAATTCAATACTACACTACCCATGCACGATTGGAATGAGGCATCGTAGTTCCCCTCGCTGGGGTATTTTATGCCTACGCACGGCGTGAAGGAAGGGCCGGGGGCATGAATCTCCGCCACATTGATGTTAGACAACGTTAACCCGTTGGCACCAACAGCGCCAAAATTTGAAGAAACTAAACCCCAACCTACCGATCGACCGAACGACCGACCAAAATATCCACCACCTCGACCCCCCACTCCCCACCACGCGTTATCTTACCTACTCGCTTCGCCCTTCCTCCCCCACCCCCCTCCCGCCGTTGAGCAGTCGAGTTCTTCCCTGGACCCCATATTCTGGCCGATGCACGGTACGATGGAGCGACTGTATCAATTCGCCGTGGTGACAGGCCAAGTTTCGGAGTTCTCTTGGCCGGATAAAGACATGCCCGTTTCCCTCCCAGACGGCACGAGCTACACACAATACGTGAGCAGCTACTACGAGGAGTGTAACGGCCACCACGGCAGTCACATCTTCCCCTTCGGCTTGTTGGGGTCAGACACCGACGGGTTCAAGGTTAAGACGGGCGTCCGCAGCAACCCGATCACAGGAAACAACCTCACCAACAGAGAGGTTCTCGAGGCGTTCGACCCTCGATTCAACTCCATGAACTACGTGTACGACACGTTCAAGTGGGACCACTGTCTGCCGGAGGGGTACAACTTCGATGACGCCTGGGGTGAGACCGCGCCCTCGCCCAGGAATTTATTTTTCGAGAGGAATGGACCCCTGTCCGCCGTGTACACGAGTTTCAAGAAGAAGATGGCCAAGGTCATGGAAGATGAGGGAGATCGTTTGAAGGAGGAAGGACGGAGGGGGCAGGGCGGGTGAAGCGGGGTAGAGCGGTAAAGGACGTGATGCACTACTCTTATCAATGGTAGGTCTGTAAAATGATCGGCAGAACAGCGCGGGTGCGGTAAAGGTTTAACTTTCAGCCCCTTGTTGTTGACCCATTCAGAATCACACGGTCAAGCGACTCTTTAACTGGCCGTGACGTTCCGAGCACTTTTGTGTTTCGTGGTATGCCTAGGCTGAGCCGCTTCCGGCAACAACGCCATACAATGCGGTAAAAGCAGGTTTTCGTTTTTCGGTGGCGATGTTCTGGGCTTTGGTCAAAAGCCTTGTTGTCTTTGTTTTTGGACATACGGGCACCCAGGCGGGCTCCCTGGGGGGATTGGTTTTGGCGTTGCTTAGTCGTCCCTACATGTATATAACCACTGTTGGGATGGAAACCCTGTTTTCAAGAGCACGGCAGGCTCAGGGGACAGCTAAAAGAGAAAAACAAGTCGAAGATAATCGACGTTGGGTGTCGACAAGGTGCGTTCGAAAGCCGAATCCGACCCCGGACTGCCCAGGGTCAACATCCAGACAGGAGGGGGCAGGGGTACTCATTTGTTGCTTGCCGTAGTCCTTTGGCCATTCACCACGACCACTTTTTCGATATGAAGCTCTCATCTAGTCATGGAGCTGGATTTACTACAATCCCCGAACGCGTTTTCAAATATTATCTTTCCCTGTGTTCAGAACAAGCCCCTCACCGGTTTTTCTCAGCAAGACATTTTTCGGAGTGAGGTGTCGTGTAGTACTTTGTTATGCGCGGTGTCGCCCGAGGTTTGCTCTGAAGTCCCGAAATTTCACGCGACCAGCCCAATCATTTTTTTTTCCCACGCAGCAAGCCCGTTTCTGTGTGAGCTGACCAATTATTTTAATCCGAGATCATCAGCCGAAACAGGCTTCAAGATACATCCGATTTGAAATGCTCCGGTTTGAAACGGACCGATAACCGGGCATTGGAAATTCGGCAGAAGTAGATAGAGCCTATTTACCCTTTCGGCTTCGACGAAAAACCTGTAGAAATAGAGCCGACGAGGCTCATCCTACAGTACGCATGACCTGCTTCGGTGATTATTTGTTGTGATACGTCAAAAACGAAATGAATTCGAAGATTGAGTGCGGCACAGAGCCCTTCGCTCTATTAATAGGGGCCTGAGCTCGGCAGGAAAAAATTAGGTAGCCACCCTACGGCAACACCAATCGGCAGGTGGGCGGGCGCACGGGCGGGCAACTCGCCTCTGCATTTGCGACACACTAGCGGGGCCTTCTCTTTAGCTGATTTCAGAAACTGCCGGGTCAATTTGCAGAGTGGTACAAGTGGAGTGTGCGGTAAGTGTTGTGCTAAGGTTAGATAGGGATGGGTTTTAAACATCCTGCATAATATATAAGGCGGATATCATGCGCTTCTCCTTTGACTGAAACATTTTGCAGATTGTAGGTTTGACAATATCTGCTTTTTTTCTAATGCGGTCGGCATTGTGTTTTTGTTCGTTTTTTTTCTAGTTGCTCATACGCCGGTGGGTTACGTATATATATCCTGCGTATGGCGCGTATCACGCCTAACCTGCACGGTTCTGCGTTGAACGTTTCCAAGATTCTTCCTATGCTCGTACGGGGGTAGATTTTGTGCATCCTGTGTGTAGTGTTTATCACGCTCTTCTTCTTTTTCTGAAACAGTTTGGCAGATTTAAGATGTTACAATATATGTCAATACTCAATGTCGTTCAGCATTTATTTAGTGTTATTCTGTTTCTTGCCGAGGGCAGCATGCGTTCTGGCAGAGGGGCAAGACCGAGGAACCAAGGGTCCGTACAGTCATACATGGCTATCTGTGATGAGTCCGTCTGTTTGTCTGTCTGCGGTGCATTCTCCTGTCTATCTGATTAAACTGTCTCGAATTTCTGTCTTTTTTTGGCTGTCTTTCGGCGGCGTATACCGCTGACTGCGAGACCCTGACCCTGGTGAATTACCCCCCAAAACACAGTGTTTACATCAACGGTTAACCTTGGGCTTACGCTTAGTACTGCTTCCATCGCACGTTGTCTCCAGTATAGACGTCGCCATCCTGCTGTGGATATGTATGGAGGCGTGGTTTGAATGCGGTGAGAGCTTGTTCTGGATTTGTTTTTTCACGTGTGAACGCACACGGCTTACGTTACGCGTCAGGCAGTCTTACCTCGTATACTAGTCTGCTACGCAGCAATGACGCGTCTAACCTGTTCGTGGCGAAGTGCGTAGAGGCTTCCATGGTTTGGATAGTGTGTCGATGTATCTGATGTATACTGTCTGTCTGTACGGGTCGTGTTTGGAATCATCACTGCGATAGCTGTACGTAAACGATTTCCTGTAACTCGGAGTCTAAGTAAACGAGGGGACTGATTATCACAAGGGAACTCGTTTCGTCGCTAGCCATTTGAAGTTGGCCACAAGCCCCAGTATTTTTGTGTTTAGCGCGGTGTGTCCTAAATATAACAAAATTCCGTGTTGTGGTGTGTACGTCCCGTCGAACCCTTGTTTCTTCTGTGAGACCCATTGTCACCTGCGTGGCCTCTCAGGGTTCAAACTTCATTAACCCATTATTCTACGATACATACTACTAGTAACTGCCTTGTTCTCTTTTCTTCTTCTTTTAAAAGAAGAATATCTTTCTTCCCGACCTTATGTTCTTGACCAGGATCCGTCTCGATTTTCGTAGACCCTTTTGTCCAATTTTCGTAGACTTTTTTTCAGTTCTGATTGGGTTAAAGTTTCTTGCTCAGCTCGAGCTCTAACTCTCTTTTCGTAGGTTTTCGGTTTTAGTTCCTATGTTATAAAATATATGTGTCTTTCCCCCTCCGTTTTTGTCCAAAAAACGTGTTTTCGTTTTCTATGTGGCTGCTATTCATATATAATAAATGGTACGAGCATGTTGTCGTGGAGCAGCTATGACGACCACAGCACAACACAGCGCTCTATGCCCTCCACAAAAGGGCAACGCAGGTAGGTGCCGATCAGAGCGTGACAACGCAAGCATGGGAACGGGGCTGTCGAGAACTACCATACCGTTGAGTACTGACGAATAGAAATCTGTCCGGCCTACAAAAATCATGCAACAACGTGGTGTGATGCCCGAAGGGTTTTATTTGAGCATTACGTTCAATCTCAGTAAGATCTAGCTGTGCTCTCTATTTCCGTCTGTTGTATGTTGTGCTGCACGCGGCATCCGGGTTGTCTTCCTGAGGCTTGGAACTTTTGGCATTAGCAAGTGGTCAGTCTGAATCAAAATCCATGTACTTTCCTGTCCGCGTTCGCATCAACGTGTTCAGTTTTATTTTCTTCTCGTGCGTAGCGGGCGGCGGAAGCGGAGCGAAGCACGCTGCAAACATCATCAGACGTACCCCGCGTTGAGGGAACGGAGGACCACTCAAGGATGTACTGTCAACTAGGCACGTTGGGGCGTGTGACGCATATGGACGTATCAATTTCAGATTTTGTCACTAGGCACGGATACGAGTCCAAGAGCATTTGCTTTTAGATGTCCCGGTGAATATTGTATGCGGTGCGAAGACGAGCGCAGTAGTTCCTCCCCCCCGTCCAACTTGCCTTATTGATCGGGGCGTTGACAAGAACCCAGGTCATCTAGCTTGCTACCATAAGTATCTAAGCATTTTGTCCTAAAGTGGACAGTTGGCCTGTACAACAGCGCGTATAATACACCTATCTCTGCGTAGTGTGTACGTCTTCTTGAACATATATTGAGAAGTACCCCGCCGTAAGGGGACGGAGGGACACTCAGGGAGGGCTGTGTCAACTGGGCACACTGGGGCGTTGTTAGCATATATATGGACGTTGAAATCCATTTGTGTCCTTATGATATCGTGTCACTACGCACGGAACGGGATTACGCCCAGTTTTTGTTTAGATATTCAGGTGAATTACAGTAAGCGGCGCGACAACAATCGCAGTAGTTCCTCTCCCCCATCTAATTTGCCTCAATAATCGGGACGTTAACCATAGCGCAGGGCATCTAGCTTGCCACCGTAAATGTTCAGCCAGGAACATTGTCCTAAGACGTACCGTCGGCCTGTACAGTAGCCTATTAAATACACATATGCGTAGTGGGTACGTCATCCCGAGACGATCAAGCGATGGCCACGCCCGCCTAGGTCGCTCTTTTTTTTATTTTCACCATCTCCACTCCACTTCTCTTGTTCTCTTGATTTTTTAGATCAAGCATATATATTCTACGAATGGCGACATCTGCGTTGATCTTAAACCATTTATGTTCCTCTTGACGACGAGTGATCTTCACAGTCACTGCATTGCCACCTCGGTCATCTCTATCTAAGGAGAGAGAGCCTCGACACATGGATGGGTCTCTCGCGTTACGAGCCTCGCACATACTTCGTGTGCGACGACAATGCATGCGTCCAGCGGTTCCTCGATTTCCCCACCGAGTTCGGGTTTAATGACACATGGGCAACGCTTACGGAAATGGTGATTATCTATCCCGTTTCCTGGAGCCCTCAACCGAACACAACGGCAGTACGTCTAGCATCCTCACTCCCGTTTACGACGGTGGGATCTTGTTCATCCGAGCCTGCGAGCTTCGAAACCACGTTTCACCGACTCTCATGGTCGGCTCGAGTGGGCTAGTACCCCTCCACGAAGGCCCCATCCCGAGTGGGCTGTTTTCCAGCTCCTAAGGGTTTCGCAGCTGTCGCATACACGGCCCACGTATGAAGATTGAGGACGTTTCCGCTCCTTTAGTTGCATTCGTCGCTCATGTGTTTTCTTCCATCGCCACAGTCGATTGATATCCTAGCTGGGGGGGGTGATATCCACTGCGACCCACGCTTTCTCTTCGGTTTTTCTCTAACCCTGAGGAGGCTTCAAGGGGTCTGCAAACGTCTACGCTGAAGCGACGCTTGTCGCCCAGCGTGCTCCTTGCCCGACGAGCACGTTATACGTAGAAAATGCCACCGTGAAAACTGACCCGGCGGCGTCCCTCCCTTCGCCGCTTTACAACCTGGCACGCCTCAACGGCGTATTGGCTTCAGGACCAATCTCCGCTTGGAAGCGACGACGACCAGTCGCTGCCGTTGGCACAGAGCCACCTGCTGTGAATTATAGCTTCGGCCACGGAGTGGCCCCTACGATCCGTCCGTCGCTCTATCACCATGCTGCGAGTCCCACAGCCGCAACCACACGCATCCGTCTTTGAGGCTGGTTCCCTTGCCAACTCGCAGGTCCCGATGGTACCTAGATCTCGTTAGACCGCGACCCCACCGAGCTCGTGGGAACTCCGTTTACATATGCCTTCCGCCGCCAACAACAGACGAACTACCCGTCCTCACGACCGACTTGACTGATCTCGTTGCAGCTTACGAATTTCCTTCGCTTATTCCGCAATGCGCGCAGCGGAGAACCTCCTGGAGAGACGTTTTAGTCGATAACCATGGCACCATCGGAGCCTCAGGCTTCCCCAGGCACGTTATTAGTACATTTTATCCCTCAGTCTTGGCGGTGACTCGTCGAAATGTTTCGTTCGGATGAAAGTGTTTGTGTCCTGGGCTATGTCGGCTAGCTGGCATGATGCTCTTACAGCGGTAGACCACATCTAACTTGGTGAAGGAATGACCGCGTTTGAGCCAGGGAGGGTGCACTCGAAAGTGACAACAACTAAAGTCCCGAGAGCGTGGAAAGGGTCCTTGAATGGCGTGAATACCCCTGTCCTTCTTGAGGCCATCTTAACTTCCGGCGTCAAGTACAAGGCATGAAGAGTGATCCTCGCATGGTATTCGCCCTACCATGCGGCTGCTACGTATGGAAGCCTTTGCGGTAGCGGCTATAGGTGACCAAGAGTCCCCCAACGAGTACTTCTCGAGAGCGTATCTACTCGTCATGAAAATACGGGAATGTTGATTCTTGAGATGGAATAAGAAACAAACCGCCATGTTTTTTGTCGCCGTTCGTCCAAGTACGAGCCTGTGAAGCTAGTACCTATGACGCGTGATTGTTTTACCAGAGTGAACCTTGAGAGAATGGTGCTCGAGTCGTTCCATGAGATCGAGCGAAAGAAGGGAGGAAAGATGGAGAAACGGGCAAGTGGTCACGCCCTGACCGCCAGCGGAGCTGACCGTGGAATGACGAGTGACAGAGATAGGGGCAAGGACGGAGGACGTCACAGAAGGAAGTAACGGGGGGATGGAGGACCTGGGCAGCGGCAGTGGCAGCAGGGGCAGCAGCAGCAGCAGAAGCAGTACCCACAGCATCAGCAGCGGCAGCGGCATGGAATAGCCTGAGGGGATGGCGGTCTACAGCAGTGGCCACCGAGGTGGCGCGAACCAAGCCATGGTGGCCGCGGTAGGGGAAATTTCGGATGGCAAGGCAGAGGGCGCGGTGGTGAACCTGCATGAAGGAGGTGTGGCGATGGAAACCTCAGTGCCACCCCCGCCCGGTAGTTACCTTTATCCGCCGTCGTAACCATCACGTCTTCCACGACCCCAAGGAAATGCACCAGCGATTCCCCCCGATGATCCTCGTGAGACATACATGCCACTGTTGCAACCAGTTAGGTTATAGCCATCAGGAGTGTCCGGCACACGTCGTTAACAAGATACGTGGTCGTGGGTTCGGTCAAACCACATGGCCCTATTTGCGTCGGATGTCCAGGGATACAAAGACGAGAAAGCTGCGCTGCTGGAGCGGATCAAATAGCTTGAACAGCTACAACCACCGACGTTAAATCGGGCTATCAAATACAGCGATCTCCAGCAGTACTGGATATCACCGGACCTTCAGCACTACGCGTAGCTGCCCGTTCCACCCCAGCAGAAACGTTTCCTGCCACGTCTATAAGCAGCTGCTTCCTCTACATTTACCCCTTCCGGTTGTAATACCCCCCCCCGGATGCTGCTTCCTCTCATCAAACGGTCCTGCACTTTTTTACGGCATATTTCGTGCCCAAAGGCGAGTTCGAATATGTTTTTGTTGGAGAGGCGGTTGTAGCGATTCATCATCCAAGTATATATATATATATATATGTGCGATAGTGGTGCGAGGGATCACACGGACGGCTACTCTTAAAACGCGTTTAACCGAGAGGCGCCCTCGAAAGGACAATAGTGGATAATGTTCGGTGATGGCTGAGCCATGGAGGTTGTATTCGTGGGAGCTGAAATTTAAAGCTGCACGGTGACTCAGATGTAGGCGTACCTCTGCCCTGAGTATGTAGTTAACAGGTTTACATGTAACTTGTTCTCACTTCGCGCAGTACAAGCCCAAGCATGTCAATCCAGTAGCCTAGACTGGAGTTCAGCTTTTCGGAGTAAATATCACGTTCCCCCGTGGGGACAATGGGACAGTTTGATGTGCTACACAACTGCCCCCCTCGCATCTAGATAATTTGGCTGCGGATACTTCCGTGCTCCCCTCCCTTCCCTCCGTCCCCCTCTCGGCCCCTATAAAAGCGAAGGGGTTACAAGAAGATAATTTTCTCTCACCTACTCGTACGATAAACGCCCACGGTGATTTACAATACCACGGTGATATTCCGCCCTCGCCCGCGGTAGGACAGTACATAGATACTGCACTCCGACGCCCCGACGTTCAACGCTTCAACTAAGATGGCCGCTAGAGTACTACCCCCGGGGAAAAGAAATAGGTTTTGCGGTAAATGCACTGTCTCGGAGGTAGATACTAACATTTTCCACGTGATCCATGCTCACGCAACTGAGCCAATTCGGAGGGTCAGCGCACGGCAAGAGGACAGTTGCCTCACCGGTCAGCTTTTGGCAGGATGTCGTTCGCCTCACGAATCAGCTTGCCCACGGCCTAGGATGTTCAAAGGCGAAGGGGATCAGAACCGTGGTGCCGAGTTCGAATTCGTCACGAGACACTGTTCCTTGGCAACTGGTTCATATTGAGCTCGCTGGGCCGTGCGAAGCTCCCGTTGGCGGGTCGGAGTATGTTGATAATGTTTACCGTCAGCACCTCGAAGTTAATCTGGCCTGACGGCCTCAAGGAGAATTCAGACCTACCGTTGACGGTGGAGCGCTACATCGCTGGCATAGGACAACCGTGCGCATTCCGCGCAGACGGCAACTTCACCAATGACGCGTACGTGCAGATTTGCGACGGCCGCAGCATTCACCGTGGGGGACCCACACAAAACGCTCATTTCGAGAACAGCATCTGAAGAGCGGCCAAGGCTGGCCACGTGGTTAGGTGTGAGGTTCTGCGGTTATCACAAGGCGTCAAGATTAATGTGGCCAACAACATCCACTCCGCCAACCGTGATCAGCTGGGGCTAAAAGCTGTTCTATGGGGAGCGGAAAAACAAAGCGCTCGGCGACCACGCCGAATTCCGGTATGATTTCGCTACAGAAGGCCTACTACGGTTGCCGGCCGGACATGAGATTGCTTGCGTTTTTCCAGCCGGGGTAAAGGCGGGTGGTATTCGACCAGGCACCCCACCCGCAGGAAGTGGGGTGTTTAGTTCTCCATAACGGGTACAACCGTTCTCCGGCTGAGTCAAGGTGTTGAGATTGTACATTGGCGGAATTTGGTACACATGTGATTTGGCGAGGGCTCACCCTATAGCCTCGCTGGGGACACCGCCGCAGCCAGTTCGGGGGGGGTCAATTTCGTCCGCTGCTGCGCCGACGCCACCGGAGCTGCAAAATATGTTTTGGGTGCCACCGCGCGCCACGCCACCGTGTGTGAAATTAGCCCTTATGCGCCGACGCCACCGTCTCTGCCGTCTATTGGGCTTCCGCCGCCACCACCGCCGTAACCGCCGCCTCTATCACCTGTTGGATCTTCGCCGCCACCATCGACGCATGCAGACTCCTAGCGTGCAGCGCCGTCGGCTCGAGCGTCACCGATACCACACCAAGTTGCCCGCAAAATAAAGCATTGTGGGCGGGTGTGGATGCCGGGGCGCACGACAAGCCAGCAAGACTATTGGCGAGGAAACGGCTCTACAGCCGGGTGAATCCGAGAAGGAACCAAGCCACCACCTTGGAAGCCTGTCGACGATGAGCAGCACTGCGTTCGTGCTAATGATGGCGGAACGTGAAGATACCGATGCCGCTCAGCGCATCGATCAGCCACCCCACCACCCACCCAATCTATCGGACTACCAATCTAGTCACCTGGCAACGCTCACGAGCTTTGCCAGAGGTATGGCCCCGGCTATGGCCCCGGCGCAAGTCCCGATCAGATGCGATTCGATGTCGCGTGAGATCCTCGGCCTACTAGATAGATGCGGATTACTTCGCGAAGGTGCAGGTATAGCAACCAGTCGCAACGTTGTCGACTCAACATGAGTGTTTCACATAGAGAAGGACGATCTTGGACACATCTTCAAGTTGAATGCGACGCTGGTGATGCTAGGGGTTAAACAGCGTGAGGGACTTGATTTGGTTGGGAAAGTTTTGCCCCAACGGCCTCTGTTGTTTGGGGGCGTCTGTCGAATGCGATTGCGTGTGCTTTGGATTTGGGTATATATAGTTTCGATATACAGTACGCGTTCGTTCAGTCCGGCTTGAATTATGATGTATTCATGCGAATGCCAAGGGGATGTGGGGCTTTGGCCGGCGCTGTAGTGAGATTGAATAGGAGTCTGTAATGTGTGAAGCAGGCGTCGAGATCGTGGCACACTCTCTTGACTGCTTATCTGATGAAGCTGTGTTTTCATGAGTGCCTTGCGGATTCCTGTGCTTTTCGTTTGGTGGAAGAGGGGCGCGATACTATTGCTGCAGTACTTCACGTAGATCATACATTTGCTGTTCGACGCAACAACCGATGCCATTATTTCTGAGAAGATTTCGGCAGCATGGTACCTGTGCAGAATTTGGATGCCCTGCGTTGGTCGGTTGATTGATGTCGATTCTCCACGGACCGGTCAGACGGCTTGCTGAACATTTCGCGGAAGACGTTCGCCAATTCGATTGAAGAAACGTTTTGTGTAGTTGGCGGAAAGAGCACTGGGATACCTGTTGAATTGAAGCTGGACGAATGCAGGCTGAAGGAGGCCGTGGGGTATCGGCCTTTTCGTCAGCTCATTTGTGCTCCGATGTGGCTTGCTACGCAAACACGGCAATACATAGCGAATCTAGTAAGGTTGGTTGGGACGTTTTTTATTTTGCAGCGCCCAGAGAGATACACTGGATGACAACACTCCCGTAGGTATTCCGGCGTAGTTGAGTGGAGCGAGTGGATACGGTATTATTTTCTGAGAGGTTCGATGGCTGGGCTGTAGATGCAGTTGTTTGCTGATGCAGACTACGCAAGCACGGCAACTGATAGGAGATCGTTTTCGGGGTAATGATAATGTGTAGGGGTGCTTGTTTGGCAATTTATTTGTTGTTACTAAGGAGCGTGTCTCGCCTTCCACCACTGAAGCGGAATACGTTGCAATTTGCGTGGGAGGCGTTCCACGATAGATGTTCACTCTAACGTTTCTGAGGCTCCTCGCTCAAGGACACACCTCTCCCGGAAACTGACTTAAGTAAAACTCAAATTGCATCGTGGTGAATAACCCCATGGCCCGTCTCTAGAGAACGTTTTTTTCGAAAGCAAGATTGGCATCCGACGATTTGGGGTCAGGGAACGCCGTCTTCGAGCAACAAAGTAGCGGAAATGTGCTACGTCTATCGTAGAACGGGTCGAGACTGTGAAGGGAATGTATTTTCTGCAGCAGGTTTATCGTTGTATGTCGCCGGGAGTAGGGGCATCGTGTTTGGCGGTGTTCGAGGATATCGAGGGTGCTGCTCAGCTCGCGCGAAGTCCTGTGACCAAGTCGAAGTCGAAGCACATGAATGTACGCCATTTCTTCCTGAGAAGGCAGGTTATTAATTGAACACTCTCCAATACGCACGTACGGTCGGCAACAAGCTGATTTCTCGAGGAAAACATGCGATCGCGGAGGCATTCTGGTTCCATCGCAACTTTCTCACATGACATGGGGGGGGCTGAATCTTTCAGGTTTTGTTGCGGGAATGGAGGTGTAAGTTCGGGTTGAACCCAGATAAATCAAGATAGATGTTTTGGGTACGGCCAATACTTTGACTGGAGAATGGTTAAGGTTTGCAGAGAATAGGCCAACTAACTGGAGGAAACACATAGTATCACGAACCGAATGAAAAACAGTTTGACGTGACAGAGGGCTATTTTTAAAATGGATGTATTCGTGGAGGCATTTATAGTTTTCGTTTGTTTTGCGAGAATATATTCAATATATGTCGCCGGTATATATGTTGGTCATTTTGTTCAATGATTGCCGTTCTACATTGGCAGTTCTGGAGAGTGTGGTTTCGGTGCTGATATTGTGTTCTTGAGTAATTGCCGTTTCCCTGGCATTAGTGATCATGTATTGACTGTCATCCAAGTCGGTTTCCAACAGAGGGGCTGTTAGAGTTAGTTTCACGTATCTGTATTGTGTAATGTTAGTTTTTTCTTGGGGTTTGTTTTACCTGGTATGTTTCTCGTGTTGTCATAAGGTTCACCTCGATGTTTTTCCCATCTTTGTGTGTAAGTTAATGGCTGTCTTATGCCGTACCACGAGCATGGGGGCTGTTGAGTATGCTCGGAGTACAGCTGTGAGCTGTTAGTACCGAACCGTTATGTGCGGTGGTACGTATAGGGTAGAGGGCATACTCGTGTTTTGGGATATTTATGGCCTGAATGGAACTTTAATTTCGTCCTCGACCACCGTCCTATCTATGTGAACCTTGGCTCACACCTCGATATATTATAACACAAGAGTCCTTCCAATCTTAACCGTGAGTAATGTTGACCTCGCGTAGCTGCGTAAAGACATGTAGCGTGTTTGAAAATTAACTATGCTTGAATATATATTCAACATTGGTTTGGGGGTTTGAGCCGAAATCAAGTATCCCGGGCCAGCTTTGAGCCAAAACCAGTTCCACCCATAAACCACGTGCAAATACCACCCCAGCGCTCTTGTTATTGATCAGGCTTCTATCGTACCTGACTTTGACTCGAAAAGGCCAGATATGTGTGCGAGGCCAGCCATAAATCAGGGTTTCGTTCGATCGGCGGTTTTCAGTCATTTGGAGAAATATTAAAACGAAATTGGACAACTATGTTCCTAAGGTTACGGGGCACCCTATTTTTTGGAATCTGGGATGATGTCGTCGAGAAAAGCCATATTTATAAAATCACTTCACACAAGGAGTAGGTGCCGTACTGTTTCCCACCCGGTACATGCCCTCATTTGTTTCGCGCATAGGGTTCAGGAAACCAACTGCTCGTCGATTTCCGTCAGAAGTTGCTAACTGATACTCTAGCGCCCAACGGCTGTGGGGCAACCAAGACCAGCTTCCATGTTCGTCCTGCGCATACGAATCCGTACAATCACACGGGACTCTTCTGCCGCCAAACTTGGTAACAATAAGTAGCTCTGTGCCTGAAGTGATTTTCCGCAGTGATTTCCTCCGGACTTTTCCCGCTGTGAACATACCGCGGTATTCCTTGGTATACGGGATACTTCCGTTCGTTCCGTCCAAATGGTGTAAATGTTTGCGATCCCGATCGCTTCTCGTGTTGTTGTTTCTAGTCGCGACCTTGTGCAAAATTTATCCCTGTGAAGTCCTTGTCCCGTCCCGTGCAAACCCGTAATTTGAGGATTCCAAAATCGTCCAAACCGGTCCCGTGGTTTCGTGATCTTCAAGGAATTGTTCCGTTTTGTGTGCAACAACGGGATTTTCTAGAGACGTCTGGTATTCGCACACCTCAGGGGTTAGACAAGCTCAACTCGAAGACAGGAAGTCAGTCTTGTTTGTGAACAAACAAAACAGAACGATCAAAACCTATACGAATATACCCCCCACTGTGACACGCCGTCCAAACGAAACAAGGGCGCCATTAGCCAATGGCCTGAGTACGCAGAAGCTACGACCTTGACCCGTGTATTCCCGATTTATTTCAATACCGTCCCCTGGAGCACGCTGTTTTATTCGTCCACAAACATCCCGTGATATCTCAATCCCGTCTCGTGGAGTACAGTATTTGTTTTCGTCCAGTGAAATTCCTTTGCATTAAATTCAATGGCATATTGATTCCGTGCTGTGTAGTCACGTAAATTCTCAAACTCATCCTATTGTTTCCGTTCAATCCCGTGATTGTTCAATTCCGTCCGGTACCGTCTCCCTGTTAAATATCAAGGTCGGGGCGCTTTGTATCCCTCGTCATATTTGCAAACTAAGCAGGTACTCGTTGGGACTGAAGTGTGTTGTATGCTCAGAGATGTAACAAGCGCAGCTGCTTTTCCTTTCGTGTACGTAGAGACTTAGGGGGATGTGTGTACCTCTCCGGGGAAACCCCTGTTTTCCCGTCTAAGATACGCCTCCTAAGTACTCATGCTACGAATATTTTCCCAATACTTGAACCCAGGTGATTGCCGGGCTTCCAGCCTCAATCAAGACAGTACCACAACACTAGCCCACCCGGATGAGCCGTATGTGCGGGATAATGGGACATTCGTGGAAGCCCAGAATCAACGTGCGAGAATGTGAGTGCGAGATGCGGCTCCTCAAAGCCCACCCCTACACCTAAGAACGGCAAGGAAGGGAACGAAGCCTGCTAGGCAGGCCAAAAAAGAACAAGAACGGAAGGCCTAACCTAAAGGGGCGGGAATAAACCCTTAGCGAAAGCAATCTCCATGCCACCCGCAACGAGGGTAGCGCGAGAAAGTGTCTACCGAGAAGGGAAAGGTTGATAAACAGAGCGAGGCGGTCCCCTTCCGCGGTAGGTGCTGTCAATTCTATCTACTGTAGGTCGCCCTCAGCCCTCGAGTGGGGGGGTTCTGTAGGACGAGATACAAAAACAACCCAGAAAACGCTAAAAACCACCTAAACCCAGACCAACCCGATCCCACAACTCTGGAAACGTGTACTGTGCCACAAATGAGTGCCCCGATTACCCAGATCAGCCCTGACACGGAATGGGGGGGTAGGCAGGACAAAAAAACGCAAAATGTATCTCCAACCCCGCCCAAGAGAATACAATCGGGAAGATACCTAGCAGAAACCCCCCGACCAGAAGACTCGGAAAACGTCGAAAAGTAGGCGACCACCACGAAAGCCCAGGAAAACGCCAATCCATATGTCTATATTGAATATTTATATAATATATATATATATATATCATGGTTCACTTGCTTGTTGTTTCACAACGTTTCGTGAACAACTCTTACATCGAACAACCATGCACGGCCGATACATAACTTGTAGAGCACTACGGTGGAAACGGGTTGGACACGAGTGTTGACAGTACTACTGTAGAAGTGGGCACCTTACGGTCAAATTGGCGATGACACTAGAAGAATTTATTTGACACAAATCATGGAACAATGTTTACCATCAGATACATCATGAATTTCTAGTGTAGAGTGGCCGCTTCCGATCACTCGTCGTTTAGGTTTACAAAGCCTTGTTAGCAGAGGTGGGCACCAAATCCTTATTGAGAAGTAGAACAAGATGCCTCGGACCACGCGGTCGACACCGACCCCAACGCTTCCGGTGGACGCGACGGCTTCGTTCCCGGCGGCGCCCTCGGTGCGTTCGCCCAACCCCAATCCCGATTGGGCCTCTGCTACGTTGGTGGGCTCGGCGACCCTGCTGGAAGACCTCCCTTGCTTCATCCCGGGTGCCATGGGGGCGGATATGATACTTGACCTAGAGCCCGTCGTCTTGGCGACGGGCAACCGCTGTGCCGCTGGTTCTCATTTTCAAGCCCCGCGGCTCAAATGGCAGACGCGGAGGTCACCCCAGCTGGGTAGACCTCAGCCGCAGCGTCGTGCCTCGTAACGCTATCAGAAGTGAAGTGGGAGATCGGTGACCGGCGTCCGCACATCAGTACGTCATCGGGACCCGAGAGGTCGCAACGTCCTCATCGACACTGGTATTCATGTATTTGTAGAAAAGGGATTAATATGTAAATATATCCGTACACACACCCTTTTTTTCGCCCCGTGGTGCCGTATGTGGGAAGCTGACGGCAGGCTCTTGCGCCTCTATAGGTGCCACCCCCACGTGCGGCACCTCATTCTGCCCGCGTCGCCGCTGGGCGCCGTCGAGCGTGAGTGGGTGCGCTCGGGGGCGATGCCCGCCGTTCCCAGGAGGTTGCATCTGGAGCTGACGTCACCTGTGATCCCACGCAAGGCCCGCGACGACGTGTGATGTGCGATACACCGGTATTGGGCGCGGGGGGCGATGGGGACCAGTTCGTTCCGGGTTTTGACCGCCGATATATCGATTTCTTGCAGTACATCATCCTCCAGGAGCACCCGCTTCGTTGCACGTTGGTGTCGCATTTAGGCGAAGAGGCCTTCCCCTCAAGAAATATAGAGGCCCGTCGATCGCACGCCCGTATAGCGTGGGTCGGTTCCCTGGGACGGCGATAAAACAAAACCGCATCCCGCCAGTTTGTGGACGGTGCGAGGCAGGTCCTCGTCGATCGGTGGTGTCGGGAAGTAAGCGCACGTCCGGGGGCCCAGGGGGGGGGCACGGCCCCGTTTGGACATGGCGCTTGTGGTATAAGAGACCAAATGGCGCGTGGTTTACGATGCGAGGTCGTTGAAGATGCGGTGCAAGAAGATCCCGGTTTCGATACTGTGGCACGGGTGGCTAGCGTTGCATCACAAGGGCTTTTCATGACTTCGCTGGATGACGTCTCCGCCCTTCACCACGTTTTCCTGCGCCCAGCCTCCTCGCAACTCTTTGGTTTCTCGTACGGCGGCATCGATTTCTGCTAGTACATTCCCCCTTCGGCTTCAGTCTGCGTCCATGGTTAAACCATACCCTAAGCGCGGCAAAGGCAGCATATCTTCGTTCCAAAGAAATTCGGGTTGCATGGCGTTGGACTCACGCGATGATTGGGGTTATCGCTGAACCCGAGAAGTCAGGTAGGTTCACCGTCACACCATACGCACGAGTCACGGGCGGACTTGTTGGGCGAGTTCAGCCAGTGGTTCGGCATCACGGCCACCCTGCAAGAGGGGTCGAGGCAACGGACATGGCATTTTTCGTCGACCTTGACGAACGGATCGGCGGATGCGTCCTCGGTCGCATGGCGGGGCGTGGTGAACACGGCCGCGGGCACCTTCCCCGCGGGGGGGTTGTTTCCGCCAGACTGGGTGAAAAACGTAAAATGAACCTGGAGGAGCTGTACGGCCTCTACCACCTCCTACGGCAACTCTTTGCCCTAACCCGGACGTGTTGAGGCGAGCGCAAGTGATCATCGACGCGGACAACTAGTCGGTAGTGAGGTCTCGTCTCACCGGGGGCGTGCTGGGAGCCGCGAGACTCACCCATTGCTGATCTAGTTGTTCGAGCTCCAGGTAGAATACTGTTTCCTGTTGTCGTCAAAGTGTATCCCGATGGCTGAGAACGGGTTCGCGGGTGCGATCTCGCGGCCGTCAAGTAAGGATATTTTTCGCATGCCGCCTGCAGCGTTTTAGGTGAATGGGCGGTGATGGGCCCGTGCAATATGGACCTGATGGTATGTAAGGCTTCGGTCTTACGCTCCTCCATAACAGAGGAGGACACCGGTTCCACAGGGACCGAGGTGTTTGCGCAAGATGTTTCTATGGTGCCGGATACGAGAGGCCCAGCTTTGTGCTTTTTTCGTTTGCCACTCCCATCATGGCAGGACACACTGCCCGACACCTGACGGAATGCAAGGCTGACGCTGTTGCCCTCTTGCCAGACGTGAACTCGTATTGATTCCCCTTGTTGCAGCTCGCCACGATGAGGCCTATCGAGGTGGCCCCGGAGGCGGCGAATGGGTACTTTCAGTGGCCCAGTGCAGATGGTGGCCTCAGGAACCGGCGGTACCCTCGCTGGAGGACGACAGCGTACGAAGTGGGCTTCCGTGGTTGGGGTTAGTAATGGCAGAGAAAAAAAAAACAAAAAAAAAGCTACATACTTGCGATGACACAGGGTTGCTAAGGACCCCCCCCCCCCCCTCCCGCCCCTCGAGATAGAGAGACCTCGCAAGGCGGCGCGCTCACACACTTCCGCACGCCCGCTTGGTATCGTGGTCCTCTCTGTTGTGTCACTGTGCACAGAGCGCCGGCTGAAGACCCGTTCAGGGCGCTGACGCTCGTGGAGGATTCGCGACTACCCCGGACTTGGTGCAGTTCGCGTTTTGCTCCGCATGACACGAAGAGAACCGTGCGCAATTAAATATATGTTGGAAATGCGGCGTGCAGCTGGTTCGAGTTCTACCGGCCCCGCGGTACCCACAGCGGTCGCTAGTCGTCGTGGATGTCAAGCAGCTCCAGGCATGGGGACGCAACGTATTGGTGGCGATGGAAAGGCGCCCCGGGCAATGAGGTTTACGCTGCTCGTCCTTTCGGCCGGTTTCCCGTGATTGGACGACACCCACGCCGGATGACGGCTTCGACTTTCTCTGATACCTTGACACTCAGGAAGATGGCACCAAGTTGGTGCATGCGACGCCTTGTCCAGGCGTAGGCCGTGCGGGGTACGACACGTGTCTGGCGGGGTCCTTATGCGCAAGGCGATACGCGGCTGAGTCAATCCGAAAAGGGTTCGTCTCTTATGCTTAAAATAGCAATGACATAACACGGAAAACGGAAAGAGTAGCACCCTGCCCGCCGGGTAGGTACCCCTTGCGCGAGTCCATTGGTAGATCCGTACCTCACATTGGTGTCCGAAGAGCAAACGTAGGTCGGGGTCCCGGTAGACCAGGCAGTTCCAATGTTGGAGCATACACTAATGGACCTGCTGAGCGACATGAGGTCGCGGGTGCTCGTAGCTAGTTCTCTTGAGGAGCGTTTGTTTCTGACGAGAGATTTCGTCCCTTATGCTCTGGCCTTTTTCTCGTCGCGGAGGGAATACGACCTCTTCTTTACTCTGGGGTCGCAAATTCGGAGGCTCCCAGCGTATAGAGGTCTGATTTATCAGTTTGGTAAGACTTGGTGCTTGTAGCGAGGAGGTAGTAGTGTTGGCCGACCGGGTCTGCCCGGAGACGTGGCCGATCCCGGCGGTTACGGCGTACATAACCCCCGTGCAGCGGATTGGGAGGGATTCCATCGTCGGGCATATTTCCTCGTTGTTACGACGGCGGGGGAGCAGGGTTGTCGGCCCTTCTCTGCAGCCCGAATGACCGCTTCCCTGCTGGTCCATTTGCGAGAGGCAGGCCTGCGGGACCATTTCACGATGCACCCTTTTTCGAGTGGGTTGCTTCCTGACCACATCTCTCGCCGGAAGGGCGGAGGAGGAGATTATGAAAATCGGAGGTTGGAAAACGGAGGCAATAGCAAAGTACTACATCGGCGCTATTTCTAAGGGGCGGGTCCAGGGTGTCAAGAGACAACGCGACCAGCGCTACGCGCACGGTAGCCGGCTTCCTCTGTCGCCCGAGTTCGAGAACGAGCTCGCAGCATGTGCGGGACAGGGTGGAGGCAAGCGTAGACAAGTTCGGGTGAGACAACCACGCATCCGACCAGTGGTTTATTATGTGCACACACAACAAAATACTACTCAACGACGCCACGAAGTATGGGCAACACCACGGGTCGACGAAGGAGTCCTCATCTATAAACCAAATTCTTGAATCAAATGAGATCCAGGACATCCAGTCAGAACACTACAGTAAAACTGGCGATGACAACAGACGACATTATACAGCACGAAGCAAGGAACTAAGTGTACCATCAGAAATGTCTTCAAATCGGATTCTGGAGTGGTCGCTTATGATCACTCGCCATTTTCATACACGAAACCTCGTGAGCAGAGGTGGGCACGAAATATGTGTATTAAGACCTCCAACTCACCATTCAGTAAAATGAGCGTTCACAGGATTTGATTCCGACATCGTTTGCAGGTACTAGCCCCGCGCAGTGCATGCGATACTCTCGTCCACTCAGCGCGTGGCGAAATATCGGACGAGCAGATGGCCTCATAAATGAAAACAATACATGCATCAAATAATCCAGAACATCGAGTCAGATTACTACATGAAAATAACGATCCGGAAACCAGATAACGAGTCGTTATTCTGAAAACGAAAACAGGATTAAACCGGCCTTTTTACCCGGCTTTAACCGGTGTTTCCGGAAACCGGTTTTTACTTGTGTTTCCGGATTGTGGTTCAAACCGGATGTTAAAGTGAAACGCCGCCATATCACTGAACCGAAAAACAGTTTTCTGTTAAATACGTCCTGTTTATGTGGATTCCGAGCTACTGGTGTGGCACCCATTCTCCTAACATCAGTATGGAATGGTACGCAGCCACGTGAGTTTATGGAATAAAACAAGACCTTGCCTATCTATACTTGTACTGAAGTCTAAGGCAGTAGCACAGCAGTATCGTACACCTGCCGCCTGGTAGTAAACCCTACATAAATTTGTGTAGAACGTCTGCTATTCCAGCCCTAAAAGGCTATTCTACTGCCCTGGTAAAGTATAAATCCGTAAACTATCTATGTTGGGGCGTGAAGGACGTGCAGCAGGCTCGACGAGCCCTATGGTATAGCTGATACCAAGGTACATGTATGTAAGGTGTTCCTGGTATGGGTTAACACAAAACAAGTCGGCATGGATCGTGGTCTTGTATCGCTGTACACAGAAGACAATAAAAAACCAGGAAACTATACGGGTCTGTCTCGCGATGATGCACTGAGTGGAACCAAAAGAAAAAACCGCTGGTGCTGACGTTGCGACGGGAGCTAAAGGTCAAATTGACACGGGACACGAGATGGGAACGTGGAAGTGTGGTGTTTTGTTTTTACCAATCCGCCGGAGGGTTCAAACAAAAACGACAAAATGGTGAGTGATTTATAATTAGTTTCTCGCTTGACTTTGCATCGGTGCCCCCTCCCCGAAAACTATCGAACACCGAACAACAGTCAGATGTTCGCGTGTTGTAACAGTGAATCACCCACCCCTACAGTAGTAGTAGATACTACAGGGCACGGACCTGGACATTACCTAACCTATAAACGCCACCGGAACAAAATTGGAGGAGGGAGTTAACTCTGGCAGCCCCCTACCTGGCAGAGCCCACACCCAACACACTCGAAGAAGCTACGCCACCTAAACCGGCAGCACCCACACCCTGGTTATACTGGTTTTTCTGTTAATAGGTAAAACAGCAAAGCGTTGCTGACAGCGTGCAAATAAATATATAAACAAATTTATAAATTCGTTTTCTCTGGTCGGTCGCCGTGGGGGCGGTTTGGTGGCCTTTCGCAAGATTGTCAACCCTGATTCGCGAGAGCTTTGTACTATTCGCGAGTGGAGGGACGTTTCGGGAACAGATTCAACAGGACTGCCGTTGATCTCAGCTGCTTTGGCTCGAAGAGACCGGCTATAAGACGGCATACATAGGGTAGTAGGCCGATTATTTTTCGATTTTGTCCAGGAATAGTTTCAACAGAACTACGACGCGGGTCATTGGATTATTTGCGTGCGTGGACACATGTAGACAGCATACGACGCGCGTCACGCTGGTGCTGCCTCTTCGTATACCGCTTGGCCAGTTGGCCTCCTGCTGGCGTTGCTCCTGCTCGTGCCGCTCCTGCTCGTGCCGCTCGTGCTCGTGCAGCTCCTTCTGGTGCCGCTCCTGCTGGTGCTGCTTTTGCTTTCGCTGCTCCTGTTTGTACCGGGTGCTCCTCCCGCTAGTGCTGCTCCTGCCTGGTAGATGGCATCGCCTGCTCCTGGTGGTGCTGCTTCTACAGAGTGGACTGCACTTTTTCCTGCTGCCGATATTAAAGGTTCTGCCTTCAATACACCTCTGCCTCGGCCTCTTCTGGCGGATCCTGGAAGCCCATTTCGAACAGAACCCCCCTGTCCAAGTCAGTGCTCAATCCCACTGTAAAGTGCAACCGCTGCATCTCCCAGCTATATGAAGGAGGCAGAACGTTCGAGGCAAGGTTGATTTTGCGACCGGCGACCACGACACCTGCACCGGCAGCGGGGTAATCTTGAAGTGGCCCAAAGACTGTGAATTATGCGCCAGGCCTATCGACGTCCGCACCCTATCTTTCACGCTCGAGACAGGAGGTGGCGGGGAGTTGTGTTCTGTGCTTCTCTGTTGCTGTTGTTGTTGATAGTGTTGTTGTATGCTACCTATTTATACCGCCGCGGCTGCTGCTGTTGTTGTTGTTGTTGGCGCAGCCCATTGCTGCTGCTACTGCTGCTGCTGCTGCTGCACCTTTTCCTGATGTTGTTACGCTGCGCGCCTACCGCCCCTGATGCTGCTTTTCTCGTTTCAGGTTGGTTTATGTAGTCGTCGTTCGCGTTGTTGCTGTTGTAGGGCCCTTTGAGTCAGTATCTACTGCCGCCGCTGCTGCTGCTGTTAGTGTTGTTGTTGACCACGCTGTTCCCGCATGTTCGACCTCTAGGAATGAATCTACAAACAAGATGTTTTAGCCTCCGTGTTTTTATAGTACGCGTATGCGCTGCGGTTGCCGCTGCTGCTGCCGTTGTTCTGTACAGCCTGCCTTCCTTTCCACACCGAGGCAGGTGTCTACCTTCGCTGTTGCTGCTGTTGTTTACCTGGTATGCTGTTGGTGGTGGTGCTGTTGGTGTTCCCGCACGTAGTCGACCTTTAACTCTAAATCCAAGACAAAAACGTACTAAAAATGCCATTTGTTTCTGCGCTATTAATACTGCGCGTACTGCCATTTGTTTTCGTGCTGCTGCTGCCGCTGCTATTGCCGTTGAGGTTTACAGCCTGCGTTCGTTTCCCCAACAGCAGTGTCTACCGCCGCTGCTGCTGTTGTTGTTGATGCTGCTGGTATTGTTGTTGTTGTTGTTGTTGTTGTTGTTGTTGTTGTTGTTGTTGTTGTTGTTGGTATTCTTGTTGCTGTTGTTGTTGTCGTTATTGTTGTTGTTGTGTCGTCGTTGCTGTGTTCCCGCACGCGAGAACACGAATTGGTGGCGCAGCCCATTGCTGCTGCTGCTACTGCTGCTGCTGCGTTTCCTGCTGCTATAACGCCGCGCGCGTATCGTCCCTGATGCTGATTTTGTTGTGTACGCAGACGCCGTTCGCGTAGTTGCTGTTGTACGCGGCTTTGAGTCAGTGTCTGCCGCCGCAGCTGCGGCAGCTGTTGTCTATGCTGTTGTTGGCGTGGTTGTTGCTGTTCCCGCATGTTGTCGACCTTCATCACTAAATACAAGACACAAACACATACCAGGTACTACAGCAGTAGTACGTGTAACCAAAAAAAAATGTCCATTTTTTTTTTCAGGATACGAGCTCACCGAGACAGGGCTATAGTACGCGTACTGCAATTTTTATATGCGCTGCTGATGCCGCTGTTTTTGTTTTGCACACTATAACCAACTTTTTTTTCCGAACAGCTGCCGTTGTTTTTTACAGCCTGCGTTTCTTTCCACACCGAGACAGTTGCCTACCGTTGCTGCTGTTGTTGTTCCGACACGATAACAGACAGGCGTTGAGTACACTAACACGTTTCCATGTTTTTTGCTGCTGCCGACTCTGCCGTCGCCGTCTCTGCCGCGAAAAAAGACGTGAGGGTTTGCCAACATCATTCATCGCATCCCATTCCTATTTACCGTTTTTGTCGTGCTTTCTGCCTCTACAGCGCACGCCAACGCGTATTTCTATACTGTTTTTAAAGGTATCTTTGCCAAAATCAGGTGTACCTCGGCCAAAATCAGTTAACTATAAAAACAAGTACAAAACAAACCCCGGGAGCTCTGCTATTGTCCAGGCTGACATCGCATCGTAACTAATATTCGCTCGAAAAGGCCAACTTATACCTGTTTTTTTCTACTCTCTCTAGCTTCCAACTGATTTTGGCCAACTTCGAACCAATCAGATGGACCACATACGTACACTGCTATTTCTCTCCGTATGCAGCTGCCGTCTCTCGGTTGAAATTATTCTGCATTACGCAACGTATAAACTCTGTACTCGCACGTACACGTTGTACGTCAAAGTACGTACCAGGTATATCCATAAATATGCATACATGAGTATGCTGGTTTCACTTTTTTTCTTCTCTGGGGTGTGCTTCAGTTATTGAATAGTTGTTGTATCCTACTGCCGCTGCTTTGTTGTATTATATGGTCACAGCGATCCATACATCACCATGGTCTTTTTCTGCACGACCCCGCGTCGAGTTTGTCTCAGGTTTGGTACGGCAAGATTATTTCGTGCCGAGCTGGCAGTTCCGCGAGGACGGTCAAGAAGACTTAAGCTGTAAACGGTGGGGGGGCGTCAGAGTAAATACTCTTATTGGCGCCCCCGCCGTCGCAGAACAAACGAAGCCTATTAACAGTGACTCTCTGCAGGTCCAAGTGAAGCCCGTGGTATCTACATCCTAAAGAAAACTAAACGACTCAGATTTTGGAGGCCATAGGTGGCACGCTTCTTTTTCTACCCGACTTTCATGGACAGAACACCGCTCGCGGCGCGCGTTTTTTACTTGGTTTTAGTATACACCTGATTTTGGCTCAAACGGACCAGGTAAAATTGATTTTGGCATTTGCCCTTTTCAAAGTCTTCGTCAGCTAAACTCATACCAAGTGAAATATTTGTATTCAACACATCTTACATGTCTCTTGTGTGCTGTTGGTTTGTTGTCTATAATCTATGTTTGCAGGTCCGTAAGGATAGTATCTACTCCAAAGAAACTATCAAGGACAACGGCATCTTGATCGGCCTGTACAAGCCCCCCCTGCACTTGTCGGGCTCCAAGCACTCCAGGAAGCTAGTTCAGGGCGAACGCCACGCGATGTTCGGCGAATAGGCTCGGGTGGAACTGGAGAAAAGCGCCGACAAGCGGGAAGGCTGTGTTGGTCGATCTCCTCGGTTCGGGCTCGGATTAGATTTTCGCACTTTAAGAATTTGTTCTCGTGACTATCATGATCTGCCGGTAGAGCATCATACACGGTTGATCTGCCTTTGGTCTGCGCCCGGGGTTTGAATGTAGAGGTGTTCGCGGGCGTTTGGTTGCAGCGTGCGCCTGCGTCTATAATATTTCAATACTTTTAGCAAACATCCGTTGTGCGTGTACTTGCAAGTCTGCCAGCGGGTACTTTGAGTTCAAGCGTGGGGAGCGGACTTGTTCATTTATTTTCGGTGGGGGTTTCTTTACCTAAGAAGAGTGTCAGGTTTCGCATTGCCTTCATTACGCTAGTGTCTTGGCGAGTGCCAAGGTCTAACGGACTTTTGTGCATCGTCTCTGGGTTCTGTGGACAACGAAATATCCTGTTTTTTTCAATCTACCTTGGGTGTTTGCCAGGGTGCTGATTCCGTTGATATTAGCGACATTCGCGTTTGCGAGAGAATTTTTGCTACTACTTACTCCCGTCGCTTCGACTTCTTTGCGTTTCACGCCGGCCCCGGGCCCACTGCTACACTGAAGACGTTTTTCCTTGAGGAATTCCTGTCGTATTTATAGTTGGTTTGGGCGTCGGCCAAATGTTTCGTTCGTTGTCAAACTGTTATTGGATAGGTGTCGCAGGACATGTGTCTACTGGCGCTGCTATTCGTCGAGCAAGTGATTACTGTCGAAGTTGCATAGCACGCTCATGTCGCCTTCATATCTCATAACAGCTGTAATACATAATTACTTTTTCGGTCATTAGAACTGCTCTCTTATTGCGTCACCCTCATCTGCATGTTCCACTACTATTTTCCTTCAACTAATTCATATTTGGTTGTTCACAGGTACATTTGAGCTATTGCCCCAACTGCAGCACATACAACTGCAAATGGTGGAATAGTCCAAACCAACCCACCAAATATGTACCAGGTATTTCGGCAAGACCAAGAGTCTTCTTACACGCTACGCTCATGCCACTCCGAAGGGAAAACTTGTATATATATATGTGTGTGTGCTCTTCACATTGAACCGTTCTTTCTACCCGTCGACATCCAGCACAACCAGTGTCCGTGCCGATTCTCCAATCCTAGAAGAGATACAAGTTCTGTGGTCACAAAGCTACGCCACAGAGATACTACGTTGTCACGTGTGCAGTATGCACTGCAGTGGGCAATACAAAGCCATGTCATCGTACAAGATACGACAGGCACGACATACGCAATCTATGAAATAGGGAAACGAAAAGAAACAATCAAAGAGAAAACAAAAACAAGGTAGACAAATCGAAAGAGAAAAAGAAAAAAATGAAAGCAAAATCTAAGAGAAACAATCTGTCGTGCCCCCCGGCTGCAGGCGAGGTGGCCAACACTTGAAAAATAACGAGCTGGAAAAAAAGTAAGAAAGAGAGCAAGAAAAAACACCACTGATTGTAAACAGAATAAGACAAAGAACCAAGGAAAAAAAATATCAAGGAAAATTAACAAAGGGGAAATAACAGGCAGACCAAAGCCCAAAGCACCTTCCAGGTGGCGGCAGCAGTTTGTGGTACGAGTAGTATAGCCAGGTTCTCCATGCTAATCCGCCTGGTATCTTGCTACCCAGACTGGCGTCTCCGCCCTGCGTTCGTCAACTATGCCCAACCCCTTGGCGTCAGACAATACGAAACGAACAGAGCAGGTTCGTCATCCAACCACGCCACACGGCTCCTTCAGTACGGCTTATAAATCAGAAAAGGAAGAGAAAGTAAAATAAAATGAAAATCACGGAGAGTCAGCGCAAGAAAGAAAGAAAAAAAAACAAAACAAAACAAAAAGAGAAGACAAGGGAAGACCACCTTCGAACCAGCTGCACCAGTTGGTACCACTAGTAGTATGGTCATGTTCTACTTCCCAGCCGACTTGGTGCCTTGCTACCCTGTCTGCCATCTCCTTCCTACTTTCGTCTACCGCAGTTTCCCTTCTACCCCTCCTGTTCCCCCCCCTCTCCGCATTCCCTTGGTCGGGCTTTCTGCCACTTCTCCTGTTGCCCCCTCCCCCCCCGTTCCCTTGGGCACCATCCACGGCGGATGCGCGGCGCTGCCTACTCATCTCAGCCTCAGCCTCGTGCCACCTCATCATGAACCGTTCGGTTATATAAGCCGGTCGCCCCGGTGGTTCAAGTGGTTTACCTCGAATTCTACTTGTTTGAGTCCTGGGTTCGAGCCCTAGGAGGGTCGGACTTTGACTTTATTTGCAAAAAAAAAAAAAAAAAAAAGGATTCAATTGTTGAGAGCGCCTTGCAGCGTGGGTAGGCACAATTCGATGCGAGTCGACGAGGGAAGAAAAGGCTGAAATCTTCTCGCGATAAAAATGAAGGCACGTACCGTAGCGGGAAGGGGGGAGAAGAGCCTGCTATGTGACCCCGGATCTGAGTTACGAGTTGGAAGGAGAGAGAGAAGAAGATGTGCGAAGATAATGAATGGGATGGAAAAAAAAAAACAAAAAACAAATATACCATGGTATGTAAATATAAAAAAGGACGAGGTACAAAATAGCAGTTTCAGAAATTCATCCGAAACCAACCTGACACCCAGCTTTTGTCACCATCCTACCATGAAATGCAGCATCTTTTTCGTATGTTGTCACGAAGTCGTTTTCAATTATACCGGGGGGCATATTAAATTGAAGCTTTGATACACACAAAAACTTACACAGATTTCGTTTTTTTACCAACAATGTTTGGTCCTACTATAATTTACTATGGTCCCGCGTAATAATAGGATACCAGGGTATACCTCGTAGTTCGGAATTTGAGGATGCTTAGTATCCTCTGGCATATGCCACTTGTTATGATCTAGGATATAGAACGGATTTTGACGATGTTTTGTATCCTCTGGCATAATAATATGTTACTCTGTTCGGAAAAACATGCCGAGCTTATAAATATACTTGGTATATTTCTAATATAAAAAGAGGTAAATTATACAAGTCTGGGCACATCTATTTTTTTCAATTTCATGATAAAGTAGTGATAATGTTAATGGTATAATCATTGCTGTCGCTTGTTTGTTTAGCAGAGTGTTTGTTTTCAGTGTTAACGCGTCTGTCGCTTGTAGTGGAGCAGAGTGTTTGTTTTTAGTTTTAATGCGTACCTGGTATGTTCTTTCTTTCTACCCGCCGACATCCGGCACAACCAGTGTCCGTGCCAATTATTCAATCCTGATAATAGAAGAGATACAAGTTCTGTTGTCACAAAGCCACGCCGCAGATATATCATACGTATGAATATGCAGTACCAGGTACAGAGTAAGCACAGCGGGCAATGCAGTGCCATGTCCGGTCGCCCCGGTGGTTCAAGTGGTTAACCTCGAATTCTACTTGGTTGAGTCCTGGGTTCGAGCCCCAGGAGGGTCGGACTTTGACTTTATTTGCAAGAAAAAAAAGAAAAAAAAAAAAAAAAAAAAAAGGATTCAATTGTTGAGAGCGCCTTGCAGCGTGGGTAGGCACAATTCGATGCTAGTCGACGAGGGAAGAAAAGGCTGAAATCTTCTCGCGATAAAAAAATGAAGGCACGTACCGTAGCGGGAAGGGGGGAGAAGAGCCTGCTATGTGACCCCGGATCTGAGTTACGAGTTGGAAGGAGAGAGAGAAGAAGATGTGCGAAGATAATGAATGGGATGAGAAAAAAAAAAAAAAAAAAATGTCCTAATATACCGGGCACAATGAGCACGACATACACATTATGAAACATATTAACGAAAAAAAGAACAAACTAAGAGAAAACGAAAACAACTAAGAAACAAAATGTCGTGCCCCCCCCGCAGGGGATGTGGCAGGCACTTGAAAAGAAGGAGCTGTCAAACATAAGAAGAATAAGAAAACCTCCACCCTACTCGTAACGACAAAGCAAGACTACGAAATAATCAAGGGAAAGTAGCAGACACACGAAAGAACAAATACCACCATCTCGTACGCGAAGGCCCTCAACGTTGCGAAAGCATCGAAACGACCATCGTAAACGGCGGCTTTTCTTTGCGGGGAGCGTCGCACGGCAGAGCAAGGAGCTATTACCCAGTCGGCTTGATGGTCGGGAAGGTGGCTGGTGGGAAGAAACCGAGACCTGGCGGACAGTTCATGACTTGGCATAGATGATTCATAGTCGAAGACCTCAGTTAGGGAGTTGCGAGCCACTGAAGGGTCAACGGAAGTTGCACCGTTGGTGTTTGGAGTAGAGACCGCTCTGTGGTCCACTGTGCAGCCTAAAAGGCGGGGAAGTGGTTCCGGCGGATCCTTGAAGCAGCCGACCCGTTCATGGTGAGGTGGCACGAGTAGGCAGGGCCGCTCATCCGCCTTGTGGGTGGCGTCCAAGGGAATGAGCGGGGTGGGGACAACAGGAGGAGTGGCAGAAACCCGACAAAGGGAGTGCGGAGAGAGAGGGGAACATGATGAGTAGGCGGGAAACTGCGAAGGTCGAAATTATAAACTAGGAAGGAGATGGCGGAGAGGGGAGAAAGGGAACAGGTCGACTCGTTCTATATAACTATATTACTCGTGGTACCAACTGGTGCAGATGGTTCAGACGTGGGCTATCATTGGCTTCTCTAGTTTTCGTTTCGTTTTTTTTTTCTTTCGCTGATTCTCAGTAATTATTATTTTACTTCCCTTCCTTTTTTGGATTGATAAGCTGTACCGAAGGAGTCGCGTGGCGTGGGTGGATGACGAGCCTGCTTTGCTTGTTCCGTGTTGTCTGACGCCAAGGGGCTGGGCGATGACAAACGCAGGATCGAGACGGCAGTAAGGGTAGCAAGGTACGGGACTAGCAGGGAGAACCTGGCTGTTCTACTCGTACACCAAACTGCTGCCGCTACCTGGGGGGTGCTTTGTGTTTTGGTTTGACGGTTACTTTCCATTTGTTGTTCGTTCCGTGGTTCTATTTTTTTAGTTTTTTTACAAGTAGTGGTGTTTTCTTTTCCAGCTCCCTATTTTCAAGTGTTTGCCACATCGCCTGCGAAGGGGGAGAGGGCACGACAGTTTGTTGATTTTTTTCTTCGTTTCCTTTTTCGTTCATATATTTGATAGAATGAGTATGTCGTGTCTGTCATATATTCGCTTTTTTTCGCCTTGCTTTCACGGTGTCAATCGTATATGTGTGTGTGTATGTGTGTGTTCTTCACATTAAACCGTTCTTTCTACCCGTCGACATCCAGTACAACCAGTGTCCGTGCCGATTCTTCAATCCTAGAAGAGATACAAGTTATGTGGTCACAAAGCTACGCCACAGAGATACTACGTTGCCACGTGTGCAGTGTGAACTGCAGTGGGCAATGCAAAGCCATGTCATCATACTAGATACGACAGGCACGACAACGCAATCTATGAAATAGTGAAACGAAAAGAAACAATCAGAGAGAAAACAAAAACAAGGTAGACAAATCGAAAAAGAAAAAGAAGAATGAAAGCAAAATCTAAGAGAAACAATCTGTCGTGCCCCCCCCCCCGCAGGCGAGGTGGCCAACACTTGAAAAAGAACGAGCTGGGAAAAAGAAGAAATAACAAAAAACACCACTGCTTGTGAACAGAGTAAGACAAAGGACCAAGGAAAAAGTAACAAGGAAAAATACCAAAGGGGAAATAACAGGCAGACCAAAGCCCAAAGCACCTTCCAGGTGGCGGCAGCAGCTTGTGGTACGAGTAGTATAGCCTCCAGCATGATGATGGCATGCCATTGCATTCATCACTGCTCTGCTTGCTGCATACCTGGTACGTGGCAACGTAGTAACTCTGTGGCGTAGCTGTGCCCACAGAAGAACTTGTGTTAGTCCACTTGCGACGAGAGTAAGGGCTGTCGCAAATAGTATGAACGATGGCACCCGAAAAATAACCGTGGTAGTAACGCCCGTGGATGTCCGCATTCCACCGGGAACATTGATTGCTTGCTTGGATACGATCACGCTTAGAGGTGAAGAGTCAGGATAAAAAGGTTCAGCGTGACTCTCCTCTCTTCTAGGATAAAATAATCGGCAGGGGCACTGGTTGTGCTGGATGTCGACGGGTAGAAAGAACGGTTTGATGTGAAAAACACGCACACGTACACACACATATACTTGGTACATGTCCCCGGTGGCTTGGTAGGTGGTCTGCGTGCCTAAAAAGATCAATTTCGAAATTCGTGGGTTCAAGTCTAACCGTGAGCACGGCTCATCGGGACTTTTTCTTGCATAAAAAAAATGGTTGGCGGAAAGCGCGAGAGCGTGAGTTAGCTACATTCGAAGAAAATGGACGAGCAGTGTGGGAATGCTGAACCCTATGCGCGATTACCAATAAAAAAGCACGTACCGGGGGGGAGAAAGGACGACATCTGCAACCACGGCTTGTCCAGAAGATCGCTGAGGGTAAATCCTCCTACTCGTACGTTGATACAAGTAGGCTGGAATTGGAGTGTAAAAGTGATGACTAGAAAAAATAAAATATAAAAATGTTAATATCAATTATGCACAAGGCACAACTCCCATACTGCCGGTCGCCCCGGTGGTTGAAGTGGTTAACCTCGAATTCTACTTGTTTGAGTCCTGGGTTCGAGCCCCAGGTGGGTCGGACTTCGACTTTATTTGCACAAATAAAAAATGATTCAATTGTCGAGAGCGCCTTGCGGCGTGGGTAGGCACAATTCGATGCGAGTCGACGAGGGAAGAAAAGGCTGAAATCTTCTCGCGATAAAAATGAAAGCACGTACCGTAGCGGGAAGGGGGTAGAAGAGCCTGCTATGTGACCCCGGATCTGAGTTACGAGTTGGAAGGAGAAAGAGAAGAAGAGCGAAGATGATGAATAAAATGAGAAAAAAAAAACAAAAAACTATATATTATAATTTCTCTTGCCATCCGACAATGTGCAGCATGATCTTCAACATGGATCACTCATAACTTTCCCGAAAGAAGAAAACCTCGGAAACAAAAGGAAACCCATGCACCAAGTCTACCTCCCTTCCGTATACGCCTAATCTTCTAAGACAAGCGAAGCGAGCGGTAAGTCGGACTGGGAAATCGAGCGTAGCGAGGTATTAACCCTTTTAAAACCGCAGTCTCATTTTGGGGACAATCCACTCAAATTTTAAGTAGTTTGTCCCCAAATCGGGACTGCGGTTCTAAAAGGCCGCAGGCGGATTTTTTTTCGACTAAGTCGCGTGGATTTCAATCGTCTTAATCCATATTTTGTGTCTTAGCGCGTCTTGGACTCGTCTTAGCGCGTCTTAGCGCGTCTTAGACTCGTCTTAGCGCACCTTAGACACGTTTTGGCACGTCTTAGATTCGTCTTGGCATGTCTTAGGTTCGTCTAGGCACGTTTTAGGTTTCTCTATAGGCACGTCTAAGCTCTTGGCAGTACCAAAGCAAGAATTATGTCGAAAACTAACAGTTAGCTACTTCAACGAGGCACGGGCACCGCAATATACAGCAACCACACAACAACGTGGACCGCCAGTAAATACGGCAATAATCCAAGTATCATCAAGTTACCGGTACCTGATAAGTGCGATTATTACGTGTACTGATGGACAAACAGTATTAATATTTCGTACCTGGTACTCCAACGTAGTACCAAGTAGTTCCTTGTTTGTTGGCATTTGACGTCACGCACAGCAGTACATAATTGACACAAGGTGGTACCTGGTATATTTGAATATCTATACCAGGTACCTGGTATATGTTTATTCGTTTGTACATTCATTCGTACATACGTGCCCATATTCGAAGTGAAAGCTCCGAAATCGCATTGCGAACAGAAGGCACCAGGTACCTTGTTTTATTCCGTCGTTTGTTTTCCACGAGGACGAATATCATACATACCGTCACCAGCGGCTAGCCGTGGATAAAAACAAACTCAGATATAATTGTTGTCGTATTAATAGTGTTAATAGTAGTATTGATACTATTAATAACAATCTACAAAGCCACCAACGGAAAACAGAAAGTCTTGAGAGATAAATTTAGTATTTGTCCTAAACGATGTCGTTCAAAAAACGATACGTTGCTACCGGTGGTAGTGATGCATCCGCGGTGTAAGCATACCAACGGATTTTGCGCAAACCACTTAGTCTATTTATATTATTATAACAAAAGTACCTGCCCTGCCCACAGAACACAGGAAGAGAGCAGTTGTTGTCCTATGTTGGGCGTCCCAAATAAGGCATTATGTCACCTATTATAGTATTATACTGATGTACCACACGGTTAACGTAGCAGTAATATATATATATATATATATATTTTTCCCTTCCCATTCATTTTATCTTCGCACATCTTCTTCTCTCTCTCCTTCCAACTCGTAACTCAGATCCGGGGTCACATAGCAGGCTCTTCCCCCCCCTTCCCGCTACGGTACGTGCCTTCATTTTTATCGCGAGAAGATTTCAGCCTTTTCTTCCCTCGTCGACTCGCATCGAATTGTGCCTACCCACGCTGCAAGGCGCTCTCAACAATTGAATCCTTTTTTTATTTTTGCAAATAAAGTCAAAGTCCGACCCTCCTGGGGCTCGAACCCAGGACTCAAACAAGTAGAATTCGAGGTTAACCGCTTGAACCACCGGGGCAATAGCGTAACAAAACGAGCAAACGAACAGCAGTACAACTCTTGTTTTGCAATATATATATTACGACGTTAAGAACCAACACAACTTGAAACAAAAGAGAAGTACCAGTAATCCTATCGTACTAGTATGTTGAAGAAATAGTAGTGGACCTTCACCATCAAACCCATCTGCCAAGTGGCGAGAGAGGATAGAGATCATGTTTTGTTTGTTGTTTTTTTTAAAGATAATAATGCCATCCTCGAAAACATGGAGAACCGGGTTCGATGTCTCGATGTCCCCGATAACAGGAAAAAGCGCATGGAGGCCGAGAAAAGAAGGTTCGAAAGAAGCAAGTTGGAGTAGTCGATTCATTTTTCGTCCCCGCTTTGTTTCCACCCATTTCCACAGCTCGCTGTGGTCGTGTCGACCCCCTAAGACGCCTCGACCGGCGCCTGGTGCACTCTGAGACGAATCTAAACGTGCCAAGACGAATCTAAGACGTGCCAAGACGTGATATAGCGAGTAAGACTGGCCTCTCTCCGAGAAACGGATTAAGACGTATTTTAAGACACGTCTTAGAAGATTGGGCCTACTTCCGTACCAACTTTCAGCTTGTCTACTCTACTTATTGTATTTGCGTCTGCGTTACGATTTTTTTTTTTTGTTTGCTCATTCCATTCATTATCTTCGTCCATCTTCTTCTCTCTCTCCTTCCAACTCGTAACTCAGATCCGGGGTCACATAACAGGCTCTTCTCCCCCCTTCCCGCTACGGTACGTGCCTTCATTTTTTTATCGCGAGAAGATTTCAGCCTTTTCTTCCCTCGTCGACTCGCATCGAATTGTGCCTACCCACGCTGCAAGGCACTCTCAACAATTAAATCCTTTTTTTAATTTGTAATTTTTGCAAATAAAGTCAAGGTCCGACCCACCTGGGGCTCGAACCCAGGACTCGAACGAGTAGAATTCGAGGTTAACCGCTTGAACCACCGGGGCTACTGGCCACGACTCGGAAGGAGATAGAGAAGATGTGCGAAGATAATAAATCATGATTTATATATATTTATAATATATGTTGTTGTTGTTGTTGTTGTTCTCACATTAACTCTCTGACGAAGGAGTCCGTGGTCACACAAAGGTGCTGGAGCCCTAGGAAGATCCGAAAAACAAAAAAAAAAAAACGAAAATTCGTCTGCCTCAAAATACACGAGACGGAAAAAGCGCACACAAGATAAAACCAATGTGCAAAACTGAACTAACATGGCCGCGGGTATATCCTCTCAACTATAATATAGAAGAGTACCCCCGTTCCCACCACTAACCAACTCGTGGCTGCTGACTACAGCGGATGCTGTCTGAAGTGCTGCCTGCACCGTACGAAACGCACGGTAGTCGTGAAAACGAAAGAGGAACACACCTGCCTGCTATCTGGAGTGCTGTCAGAGTGAAGACTCGCGGATATGCAGTGAAAAAAGGAGCAATCAAACCTTACTACCACACGAATATCAACGATCGCCATCTCTTCCTGGACTGTCTGACACAAAAAGGTGCAGCACAGTTATGATACCACGTCCCTGATAATTGCGTAGGTTATTCCCCATGAAGGGTATACAACTCGTTAAACTACGAAGACCAGTGACGAGTACCGGCAGATACTATTCTGGCTCGTGAAAAACAATACCAGGAAAAAACAAACTATGACTGCTTCTCTCGTATACCAGGTACCAGGTATACTACAGCTACAGGTAGCTATGGGTTACCAAGTACTTTGTCTCGTATCATACCAGATATTCTGATATTACCTACCAGGTACCAGTAATTGCATGTGAGGTACCTGGTATTGTTCTCCATCCGACCAACCGTATCTCTTCTTTGTGACCACAGAACTTGTATCTCTTCTAGGATTAAAGAATCGGCACGGACACTGGTTGTGCTGGATGTCGACAGGTAGAAAGAACGGTTTAATGTGAAGAACACACACACACACATCCGACCAACCGTGGACAACATGTAGAACGGATTGAATGAAGTAATACAAGAAACTGCGCTTGGAAGACGCTGCAATATAAACAATATGTAAAGAGTATTGAAAACGCGAAGGCACTCTTGGCCCTTTTAAAAGCGCTGTCCCGTTGTGGGGACAAACTACTTGGAATTTGACTGGCTTGTCCCCAAAACGGGACTGCGGTTCTAAAAGGGATAATCATCACGTGATCACGAGTGGAACGAGTACGCCACGCGACCCGCGATTCCACCACCAGCGATCATCCTCATATGACACACGTAGCTTTCAGGAACACCCGACTGCTCTGCTCGCCTTAGGTGGTACGCGATGGCGCCTCCGAACGAAGGCTCACCGCCTCCTCACCAATATGCCTCAGTCTACGACTACGAGCAACCGACCTCTGCCAGCAGGTTGATCCCAAGGTCGGCGAGGGCCAGCAATACTAGTTATCCTGCTACCGGGGAGGAACAGCAGCGTTCTCCACAGCAGCACACGGCCAACCTGCGAGACTCTGACGAGGGGAGGAGTATTTCGCGGAGGCTTGCTGTTGCCGTTGTGTGCGGCTTGGCCTTTTTGGCGGGAAGCGGCCTGTCGTGGAGTGCAAGCCCTGGCAGTCAAAGCACAGCTGTAGCAGCCGATGGGTTTATCGAAGTCCCATCTCATACTGGCATTCCTGCTGAGGATACAACCCAACCTGGCGAGCCATCATCTCAGGTTAGTGATCGTGGCGAAGATTTCGCGGCCCTCGAGTTCACCGCACTCAATTTCTACCACGTTCGGGACGGGAAGCCTGGCCAGGATTACCCGTGGCTGAAGGACGTTAAGCTCATCGAGCCGCACCGTGACACGACTCTTGCTGTGGTGGGGGCGAGAGAGGGGTTTGATTATCGCTGGGAAGTGCGCTCGGGCTGTAGGAGCTGCTCGGGCGGAGTGGGAGAAGTGCAGACTACGGCAACAGGGGCGGTGACAATTGTCGTCCTTACTCAGCTCCATGAGAACGTTGTGGTGCTGGAGGAGGTTGATGGCGACGGTCGGGTGACAAACCGGATGGAGGAGACGGTGATGGTGAAGTACGTTAGAAGAGAAATCAGGACGTTGACGGAAGACGAGAGGGAAGAAGTGCTTGACGCGGTGAGCTGGTACCGCTGTACACCATGTTGCAATACTCAGACATGAAAAGGTCAAAACAAAAAGTGTACCAGGTACCAGGCACCAGGTACGTAGGTAGGAAATAATTCATACTGACTGGTACGTTTTCGTTTTCGAGCCAGATAACGGTCCATGGCGTTTAGGGCGTATTGGAAATCACGAGTAACGTTATACTCCGGAGTTTGGTTTGGGCGAGTCAGCAATCCAACTTCCGAGTAACTTTGTTTTGGTGAGAGAATAGTCGAACCCGCCACTTTGCCCCGGTGGGTGTCTAAAGAGCCCCTCCCAGTATATTTCCAACTCAGAAGCCTTGACCACCCTCCTAGAATCGTTTGCTCGGCATCAAGCCATTGTGCGGTAAAACCACTCTGCGTACCTTTACTTGGGGTGGAGCAGACGACAACTGCCCTCTGTGTCCACCCTGCTGCCTGATTCCATGAACCATACCAGAAGAGAGTAAAAGGGTCGATCTTAGAGAGGGCTTGTTTTAGGTATGTTTGGGTATTTTCCCGAAATTGGTATTTCTTGGTTTTGTTTTTTTGCTACAACAGGGAAATACCGACATTTATTTGGGGAAAATACTGGAAAGAACAGAAAACCACTCCTCGTTAAGATCGACCCTAAATCATGAAACCAAATTTATGATTGGGGTTTACACAGTAATAGATATAACGGGCGCAAACTACAAATACAGGCTAAAGTCTGTAAGAGCTAGTCGAACCGATTGTTGAGAGCGCCTTGCAGCGTGGGTAGGCGCAATTCGATGCGAGTCGACGAGGGAAGAAAAGGCTGAAATCTTCTCGCGATAAAAATGAAGGCACGTACCGTAGCGGGAAGGGGGGAGAAGAGCCTGCTATGTGACCCCGGATCTGAGTTACGAGTTGGAAGGAGAGAGAGAAGAAGACGTGCGAAGATAATTAATGGGATGGAAAAAAAAAAAAAAAAAAAAAAAAAAAAAAATACCAGCCACCCGATCTATCATTTCGTTTCTGCATTCGTCGGACTTTTACTGTTTTCGAACTGTTTTTTTTGTTTTATTTTCTTACCTAATTTGCAGCTGATTGCCCGAAGACTGAACGACCAAGCATGAAAATAAGAAAAATATAATTGATTAGTAAAAAGTATTTTTGGGTTTTTTTCGTGTGATTTTTCTAATTTCATTGTTGGAATTTGGGAGTTCATCTGTCTTGATGCAGCATGTACATGGTGGGTCAACACCCTCGGTGGAGTCTGGGGCGATTCTCGGCCGCTTCGGTGACCACGATCGAGGCGATAAAATACGAACTTGAACGAGAGGTGACCGGAGCAATAGCCGCGCCCCCGCCCACACACCCTAGCACATCGTACCCCAGCGGTGGCTCCTCAAAAGTAATAAACGTGGCCGCAATTTCATTTTTTCGGCCTGCTCGATCGGCCAACAATCGCGAAAGTAGATCAAACAAGGAAAAAATCGGAGGATACGCTCGAGTCCACCGCTGCTGTTTCGCACGTACTTGGCGCTTGAGGGCTTCCACCGCCAACCCAAGACGCCCTGAAAGTGATAGCTTCCTATCCTGCGCGGCCAAACATAAGTAGAGGCTGGCGGAGCTCACGCGGCAGCGCAAACCTTCGCTCTCGTCTACGCGCGTCGCTGTTTGTCTTCCAGCTTATTCCGAAGTCTTTTTTTTCGACAACGAATACTGTGTTCCCCGATAGGACACAAACGCGTTTTTTTTCGAAATCAAATTAAAATACGTTGGGATTAAAACTTTGATTCCAAACGGCTTTGCCGTTTAGATGAGCCCTTGGAGTGGGGGAAATAACGAAAACCAGATAACGAGGCGTTATTCTGAAACCGAGAAGCGGATAAACCCGTTTTTTTCACCCGGTTATAACATACTGGTGGCGTGCCACCATAAAATGAGGTGGTGTGGCCCTCACTGCCGTAACAACAGTAGTACCGAATGGTACTCGTATTATACGGGGTGACGTGATTTCATGGAATAAAGGAAGACCCTACCTATCTATATTTGTACTGAAGTATACAATATTATAAAAGCAGTACGAGTAGCACAGCAGTAACGTACACTTGCCGCCTGGTAGTATATCATATGTTTTGTGTGTGTGTGTGCGTGTGTGTGTGAGTGTGTGTGTGTGTTCATTGTTGTTTCTACCCGTCGACATCCAGCACAACCAGTGTCCGTGCCGATTCTCCAATCCTATAGAAGAGATACAAGTTCTGTGGTCACAAAGATACGCCACAGACACTCCGTTGCCACTTGTGCAGTAAGCACTGCAGTGGGCAATGCAGTGCCATGTCAGCATACTAGATATGACAGGCACGACATACACAATATATGAAAAATAGAAACGAAAAGAAAAACAAACACAAAGTACACAAATCGAAAGAGAAAAATGAAAAAATGGAAGCAAAACCTAGGAGAAACAATCTGTCGTGCCCCCCCCCCCCCCGCAGACGAGGTGGCCAACACTTGAAAAAGAACGAGCTGGAAAGAAGAGAAAATAATTAAGAAAAACAGCACTGCTTGTAAACAGAGTAAGACAAAGAACCAAGAAAAAAAAATAACAAAGGGGAATTAACGGGCAGACCAAAGCCCAAAGCACCTTCCAGGTGGCGGCACCGGTTTTTGGTAGGAGTAGTATAGCCAGGTTCCCCCTTCTAAGCCGCCTGGTACCTTGCTACCCAGACTGCCGTCTTCGCCCTGCGTTCGTCAACTATGCCCAGCCCTTGGCGCCCCAGCCCCTTGGCGTCAGTCAATACGAAACGAGAAGAGCAGGTTCGTCATCTAACCACGCCACACAGCTCCTTCAGTACGGCCACATCATACACATACCCTTCGGCCTGCCCCGTCCTTGGGGTGGGCCGAGGAAGTCCGCCAGGACCTGCAGCGATCTAGCGACAGTCACACGAATATCGAGCTTCGCACTAGGTAGGTAGGGAACCTTGCGCCGTCCGGCTGGTGGCCTGCTCGCTTTAAGGACCGCGTGGGGTGGTGATGTTTTTTCCGACGCCGTGGAGTTCATCCCTCAGGCGAGACGGGTACATCACCACAGCAGAGAGTTCTACGTGGGCAGCAAGTGGAGCGGAGAGGCTGGCCACAGCGTGGGTATGCATGCATGACAGGAAGGATGGGATTGTCGGCGTGGGTTGGGACGGTTGCACCCAGCCAACGGAAACCAAGGCAAGTACCGGGCTACGAAACGGAGAGCCACTTTCGTCATATAGAAGAAAAAGAAACAAGAAGAAAAAAAGGAGGCGGGGACGAGCCTCACGTCGGCTGGCAAAGTGAGCAGCGCGCAAGGCTCGTAAGAGAGAATGAGGCCCTTGTGGCAGTAGCGACCTACAATGTGCGTACCCTGGCCGTAAAGAGGAAGAACGGGTACGGACATGACGAGCGTGTACTGGCGAAGGGACGGCAACTCGGCTGTGACGTCATTGGCCTGCAGGAAACTCGGAGGTCCGGCAGCACGACGTTCCGTGCGGCAGGGTATCGTGTTTTCTGCTCAAGACAGAAAACAACAGCCACCAGGCAGGGGCCAAGCTGTCAAGGAATCGTTGTGCAGTAAGTTTGTGTATACTCATCAGTTCGTTGACGAGCGGCTAACGTCTATGCGCTTTGAGCTTGCTGGCGAATGCGAGGCAGTCAATTTCGTCGTTGCGTATGCTCCAACTGACAGTACCAAGGACGCAGAACTGAAACGTATTTTCTGGCAGAAGCTGGAGTACTTGGTTGGAACAATCCCGACAAAAGAGTGTATGTACTGATAGACGCGCGAACTAGACAGAGGAAGGAAGGGTGCGGTGACGATGGAAGCAGAGCGCTGGGAGCGTATAGACGTGATGTTCGTAAATACAATGGCAGACGGCTCCTGTCGTTCGCCACCAATTGCAAGTTAGATCTCACCAACACGTTTTTCAGCACGCGCAAGGGTGGGATATCGCATACTCATAACGGCACCAGCCCGAATGACCGTAAGCGGATCGACTACATCCCAACCCGTCAAGGCCACCGACCTAGAGTATAAGATGCGAAAGTCGTCCCACAGGCTTCTCCCCCAGCTAAGGCTGACTCAGACCACAACATCCTGTATATCAAAGTCCGACTCGGTGGACATTTTGCGCCCAACAGACAAAAACGTAAACCGACAAAACGCCGAGAGTTCGACAGGCAGCTTTTTATGTCAGATGGAAAGTGTCGTGAACGAGTAGTCGCCAGGGTCATCTCCACTCTCAACCAGCCTATCCAGCCCTGTAATACGTCTGGTATGTTTGAGTTTTCATCACGGCTGTTATGGATGCGGTCGAAAAAGAGGTACCACCCCCTGCACGTCGCCACCGCAGACATGGATGGTGTGAGGCTGCCAAAACCTTGGACGCATTCATACCAGCATGGACAGCGAGGGAGGATGCACGACAATTCTTGCGTGCCCACCCCCGGGACAGAACCACGTGGAAGACTCTGAGATCTGCGTGTGCGAACCTTCAGATAGTGATTGCCGCAGGACTGCATGCGTACTTCGAAGCGTACCTTGCCGAAACCGAACGACTCGTAGCGAACAACGACCAGAGAGGCTTTTACAAGCATCGGAAGAGTACTGTAGGATTGGAAGGGAATAACGCGACGAGCGAACAGTTGTTCATTAGGGACGAGGATGGCACGCTCTTACAGGATAAGGTGCGAATTCGTGAACGATGGGCGGGGTTTTACCACAAACTCTTGAAAACGAAGTCGCTGAAACTCGATCCCACGATCATCGACCTCTTGCCACCGCGACCGCCTAAACTGTCGCTTGAAGATGAACCATCCATCGACGAGATGACAGAAGCACTTAACCCTTTTAGAACCGCAGTCTCGTTTTGGGGACAAACCATTCAAACTTCAATTAGTTTGTCCCCAAAACGGGACTGCGGTTCTAAAGGGGTTAAGGGGATGTCGAGTCGGAAAGCTGTCGGGCCAGATGGTCTCTCGGTCGAACTCCTAAACATCGGCCACCCGGCCTTCGCCCAGTACTTTCACAACATCCTTGTCAATGTTTGGTTAACAGGAGAAGTCCATCAGCAATGGAAAGATGTTATCATCAATGTCCTTTACCAAAAGTAGGATCGAACTGACTGCAACAACTACAGAGGGATTTCGCTTGTTGCCCACGCAGGCAAAGTGTTGTTGAAAATCGTCGCGTCCCGCCTCAGCAACTACTGCGAGACCGAGGGACTACTTACTTCTGAGGAACAGTGCGGCTTCCGCCCCGCACGATCAACGATTGATATGTTGTTCGTCGTGCGCCGGCTGCAAGAGCTCGGACGACAGAGGAAAATCCCCTTATACGTGTGCTTCATCGATCTGCAGAAAGCGTACGACTCTGTCGACCGATAGCTGTTATGGAAGGTACCCACACGCTTTGGCGTACCAACCAAGATGCTGTTAACTATCCATAATTTCCACGATGGCATGCGGGCTCGTGTGCGTACTGATGACGGCGAGCACTCGGAATGGTTTGATGTCACGCAGGGGCTGCGGCAAGGCTGTGTACTATCACCGTTACTTTTCAACGTGTTCTTCGCTGCTGCGTTACACGTCGTACTTGTACGCTTCAGCCAAGACGAAGCCATTGTGAGGGAATTGGTCCAACTCAGTGAAGCTGAAGTACTTCGGACAGGGAAAGAGGAGCCATTGGCGCGCGCGCGAAGGTCTGTATGGGGCAAGTTGTACGCCGATGATGCGGGAATTGTCTCGAAGTCGGCTGAAGGGCTCGCGGAAACGATGACAGTCATCGTGACTGTCTTCGAAGAGGCAGGCCTCACGGTGTCGGAAACGAAGACAGAGACAATGGTCCTACAAACACCAGACCATACAACCCTCGCACCATCGCTCGTCATCGACGCGGCAGGCCAGAGGTATAAGCAGACGACCCAGTTATTATACCTAGGCGGCGCTATCCACGACAACGCTGCGCTCTCGCTCGAAATCGACCGACGGATCTGCCTCATGCGAGCATGCCTCAAACGGTTCGGCCCGGAGTTGAATAATAGGACGACCGCTCACCTTGGCCTTAAAGTCCGATTCCTGAAGGCCGAGGTGATTGAGACCCTGCTATACGGTTGTGTGACGTGGAACCTCAGAGCGGAACACTTTGCCAAGCTTCGAACATCTCACCACCAAGTCCTGCTGCGAGTCATTGGCTTCCAGCACCGACTTCGTACTGACCATGCCACCCTCTCGTACGCGAAGGCCCTGAAGATGACACGTTGCGAGAGCATCGAAACGACTATTCGTAAACGGCGGCTCTTCTTTGCGGGGGGCGTGGCACGGCAAATCAAGGAGCGATTACCCAGTCGGGTAATGTTCGGGATGATAGCTGGTGGGGAGAACCCGAGACCAGGCGGAAGGTGTAAGACTTGGCATAGATGCACAGTCGAAGACCTTGGGGAGTTGTTTCGAGCCACCGAAGGGTCAACGGAAGTTGCCCCCTTGGTGTTTGGAGTTGAGACCGGGTTGTGGTTCACTGCAGCCAAAAAGGTGGGGAAGTGGGGCCGGGTGATCCTTAAAGCAGCCGAACGGTTTATGATGAGATGGCACGAGGCTGACGCCGAGCTGAGAAGGAAGCGCCGCGCATCCGCCGTGAATGGTGCCCAAGGGAACGGGGGTGGAGGGGGCAACAGGAGAAGTGGCAGAAAGCCCGATCAAGGGAATGCGGAGAGGGGGGGGAACAGGAGGGGTAGAAGGGAAACGGCGGTAGACGAAAGTAGGAAGGAGATGGCAGACAGGGTAGCAAGGCACCAGGCCGACTAGGAAGTAGAACATGACCATACTACTAGTGCTACCAACTGGTGCAGCTGGTTCGAAGGTGGTCTTCCCTTGTCTTCTCTTTTTGTTTTGTTTTGTTTCTTTCTTGCGCGTACTCTCCGTGATTTCTTTTTTATTTCATTTCTCTTCCTTTTCTGATCGATAAGCCGTACTGAAGGAGCCGTGTGGCGTGGTTGGATGACGAACCTGCTCTGCTTGTTTCGTATTGGCTGACGTCAAGGGGCTGGGCATAGTTGACCGCAGGGTGGAGACGGCAGTCTGGGTAGCAAGGTACCAGGCGGATTAGCAAGGAGAACCTGGCTATACTACTCGTACCACAAACTGCTGCCGTCACCTCGAAGGTGCTTTGGGCTTTGGTCTGCCTGTTATTTCCCCTTGGGTATTTTTCCTTTGGAATTTTCGTCCTTGGTTCTTTCTCACTCTGTTTAAAAGCGGTGGTATTTTTCTTTTTCTTTTTTTCTTTTTTACAGCTCGGTATTTTATTAAGTGTTGGCCACCTCGCCTGCGGAGGGGGGGGGGGGGCACGACAGATTGTTTCTCCTAGTTTTTGCTTTTTTTTCTTCTATTTGTTTACCTTGTCTTTGTTTTGTCTCTGGTTTTTTTATCTCGTTTCACTAGTTCATAGATTGTTTGTGTCGTGCCTGTCGTATTTAGTATGACGACATGGCTTTGCATTGCCTATTGCAGTGCACACTGCACACGTGGCAACGTAGTATCTCTGTGGCGTAGCTCTGTGACAACATAACTTGTATCTCTTTTAGGACTGGAGAATCGGCACGGACACTGGTTGTGCTGGATGTCGACGGGTAGAAAGAACGGTTTAATGTGAAGAACACACACACAAGCGACAGCAATAAATTTGCCATCCCATGTACAGCTTCAGGTATCCTATGGGCTGCAGTAATTCACCTTTTTGTTGTTGTTCTCACATAAATTGACGCCACGATACAATGCAGTCCGTGGTCGTAGGACAGGCTCCGATAACTCTGGAATGGAACAAATACCTCGGCAGCAAAACAGCGACAAAGAAAATAAAACATTCACATTCCACCACCAAGGACACCAGGGAAGCAAAGGGAGACTAGCAGACAAACCACTAAAAAAAGATGAAGCGAATCGAGAAAAAAAAACACACACACACACACACATAGCAAAACGATAAAAAGCAAAACGGAACATACAAACAGAGACACAAAGAGATACATACGGGAAAGGAAAAAAGGGACAAAAAGGGACAAAAAGGGACAAGGGCACCGACCTGGACAGTATATACAACCTGTAAACGCCACCGGAACGAAGGGACGGGGAAGTTAATTTTTTGGAGCCCCCTAGGTGGCAGCGCACACACCCAACACCGGCAGCACCCACATATAATTACTCGTGATTTCCACTAGAGTAGGTAGAATAGCAACGCCTTACGCGTGCAATCATATTGAAAACATACAAACGGCAGTGTCATAATTTGACGACGAGCACACTTTCATCCGAAACCAAGCTGTCAACAAGCTTTTGTCGCCATCGTACCAAGAATACAGCGTCCTTCTTACGTCACAAACATGTGCTCTAGGACATTGTGCATAATTTGGGGATGTTTGGTATCTTCTGGCATATACCAGTTATTATCTAGGATATAGCGCAGATTTTGGAGGTGTTTTCTAAGCTCTGCATCTGCCACTCTGTTCGTAATACAACGAGATCGACATATTTATACCAGGTACTCGGAGTATTTGATATTGAAACGTAAAATAGATATCTTGCCAGTTTTTTTTCCCGAATTTAATAATAAATGTGATGATATTTTTTTCATGTTAAAAGCTGTCGCTGGTAACGTTTTTACGTAGTGCAGCAGGGTGTTTGTTTGAAAAGCCTACCAGGTACCAGGTACGTATTGTAGTGGTATTAATCGTGCTCTATGGACCCTTCTAGAACCGCAGTCTCGTTTTGCGGACAAACCAGTCAAATTGCAAATAGTTTGTCCCCAAAACTGAACTGCAGCTCTAAAAGGGTTATAAGGAGAGTCCTGAAACTGCTGCTGAGCTTGTAGCCTCAAAATACAAAAGCTGGTACTCGTATCAAGAGTAGTTTAGGTCTGTCGGAAATCAATGAAAAATATGTATGGTTCTCCCGGTTTAAACTGGTTGTCCGTTTTGTTTTCGTTTTGCTTCCGGTTTAATCAGGTTTTTGGTTGATCGCTTTAAACCGGCGAAAGTAACCCGTTGTTTTCCTTCACAAACCAACTACGCGAATGAGCCTGCTAGGTTTGAAAAAAACTGCTTAAACCGGTTTGTTTTTCAAAAGGTGCCCACCTCTATTTCCTACTCTACGTGCTTGCCATTGGGCAGCCTCACATTTATTTGGTGTGCCTCGGTTGTCTTTTTTCTTGGTTGTTATTGTTCATATGTATGTGTCGGTCCGAGTAGTCCTATTTTTCTCTACCTATTTATGATAGTTTCGGCTACACCCTCTGCCGGGGGGCATGCCAGTTTCGTATTTTTTCTTCAGTTTTCTTCTTCTTTGTTCCCTCTTCCTTCTTATACCTGGTCATGCCTATGCCCAGCTGCATTCAGAATGAGCGACATGTCATGGCATTGTCTACTCCGCCTACTGCAACACGATGCAAACATTATGCAACTGCTTTTTCTGGCAACACAAATAATTACGTGTCGAAACGGTTCGAAAATGTTAGGCCGATATCAGCACCTGATTCGTGATTTTGTAACGATCATAATTTTACTGATATTTTCCGTATTATCAAAAGTTATCGTCATCGATCGGCGTGCTTTCCTCGAAAGAAAAAAAAAAATCTGTTCAATACTCGCCGTGATCAGTCGTTGAGTTCCAACGTAGGCGCCGACACGCGAAAATGTCCCAAAACACTAATCACCCGGTTTTTAATTTGAAAACCCATCCGTTGAGAGGGAAACAATCGTGAATACCTCACACCGTGCGTTAAATTGGATTTAGTTGCTGGGGAATTAACGTGGTTGCAGTTTTATACAGGCCACGTACCGGCATAGCATGTATGTGTTGAGCGAGACGGGCATTTAAACCCGAAAACCTTAGCTACTCGGAAAAAAGTGTGGCATTTCAGTTAGCGGGCTTACAAGTCACCGCACTATTTCAGCATTTGCCTTATAAAGGGATAGACATGTTTCGGGCTCGTTTTGCTCTTTCAGGCATTAAATTTAAATTTGCCTTGTATACCTACTTTTTGCTTCCCTGGTGTCCGCAGTGGTGGAATGCGTATGCTTGTTTTTTGTTTTTTTTTGCCTCTGTTTTTACTTGAGGTATTTCTTCCACTCCAGAGTTATTGGAGCCTGTCCTGCGACCACGGACTGCATTGAATTGTGAGTTAATGTGAGAACAACAACAACAACAACAAAAAAGTAGTATTACGGGGGACCATAGTTAATAGGACCTATGGTATACATAAAATCGTATATATTTAACCATTTTTACCAACAATATTTGGTCCTATTAACTATGGTCCCCCGTAATAGTGCCGATTTCAAATTGTTTCGCCTGCGCCGTGATTTTCTTCTTATTAGAGGTGCCAGACGAATACTCCCCACCACCGCTGTTCACAGTCGTAGTCCTCAGTTGGTTTGAGTAAGCCCTACTATTTGTGGGGAACGTCGATTGCCTTGATAAAAATGAAAAGCCAACACGCCCGCCGTTAGTTTTCAAAGATGCACCGAGTCAGACAAATACTGCGTTCAATCTCTTTGTTTATTTTTTTATTTATTAGATTGCTTTAGCTTATAAAATTATTTATAGCCATTCTCAAAACGAGAATATCTGACACCCTCAGAAAATTATATTTGTTTCGCTTTTGAATGTGGATAGCTTATTTATAACTGTTGGACCTTATCTTCCCTTCACCTACGTTAGAATCACGTTACCACATAAAACACACGCTGATATCGACTGCCAACTTCTGCTTCAAAACCTACCATAATACCTGAACTCCCGGGGAGGGTGGGCGGATTCTTCTTTCAACCCGCCGACCTCACAACGAATGCCAGATCCCTGCTCCTACACACCCACGAGATGAGTATACTACTCAGTCAAGGGTCTTCTTCCTAACTGTTTTAACCCTCCCCGCCCCTGTCTTCCCTCGTCAGCCAATCCCACCCGTCATCAATTCTACGACCCGCTTGCCAATCCGCTCTTTTGGAGAATGACAACAATTCAACAGGTCTCTAAAAACCCCGTATTTCCCACATTCAATCTGCCAATTGTTTAGGCCGCACGTTAGATAGTACCAGGTACCACTTTTGAGCCTTATTTATTATTATTCCTCTTGCCATCTGACAATGTGCAGCATGATCTTCAACATGGATCACTCATAACGTTCCCGAAAGAAGAAAACCTCGGAAACAAAAAGAAACCCATGCACCAAGTCTACCTCCCTTATTTATTGTTATCAAAGCATAGTGCCAAAGAATATGCATTTTCGGAGAAAATCGTTTCTCGACACCGTCATCACTATTCTCAATGTTACACGTGTTACTTTATTTTAGTTCTAAATTTGACACCGGAAAACGTAGCATGATATCACGATTCACCTTCTTACCGATTCACCTTCTTACAGCTGCAATTTTCAACGTCGCCTTGCCACAACGTATGAACCCAATTGCGGAAAAGGCATGTAATATCACTTACACACAACAGCAATGTGGAGCGATTTCTAGAAGTCAACTACAGGATATATTAAAAAGTCTGAGCCCCATCGTATACGCGATAGGTATATATATATATATATGTACGAGTACCACAGCAAGATTATCCAGTTAACACACTAACCGCCTGATGCTGAGATTGGGTTTTCCCTCTGCCGTAACGTGTGGTAAAATGTTGATAGTGTCGCTCACGGTTCCCCGATACCGAGTCGACAAAATCTGATGTCGGTGCAGGTCCTTGTGGTCGATACATACCAGGCATGATATCAACGAGTATATATTTCTCACACCAAAAAAACATATCGACATCATTCGCTGTGCTATAAATACTCGAAACATCGTGGTGTATCCACGGCCAGCCTGCCCCAGAGATTCACCGTACGCCTTCGCTCTCTCGAGTACGAGTATCCTCATCTATCTCTGTTTCCGACTTTCATCGTAGCATATCTGCTCTCGAGTATCCAAATGTATCTCGCTTCGCTCAAGATAGTCCGATGATATCTCGTTGCCGCGATTGGATGCGCTCGACCATGAGGTCCAATCGTTGTTATTCCCCCGCTTTTGTCTTTCCACATATATATATATATATATGCAACACAACTCGATCAAGCCATTCACAAACGGACACGCCCTCAGCCCGTCGTGAGCGTCGCGCATAAGGAGACAGATGACAACCCATCTCTGCACATGATAGCATACCGGTCGATGCGACGCACATTGCCCACGCTTCCGCGCTTGCTGCCTGTGTGTCACGCATGAAGCGCTCTACCTCCGCCCCCCTTCTTGTGTTGGATCAGACTTCACGAAATACCTTATCCAGAATTAACAGACAAATCTGAAAAATGAGGACGAAGCCTAAAATGAGAACCAAGCCGTATCTCCAGAACCATGTGGTGTATCAGAGAACCAAAATGATCCTGCGAAACCCCTTGGCCAGCCCTTTGAGAGGAGCTCGTCAGAACGGTCATGCTCCATCTCGTGCCTTCGGGTGGGCGCAAAAAGCGATATACGCTGGCTCTATTGTGATTGCTCTAGATGCTGGCTACCACGGCGATGCCGAGGACTTCCAGCCTGAGCGACAGCTCATTCGAAGGCTGCTGTACAGCCCCACAGGACTGTCAACTTTTTTTCTTGGAGTTGTACACAATTGGTTTGCTTTCTAAAAAAACGTCCGTTCCCATTTTTTGTTTCGTTCCCATTTTTCCGTTTTGTCTGTTAATTCATGAATTACTGGTCCAGCGAACGACCCCTGTCGAGGTGCACGCCACGGGCCCTGTCCGTTCGCGTGTTCCCCCAGTCTGCCGGCACTGTTCCGTGCGGTATCCACTGCGTTCTCCGTCAAGCGCGATCAACCAAACAGGACCCGCAGCTGCTATCGAAGCGACTACGTACCACTGATACGTACCCACAGCCGAAGAATATGAACCATACCGCCTAATTATCTCTACAACAACAAACTGCAGATTATTATTATATCGGTTCCGGATCTCTAGGATTATTTTCCACTAGCATGACACATACCAGCGTATCTACGGTATGAGACCTTACACGCCGTCATGGCAACGTCGTACCATAGTGTTAGCCGCGAAAGAAAAATAGCCTAATGCGATGACAGAGCTTTGGATGCATATCAGCGCACGTAATAACGCATTGGCGTCATTAATGTTATCTATCTCGCCGGCCGGCTCCGGTACGGTGGCATAGTGTTACTACGATGTGATCGGTGCGTGCACCAACATCGTAACACAATGTTAAGATTTGCCCATACTCGTATGTTGTCAACATTACATGCATTATCATCGCAACCCGCCAATCGCGAACAAGTTGCTCACAAGAAAATATGATGTACAAAGCTATAGGCATACCAGGTAGCACCTTAACAATGGGATAGGGCTTGCCAACAGAATGATATGATGTAGGAGGCTCTAGGCACAGCACCTGAACATTGTGTCACAGAGTTCAGTGTGAATCGTCCGGGCGTAACGTCAATAATAGCGACTACCAGTATCGTTTCCCAGGTTTTCCATGAGCATTGAGACCAACACGATGTTTTCGAATATTTTTCGAGCCTCCCTAATCTCCCATAGCCCATTTAGGACTGGAGTACGTACCGTTCGGGAAACGAAGCACTTGTATTGGAGATGCCTTGTCCTGAAAACGGGATGAAGTGATAAAATATGCTGACTCGTCAGTGGCCGTAGGTGAGTTACCTCCGGATCTGCTCGCGATATGAGACTTGCAGAGTAAATCACTAACAATATACCGTAGAGAAGATAACAAGCATGTCACCGTGTTGATCGGCGTGGACGAACTGACGGTTGTTTTTGCTGCAACGCTGCCTCACCACGATACCATAAGTGATAGCTGCATTTGATAAACACGCACTACGTTCTCACGTCACGGTTGGACCTGTCATCGTTGCTGCGCTCGTGGGTACAAAGTACGTGGCACCAGCGCTACATTTGGACCTGTCATTGCTCTAACTTTGCGTTGCAATGTTACCGGTTTCAGACTTTGGGTCGTGAAGATGCACTCTGCACAGCAGTACTGCACGCGAACCGGAACCACGGGAGTGTATATTTATATACATATTGCTCATGATATGCGGTACCACTTACTTATAAAGAGACCGTTCTAAACAAAGTTGTTTTTAGCACGTTGAGGAATTAGGAATACGTTGTTGACAGATGTGCGACACGCGCTTCACCAAAGACATGAGGTGCACCCCCTGAGATACACGAGACATTACGTAGGCTATGACGGAATGGATCAACGGATAATATTGTTTATTTAGCCCATTGTCAACCACATCCACCACGCCTAAATCGGTTTCGCTCGGGATGATTCCCCGTATAATCTCACGAACCCTTGTTTCTTCCTCGTTCCCGTGCAAACTCGGTCTGTGCTCCAATCGAAACCGTTCTCGACGAAAGAGAGGTCTGAGGTCAAGGGGGTTCTCATCGCTCTTCGCCGTGACAATGGGAAACCATCAAAATATACCTTTTATGCAACCCATTCGGGAAATCACAAACCCATCCGCACGTTCCGGTAGCCCGTAGTACAATTTTAACCACGCCAATGAACAGTCATAATACATCAGACATTCGCGCGATTGTGAACAACTCCTATGTCGTATAGCCTCCCCATTCGCGGAACACCTGTCATGATCGCGGTGTAAATGCCGTACTGCTGTAGGTCTACAATCGTCCAACCTATGTCTTGCAGCCTCCCCATTGGCGGCACACTGTCATCATTATTTTTATTTCTCTTGCCATCCGACAATGTGCAGCGTGATCTTCAACATGGATCACCCATAGCTTTCCCGAAAGAAGAAAACCTCAGAAACAAAAGGAAACCCATGCACCAAGTCTACCTCTCTTCTGTGCCAACTCTCGGCTTGTCTACTCTATTTGCTGTCTTCGCTCCTTCCTTCTCATTACGTTCTATACCATAATCGTAGTGTCAATGCAGTAGTACTACTGTAGGTCTACAACAATTCCACACATGGGTTCTGTCGTGGTGGCACTATAAAAGTAGTACAGTGCCACCAATTCAAAGACAGCAAAATATCCAAACCCATCAAGCAACTGCCCCCGCTATTAGTACCAAATCACCAAACTCATCCAGGATCCAAAACTTCAAATTCAACGCAAAATTTCAAACCCTACTGCTCATGTATGATAAGCTTAAACACTCTCCCAACACTCTGAACTGCCGTAGCTACTGACCTCGGTCAGCAATATTCAGACGGTCATAAATTCAAAACCTACTACAGACGCAGAACTAAACACTCTACTGCCGCCGTGCCTGTGGACTTCTTCCCGCGATATTCAAACGGTATTCAGTTGAAAACCAACTACCCACGTACAACCGCCTCCCGGCTGTGCGCACATAGCCCTTTGGATTCCAAAATTAATTACACCCCAAACTATCATACTCCTCCATGTCAGTATACTTGGTAACATTCACAGTATTAATAGTACTCCACTCCTTCAAGTCAGTGTACTCAATGAAATCCAACATATTTTTCTTTTAAGTCAGTACGAGTAAAATACCACCCGAATCTCTCGACAGAATATTGGGCTGTATAGCTTATCGAACGTGTGTCTTCCTTCTACTCCACACACTATAAAGACCCATCGCATATCACTGGAAATTTAAACAGTAATACACAATGCATAGGTACGCGCACGAAACGTAGTACCATAGTTAGTTGGTCTTACAGCTCCTCCCTACGTACGTGACCATACATTCTGCAGTAGTAGCACGAATAAAAGTATTAACCCCAACACTCCATGAAGGGGAGGGTGTGTGTGACGAAACAATAACGTTGCTTCCAACTAGGTCCGCCAGTTATAAGTCACCCTGCCTCGAAGTAAGAATTTATGCCCCAGCGAGCAAAAAACATCTATTATCAGAGTCAGAGTACTCTTGCTTCGCGGCGGGGCCGGGGGGCGGGGGGGTGGGGGTGGGGTCAAATATTACGGTCAACACATAAAAATAACTCAACCCTTTTCCAACTTGCGAAACAAATGGGAAAATCCAAGCGAAGACTATTTTTGCTGCATACCAGTACCGTACACGGGGGGGCGGATATACAGTCAGCACTACGCAAGCAAAGTAAAAGCAAGGTCATGTGTCTCGACTACAGACACGTCCGTACATTCACGCGTGCGTCATCTACTCCCTTGCTACGAATCTGGGACGGGTGCCTTCGCCGCCGCCTTCGTTTTCCGATCCGATCTCCGGCCGCGGCTCAGGTCATCTTGTCCGCCTGGGTGATAATAACACTGGCTGTCTGTCGCTCTTGAAGGAATGGACTGAACGTAAACATGGGGCAGAAACCGTAGGAACACGTGTGAGAGCGCACCATACACTCTGTTTTGCTGGTCCAGTACAACAATAGCAAGATCTCTGTTGGTTTTCGAGCATATATATCATGCTACAGCAGTAGTAGTATGAAAAATATCGATATTTCATGCGTAGTATGTACTGCTGCTGTCCTTCCTCCCTACTCTCGAGTCAACGGACAACTTCTTCATTACAGTGTATTCCTACTCCAAATTCAGTACAAAAAGACGAGAAAAAGAGTACCAGGTACGTTGTACGGTATTATTTCCTCTGGAAAAGCTTTCTCATCCAGAGATGGTGCGTACATAAAAAAATAAGTTACATCCATTGGTGGATGAAGCTTCAAAACAACACCCAAATTGGATATGTTGATCTTTACGCGAGCAGAGATGCTGAAGTCACAATCATCTATCTGTTGGCCGAGCACAACACTAATTTCCAGGAAAAGCACTACCTCATACAAATAAAAAGGCCCACGATAACGAGTGGTAATATTGATAGCCAGGTACGGGGCTACCGGAGCCGCCCCAGTGCGAGTTCCGCCGGGATCTATTAGGAGCACTCAGTCTTTTAATTGAAGCTGTCCGGACAACTAATTCGGGGTGGCGCTATTATTATCTGGAAATGTCGGGACAATTGGTTTGGGAGGCAGTCTGCCTACTGGAATTGGCCGGACAATTTTTTTAAAAGGTCTATTAATTGGAATTGTCCGGTTCATTGAATACGGAGGCTGGCGATAATAAAGTGAAATGGTCTGGACAATATGGCCAGGTAGGGGTCACTTGATAGAAATTGTCTGAGTAATAGAGCTCGGCGCCCTCAAATTACCTGGTGTTAGGTGGCCACAGTAGACTGTCAATTGCAACAGGAATATATTAATAGTCTATTGGACTATTGTCGATTGTCAAGGGTTCGATGTTTGCATCACCGACGAAGAAATGTTCTTGACTATTATTAGAGTATGCCTGTTCTCTAGGCGGATGATAGATATCTGTCCAGAGAGACGTCGTCGAAGATGCTGCATGGCGGAAAACTCCGTTTCCATGACGGATAGTACGTTACTGGGCCAAAAGAAGTGCAAAAATGGGCAAACAAGCTCTTGATCCAAGTATTTTTCAGTCAACCACTCAACAACAACGAAGTACGGATGGATATTAATAGTTGCTAATTCCAATTCGCACCTGTGTGTGTTCTTCACATTAAGCCGTTCTTTCTACCGTCGACATCCAGGACAACCCATGTCCGTGCCGATTCTTCAACCCTATTCTTTGGGATATATAAGCTACCTGGTATGTGGCTACAAAACTATACCAGGTAGTATGCAGTAAATAGGGTATTCAGTAGTTGACAATACAATAGCGTACCTGATATCACCATGATACCGGATGTGGCAGACAGCACATACACACTTTATGAAAGAGAGAAACGAAAGAAAGTAAAACATATATATCTAAAAAAAGAATAAAAAGGAAAGCAATAAAAAAAATGAAAAAACGGACGTGCCTCCCTCCAGCAGGGGATGTGGCGAACACTAGAAAATAAATAGCACAATAAAAAAAGGTAACACATTGTTCATGTAGCCGAAATACTTGCGGGCGGGTACTTGACTACGCATTTCTGAGCGTGCCAACGTAAAAAAAGGGAATACGTGAATTTTTAACCCGAAGTAAAAACCAAGACCAGGTACGTATATATATACCAGGTATCAGGTACCAGTATTTCTTTTTTAACGCCATTTCTACTTTCCAGGCTCACTCGTGGGAGGTTTTACCCTCAACGAGGTTCTGGACAAGCCGTGGTCACAGGTGTCCACCCTTCTCCCCCCCGGTACGTGCCTTTTTTTTGAAGCGCATAGGGTTCGGCATTCCCACTGCTCGTCGATTTTCATCGAATGTGGCTAACTCACGCTCTCGCGCTTTCCGCTAATCAATTTCTTTCAAGCAAGAGAAAGCCACGAGCATGCACTCGGTGAGAACGTGAACCCACGAAATTGATCTTGATGGGCACGCGGACCACCTACCAAGCCACCGGGGACGCCGGCTCTCCATGCACTGTAATTATCACTTCGTGGACGTATTAACTTTCTCATGATATGGGTGGCGAATCAACGAAACAACACGACTATTGATAGCATCCCCGCAGCAAACCGCCAGTGATACACTGTTCAATGTGAAGAACACACCTAGGTGAGGAACGTTTTCACATATCACTGGTGAAGTCTGGTCGGGTCGGGCTGGGTGGAGTCAGCATGCTTTGAAACTCTCGCCGGTCGATGCGGTCGGGCCACCCTTGCTCGACGCGATCCGCGGGTTGTGCACCGACCCGTGAACCGCCGTGGTGACTATAATACGTATTCATTGACAAACATCAATTTCAGCAAAACTTGAAGTGATCACTCCTTGTCTACGTAGGCGTGGTACGATGCAGCATCCAACCTTCCGGAAACAAAGACCACTGCTGGTACGTGGTACGATGCAGTAATCGATTAACCCCTTTAGGGCCGCAGTCCCGATTTGGGAACAAACCAGTCTCCAAAACGGAACTGCGGTTCTACAAGGGTTATATAACCCTTGTAGAACCGCAGTAGTCCCGTTTTAAGGGAAAAAATCTTGAAATTCGAGTGGTTTGTCCCCAAAACGGGACGGCGGTTCTACAAGGGTTAAGAGCCTACCAGATACTGGTACGTAACAGAAACACACATACATACAGCAGTACAGAGATTTTTAAAAGTGCATGGTATATCAGAATTGCTCGTGTACTGTTCAGCAAAACCAAGCAAACACTCACGATCGATCAAAACAAAACAAGATCAAGGAAAGATGAAAAACACGCACCGTTCTCGAGTGAAAGCTCTATCCTGGAGGTAGTGATCTGGTTATCTTCGCCCAGGCAAGGTGTCGACGTCCCGGCTCCGCCCCCCTGCCCACGAACCTGCTAAATAGCCAACCGGTACCGATGCCTGCTCTCTCCTACGCGTCCCACTCTGCACGACGTCGTCAAGGGCCTTGCTCACTACTCTCGCCCGAAATCCCGAACCCTCTTCTCCCCACAGCTGCCATCCCGATGATTATCCCTACCGATATCCAGCCACCTCTCGTCTGCAATGTGGGAGACCTCGGCGCGAAGGAAGTGGAATCCGTTAGTCCCTACTGACGTTGCTGGTTTTGGTGCTGCGGCTGTGTCTGCTACTGCTGCTTCTGCTCTAGGTGTTCATCCCCAACCGGCTCCTCACACCCCACCACGTCCCTTTCGCTTTTAAGCGAATATCATTCTTCCGTTGATTTCGCTTCCACGTTCATTCCTGGCTATTCTCCATCACCCTAAGTAGCCACTCCACCACCGCACTCCTGTCGCGCTGCTGTAAAATCCCTTATGGCGTGAACGCTTCCTCCACGTCCATTGCCTTCTCCTGCTTCTTGCCGTGTGCATCGATTATCGCTTTAACTGCTGTAATGGCAACACCGGGGGACTTTTCGTTCAACGAAATCGCAAACAAAGATGTCCTTCTTGCTGGTTGGGCGTTGCTCTCTTGGGGTAGTGCTTCTCTCCCATTTGCTCTCACTTCTAATAGTTGTGCGTAGATGGGGTCGGTTGCGTCTATCTGGATGGCCTCCTGTTGCTGCTGCTGCTTCTGCTGCTGCTGCTCCTGCTAGTAGCGATCGTCGTACCGCTACTGCTGATATTGGTTATGGTGCTGCTGCCGTTGTTCTTGTTGAAATTCTTACTATGGTACTGCTGCCGCTGCTGCTGTTGTTCCTATTCGAAATCGTTATAGGGGTGCCGCTGTTTGCGTCGTTCCTCTGAGGGCTCGAAATTTGGCCATTCATCGCCAGTCCAAAACGCGACCCCGATATTGGTCCGTTGTTTGAGCCCCTCGCGCGGTGTTTGATTCGCGAGTGTTGCTCAAGGCAGGTCTACAGTAGTGCGTCACTAGTCACCACATAACTCATTCAGAACGAAACCAGTCACCGAGTCTCTTTCCGCCCTGGGTCCTGTAGCAATCAATCCATTCCCTCACCGTGTCGCACGAGCCACCGTGATTTACATGTCAACTCTACGCTAGCGAGAGGGGACAACCCGTGCGCCGGGTGGTGCGTCTCTCGACTTGGCCATGAGGCGCGGGAGCGGAAGTATAAAATATCTCTTGATGAATGTCGTCCAGGTACCAAAAACCGTGACCGAGTAGGTACGTGCGAGGCAGCGCGCCTCGTATCGTCTTCCCAGACCAAAAAAAAGTCGTCCACAAGTAAATATGCAATTCATTTGGGTAGAAATCCCTTCTCCGAGATCTTCGTAGATGAATTACAACTACATCGATCACACCAAAGTCGGTCAGTAAAAATACATCAAACATTTTCGCGACTACAAGCAACTGCTTACATATACATGCCCCTCATGCGAGGAGCAAGGGGGATTGTGACGCTGGACACGAGAAGTCCCTCCTTCAGCCGGCGGTCGGCCGGTTCAGCTCCGACGCGCGGAAACCTGCGCCCAGAATTCGTCGTCAACTGCTGTTCTCGCCGTTGCCTTGGCCCTTTCTTTGCTGGTGGGCATGATTCAGGGACACCATGACTTTGTCGGTGTGTTGCTGGTCGTGTCGGTGCCCCGCGTATACCTCGTAACCACACTTGACGAGTTGAGCAGCACCAGCGGTGTGCAGCTGGCGGCGTGATGCAACTCGCACTCATGTGAATATATATATATATTCTGATGATGACCCTCAGCCTGCGCCGATCCGTTCTTGGTCGGCGGATCTCTCCCCGCTCTGACTGTATTCCTACGTGGGTTTTTCGCCGGGGACGTTTCGCCGGGGCGTGCCCCTTCCACGCCTAAACCGCCCAGCGTTTAGTCTGCAAAAGCTTCATGATTTTTGTAAGTTTAAGTACAAAAACACGCGGCTATCGCTTCAAAACGAAGGAATCAGCGCACACTCGGACGCTGCAACGCGACACCGAGCGTGTGCCCGAGATAGCAGCAGCAACAAACAGCGGCAGACCACCACGTCAACACCTGTTAGCTTTTCAAGGCTAAACAGAACAACGCATACGTTTCCTTCGCGTTAGTTAGTTAGTTCACATCGTCATGCCTGTTGGTATGATATACGCCATGCTCTCGTCCCCTTCCCAAAAAATTGGCATTATGTTTATTCTCGTCCCCTTCCCAAAAAATTGGCATTATGTTTTTTCTAGCACCCACTTCGACAATCATCTGTAATGGCGGTATGTCGCCACAGCAGTCAGCTCCCAACGTCTTGACCCGTTCCCGGAGCATGTGTGCCGGCGACTGCACATGCGCAGTTGTGTTTTATGATATATATGCTGTTGTCGTTTTAGATCTCTAAAAGTGTCGGGGATAATTGCGTGCGCTTCGCTTTGCGCGTTTTGTTTAGTGACTGAAGGGCAGTTAGTTGGGGTAGTTTACTACTGTAGTTTCTTTGCGTTTCTTGTTCACGCAGTTGATTACGTGTTAATCCTCTATGTCACCCGTGTCCATTCAACGCTTATCTCTATATATACTGTAGCCGCTTCTTCGTGCCCCTTTGCTCAAGTGTTTACGGACTTTCGGTCTAGGCTCATTCTTATCGGAAACCGTTTTTCCCATAATTTAAAAAGTTTGGAAATGACTGGACAATGTTTAACTACGTGGAGGCGTTCTGTCACTAGTGGTGAAATTCTCCACAAAAAAAAAAAAAAAAGTTCGTTAAATTACGCACATTTGGGAATAAAAGTGAGGAAAATATAAAAACAATGAAAAATTGCTAAAAAAAAAAGGCGAAAATGCTCTCCGATCAGAATGACCTTACTATATATATACCCGACTTCGACTAGTGAGGTCTCGGGTAATCGTGACTGGCTAGATCATTTCTACAGAATACAATGTTTCTCCTTTGGAGGGTATAACGATGAGAGACCGCAGAAGCAATGTTGAACCCCAGCTCACGGTCGCTTTTCTCTTTGTATGCTGATGAATGATGTGGCAGATGTTTCAACTGTGGGCGGTACGAGTGGACGACGGCCATGGGAAGGAGATATACGGTGAAGACTACGCCGATATTTTCGTCATCAACCGAATGCACTATAAGGCCGCTTCGAGCAGCATCTGCGATCACGTAAGAATCGCCCTGACGTAGTCGCATGCCGTGTTCCTGGTCTGTGCAGGATGTGGCCCTAATATATGTAAAAGTGGAAATCTTTTAGAATGAGAGGGCGAGTCACGAGGCGTTGCATCTTGTGTTCCATTACTGTAACCTGTCGTAGTTGGTACACACACTTCAGATACCGGTACAATAAACATGTTCTGATATACCAAGTACCGAAAACGGCTGGTGCATCAAATCGGTCGAAATAGCAGGTTGGCATTATTTGTACGGGCAGGACTGTTTCGCTTTTGCCTCCCTCTTGATGTTGACTGTGCATGGTATATCGCACAAATTCGCTCACATGATTTCAGACATTTTCTCGAAAACACTATATTGATCAGCCATGATCTTGACTAGGGGTCTCAAAGCAGCCCATAGGACGACAATATAAAAAACAAGACAACAGAGACCCCTGGCGCAGGACGATATCCCGCCGTCGCCGCGACTGCTTGCAGTAAGCAAGTAGCCCACATGCAAATATAAATATATATATTCCTTCTCGGCCTCCTCGGCCGCTGTGAGCGAAGCTTAAAACCCAACAAAAGAACCCCCCCCGCCCCACACGCACCCTCCCATGCCCACCGCCTTCTCCCCTGCCTCTGTGCACCTTCAACACACGCCTTATCAATGGAAAAATCCTACTAATAGTACGTATCGAGCGTTGGTGTGAGGGTCAGTACACATCACCACAACGTGTTTTCAACTTTCTCTCGGCATGTCATATTTGCTAATGAACGTTGGAGACCCCCGATCAAAACAACAGAGTACGCGACATGGTTTGTCTGAAACGACCGTCAGGATGGAACATGTTAGGTATGAATAGGAGATGTGGCACATAGATAAACATGTGTCGCGTTCTCCTGCGTGTGATTCATGCGAAGTGATGAATTGCGTGGCCAATCTAGGAAAACAGACTCTTGGGCTGCCATCAAGCTTCACCCCTGTTGGCGGTTTGCACGAACCATAAAACTAGAAGACATCTATAAAAAAAGTGGTATGCACATTACCCAGCGTTCCGCGCTGCCTACTGTAGCCCAGACGGCAATGGTGTCATTGTCGTGAAGAAAGGGTGAAACCTCTTGGTGTGCGTTTGACTGACCCCTTAAGCCCAACAATGGCTTACAGTTGGTCCACGGGATGAATGCGCCAATATTACTAACTAGTGCTGCAATTGCCGCCAAACGCGTCACATCTTTCGTACGGTGGATTCATCTACCAACCAATTCAGCGTGCACAACACGAAGTAGGGAAAGGGGAGGGTGGACGTCCACGCGTCCGAGCTGAAGAACAACTTTTTCGTTGATTTTCACCCTTCTCTTCCCTTCCCTTCCCCTTTGACCGATCCGTTCTTCCTTCGCCCTGTCCTCCCCTCTTCCTTCGCCCTGTCCTCCCCTCTCCCTTCCCCCCCAACCCCTCCGTCCCCCACCGTCGCTTGCACCCATCCCCCAGTTCCACGACGGGATGGGTTTCCTCGTGAGCCACACACTTATCACCAACACCTGCGAGTTCAGCTTACAGCTCGTGAACCCCAAGCTGACCATGCCTTACTGGGACTTCACGATCGAGACGACTGCTGCCTCTGCTGTTCAGTTTGACACGAAACAGCCGTTCACGAGAACGGAGCTGTTAGACCCTTCGTGGTTCGGAACCGCTGACCCCCAAGACCAGGTGGTGAGATGGTTGATATCCGCCGTATTTTGCCGATTGTCGTAGGTGGTGGTGGTGATGTGCGTGGAGCGTAAAGTTTCTCTTGTCGCTGTCGCTGCCGTGATTGCTGTGGCTGCTGCCGGATGCATCAGAGGTCGTTGGGAGAGTGGCAGAAGTGATGGCGACAAGGGTTTTGAATTAAACTGGTGCAAAGCCATATTTTCACTACCCCGTTAACGCCACTCAGGCGAGAGGCTCTGCCCTTCACTCCAACTTGGACCCACGTAGTTTATCGTGTTGTCCAAGAGTAGAACCAATATAATTTGCGGTGCGTATCTCGAAAATGTATAGCTTCAAGACGTATAGCTCGGGCAGGACATTTTTCCATGGTTCATATTGTTTGGCTGAGTGCGTGTTGGTAGCACGTACGCGACTTTGACGGCAGCTGCAGCTGTTTGATTGAATGCGCTTGTGGGATTACCAAGTGGATTCCGCACGGAACGGTCCTGGCAGACTTGAAAACACGCCAACAGACAGGGCTGCTGCTTGCAGCTGGACAGCGGTCGTTCGCTGGACAAGGTAGTTCGTAAATTCCATATTAAACGCTAGGCGGCAAATATCGCAAAAGCAACTTTCGGAAGTGGAGCGGAGGTGAGGGCAGCGAGCGTGGAAATGTTTTACCTACTCGTGTATACATACGTAGGTCTTCTGGGGAAATCTGGTATGAGTTGGGCGTCGTCTCTAATCAATATTCGATTCGGATCAATTTGTATAAATTTTCATATTTTCGGGTTAGTTTCGGGGTAAATGTTCTCAATGTTTTCGAAAAAGGGCCATCGTTCATGGGTTTTTTGTAAGACCAGTTTTGAATTCCTCTCGGCCGCGCTATTCTCGAGCACTTTGTTTCTCCTGTCTATTCTCAAAACGGACGGCGAAAAAACGCGGCCCCCTTGGGGAAAATTGTTTTGCCTGGACCATACGACGGCCAAGAAATAAGTTGGTCACTCGTCGGCTGAATACAAAATTGACGAAAGCGACGCCCTTACAGTAGTGATACGGCATTCGCCCGTGAAAGAGGAATGCCGCGATATGTGTAGGGAGGGTATCTCTGTCCAGTGTCATGTTCCTATAATGAAGAACTTCACTGCCTCAAACATTCGCCAAACGGCATTGTGCGGGAAACGTGGACGCTAAAACTGGTGAGCATTCCCATGCGGTACCGAATGTCTCTTGTCGCAATAGTGTCCAAGCACACGTCATGGGTTGGGAATATATTCAGAGGTACTCAGTCAAAGTGCCCCGATGTCTTGGAGGTCTACTCGTGTATCTGTCGACGACCAACACACCCACCTGTCAGCGTGTCTGCCGATCGACGTACTTCCCGACGTATCCACTTCCTATCTCCCGTAACGTCTGACCAAACCCAGAATTTTGCCGACGTACCTACCTATTTATGCACCTTTCAAACCTACTGAGATTGACCCAGCGACTAGCCGACGTATCTTCCAACGTACAGACCCACCCTTGAAGTGTCGACCACAGTAAGATATTACCATGATTTTTGCTGAATTCGATACAATTTTCTCTATATGATGGGCAGCTCAAAGATGGTCGGTGGGCGTACACGGAAGTTCCTCACGCCAAGGATGAAGATGCGCGCTTCCCAGAGTTGAACGTCTACGCCAGGCTGCGTTCTCCGTGGAACACCAACGAGAGAGAGTAAGTAACAACAACAGTTGACGGCCGTGGAATCACCTGTTATGGTATTGAGCGCGTTTTGGTACGTTTTATGTATCACAACAATCCTCCGCGTATTCGTGATCGGGATAAACCGATTGTTTTGTTGGTGAGTTGTTGTTTTTTTCACAGAAAGCTTCTCGAACTGCACCCACGCTTTATAGTTCTAACAACTCAGATTTTTGTGTACAATGAGCTCGCTTTCTCCGTGGAACGCTAAGAACAAATCTTGAGACTATCTTTGTGTTGATCGTTTTTGTGAGGGACCAGCTATTCGTTGAGTTTTGTTTTTAGTCTACGTGCATGTATACATACAACATTATTCTGCCTTTTCGCGGGTCGACTGGCAGTGTGCGCGTGGTGACGAGTGCGCTTGTTTTACTGTCTCCCCGGTTTTCGAAGTCGAGGTAAAGGGTCTCCCGGATTTGGGATTAAACTCCCATTTAGTTGTTGTAGTTAGTCAGTGACGTGAAATGTACCGTTGCGATTGAAAGTATTTGTTTTGGCTTTTTTATATGTTAGGGGGGAACTTCCTCGACATTATGTCTCCTTACATAGCCCATTTTATTTTATGGCCTCATAAATGTGAGTGCCAATACCGCCACCGGCCGCAGGCTTTAGAGCGTACTTTCGAACTTTAAACGGACTTTACTGCTTGTAGCGTAGCTGGCAAGCATTTCTATATGTACGCCAGCAGCAATAGAGCATTTATTTATATACACGAGCAAAAATGGACTTCGGTCAAGAAACCCCCGCATATCTCTGATGACAATGGTGAATTTCGTTACCGCTTTCTGGAACCACCAACTACACGCACAACATTAACAACCAACAAAAACAAGTCCGTGCAGAAGTAGCAGCTCGACCTGTCCCTGTACGTAACAGCAGGTCGGTTGTGCGCTCGTGGGCCGGGCTGGTCTCTCGAGCTAGGGCGATTTGCAAGGTCTCTTTTTCCGAGTATAGGTTGGTTTGGGGGGATCCGGAGCAGATTAATCTCATATATATTTGTCTCGTAAAGAGCAATTTCACCTATAAATAGTCTTGCAGCTAATCTCATACCTGGTTTATTTTTTTCTCGTGACAAGCAATTTCACCTACTAATAGTCTTGCAGCTCAAACTGTCTTAACTCGCAGGCTCTCGAATGCATCACTGAAGTTACAAAAATCGGAACCGAAAACGCAGGTATCTCTCCCGTGGAGTGGGCAAGGCGTGTCAAACCCGCATTGACGCATACCTGGTCTGGCCCAGCTGTCTAATCCACTATGATCTCCTTACCACCAACCATGATTACTACTCGTGGGCGTGGGACACGATGGGCGACCCACACGGGGGCGTCCATCTATGGATGGGGGGCTACCTCGACTGTGACCTCATGTACAACAAGATCGGTCACCTTGTGGGAGCCGACATAGCCAATGAATTCGCTTATCTAGCGAACGCTCATCGGAAAGGGTTGTTCTGCGAAGAGGCTTGGATCTGCAACAGAACCGCCTCTGACGACGAGACGCCCTACGAGGTGAGAAGAAGGTACTTACCAAGTATGCCAGTACCACATCGAACTATATTCTTACCTGGTGTTCAACAACGTGAAGCATGAGCTCCGACCCTCGTAAACTTTCATATATACCGGTGAATTGTTTATGCTTTAGTTGCATCTGGTATAGTTGTGTGTTGTCATCCAACAATACAGTATAGGATGAGATGTAACGTTGCATGCCCATACACGTTTGCACGGAAGAAGATATCTGAACTATATTGTGCGAAGCATCCATTCAACAAAGAGTAACCAATAGGCGGCAGATGGAACGATACACTGAATTGAAAATTGAGAACTACAGGTATCATTAAAGGTATATATTGTATATATTTTCTGGTGCCCACACGCAGTATCACATCGCTCAATATCACATAAGTCGATAGCGCTCACAGGGAAAAATAATTAGAGTCAAATACGCGCTCAATACAAATGCCACTGGAGCCAATCGCGTTCACAGAAATCTTTGCTAGGGCAGAGTCCGCGCGTGATACAAGTGCCGCAGGGGCAACTCGCGAGTAACTCCGAGCTGATGCCTGCGTTCGACGACCCCAAGAAGACCCGTATCTCCTATGTGTCATGAGTCAGTTCCCTTCTCGAGGAACGAACCATGCAAAACTTACTGCAGGGGTAGCATCGATATATGTTTGGTTTCCCCAAAGGTTACGCGATGGTATGTTTCGCAATGTGTGGCGATACGAGCCTTCCGTCATCGGATTGTTAGTGTACGTAGTTTTCGTAGTTAAAAAAGTGTCCCGCGCCCGAGTGGCCTGAACGCAGTAGCACGTATCAGTGCAACCCGCTTCTGCTGTAGAACACCAGCCATGGCCACCCCCCCCAAGCCCCCCTCCCACATTGTCACATAAATAGATTGAACTACGAGTAACGGCCAGTGCTTTGTGTCTGGCGTGGACCCATGTTGGACTACCTTATCTATAGACTCTTGCGCCCGAGCCTGGGGGTGCAGAGGGGTTCCCGATGCCATAATATAGTGAAGTGTCTTTCCGGTTGAAATACGGAGGCTGCAACGGCTAAATGCCGCAAATCTAAGGCTAGCGCCGAGTGCGGTCTGGATGCGGTTGGCCGTGTTGAATTATGGACATCGAGATGCGTTTTTTACGTATCGAGTAAATACTTATATTCCTTATATAGGGAAGAGCCTCGAAACACAACCATGGAAAAGGCCGGGGAGGCAACAACTCAGACTTCTCGGAAATCGTCCGAAGTGCACACCTATGCGATGGAAAGCTCGTGTACACGTCTTCTGCAGACGGGGATATCGATATCCTAGACGGACGCAACTAAAGTGTCCCCTGCCCCATCCCCACCACGTCGGACAACCGCCCCCACGCCCCCCCCCCCCCTCGCCCCCCCCCTTCATACCAACCTTTCGCTCGGAATGGCCAGTCGTTCAAACAAAGATGAGGAGTACCCTGCCTTCGTTCGCACAAGAGTAAATCACCGGGGGCGATATATGTATTCCGTTCGAAGCCTAGGTAAAAAAAATGAATCATCAGCGAAACTCCTATCGCGGGTAAAATGTGTGGATCGCCCACAACAATATTCGCCACTTGGCGACGACAGTATTAAACCTTTCATGATGGGTGTTATTTCTGCCTGCTGCAAAGATTTTGATGGAACCCACACGAACATGATATTATGAAATGCGTCAAGACTAGCCTGTCTACTGTAATATGGTCGACGATACCTTGACGGACGTCAATCCTCATAAAAGACATCTCGAGTAGTCCTGGTGAAAGGAACTTGATGCAATATTTTATGTCCGCCACATTTATTCTCTCTTCGGCATCTAACATCGGGCATTCGCCCTCATGTCGTAGTCCACAACGTCTGGATCTGTCACTATTTCGTGGGCCGTGAGCACCTGGGGGTGGCGCTAGTAATAGTGTGCCCACGAGGCTCTTGAAGTTCTCTTCTGGGGTATTCACAGGCCTCCCTAGAGTACGTCATGCATGTTTGTCCGCGCGCGCACGCGAGCCAACGATCTTGCAAGCGGTACAGGTACTGAGCACAAGCCTCCCCCCCCCTCCTTTCCCCACCCCCGGCATGATAATTTTGTTTCCCGCAGTTTTGGAGGCTATAACAAAAAAACTGATGCGAATGCAAGACACATACTAAATTTCCCGGGCCTGGCACGAGACATGTTTTGTTACGCTTTCTTGCGTTTCGTTTTCTGGAACTGCTGTATACTTCTTGATCGTTTTGCGTTACGTGAAGGGAATACTGCACATTGTCTAGACGGATGGCCAAGTATATGCGAAAGGAGTGTGCTCCTCTTATTTTGCGGCCGCCTTTCGTGCGGTGGGCACAACGTTTGGCGTCGTACGTGCGTGGATGAATCAATGAGTGCAGATCATGGGCAGCGGTACCTGCGGCTGCCTCGGCTACGACCTCACTCAGGGTGACGACTACAAGACCGTTATGACGAAGCTTGACTACGTGGAGTTTTTCATCGGGGGTTTCAGCGAGGACATTCAGCGACAGGTGGTCAATATTCTCTGCTCCGGGGTGGTCAACTTCGGCGAACAGGCACACGTGAGTCGGTTGACGGGTCTTATCATACACCTTGTAGCTAAGAATATAGACGCGTGGATAGTGATGTGAGTTTGGGATCTGTCGGTAATCGGGGGTGCGTAAAGAAGAGCCCCGACATTAGCGACGGGTGAGGGTGAGTTATTTGCGCGTGCAATACACGTCGGCATGCAACAGATGTGAGTACTGTTGTGGTGCACATTTCAGTCAACAGCTCTCCCTAAGAAGAGGTCAAGCTATCAACAACCCAATCTAGCAACTGGGTATCTGTAACTACCGTCAGCTCCTGTGGGGTGAAAAGTCTCAAAGGGCGTGTTTGGTTCATTGTGAGCCTGCTGCCTCTGTAACAGTACCCATGCCCGTTCAGGTGAAAACGCTTGACCAAGTGTCGTTTCTCCTGGGCGGCAGTGGCGCGACGCATCGAACGATGACGGCCTCGTAGGATGCATGCTACTGTAGAGGTGCACCGTATATTTGCAAGGCTCCCCGTTTGAAGAGCTGTTACACCTCCCGAAAAACGACTCTTTCGAAACAAAGTGCAAACCGGAAGAATATCCCCATGGCTTATTACGGGAGGGCATAGTGAATGAGATGATATATTAGTAGTAACAGTATGCAAATATTTTGATTTTTGTGTGTACCGTGGGTCCTATGTAGTACGTATGGTCCTCCGAAATAGGTATGCAGAAATATTAAAAGTCTAAACGGAATTTCGACTATTTCGTGTGAACGACGCGCGTCGTTTAGAACATATTTAAGCCATGAGAATGAGCTATCTCCATCGCAGCACGCGTCGTGACTGTACGAGAATTGGTCGTGTAGCCCGACTTACCCTGGTAGGGCGAGGTGACGAAGGATCGCGCCACAAGTATACCGCGTATACCGTATGGCATGGCCAAGCTTTGACCAAACCGAGGGTTGGGTTTCACAGCTAGTTAGTAGTTGCGTGGCGATGCATATACAATAACTTACATCTCGTGGTTTCGAGGAGCTTCACGATGGAGCACCTCATCGCGGTGCGGTTCATGTTTTCCCAGCTGAATACAAGTGGGTTGGGTGCGGTGTTCAGATCGTTCGGGGTTCGTACGATGCGATTCGGCAGGTTTTCACGGTGTTATATGTTTAGGTCAGGTGCGGTAGTTCTCTGTACGGTGCTTTGCTGTGCGGTGCGGATTTGCTGTTACGACAAGCGCATGCGGTACCATGCTGTGCGGATCATTGGTTGTATATCCGATTGACTGTGGTATGGTTATCCGTTGAACATTTGTTTCCTACAGTGCGTTGGGCATCAATCCACGTTTAAAAACCCGCGGTTGTTCTCAGGGTTTCGTATGTCTCACCCTACAAAACGCCCACGGTTCGCGGCATTGCCGCCTACGCCAGCTGACTGCGATTCCCGCCAATCATCAAAGTAGGCCATACACAATAAGGCATTCGACTGGCAGCCTCCAGAACGATGCGTCGTGTTCATCCTGTGTTGCTTGGCCCTCACAATCTAAGGTCGCCACAGCAGTACAAAACAAGTAACGGTTGTAACAGTACTTTCGTGGGTCATGGTCTACTGTGAGGTACGGCTATGGCGTAAACAGTAAATGGTATACATCGTACTCTGAGGTGCTGGGCGTACCCAGTACATCCAGCTTAGCGAATTAGAGGGTAGTGGGCATGTAAAAAAAACAGTGGCGTACGTAGCGTACCGGGGTTTTCTACACATTCCCCGTGTTATGCTTAGGGGTGAAAATCCCGGGGCCGACCTGAAAACCACGTGAGTGTGGTGGATACGTTTTCCCGAAACAGCTATGGGTCCTTTATGTTCGGAATTTCATGTGGTAAGGTGCATGTGTTTCGCAACAAACGCTAAGCAGGCAAAGTCAGACGCGGACAGAACACCACATATGCCTTAGACATTCTGCCTTCCAAAAGCAGTTGCCTCCCAGCCACTCGAACAAGTTTCGTGCTTGCATGCATTTAGGTGTGGCTCGTGTAACATCTCGTGCTTCAAGTATACGCGGTCGCGTTGGCCTCACTTACTGATAATCAGGAATAACACGCATGGTTATCTCAAGTGCTACAGATATGTTTCATTGTATAAGAACCGGTTTTACACTACTTGTTAGAAATAACATTTTATACCTTTCTGGACGGGATTATCAGTATCCGCCGTCGAGCTACACCTGTAACCGTAGTTATTACCCCGACCGTGCAGTGCGCGTGAGTCAATGGCGGGGCAGCCAACACCAACAGTACAATACAGGACCTGCCGAAACCCACACGTACTGTACACGTCACACGCAGTATTTCATGATGGCCTTGTCTGGCGTCATGAATAGGTTTTGTGCAGGAAAACCGTTCAGTCCAAGCTAGAAGACAGTTACGCGTAACATATGCGACATCCAGCAAGGAGCTGCCGTTGAGCCCGGTAGCGTGGTGTTTCGGGCTATTGATCGAAGACTCGACCCGTCAGTTTTTTTTTGAAGACATTTTAGCTCCCCGAACTGGGGTCTTCTCCGACTACCCATGGTGTCATCGATCATCCAGCACGAACCTCCGCTGAATCGACCGTAGATGGCGAGACGCCGTTCACGATCAACAAAGCCGCTGTTGAACAACAAACATCGATCGACAGACCGGGTGAAATTGTGGATCACCTCGCCCCATCCATCCCCTCCATTCCTCGCCTTACCCATCCCCACTAAACAACCCCCAATCCTGCCCACCCGTTACCCCTCAATTCTCACCCTTGCCCTCCTTTGTATTAGTCGAGCTCTTCTCTGGACCCGATGTTCTGGCCGATGCATGGTACGATGGAGCGCATTTTCCAGTTCGGTATCCTGACAGAACAGGTGACGAACTTCAGCTGGCCGGACGAAGACACCGAAATCACCCTCCCTGACGGCACGAGCTACACCCAATACATCAGCACCGTCTCGAACGAGTGTAACGGTCACAGGGGGGGTGACGTCTTCCCTTACGGCCTGACCGATGACATCGAGGGTTTCGAAATCAAGACAGCTATCCGCAGCAACCCCGTCACCGGGAACACGATCTCCAACCGCGAGATGCTGAGGGTATTCGATCCTCGACACAACTCGATGAACTACATCTACGACACGTTCAAGTGGGAGCACTGTGCGGCGGAGGGGTACGACTTTAACGATGCCTGGGGCGAAAATAAGCCCTCGGCCAGGAAAAACTTCCATGAGAGGGAAGGACCCCTGTCCGCCGTGTACACAAGTTTTAAGAGGGAGATGGCCAAGCGCATGAAAAACGAGACGGATGGTTTGAAGGGAGAGGACGGGAGCAAAACTCCTAACTAATAATAACGCGCTGCATCGATCATGTAGATGCATCGGTTCATTTTAGATCATCTTCGCCAGTCGCGTTTAGTTACTGGCACGAGTATCCCGTTCTATACAGTATTTCTGTTGTGATGTTCGTCAGTGCCATGTGCACAGGCCGAGCCTCGTTCTGTTTTGTAGCCAAACCTCGCTGAAAAAGACAGCTTCGGGTTCGTGGAGCCTATTTTCAAGGGTTCGACGCAAGTCATATTTGATGTCTGACTACTATGCCTCGGCGCATACTTCGCCCGCAGGGGCTGGCCCATGGTTAGCAGGCCTGTTTGGGTTTTGCCGGGGTTCGACTGGAATCAGGTTGAAGTATTTTATTGCCTAGCCCAGGAAGCCGACGTTGAACAAACAGAACAATCTTGAAGAATACGTTTTTCGAGGTCGGCTGTTCCCTGGTTTTTAGTTCGTCGACCTTTTTCCTCAGATATTTCTGAATTTTCACGCGTCCCGCCGGAACAAGTGTTCAATCAAGCCGTATCCCCCCACTCCATTCAAATTCCGAGCCGAGTCAAAAGGTAAGTTTTAGGGACGGATGATATATCTTTTTATGAGCTGACATGATAGCCGCGAGCCGGGTCCTGAACTTTCGGGAGATATGGACAAGACCGATGTTTGTTCGACGTTCAGCAAACAATACTGGAAAACGGAGGTCGGATAACATTTTACGGACAACTATGAAGCCTGGCGTATGGTAAGAGTCCGGTTTTGTGTGATGACAGCACACCAGGCGATACGGGGCGTTGCAGCACATGGGGTTTGGTCGCGACGACTGGAACACTGTGGTATGGTGATGATAGCACCTCATAACATCCTGTCCCGAGACATGGAATGCACAGCAGTAGTATTGAGAGCGTGAGCATGTCTAGGAGGCAAATACCTCCCGTTCGCAACTACTGTAGTAGTCCCTGGCGGATACAACAACGGTCGTACCGCTCTCCCCCAGGGAACAACGTGTGCGTAGCTGTAATTCTTGAAGCGCATTCACGACGCCAGGATAACGCTACATCAAAAAGGTAGATGAAAATTATGCTCGTAGCAGTACCGGATAGGTTGTGCAGGCATGTCCCCCCACCCCACTAGGGTACGACCGTTACCTTAATATCGCGAGTGGGGTTCAAGAATTCCTTCCTCCGCCCACTCGCGCCAACTTGTTTCTAGACGCTTTTGTAGAATTCATAGGCGCCATCGATAGGTGGGGTCGAACGAATGAAAAAAACTCCGTACAGTGGTACGGAGAGTTGAAGTGACGGCATCAACGTCATTTTTAGTCTCGGAGGTTATTTATCCACTAGATACGATGAGCGAGCGGCCGTATGCCCGTAAGTATTGTACCACCGTACGAGTCCAGCAGATGATGTCACAATGTCTATGATGGGTAGGTTTGTCCGTAGACGAGGCAACGGCCTCCGCAAACGAAGTAACGGACAAAGCAGGGTTTATTGGTAGAGAGAATGTGGCATGCCTGTATCGGGAACTGGGATAGAACAAGTTTGGTTGGAAGGGAAGACCGCGCACGCAGTCCTTCCAAGCAGAGCACCGAGCGTAGGTCAGCATCCCCACGCCGGGCCCGAGCAAGAACGAGGTCCTGTAACGAGCACGGGCAGACTTGAGGTAATCGCTGGTTTGTGGATCCAAGCCAGGAAGTTGTGCCTGATTTTTCCCTCCCGTCTCGACTCCGGCCCGCTGGGACCACGAACTGAGCGCGGGGACGAGCGGACGCGACTTGGCGAGCAGGGATCTGCTGCGAGGGCTAGAGAACCACACGGTATGTTCGCGTGTGTAGAGATGGTTGACTGGCGATAAGGTGCTATCTAACGATAGGCGAAGAGACGATGAGAACAAACACGCTATTCGCAACAACGGGAGACGAGGGTAGGCCTCGAGATGCATGCATGCACAACCGCAAAACACGCCTTTGATAGGACATACATTCCTGAACGCGGCAGAGGGTGGACGCGTTGTGGCGCCGGTGTTGGCAGCTACAATAACAATGAGAAGGCAGGAAAGCGATGCGTGCTCAATGGTGCAGATCAGACTGCACATTATCGAAAGGCAAGAAGGACATAGTAGTAATACTACTAATAACATAATAACAATCGGTCGCCCGCCTCATGTGGGTCGGTGCGCTGTGGAGACAGTACTGCCGTGCGCGCGAAAAACAGAAATATCGACGCACGACTGACAGGGGGTTGCGGGCCGCTGTGGAGACAGTCTGGTTGCAAGCCCGGGGTCCGATAGAATCATGGCGCAGTATTGGCCATTATGATAACTAGCGCCGGTGCGCTGTGGAGACAGTGCGGCGGCGCGCTGTGGAGACATATTATAATCGGCGTAGGGCGCTGTGGAGACAGTGCTGCGGCGGGCGATGGAAGTATGTGGTGTGACGGGAAAGAAAGAAAGAAAGCGAGAGGGAAAAGAAATCTTGGCCCGTCCCGAATGAAGAGAGGAAAAAAACAGATTTATTTACAGACAGGCCAGGTATGGACTACATAACAATAATAACAATTGGAGCCGGTGCGCTGTGGAGACAGCACTGCTGTGTTCGAGGAAGCATAGCTACGCAGGACCGACACGAGTCGCGGGCCGTGGCCGCTATAACCACAAGTAGAGTCGGCGCGCTGTGGAGACAGGGCTGCTGTGCGCGAGGAAAACATCTCGACGCACGGCCGACACGGTGGCGTGGGCTGTGAAAGAGAAAAGAGAGAGAGAAGGGAAAAAAAAAGCCCTATGTCAATACTTGGGCAGCTGTGGAGACAGAACTGCCGCGTGTGAGAAAAACAGGTTGGACGACTGCCCGACACGGCGGTGTTGGGTGGGGAGACACAGTCCGGTTACAAGTTCTCGGCCTGAGAATAATGAAACGAAAGGAAACACATGCCAGGTATTGACCACTAGGACAATAATAATAATAATAATGAGAACTTGAGTCGGTCGCGGTGGGGACAGTACCGCTGCGTGCGAAGAGGCCTATCCACGCACGACCGAAACGGGGTGACGGCCGGGGCCACTATAACAATAATTTGAGTCAGTGCGCTGTGGAGACAGTGCTGCTGTGCGCGACGAAAACAAATCGACGCACGACTGACTCGGTGGGGTGGCCTGAGAAGAGAAAGAGAAAAAATTGCCTCGTGTCAATCCTGGGGCAGCTGTGGAGACAGAACTACTGTGCGGGATGCAAACATGTGGACGATGATGTTACAATGTCTATGATGTTGTCGTTTTCGCTGGTTATAATATTATCGCTTCCTACCGCTTCTACCAACTGGGAAACACCCTGATATCACTCAGGCGGACCAGAGGACAAACAGGCATCGGCGACAGCGCAGACCGATCCAAACTATCACGGTGCGGATTGGGTGAGAGAGTCATTACCTGGACGTTCCAAACTTGTGTTTCCAAAAACTAAATGTTGCCTGTCTAAATCACACGTGGTACCAGTAGCGAGATACCGGTATGTGTTTTCGGTCAGTCCCCCCGGATAAGACGGTGTACACGGTGGCTTGCTAAGTGGTCTGTCCACGTACCTATGAATACCAGTTCCGTGGTCTCGGGCCTCACCGAGCATGTTCGCCCGAGCTGGTTTTCGCGCAGTATTCCTTTCGCAGCGGAAAGACCAAGTGCGTGAGTTAGCAACGTTCGATGACAATACGCGAGCAGTGGGAATGCTGAACCATGTGTGGGAGGTGGGAAGGGGCAGCCCCTGTGACGAGAGCTGTTGAGAACATCGCTTACTGTCAAGCATCCTACGACATGCTGGGAAACTACATTGACCATTTAGAAAATGCGAAGTTACTCGATGATGACCATTTGCCGCTCTTTATCTCTTCCCTCTGGCTCCCTGTACCGCGTGTTGCTTGGTTGTCGAAAATTTCGAGATAATAAGGTTGTGTGTTGCGTAGAACTCGCGATGACATCATGTTTGCCTAGCAAGTTAAAAGGCATGATGGGGGCATTAACGGGGCGGTGACTACCCGGTCTATTTATATGGCAAATACTTTGTACCAGGTATGCGATATGTTCCGGGAGACGTCGTGAAGTCGATTGAGTAATATATTTTGGATTTGAATATTATTGGTGATTTGGTGCTTTCCAATAAATAATATTATCCGGACGAACAATTTTGGAGACTCCATTTCAAATGGGATTTTCCTGACAATCAATTTCAGATACTGTCTAACAATGTGAACTGTCTTACCAAGTGATGTTTGGTGCTTTTACGCAATTGAATTTGTCGGGCCAAATATATTGAAGACTTGCCAATAATTGGAACTGTCGGAACAGTTGATGCCTCGTGCTTTCTTAAAATTAAGATTGTCCACACAAATGATATCGTAGACCGCCTATTACTTGGAATTGTCTTGATAAATGCTTTCATAGGCTGTGTTTTATTGTGATTGCTGGAACCAATCATTCTGTATGTACATGAATTAATTGGAAATGTCAGGGTAACTGCTTTGGTCCAATATTGGTTACTCATTAGGTCAAAAAATTGTTTCGGAAGCGATCTACTAATTTGAAATGTTCGGACCATCGAGTTTGAGGGAGTTCTGGTATTCCAAAGGTGGCATCTTCTTGCAGAGCTAAATTGGTTCGGCCAGTACACTACTACCAAACGACGCTGTTACTTGTGTAGTATTGCCTCTTGTCATAGGGCCAAGAAGTTCCCTGTATTATACCCTACTAGACGTTTTTGAATATATATACATTACTACTCTGCCTTATTACGAGTAGTATCAATTTAGTGGGGGAGTGTCCATCAGAATACTATAAATAGGTACACGCCCACGGCATTCTCGAGCACTTGATTTTTTGGGCCGCATCTCAAACTTTAAATAGATCATTACGCAGCTTGGAAAGCTGGGTATCAAGTAACGAGGAGCATATAATATATATAGTCAGTGGAACTCACAGCTGGCGTATTTCATGAATTTATATAAAAAATATTGCGCGGATACCTCCGTTTGTGGTATGCGGTAGCTTGATACCCTGGTACAGGTCTGCGGATATTGGGGGTTTCATATGTTGTGGGGTTTTGTACTATGTATCGCGTCATTATTTAGTATGCCTCGTGGGGTAGCGGTGAAATGAAGTCGCGAGTCACGTTTAAAAAAACAACTCCGGGGACGCTAAGTAGTCATCCCTGTACACCCGCGCCTTACAACCCCACACAAAACCACCGTTTGATACCAAAGATCTCTGAGCAACATGCTCACACTCGAGACGGAGAACGGCCCGGCCACGCAGCCCGACTAAGCACGACACGAAGGCGAAGCCGCTCGCAGAAACATTGTGCAATCTTGGCTGGAGCGCTAGGTTCGAGCAGCAGCGGCACGGAAGCCTAACAACATCAACAAAGAGTGGAACTCGAAACAATTTTCGCCCACGGGGATATGATACCGTGCGCAGTAAAAACTGTAGACCGTTGTCATCGTGTACGTAAATCATCGATCTTCTGTCTCCGCCTTTAACCCCTTTAGAACCGCAGTCCCGTTTGGGGACAAAACTACTCGAAATTTGACTGGATTGTCCCCAGAACGGGACTGCGGTTCTAAAAGGGTTAAGGCTGCATTCGACGAGCTACCCCGGCACGAGCAGCACTGCAGTTGCCTGGCAATGCCAACACGGCCACCAGTCTGCAGTTAAAATCCGCAGTAACATCGATCCTCTCTCTCGCTTGCATTCCCGCATACCAGGTATATATATATTATATTTAGACTACAACAGCAGTAACATGATTTCATACCTGTCGTTAAGATCGGCCCTTACCACAATATTACGCGTAGTATCTGCAGATCCGAGCATCATAGCAGCACAGCAGCAGCCAATATCGGATGTACTCGAAATACTTGTAGATATCGATATACAAGAGCACATATCATATAGTCTTCTGCGGCTGGCACAGCAAGCGGTCCCAAGGCCCTCGTACAGTTGCCCAGACGTTTCGTTTTGGCTGAACCAGATACTACAGCAGCAGTAATACTACCTACATGCCTCGTATATCCCTGGTACCATACTACTGTGTAGTGGTACGACCGTAACGGTACCAGCAGGACCCACTCACCCACCCATTCATAACACGCTAACCCACCCACGAAGTCACACGCGCTGTACAGGAGTACAGCAGCGCGAATACGTTCCGAACCCACCCACCCACGAAGGCAACCACGGTGTATAGTAGTAGTGTAGTCCAGCAGTACGTGCATGCTCCCCACCCACCCACCAACCGCATCCACGTTACTCGAGAAGTGTGTGCGTTTCAGTGTTCGATAATTATCGCGTGAGTTGTAGTTGTTTTTTTCCCATCTTTTATGATATACACTTAAGTCGAAAAACAGTGGAAATGCTGGGCTCGAACGACCGACTTGGCAATCCATAGTTGAGAGTTTCATACCTAAGCCAAAATCTCCCGGCGGGGGGAAGATATGCCAAAGCCCCGGGGGCAGGGGGGGGGGGGGGGGGTCCTAAAAAAAGCCTTCCGTATAAATGGGAACCCAAAACAGGGGCCACAAAAAAACAAGAGTGAAACGCCTCGGAATAGGTACGAATCCCACCCCTTCCTGTGGATCCCCCCCCCGATCCCGCGGGTCAAGAAACCCGTCCCTGGGAGGAAACCTTTCAACTTCCCCCCCGCTCGCCGAGTTGGACCACGGCACACTTTCTTTTGCCGGGGGCACCGAGGGCTGCGGGGTGGGGACGACGTGATGCGGCCGTGAGGCCGCGGGGGGTCGAGTGCCGATAGGGAGAACCGGTGTTCAGCACGGCATGCTGAAACAAATGTAGTTGCGAAGAATCACGTGGGCACCGCCATCACCATCACTAGACAAGCGTATAAGAGGTAAGCACTACTAACACGCTGCAACACCCGCGGACGAACCACATTGCACGCAACGTAAAATGGCCTCCGACGCACACCCACCCACCCACCCACCCACACAGTACGACGTAACTATCAACCCACCCACCAGCGACTCCAACAAAATACATGCCATTACCCGTCATGAAGACACTAGATAAAAGTAATGATCCAACCATACGTCCCGTGTCATCACATGGGGAAATGCACCACTGACGGGCGCGGCACAACGCGGCAATTAAGGGGAGTTCCTCTGGTGAGCAGACGCGGGTGAGAGACAAGGTCTTGATCAAGGAGGCGGCCAGTAAACTCGGAACGGAACGCATCGACGCGAAACTGGCGCACGAGCATTGGACCGGGCCGCGGCGAACATCTCCGTCGAGCAGCCAGGTCTCAGCTATCAAGCGGCTATGAGAGGCCACCGGATCAGAGGGCGGGGTTGTTTGTGTTTAACCCGCTACATAAGCGCTAATGGAAACTGTAGCATCGTGTTGCAGTGCTACAGGCTCCAGGAGTCTGATAGGTTGGTGTGCTGGTGATTGCCTTTGGGTCCGGGCTTGTGGCGAGGTGAGCGCCCCCGTGGATTGAGTTCAATGACGGTAAGCACTGAAGGCATAACACACTGTAAGTGGAGGTAATCACTAGTCACTGTGCTGTCGCTGGTCCTCTGGGGTTTCCAGGGGTCCGATAGGATTGTATGCTGTTGAGCGTCTTGGGGTCCGGGTTTGTGGCGAGGTCAGCGCCGCCGTGGATCGTGTGTTTGGTCGAGATTGGGGGGAGCGGTTTGTGTTTACCCCGTTACAGAAGCGACAATGGATGCTATAACATCGTACCATTTTAAAGTCAGATGCACGGAGACGCAGTCGCAGTCGGGACCACCGTCGCAGCCACAACCGCCGTCGCAGCAGTGCCACGCGGGATCGCACCCCTAGTAGTAGCTGCAACCCAGCACGGCAACGCGAATACGCGGGACGGGGGGCAATCAGAGCCACCGCCACCGCCGCTGCGGAGGGAGCGGCGACAGCCGGCCCAGCAAGAAAAGAAGGAGGAGGAAGAGGGGGGACAGCATCAGGCCCAGCCGCTGTATCATCATCAGGAGCAGCAACAACCACAACCACCACGACAACAACAACAACAACAACAACAACAACAACAACAGCAACAGCAGCATCAACAGCAGCACCAGCCGCAGCAGTACCAGCAACAGCAGCAGCAACAGAAGCAGTACCAGAAACAGCAGCAATAACAGCAGCGGTAACAGCAGCAGTGCCCGGCAAAGAGGATAAGCTGAAAGCGTAGGAGCCGCGTAACTAGAACCGGAGATGTCCGTACATGGCCGAAGCTAGTTAAGCGTCTAACGGATAAGGAATGACGCGGCAGCCGGTGCGTCGGGGAAGTGGAGGAGAAGCTGCCCACGCTGTTACCGGGTAGTGGCCGGGATACCCGCTGTGCCCCGACGATAGTTGTGCTTCGGGCAGGGGGGGGGGTTGCAGCGCTACGGGCGCCAGACGTCGCCCAGGAAGGCGACAGGGTATTCTGTGATGTACGTCGACCGACCTGACCTGTAACGTATAGAGGGTGCATCGTGTAAGGCAGCGATAAGGCCGTAGGATGGCCCGCTGTCTTATCGATGTAGGAACACGATGGCGTGTCCCCGGCGGGAGAAGCCGTTGCCTGGGTCAAGGAGACCCCGTTCCGGCTGTAGTGGTCGAGACGGGTGCTCTGTTGCGCTACCTGGGGTTTAGTCAATCCCACCAAAGAACGAAAAAAACCCGTCAAACCACATCCCGTTCACACACCGTGCATGAGTATGGCCTATCACTTGCCTGTCTGTTAATCCCACGTCGCATTGCTGAACAATACCAACACCCGACTCCGTGGCGTTTGGCCACCTGGTTGCCAGAGATGATTTAGGAGCAAGGGACGGGGGAAACCTCCATCAGAACTCTCTCAACGACGGTCAACAGCTGGCTATCGATATGAGACCGATTGGATAGCGGCCCAAGAGGGAGGCCAAGCTGTAACAATGGTGCGTTTATGCGAGCGAACAGCCGGTTCAGCTTTTAATGGCTTAGTATTTAGAGCTCCAGTTCACTTCTTAGGTTTTGTGAGAGTTCTCTTCCTTGCCTTAGTAGCTTTCAAAGACACTCGGTGTAGGCCCACGCGCTGCATGCGCTGTACACCTTCATGAGTGGCTGATCGATCAGCAGATTGAAACCGTCTGCTGAACGAAAAAATCCCTTCTGCTCTGCGCCCAGCCCCTCGTGACCCCATGCCTTGACTCACCGTACTCTCCGTTGCTCCCACGTCCCTCCGGAGCAGCGCTCACCCCGCCCCCTGATCGAGCAACTCAACAAGAATCAACGAATATTGCTTTAATACAATATCTATTCGAACCGGTAATGAGCCATCCGATATATCAATCCATTTCTGCATTCGCCGACAGCTGTATCAGTACGGCCGCCCCCCCCCTTAACTGTGGTTCAACCGTCGTTTCTGCGCCTCGTCCCTGTGCCACCTCGCCATGAAACAGTCCGCCACTTCGACGATACCACAGTACCACTGCTCGCTCTTCGTAACCGCCCTCGGTCATATCCCCCTCTCTACTCCAAACAGCAAACGAGAGCTGTCCAGCGGCCCCTCGGTGCCTTGACAAGTCTTGAGGTAGTCTGCTAGGTATGGGGCCCAGTTTCTGCTTTGCTCAAGTGGTCCTAGGCATATCACCACAACCTGTCGTCCCAAGCATCACCCGACGGGCCAGTCGCTCTGACGTCGTCTGTTGTACGGCTCCCGCAAAGTTGAGGTGCCGTTGGGGGATGGTCGTCTAAACGCTATCACGTTGTGCAATTTAGAGGACCTTGGCGTACTGATACAGCATGATACAGCTCTCAGATCGTAAATAAGATCCGGGCTGGTTAGATTCTGAGACCGTCTCACCTGTTGATTGAGTGTTCAAGGATTTCTCTCCTGCAGTAATAGCCGCGTCAAGCAGATAATGAATCGACGCAAGGCGGTCGTTCCAAGCACCCAGAGTAACCAATCAACGAAGAACTGCACACGATAACAGGCACGACGGGAAAGGCAGGGCTCAAGGGTCTAGGGGTCGATAAGCCGGGTATCGCAGATCACGTGTCTATGAGTTTGGCTTTTCAACCTAGTGGTGTCTACTGATGAATGCCGGGTAGTCCGGGAATCTCGTTTGATTTGTACCTGAGACCGAAGGCGTTCTCACAGCGGGGATCATCTCCGTCTGTATAACAAGCGCCCAGAGGGGTCAACCAAAGATTACCCTCTGCCCATACACGAAGACCTGAAGCGTGGCACTAATCAGAACAGTTGTCTCCCGCCGTATTATCCTCCTCATAGCGCTGGCCTCGACGGTCGTAACGCTACGAACCGTTCACCCCGGGGCCGCTCGCTGTAACAGTACGGCAGGAGGTGGTCGGTGCGTTGTCGGCGCTCGAAGGAAATGATCCCTGTGAGGAGCTCGTGGTCTGTCGGTCGAAGCTCAACGGAGCTCTCCTGGCCAAGGGTCCGCGTTGCATACCGGTGCAGCAGGGTCTCTATCACCTCGACAATAGCATGATCACTGTTGTTGTAAACGGGCATCCTCCATATCATCCAGCTCTATTGCAGTTTACCCATGCGAGTCTGATCGGTCGTGTGATCTCTCGAAAGTTGTCAGCGCTTGCGACGACAAGACGGCCCAGGTACGAAACAAGCGTCCTTTGTTTATACCTCTGTCCCTCTGCTTCGATGACGAGCGGTGAGGTCTGGGGTGCCTGATTCGATGTCCCCAGCGGCATGGCCTTCGTTTTTATCTCGGATACGGTGAGACCTTCTGCTTCGAAAACGGTCACAATTAAGGCCATCATCTTCGCAAGGCCTTCCGCCGACTGAAAACAAAATTCCTGCGTCATCCCCGTACTGTATAGCATACCCCATACTGCCTTTCGTACGCAAGTTAGTCGGTAGACGTCTAACTTGCCCTCCCTAAGGTTGTCCTCGATGTGAACCCAGTTGCTCAAAATATATGGGTCTCACCTAATCGTACCCGCATGGCGTGTATCACACAAACAAAGAAAATATTTAACACAAGGTCGCCCAAGAGAAAACTTTGTCGCAGCCTCTGTGTGGAGTCCAACCATTCCGAGTGTACACCATCATCCGTACACATGCGCATGCGTTCATATAACTGGCGGGTAACGGTTAGCTTGTTCTCTGGATTCTCTGGTGTCCCGACGCGTGCGAACACCACCCACAACAACTTTCGATAGACGGAGTTACATGCTTTCTACAGCACAGATCGATGAAGCGTAGAAGAGGGGAAACTATATAGCTCGTCCGAGGTCTTGCGTTCAGTGCACGACTAACAGGGTATCAACTGTCGATCATTCAGCGCGAACGTGTACCGGTTCTTCAGAGGATATCCCTTCGGCCTCGCAGTCGTTAGTGAGGTGGGACGCGACTACGGTCAGGATAACTTTGCCTCAAGACGCAGCAAGCGAACTCCCTCTGTAGTTGTTGCAACCAGACAAAATCCTTTTTGTTATGGAGGACATTTTCGAACGGATCTTTCCATTGCTGGGAGATGTCACTTGTTCTCCACACGTTGCCAACTATGTCGTGAAAGCACCGGATAGACTCGGGACGGGAGTCTGATCGCACCGACGCCCACTCTGGATTACAGAGAACTTCCGTTGCCATGTTATCCATAGCCAGTTCATCGTTCAGCGACGGTTCCAACGGGCGTTGTGGAAATTGGACGCTTATGGTATCGGGATCAGGAGGGTATTAAAACTCCTCGCCTATTTTCAAGAATGCGCATCTTGTCCCTTCGCAGCGTGCCATCCTTATCCTTCACAAATTGCTGCTTTATCGCCTTTCGAGCGTCCAACCCCACCGTACCCTTTGAGATTTAGGGGAATCCGTGCTGTTCGTTGTCGGCGAGGATTCCCGTTGTTTCAGCAAGACACTATTTTTAGTAGGCGTTCATCGCTACCTCAATTGCCCTTCGCAGGTTACCGCATGCTGTACTCAGCGTCGTCCACGCGGTTATGTCCTTCTTGATGTGCATGATCCGCCCGTCATCCCATTCTATTTTTATGGTAGCTGAGGATTCCTCGGTCTCAAACCACCCGCGTTAGTTTGATAGCCGTGGTGGGCGAGGTACTTTTTTCCCTACTGCATCAAACCTAACATCGGCAAAGGATTCGGCCCTTTCATAAATACTTTTCGGTTGCGAGGAAATGAAAGCAAGCTTGGAACGGATCCGCGCCGCTACTGGATGCCTGCAGTGTCCGTGGGATCGACCATGTTGTCAGTCGAAGATTCAGAAGGTTTCCTCTATTCCCCGTTCACCTGAACCCATCTTCAGGTGACACTACGAAAGAGGATGACTGAACACTTGGCCGCTTCTCATCCTAGGCTTCAATATTATTGTAAATATGATATGCGCTGATCTCAAGATAAAATATTACGCCTGTGCTAAACGTAAAGTAAAACATATGAGCAGGTGCGATAAGAACTACTATTTGCCACACTGTTTCTAAAAAAGAGAAACCATACGGGCACGCACAGTACACAGAGCATCGAAAGTTCAACCTCGGACGGGGCATAGACCATTTGTATCTAGAACTCAAAAACAGACACTATGTGCCACCGTAGTAAAGGTACTTCCCCGCGCAATTATTTCGCTATGTGCCACAGTAGTAAAGGTAGTTCCCCGCGCAATTATTTCGCTATATTCTGAAACCAACCTTAGGGAGGAATCCAGCTGCCAGCGTTTAGCAAAAACTTAATGCACGGAGATCAGTTGTACGACGCACGCTCCCACGCCCTTCTGCCACTAGAGTTCTACGTTTTTCAATTTTGCGTGACATGGTCATGGTTGTGCATCCCCACGGTATCCCATTGCGAGGCAAAACAATTAATGGCACGCCGCGAGGGGTGCCGTGGCATGCCGCGAGTGGTGACATGGCAACCCCCCCGCAACCGATATGGAACTCCATGGTAGCCCCACGGAATGTCATGGCAACCTCCACGGGCCCCAATGTTCACGGCACCTAGGGTAGGGTTGGGGTTAAGGTTGGGGTGAGGGTGAGGTTTGGGTTTAGGGCCAGGGTTCGATGGTATGCCACGGAGGTCCGTGGAGGGTTCGATCGTATGCGGTGGAAGATGCCGTGGAAGGTTTTGCCGCAGGTGGTTCCACGGCATGCCACAGCATGTATGTCGTGAAAAAGGACAATATTGCACATACATGACCCTCTGCCGCCATGACTTTGCTAGGGGTCGGTGTATGCCCTTTATCATTCCCGTGATTATTGTGTGATTTGCGAATTGTATTTCCACTGCGTTTTATGGGTCGTGGGAGAAGAAAGATATTTCCCCCTTTGGTCTCATGACGATACATGTGTCGCAGCCTCGTGTACTCAAATTAAATGGGTATCTTGCCCACACTGTTTTCCACCGTCTATCCGTCCCCACTTCAGTTAGTTGTGGTTTCATGCGGGTTTTTAACTGCTGTAGTAGTGCGCCCAAACACTGTCTCGGGTGAAATAATTAACCGAGTGGTCTCGTGCCATTCGACTCCTCCGGTACTACGCAAGGGAAACCATTACCCGCACACTAATTACTGAACCCCGGCTACTTGTACCCCCACTCCGACATGCATGTTGAGGGCGTAGGGGGCGTCAAGAAAAATAGGGATATATCCCCGTGTTTTTCCTGATCAGCCCCGATTGACTACCGTTTTCTTCTTGTTCGTTCACACGCGCAACTACAACCTCTAGCTCGTGCCCGCACGACGTGGAGATCCCGACCCGCTTCTGACGCGTTTTCTAAAGGAATAATTGCAGCCCTTGTTCGCATCCGGACGTCGATGCGGTATCGATACCAATAGACAGTCAGTACGCGCGAGTACAACTAGTAACAAAACGTGGATCCAGGTGTGAATGTCCGTGTATGTTCAACATGCGGCGACATTATGCATTGTTTCTTACTCTAAATCGGCTCAACAGTATATTCAACGTATCACCGTCATTATCAATGCATTGCTATACGTCGCTGTTGATAGTACCTAGCGGGAAACAAGACGGGCCGCAGTACAATATGCCCGCCCGTAGAGTAGGCATTGCCCGGTGACGATCAAGCGACGGCCGTGCTAACATTGATCACTTCACTCCCCTCCACATATTATCGTATTTTGTCGTTTTATCTTCTCTTGTTCTCTTCTTCTCTCTCTGGAGAGTGCTCTCTTCTTTTTCTTTTTCTTCAGGTGTCCGTATAACAAACAGAGTAAACTATTTATTTTTTTCGCCCCAAGTGATCTTCACGAGCTTCGGTTCCACCTCAGGAGGTCTTCAGACAGAGACTGGGACTCGCAGAAGTATTTGGGTACCCCCGTGCCTGTCCATCCGTTAGCATACCCAGTTCCCGGAACAGAAATACCCTCTTGTATCTACCAACAAACTCCGCGTTGTACGTTAGAAACATCCTTTGCGAGGTCCGTTGGACCGTCAACGTACAACCTAACCTTCGGTTAATTTCGAGTTACAGCAGCATCCTCGTTGTGTCCTGAGTCGTGGGAGGAAATCGTAGTTCCCCTCGGCCAGATGCACATACCGCAGCTTCCTGCAATCCCCTGAGGATACCAACACCACACGTTTGCACAGGATATCTCTCCCTACTACGATACTATTCGGGTTCCTGACTACCGTGGGGTAGTACGGACCACAGCATAATAGGGAATAACCAAGTCTCCAAATAGTTCAACACGAAACGACTCTTCGGAGTGGCGGAGGAACCGGGAGACTCTTGGTGCAGAGCAAGTAGTTTTATCCCGCCAACTGTTCCTCCCCCCTTCTGTATTTCTCTTCCTATTGCCCACCACAAGCAACTTCTCGCATATTCTGTGCTAGTACTACGCATGTTAGCCTTGTACGTCTCTGACGTCTAACCCCCCTCTCCTTGAAGCAACCTCTGATATGGCCCCCTTCGACGCGAGTATCATCGCTCCTGCACTAAGCAACGAGCGGCACGGCACCTTATCGAGACTACGGCAGCTTATCGGATTCGCGACCTGAAAACACCACTCCGTGCGTTATTTGCTTCAAGAGCACCTTCGTGCGTTGACACTCGTACCGGTTTGCCAGGGTTGTACCCTAACGCGGGGTCGTGGTCAAGGATATCCAGGAAAGCCTAAGATAAACTCCACATAAAATGGCAATGCCATTTTCTGATACACCTGACGACCTCGACCCGCCAAGCCCGTCGGGTCCGCTCGCGTCCGCCTCCGCTCTGCTCAGCCCCGTTTGCTCCCTAAACCGTTCCTCTACCTTGTGGGCCTGTTAACATTGCACGTTTCGCAACTGTGTGGCGTTGGTGTAAACGCCATGTCACTCAAAGGACCTGCCATGCGTGCACCTCAAAACAACGTGCAAAAGGCAGCCCAACAATGTGACCCGAAGCTACCCCAATTTTAACCAACAGCCACCAACCCTTCCACTTCGAGCCCAACGAGGTGAATTGACTTTTACGTGGGGAAACCATACAGACCGCAACCAGTGTGCGGACTCGGCATGGAGCGCTCCCGGTCACATGGAACCGGGCAATAACTGCCGGCGCACATCGGGCAACTGGATCCATGGGAGGTAGCTCCACTTCTCCGCCCAATCAATCGAAATGCTGTACAGTGGTGGATTCGCCGGGAATCTGGTCCACTAAGTTACCTTTGACGCGCATCACCAGGGGGCTCTCTTAAATGAAACAGAGCCCTCTCACCGTTCCAAACTACTCGGCTCCATGCTCGTGATACCCCGTCAACTTTCGAGGTTTTCTCCACGACTGGCCACTAGACTTGTAAGTGCGCCTAGTTCACCTCGCAAGCGATCAACCGACTTACTGGAGGTCAGCAGTCGCGCGGGCATCTGCCCTCGCCAGAACGAGACGTTGCGTCCGCTAATCCATACCAGGACGATGCCCATTGAGGTTGGTTGTTGCGACGGTCATTACGTCACTCATAATCCGCCAGAAAGTTATGAAAGCTACGCATGTTTTTAAGCCCAAATCACCAACTACTACATATCCCTAGGCAATCGAGGATCCATATTCGGAGCCTTCGGCATTCGGGGCCGTCTCGCCCGGTATCGATAAACGAAATGAACAACGGGAATATCGTGTCCCGAATATAGAATTCGCTCACCGACAGAATGGGGCGCATTTTTCGGCCCCTACTATGAACGACCACACCCTGACCGCAATTGCTGCGAACAATTCCAAAACAATAATCGACATGTGTTCCCTTCCTTGAATGCGTGCCGGGAAAAAGTCCTGTTTGTCAGCGTCGAATTCGAACCTCCCATCACAGCCCCGTCTTCAACCGACCCTTCCCAATCCTTCCAGGTAAATAATTCGGCGGAAGGGTGATTCCGCCCTTTCTTTCCCGGTCGCGCCACCCATTTCCAACGTGGGCTTGGCGCCCATTATGTCCACATCGGGCAATCCGTTAAATGTTCGCATCGTGTCTTGCCACCCAGGTAAATGAGAGAAGGGAGCCTTCCCCTCTGACCAGTCGTTCCCGAGGTTTCTCAACCGCGACTGCCCTCTGTTGCTTCCACAACTCGTAACTAACTGGTAAAACATTTTTATTATGCTCGCCTATCGATATGGTGTGGTGTGTATCAGCTCAAAGGAATCCACAGGCGGAGGGTTGGCTCTCATCTTGGGTAGCTGCGCATGCTGCTCCAACGATGGGTCGTTCCGTTGTTGTCTCTTCAGTCAGCTATTACGGGGGACCATAGTGCATAGGACCAAATATTGTTAGTAAAAATTGTCAAATATATAGGTTTTTATGTGTACCATAGGTCCTATTTATCCATGGCCCCCCGTAATAATAGCTCTATGTAGTTAACGGGGTTTCCGCGTGATGGCGGCTTCGGGACGCACCCCGCTACCAACCTGGCACGAACAAATTGCCGGTGAGGCAAATAACTTAACATGTCTTTCCCGTGCGTGGTCCGCCGCCTACACTTTCCGCAACGGCCTGTTTATTGGTGTTTGCGATTACGCATGGTCATGTTTTCATCATGATGCGCGTATACACATGCTGCGGGGTGGGGGCGACTCGAACTACGAGGATCCGCGTCGGCTGTGGCCACTATAGGCAGGCTGTATCGTTATCATCAAAGCCCGGGTCGTATCATTTACATCAGTGACTGCTCCCGCAGGAGCAGCTCCACCCCTCCAGCAACGAGGCATACCAATGAATGCCCCGATACAGAATAATGCGAAACCTCACAATATATGAAACCCCCAATATTCGCAGAAGTGTATCAAGCTACCGCATACCACAAAAAACCCCGCTGTCTCCACAAACGGAACAATTTTCTCTTGGTCGGCTGTTGTTGCCGTTTGCACGAGATGAGATCCGTCGGCCCCCACGGAAAACGTGCACACTGAACCAAGATGTAAATCGATTTAGGTCTCCGGTAACATTTTCTATGATCATATATTTCCACAGCGAACGGTACTCCGTCTTGTCTTGACTGTCACCACGGTACAGGATTGCTTTCTCGTGTGTATACCAGACGTGAAAAATTGTACACATGCTTTTCTTTGGATCTTGCTTGCGTTCAGGTAGATATTTTCGGTCGTTAACGTAGAAGGGAATCAAGGGGACAGAAGGGTGAGCTTTCTTCGGGCAGCCGCCGCCCCCGCAGAGACACCCTTTGACGGCGCCCACGGGCGTTGTTCACCGAGACACAAGTGAACGTATACACATCGAAAACTAAATACTGCATGCAGGAATACCAGTGCTCGGGGATGGACGCTCCCGCATCTAGGGTCCCAGATATTATGTCTTGGCTTGTTCGCTGTTTGGCAACGTACTCGTGCCAGCTATTCCTTCTGCGCCTGGTACCCAAACTGGAATTATTTGGTCTGTATCTGTTACACAAAATACTAAAAATAATATATTCTTGTCGTTTTCCTCTGCGAGCTACATTGGCGTATATATATCTGACTTCTCATGTCTCGGAGTTGAAATACGCCTTCTTCTACATAGCGATCGTACGTGCTGGCTTATTTTCTGGATATTCCCTTCCTACACATGGCTTATTCCGTACCAAATTTTCTTCAACCTTCTCGGCTTTTCGTTGGTCTTTTTTGTTTTGTATTTCCACTTGATTTAGCTGCTTGTTTCGTTGGTTTCCAACATCTTGACTAGTCTCGACCTTCTATTGATTGGCGTCGGTCTTAACTCGGATCATTTTCGATTTACCGCGCTCGGTTGGAATCCGGCAGTATGCTTTTGGTGTATCATACGGTGTGTATTAAGTATTTGTCTTTTTTGTCTCACGAGTTTCCATCTTTAGTTTTGTAGGCCTTTTTTCCATGAATGATACGAGCATGTAGCAGAAACAAATCTACCGCAAACACAGCACAGCACATCACGTCGGAGCGTAGCACAGCGCACTGAGCCCTGTGTCGGAAAACAAAGCTAACGCGCTGACGCAAGCAAGCAGACCGATTTGGCGGGAACCAGAATGTTCACCCCTTTCAATTAGCTGGGTTTATCAAAACGAACGGATATATCAAAATTGCTCCGACCCGGAAAAACTGTTCTCAACCGTCTGGTGTGGTCCCCGAAGGGTTCGTTTAGCCTCTTGTTCAAATCTCAGTAAACGAACCACTCCTCGACATTGTATTCGGTGTTTGTAATCGGTATCGCATTCGGCATCTATCTGGGTTGTCTTCGATGGGGGGTGGAGCTGTTTGCATCTACAAGTGGTCAGTGCACCCTTCGACTTGATTGACCTCCCTGCTCGCTTCATTCACGTTATGTTCAGTCCTCTACCTTGGTAAGCCAGCAATGCGGGTGGCCGAAACCGAGCGAGCGCTCTGTATTTAGTCTGAACTGCGGTGTGTCTGCTTCAGCAGTCTCGTAAGGTGGAGACCCTGACGCGCATACGCGTGCTATTTGTATATCAGCGAGCAATGGGTCAGCCACTGCTAGCAGATATTGCCGGTTCGCAGGTGTGTAGCTACGATAACGGACCAGAGCCTCAATCGCAAGGAGACTCTGGTCTGACCAACCCACCGGCGACCTGAACGCCCGCCCGCCACGCAGCAAGAAGCTCGGACTCGCTCGAGCCCGACGTGGGGACGAAACGTTTCAAACAAAATATAGGAACTCTTTCCGGTATCTCAACACAACGGCGTCGAGCTAAGATCATCAAAGCCGTCACCAGACGGCAATCGGCACTGTCAAGGGTGATTGACACGACAACCTGCTATACCGCAAAGTTGCATACATTACTAAAATTGGGCGTCCTAAACACAACTGAAGATACTGTCAAGCAGTCTGTATCAAGTTTTCAATGCACGAATCTCGATCCCGAACGAAGACACGTCTTAATCCCAAATACGGATTCCAAACCAAATGAAAAACATCAAAATCATCAACCTTGTACTCAGAGAATGAGCACATCGTCCGCAATACTACCCACTGTGATCCTCAAATCCAAGACGGTACAACCTCAGGTCCAGAATAGACTGCCTAGTCAGGTTCAGTATGTCTCCCGGAACATATCGTAGATCTGTCATATAAACAGATTGAGCGGTTACGGCCATCGTCAAGGCCCCTACCTAACCTCAACATTAGCTGGGGAAACTTGATGGCGCCCAGGTGAACTCATCCTTAACCCGCCTATTCCAATAGCGGAGAACGGCAAATGGGCGCCTCTCCCGAGTTACAAAGACTGGGGGGTCGACTCGAAACAACATATCAGCTAACGCGTATCTCGTACCAGGCATGGTATGAATCATCCTCGTTTGGTCATTAGGAATGCACGGGCCACACGACTACAGTAGGCAATACCTCGTTCCCCTAAGCTCCCCCGCAACCTTCCTTATCCGTCTCCGGTGTGGCCGCGACACTTGGGTCGTCTTATCCACCTGGGTGATGGCAGGCTGTCTCTCTTGAGTGATTGACTCGGTGGCACGGATGAAATATCTACATAACTAGCGAGGGCACCATCGTACCTGACGCTGCAACACTATCTGCTAGACGCATACAGCGGAACCGTAGTTGGAGGGACACCCTTGTAGGGGCGTGGGTACACTGCCTGTGTCACTATGGCCAAGAGGATAACTTCCAAGACTAAACGATCGAGATGTGCCTACAACTTACAACAGCACGGGTAGGCTCAGTCGACGCGACTCGACGAGGGGAGTAAGCTCGGAACCCATCTCGCGATAAAAAAGCAAGTCGTGTACTGCTACGGGCATGACCAGCACACCCCTTGTGCTGGCGAATTTTTGATGACGAGAATACCACTTCAACATGCACTGCTACCTGCGCACACGCTGGGGGAGGTTGATGTTTCCACTATTGCATCTGATACCGGTTCTTAGTTGCGCATGGAAAATCTTCGCCTCCTAAGGTAGACCTCGAACGATCTTGATCACTACTACTCTACATTGAAAGGTCACGGGGCAGCATGTCATGAGGTGCTATCGTCACCAAATCAATGTGCGTTCATTGACGCACCAAAAAGGAATGGGTTTCAACGTACGTGCTGCCTTGTATGTTATCACACAAAGTCCGACCCGGCTGTAGGGCTGGCTCATTGCTCGTCGGCAAACTGGTATCCGGCCTCCGACTCCCATCTGTGTTTCCACGGGTGGACGTAACATATAATCGGCTGCGTCCATTTCAGCAAGATTTTCAACACCCGGTTCTCCGCTCGAAATATTAGGAATCAGCCACACCCGAGAATTGACTCTAGGCTCCAACTACAATACCGAACGTAGTGGGGGGAAAACAGGTTCAGTCACCTATATTCGGCCAAACGCGTGAAAATTCAGAACAAACTAAAACGATCGACCCCCAAAAAACGGATATCTCAACGTTTTTTGTTGTTGCTTGGTGCGGTTCGTTCTTACGATCAGCCGACTGGGCTATATAGGCAAACCACAATTTGAACCTGGTTCCAGTCGATTGTGTACACCGTTGGAAAAAAACTGGCATGTTCAACATGCAAAATAGGCCCAACACGAAACAATATGTTGGTGTAACCCTTTCCTAAATGAAATGGCTCCGAAGCCCGGAAATCGTCCCTTGCAGCGATTTCCGGCTAGAAAGCAGGAGACGGCTCAGCCCGTGCGTATCGTACAACCAAAAATCCTAAAAGAGTAAGACACAAAGTAGTAGGATACTCACTCGGCCCAGTCAGTGGCCGTACGCAGCTCATGAAAATGCCCTCAAATGAACTTGCTGCGTCTACGGTAGAAATGCATCGCATTATTACCCCGCTAGCTATTCCCTCCTCCCTGCCCCTTCAAGCCACCCCTCTCGTTTTTCATGCGCTCGGCCATCTCCCTCTTGAAGCTCGTGTACACGGCAGACAGGGGTCCTTCCCTCTCATGGAAGTTTTTCCTGGCCGAGGGCTTATTTTCGCCCCAGGCATCGTTAAAGTCGTACCCCTCCGCCGCACAGTGCTCCCACTTGAACGTGTCGTAGATGTAGTTCATCGAGTTGTGTCGAGGATCGAATACCTTCAGCATCTCGCGGTTGGAGATCGTGTTCCCGGTGACGGGGTTGCTGCGGATAGCTGTCTTGATTTCGAAACCGTCGATGTCATCGGTCAGGCCGAAAGGGAAGACGTCACTCCCCCGGTGACCGTTACACTCGTTCGAGACGGTGCTGATGTATTGGTTGTATTTGGTACCGTCAGCGAAGACGATTTCGGTGTCTTCGTCCGGCCAGTCGAAGTTCGTCACTTGTTCTGTCAGGATCCCGAACTGGAAAATGCGCTCCATCGTACCATGCATCGGCCAGAACATCGGGTCCAGAGAAGAGCTCGACTAATACAGAGGAAAAGAAGGGTGGGCAATGACGGGGAAGGCGTGAGCAAGGTAGGGTGAGGTGTGCCAGGGATGGGCAAGGTGGTCCATATTTTTATTGGGTCGGTCGATTGATGTTTTCTTTGTTGACGCCGGGTTCGTTTTTCGCGAAACGGCTCCTCGCGGTCTATAGTCGATACGGCATACGTCCGCGCTGGGCCGTCCTTCACACCTTGCGAGATAATCAAGCACCTCGTTCGGCAAGCTAATAGCCTTCTTCATTTTGACATGGCGGGACACGTTTTCGATCTTTCGTCCAACAAGCCACTTCACCGGTTTCAACTGCAGAGCCTCGCGGGACGCGGTATTCGCTTGCTTGCTCTCAAACTCTTCAAGACGGCAAACCGGGCAATGATGCAGTAACTAGGCGGAACGTGTACAGTGTGGGGGCGGCTTAAAAAATGTCGGAGAAACCTTTGTGCTGGTCGCACTTCGACAGCAGTGCCACATGCATCGCATTGCCGGGGTCGTAGTTACGGGAAAGTGGTTCGGAGGCACGTTACCGTGATGTGTTACGCCAAGTTTGTTCCGTTAGTGAGTCGGCTGATTACACGTCCCCGACCACTGGGAATCGCGGTCAGCTGCGCGCGGTGATTTTGGCGGTTATTCGTCTTTGTAACGGACGGCCGCGTTTGCGGCTCAGAGTCTGATACCTGGTATGTAGTACCGAAAACGGCGAGGGCGTTTCGCGACGACTCGTTTGCGGTAGTGCGGAGGCCGTTTCGGTACGGTTCGGTTCGGTTCGGTATATCAAATCGCTCATCACCGTTGTATGATTTGACCCTGTGGAAGACCGCACCACACCGCACCGTAGGATTCTCAAATATGTTGTACACCGCGTAGCATCGTCCAAATAAACAAATTAATTCCGCTCGGGACCATATGATGTCCGGGAACAAACCCATTAGTACGGCACCACACTGTAGTTGGTCGACTAACGGGCCGCACGGCACCGTAGAGACGATGTTCATTCGTAGACGAGAAATTCTTGCGGGTCAGCCTGGTCCGAGCGATCGGCAACACGCGGTTCAAAAATCTCTTTTTAGTAAGGTCGAACCGTGCGCAACCGTACGAAATGTCATGGTTTGCCCGACGATTCGGATGCAGAAACCGAGAAGACGCGAAGCTGCTGCTGCGGGTGGAACTTTAGACTATTGTTACGGGTTCAAAATCATGTAGTGATGCTTAAACCAGGTTGTGTTGTACCTGGTATGCAGGTATCGTTACGTGATGTGAGGATTGAAAACGTCGCCACAGAGAGCCTTTTTTGTACTTCAAGTATACTCCGAATTCTTCGACAGTATACCTCCCCCCCCAAACCCCCCCGGGGCTGCTATGATTCAGGGGGCATGGCCAAAGCCCCGGGAGCGTTCACTGTGGTGTGTTTTTAGACGTTCCTTTTGAGCTTATGAGCCTTTACGACAGAGTGATGCGGCCTTTCGCACCACTGCCGGGGGTGAAGCTCCGCGCGTTAGCTTGAGAAAAAGATAAAATCAACATCAGCGTGTCTTGAGAACCGGCTGTACACAACATGGCAGCCTGCTGCACTGCAGTTACGACAATGCTGCTGCTGCTGCTTTGCAGAGTTCGCAGGTGGGCGTTGCTCTCCGTCTCGGTGGTTACCTACACGCGACCTACCCCAGGAAGGCACACCATTGAGCCCAGCACCTTCTGTATCGACGACACAGGGTGCGCTCGGATCGACGGCACAGGGTGCGCTTGGCATGGGCTGCGCCTGTGCTGCTGCCTGTGCTGCTTCATGGAAGACCTTCTCGCGTAGACACCATGAACAACGCAACCGTCAGCAATCATGATGACCGCGGGATATTACGGTATACCTGTCTGGAGGTTGTCTATGGTATCTACTGCCGCGGGGGGTGCAGCGGTTCCCCCCCCGGCCATCTCTCATCTGGATAGTCACAGTGCCTCAACGTGCGATATACATGTCGATAGAGACTTGCAGGAATATATCTCCTGAGCGTGATGGATTGGTGCATTCCCGGCATCTCGAAGCTCTCACATGTGCACCGCTCGTTTTTATTTCTTGCCGGTGAGAGACTTTAGTACTTGTTTCTTTTGTGTGTATGCGTGTACGAATATCACGGCACCGCCGGCGAGAGCCCGGCACCGTCGCTGGTCCCAGCTCTCGCTGGCGGTCGCGTGTGCCTCGAGACACGAGGAGAGCATGACGGAGCTCTGTCTGGCTTCCTGGTATGGGGTTGGCAATACTTTGCAAAAGTCTGAAAGGGTCGTCTGAGACTGCACACAAAGATTCAAGCGTTGTCAGAGAGAGCATCTTAGTCTGAGCACAGAAATTGTCGAGCAGGCGAACGAGGGCCATGGCTAGCACAAGGCCTCACGCAAGGCGCGACGGGGCTAACCTTGGGCAGAAATGGGGGAAATCAGAACCCGGACGGGACCCGTTGGCGAGGTGGTCGCGAGGAGGGCGGGCAGCGTGCGAGGCCGAGCGAAGGTGTGACGTTTATATTCTTTTGCCGGCGCAAGGTATTCCAATCTAGGGGAATATACCTACATCAGAGGGGTCGGGGGGGTATACATCGTACTGAAAACCCCGTTGTTTTGGACTTGGTGTGCCGTGCTGTGCTTGCTCATTCATTCCTATCGAAAAAAAGAAAACAACACACGTACATACATGCGCCGTTCGGGTTTTTTTCCTGCATAGCGCATGGAACTCTTGGCATTTGCAAGTCGCCTGTTTGCGCTTTTTTTTCCCGTCCCATTCTCCCTCTAGAGCGAGCGTATCGAGAATCGATTTTGTACACCTAATTCGAAGTCAAGCCCCGCCCTGTACCCTCCCAGTCGACCATGTAAAGAAAAAAAGAATTAGTAAATTCTACTCGTGACGGGTAGGTAGGTGGTATACCTAGTGTTACCGAGTACAATAAACCCAGTATCAACTATATTGCCAGTATCCCCGGTAAGCCGGACCGTTCGCCAGTAGAGTAGAAAAAATCGAGTCCGCCTCGTTCTCTCCAGATATGTCATGCACGATCCGTACCTCCTACTACGCTATGCTCAAATTACCGGGTACGTCCAGTATCTAAAAGTTATCATGTGATAAAATCCTCGGATACTCTTCAGTACCTCACAGTACACCATGCCCCAAGTGATGTTACTCTCCGTACTGCTGCGACGTCTTTCGGAGTTTGAATACCTTGGTTTTTCATTGCCCAAGTTAAGGAGTGGCCTGTTAGGGCTAAGAATATGTTTGAAATAGTGAGAACTCGGTTCGAAAATAAATGCAGGTATGCTTCGTAGGCCATGTCATGTGATCGTTCGTCCTGTCACTTTGGTTTCCTTTCAAGTCAGAGCTCGGGTGAGTGGTAAACGTTCCTCATGCGGGGGGGGCTCACCTTATCCACGGTGCACCGTTACCGCTACATGCGTCCTACGCGGCCGACATCGTATGATTAATCGCGCGCCACTTCGACCCTAGAAAAAAAGGTATTGTTAGAGGCGCTAGGTGCCATTCAAGAGGAACCAGCGATAAACTAGAACACGCCCTAGGAGCTGACGGAAGTTACAAATGCCCTGCTGCTAGATTGGGTTGTTAGTAGCTCGTCCTACACTTTCGCGTGGGACGGAGCTGCCGACCGACATGCGTGCACCACAACATTACTCACTTCTGTGGCGCGTCGACATGTACAATACACGCAAAAGACTGATCCCCCGACGAAAAGGTATGAACTGTACGTCATGTATTCCGAGATTACCGATCATGTATTCCGAGATTACCGAGAGAGCCAAAACGTCCGACACAACTCCACTCCCTCCAAGATTATACCTACCATGTCTATTGCAAGAACTGCCAACCGACTCACGTGTGCCTGTTCGCCGAAGTTGATCACCCCGGAGCAGAGAATATTGACCACCTGTCGCTGAATGTCCTCGCTGAAACCCCCGATGTAAAACTCCGCGTAGTCAAGCTTCGTCATAACAGTCTTGTAGTCGTCACCCTGAGTGAGGTCGTAGCCGAGGCAGCCGCAGGTACCGCTGTCCATGATCTGCACTCATTGATCAATTCCAGCACGTACGACGCCAAAGGTTGCGCCCGCCGCGCGAAAGGCGGCAGCAAAAAAAAAGGCACAAACACACTATTAGCATGAACTTGGCCATCCGTCCAGACAATGTGCAGCGTCCCCTTCAATAAACGCAAAAGCATCAAGTAAGTATACAGCAGTTCCAGACCACGACACGAAAAAGAGCACTCATCCCGGGGGTGTGGAGGGGGGGGGGGGGGAAAGTCTTGTATTTAGTAGCTGTACCGCTTGCAGGCTCGTTGGCTCTCACGCGCGGTTGCCGTCACTTTGCCCGTGATGGGGTTTTCACTGTCGATGCATCTCCTTTCTCACCTGACACATTTATTTGCTCCGGCGATTTTTATTCGTTTTCAATGAAGGCGATGCCTTCCCCAACCGTGTTTTGACGGACCATTCCGAGCGAACGACCGGGGGGGGAATGGAGGGCAGGCGGGGTGCGGGCGGCCCTCCGAGGTTGTCGGGATGGGGCGGAGGACACTCCTGCTTCGCCCGCTCTCAATATCTCAGCATGCGGGAAGAGTACGAGTGAAAGCTTTCCGCGCTCTCGCTTGACACGACGTCCACGCAAGATTCAGAACTGTTGCCCCAACGAGCTGTTCGAAGGTTGTGTTTCTAGGATCTTGGTTCTGTAAGAGACATGTACATGAACTCCAAATGTAGTATTTACTGACCTCCACGTCTAGAGATCATCACTTTCAACCGCATCCCTACCGTGCTCGGCGATAGCTTAACTTTTGCGCCCTGAAGAAGTTGCAGTCTGTGTGATTCAGTCGCGGAAAGACGGAAATAACTCCGCCCATCGAGGACCTCCGTTATACTCCCTTCCTCAAGCGCAAGCTTTTCTCGACACGGGATTATGGAATGAGGTCCCACGTCACACACAACAACACCGGTCTTACGCGTTACTTCGTGTTGTTTCGTCACGAGAGGGTGGGGGGGTTGGCCCTGACTGGTGTTCTACGGTAGGACGCGGTTGCCCAGATTTGAATTACCGCATTCAGGCCACTCGGGCGCGTGGCTTTTCACCTACTCTCAATACTGGACTAGAAAATATACGGCCATAGGAACGAAACAATAACAATCGAATGTTTGGGCGGCTGATATCACCAAGGAAACAAATATAAGAAAAGCACACATGCTTTACTCAGCAACGGGTGGTCGCTTGGTCGAGCCGCACTCAGAGGCTGAAAGCCCGGGACATGCAAGTGGCCGACCCCGACCCCGCCTGCGGTGGCCCCGTGGCCCCAGGTATCCCAGAAACCACTGATTCAGAGCACACTGATCTGTTGGACACGAGAACTTGAAACACATGCTGGGCTGCGCTAGGGAAGCATCAGCTATTATCACTGTAGGCGTTTCACACGTTCGGGACCATGCCTGTTAGTCTCCTAGGGAGATCTCTAACGAAAACTCTTGCCCTCGCCCTTACTATTACGGGGGACAATAGTCAATAGGACGTATGTTATACATAAAAAACTCTACCTGGTATATTCAACAACTTGTACGAACAATATTTGGTCCTATTAACTATGGTCCCCCCGTAACAGTCAATATCACCATATAATATATCAATGAAACTTCCGTTCGACACCTATTTATGCGTTCATCTCGCCCGTCGGGTTGCGTACGGGTGCTTCGCGTACATATTGTTCTCTCAAAGTTTGGGTGTTGGGTGAGGCGTAGAGAGTCCCTCAAGCTTTGAGAAACCCGGGAAAATACCGGCCCTGGCTCCATCGCAGTGCGTGTGGTTCGTGTGTACGAAGGAAAACCAACCCATTACACAGCGAGAGATGCGCAAGACATGTTGGGTTCGAACGCAGGGGTCAGCTCGAAGTCGCTCGCGAATGGCCCCTGGGGCATTTGTATTGAGCGCGGACTCGGCCCTATTAAAAGTAGTGTTTTTATGGCGCGATCGGCCCCCGTGTTAGTAAGAGTGGGTATACTTATATCAGCGTGTACTTCAATGATGATGGTTTGCGAGTCAATTGATCGTTTTGTCTGTTCACCAGTTGGGCCATTTCTTTTTTTATCCGATTGCTTCACACAATAGATACAAGATATCATCGTTCGAGATTAGTTTACGGGCATACGACGTTGAACCTCGCGCCAAAACCCATTGTCGGATAGCAAACACAACAACCGGCATAATTAAAGCGAACAACATATGATGAGATACCTGATGTACGTTTATGGTTCAATCAATGTGGTTTCGGTGAACGTTTACAGGTGCTCAACGCAGGAGTGTTCGCTGCACATTGCTAGATGGAAAGCAAAACGTATTCAGACTTAATAGGTCTTCAGCGCTCACCTCGTAGGGCGTCTCGTCGTCAGAGGCGGTTCTGTTGCAGATCCAAGTCTCTTCGCAGAACAACCCTTTGCGATGAGCGTTCGCTAGATATGCGAATTCATTGGCTATGTCGGCTCCCACAAGGTGACCGATCTTGTTGTACATGAGGTCACAGTCGAGGTAGCCCCCCATCCATAGATGGACGCCCCCGTGTGGGTCGGCCATCGTGTCCCACGCCCATGAGTAGTAATCACGGTTGGTAGTAAGGAGATCGTAATGGATCGGACAGCTGGGCCAGACCAGGTATGCGTCAATACGGGTTTGACACGCCTTGCCCACTCCACGGGAGAGATACCTGCGTTTTCGTTTCCGATTTTTGTAACTTCAGTGATGCACCCGAGAGCCTGCGAGTTAAGACATTTTTAGCTGCGAGACTATTAATAGGTAAAATTGCCTGTCACGAGAGAAATATATATGAGATTAATCTGCTCCGGATCCCTCCAAACCAACCTATACTCGGAAAAAGAGACTTTGCACATAACCCCTAGCTCGAGAGACCAGCCCAGCCCACGAGCGAACAACCGACCTGCTGCTTCCGTGCAAGGACAGCTCGAGATCTTGCTTCTGCACGAGCTTTTCTTTTCGCTGTTTGGGTTATTATTATAGTGCGTGTGGTTGGTGACTCCGAAAAGCGGAAACGAAGACAACCAACCATTGTTGACAGACATGCAGGGGTTTATTGAACGAGGTACATTACTTCTTCTGTGTGTATGGAAATGCTCCATTGCTGCTCGTGTACACATAGAAATGCGTGCCGGCTATGCTACAGCTAGCAGCGTCCGTACCCATTAAAAAATTGTACTATATAGCCCGTCGTTGGTGGTCGTATCGGCACAAGCCATAGAGTGGGAGCTACTGAAGGGAGAACATTGTCGAGGACATTACACCATGAACATAAAGACACAAAAAATATGGACTTCCACTCGCAACGGTACATTTCACATTACTGGAGCAATAGGTAAACTGTGTCAGTATAACCCCAGCCTGGGACCATTTTCTCGACTTCGAAAAACAAGGAGACAGCCAAGCAAGCGAACTCGTCACAACGCGAACGGCGAAGAAAATGTTATTTCGACCGCGAAAAAGCAGAACAATGTTGTATGTATACATGCACGTAGACCATAAACAAAAGATTAACAAATAGCAGGTCGCTCACAAACCAAATCAACACGACGATGCTCCAAGCTTTTTTCTTAGCGTTCCACGCAGAAAGCGGGCTCAACGACACTAAATCTGAGTTGTCAGGCCTATCTACCGTGGGTGCAGATCGAGAGGATTTCTGTATAAGACAATCAACATTCCCGATCACGAATACTCTGTAGTTTAGCATGATAAATAAAACGTATTTAAGCCCGCTTAATACCACTAAAAGTGCTTTCACGGCCATCAACCGTTGCTTACTCTCTGTCGTTGGTGTTCCACGGAGAACGCAGCTGGGCGTAAACGTTTGTCTCTGGGAAGCGAGCATCTTCATCCTTCGCTTTAGGGACTTCCGTGTACGCCCACCGGCCGTCCTTCACCTGTGCATCATGTCGAGAAAACACGCACAACGCGGGTAGATATCATAGGGTAGTCGGCAGTTCGAGGGAGGGTCTGTACGCCGGAAGGCACGTCGGTTATTCACAGTCGCTGGGTCAATCTGTAGATTCGAAAGGTGCGTAGGTAGGTACATCGGAAAATTCCGGGTCGGTCAGACGGTACGCAAGATAGAAAGTGGGTACGTCGGGAGAGATATCGATCAGCGAACACTCTTCACAAGTGGGTGAGTCGGTCGTCGAAAGATGAACGAGTAGACCTCGAAGACATACTCTAGCAAGTGGGTGAGTCGGTCGTCCAAATATAAACGAGTAGACCTCGAAGACATCGGAGAACTTTGCCTGAGTACCTCTAAATCTATTATCAACCCAGTACGTGTGCCTGGACAATAATGTGACAAGATACATTCGGTACCGCATGGGAATGTTCACCAGTTTTAGCGTCCACGTGTCCCGCACAATGCCGTTTGGCGTATTTCTGAGTAAGTGAAGTTCCTCACGATGGGAACATGACCCTTGGCTACACATATCGTGGCATTCCTCTTTCACGGGCAAATGCCGTATCACTACTACAAGTAGGTCCCTTTCATGATTTTTTGTTTTCAGTCGACGAGTGACCGACTTATTTCTTTGGCGGTCTTACGTCTTCAAGCTATTCATTTTCGAGATATCCACCGCAAATGGTATCGGTGCTACTCTGGAAACAACACGAACAAACATCGTTCGTCCAAGTTGAAGTGAGGGGCAGATCGCATCAATTCTACCACTCTTTCGATGCGACCTCTGATGCAACCACGGCATGCGACCACGGCATGCGACCTCTGATGCAACCGACAGCAACCACAGCAACCACGGCAGCGACAGCAACAACAGAAACTTTACGCTCCACGCACATCACCACCACCACCACCACCTACAACACTCGGCACAATACGGCGGATATCAACCATCTCACCACATGGTCTTGGGGGTCAGCGGTTCCGAACCACGAAGGGTCTAACAGCTCCGATCTCGTGAACGGCTGCTTCGTGTCAAATTGAACAGCAGAGGCAGCAGTGGTCTCGATCGTGAAGTCCCAGTAAGGCATGGTCAGCTTGGGGTTCACAAGCTGAAGGCTGAACTCGCAGGTGTTGGTGATAAGTGTGTGGCTCACGAGGAAACCCAACCCGTCGTGGAACTGGGGAATGCGTGCAAGCGGCGGTGAGAGACGGAGGGGTTTGGGGGGAAGGGAGAGGGGAGGACAGGGGGATGGACGAACGGATCGGTGTGAGGGTAAGAGGACGGTTGACATCCACGACAGGGCTCTGCTGTAGCTCGGTAGACTTCCAGTCGCACGTCGGAACTGTTGGTAGAGCTATCTACCGTGAGTATAAGGTGACGAGTTGGTGATAATTACAGCAGTAGTAGAAATGGCGTATTCGGCCGTCGTGGGACTCAAGAGGCCCCAAGTCTTTGGCGAGAAAAAATGTTCAACAAAGGACGAGGACACCATTCCCGTCTGGGTCACACAGAGCCGCGCGGAACGCTGGGCATTGTGCTGACCACTCTATCGCTAGTAATTTTTTATTGTTTATCGTGGAAATATTCTTCTTAACTCCCGTAGACAAGCACTCTCGGGGTACTTTGAGGTTTTGATCGAGGATCGTCAACGTGAACGAGCTAATACGATATGACGCTACTCTGCACAATTCGATCCTGGTGAGTCGACGAGGAGGGGAGGTTGGGGACAGGTAGTGGTGAGGTGTACTAACCCAAACACCATCGCTCAAGATGTACCACGAAGTCATTGATGAGGCGTGTGCTACATGCGCGCCGAGGCAGGGAGAAAGCGGATGGTGAGGGGGTCGGTGGTGGGTGCGTGGCACGGGGAAATCGGGGGAGGGGGCTCCTACGAGACCCCTAGTCAAAGCCATGAAGCACTACGGGTAATCACCCAAGAAAATGTCTGAAACGACGTGAGAGCATGTGATATTGGTATGCTAGACACGCCCAACATCAAGAGCAAGCCAACATATAGAACACACCCGCTCGACGATATGTCCACCTGAATTTCGACCGATTTCATCCAACTGCCCGTTTTGAACATGGTACCATACACCTTGGTAACATGTTTACTGTATGTTGTATGACTGAAAAACAACCAGCTACAGTAGACTAATGACTATTAATAAAAGAGTGTGCAAGATGAGTTGCACATCATTGGCGCAACGGACACCATTCAACGGACACCATTCACATGAAGTAGAGCAACATTATTAATAGTGAAAGCCGAGACAAATACAATGCGACCCCTCAAAGCAAGTTCTCACGTGATCGCAGATGCTGCTCGTCGCGGCCTTGTAGTGCATTCGGTTGATGACGAAAATATCGGCGTAGTCTTCACCGTAAATCTCCTTCCCGTGGCCGTCGTCCACTCGTACCGCCCACAGTTGAAACAACTGCCGCATCATCGTCAGCATACGAGGAGATGGTCAGCCGTCGCCTAAGGTTCGGAAGTTGCTACTGCCGTCCTTTCTCTCGATGCCGCCAAGAGCAGAAACAGGTCGATCATACTACCCGACGGGAACGGTTTTCCAACACAAAGCGGTCTACAGCAGTAGCTCGATAAAAATGACCCAATCCTACCTACGTGACCCGTCGAAATCGGTCGACGCCCCCAGGAAAAACGTAGTGAAGCAAACGACCGACCAAACTTCGAAGAAATGGCATGAATATGCGACGATAGTTTAGGAGAGATGGTATGGACAAACACGACGAAAAACGAACCTAATGCACCGTTAAAAACACGCAGGAAACAGACGGATCATCGCAATCTCTATCCAGCGATCGACCGAACAATGCAAAGCTCAAGTACGACATCCGACGAGAATACAATATACTTCAACACCATAAATATATGGCAGCGCATGTGTGCTGTACCAGGTACACAGGCCCCGGGAAGCGACCAAGGGGTAGAGAGGTGGGGAGCTTACTGCTGTGGGCACATGCCGCCATACTTACACCAGTTAGTTGTTGACACGGGTATTAAGACGACATATTAGGGCAATTTCTGGAAAGTCGACGGTGCCCAGAGTGCAAAGCATATATCGTTAAATACAGGCATGATGTTGCAGAATGTCGACCGTGCAAGTAGTGCAAGCCCAGTTTTGGGTTGCTTTGAAGCCAAAATCGTTGGGCGTTGGTCTGCCGCTGCTGCCGCATAGGGTACATGTTTCACGCCACGCCTGCAGCGTGTGAGTGTGCGCTGATTCCTACGTTGGAATAGGCAAAATTGTTTTTTTGTTAGTGGGTACTGGTACTTTCGCTTTCAACCAATCCCGACATGTCTGGGTTTTCAACTTTCAACATCGTGCAACAATTGCAGTCCGAATGCTTGTAGAATCGAGAGCGAGATCGGCGCATCGCTCAGACGATCAAAATTGCGATCGGTTCGTCGGCAATTGACTAAATATATTATATATTTTCAACATTTCCTCAATCATCTCCTGCCAGAAAACCAGTTCGTTATTTGAAGTTCCGGAAATCAATTTGTATACATGCCCGTACTGCTGTACAACAGCTATACTTCAGGGCTTCTCGTGGGTATGCTGGAATCGCACGGGTCGGGCCGGGTGAGGTCACCCCACCCGCGAACGTATTTAGGTGTGTTGACTTGACCTGACCCGACCCGCGAGTTGTTGAAAGCCTCTAGAACCGACCCGACCGACCCGCGAGCTTGAAACATCTGGTGACCCGACCTGACCCGACCGGACCGGAGCAGTGAGACATCGAAAACTCCTGACTCGACGCCACCCGACCCGCGTGATTACAAAACCTCCTGGCCCGACTCGACCTGACCCGCTACCTTCGGATTGACCCGAGAGCCAAGGGTTTCATGCGGGTCGGGTCACCTTGACTCGCGAGACCATTTTCATCTGGACCGGCTGGTTCGACCCGCCAATCCGGCTTATTGTTCGACAATTTAACAAAACATTCAAATATTGATTAAAGCGCTCCGCCGCGATATGTGGCAAGGATGAAGAGTGGGTAGGGATGAGTTGATAGCATGTGCATTACGGATTGGCGGTGTTTCAATGTTTGGATATGATAACAAGAGTATTATGGAGCATTGGTACGAGAGAAGTCTTGGGGTAGGAGAAAGGGGTAGTGTTTCCGGTGTCCAATCCACGAGCCAGACAGGCGGGCCAGCAGCAAAAACCTCGGGGGTCATGCTGGCCCGTCCCGTGAGGTGCCCCGTTTCTCGCTGGTCACGACCTGTCCCGGCCCGTGAGATTTTTATTACCTCTTCTTGATCCGACCTGACCCAACGCATGGTATTGTATTAATTCATGGCCCGACCCGACCCTAACGGTGAGATTTGAAGGCGCTTTGACAACCCCTGTCCCGACGCGGGAGATTGGAAAACTTCTTGACCCCATCCAACCCGACCCGCCCTCTGAGATTTCGAACTCTTTCAGAACAGGGTCCGACCCGTGACATTTCGACACATCGTGACCCGCTAAAACCACCTCCATATTTTCACGCACGAGACACAGCTTACACGTACACATACTTTTGAACGCATACATTCGGTAGCACGTGATGCACAACACAGGAGTACCAGAATTGGTGTGAACCAATTTTGCCTCGGAAAATCGGCGATAAGAACGAGAGCTGCTGCTGCTGCCGCTGCTGCGGGGTAGGTGTACCAGCATGGCAGTGGCTTTGAGGCGACCGAATTCAAGCGGGCGCTAGAGCCTAAAAAAAGCTAAAATATTAATCGAGTCCCCGTGATTTGCCCTCGTGGCGGTGCACGCAGTATACAGGATGCTGTACGACAGGCGTCCTCGTCGCAGGGCGCAGCTCATCTCACTGCTGCGCACCAACTACAGTAGAGTACCTCGCTTGAGGCACGGTCAGCGTGGGTTAGGCTTCACAAGATACACGACCAATGCGTACTACCAGGTACACCTAAAAGTGAATAGGGGGGATACGTTAATTTATGTAATTACTGCAGAGAAAGACCTACGGTGTGCGGTGGAGTTTCTCCACACTGCAACCGGTCGCCCCGGTGGTTCAAGTGGTTAACCTCGATTTCTACTTGTGTTTGAGACCTGGCTTCGAGCCCCAGGTGGGTCGGTCAATTGACTTTATTTGCAAAAAAAAAAAAAAAAAAATTAAGGATTAGATTGTTGAGAGCGCCTTGCAGCGTGGGTAGGCACAGTTCGATGCGAGTCGACGAGGGAAAAAAGGCTAAAATCTTCTCGCGATAAAAATGAAGGCACGTACCGTAGCGGGAAGGGGGTAGAAGAGCCTGCTATGTGACCCCGGATCTGAGTTACGAGTTGGAAGGAGAGAGAGATGACGATGTGCGAAGATAATAAATGGGATGAGCTGTCGATACCATAGACGCACGCTGCGATGGAAGTCGCACTTTTGGTCCAACTTTTTCATGACTGACCGGAGTAATGTTGGCACACGAAGAGTGTTTGACATTATGCTTCGTGATAAACTTAGGCTTGGAGATTTCCCATCGGATCGTCGTACCTTTTCCAATTTATCAAAATCAGTTTGTGGGTTGAGGGACGGAGGTTATCGATACCAGCCTCAGGAAGTCTGTGATCGGCATTTACCGTAGCTTGACTCAATGTCAGGAAACCAAAGTAACGGTCATCAACTCACGTGCATTACTTTTTTTTTTTTTTTTTAATCATCACTTCCACTTTCCAGGCTAACTCCTATTAATAGGAGGTTTTACCCTCGACGACCTTCTGGACAAACCGTGGTCACAGCTGTCTACCCTTCTCCCCCCCGGTACGTGCCTTTAATTTTTGTCGCGAATAGGGTCAGCATTCCCACAGCTCGTCGATTTTCATCGAATGCAGCTATTAATATTAATAACTCACGCTCTCGCGCTTTCAACTAATCAAATTTCTTTCATGGCAAGAAAAAACCCTTTTTACGGACATGCACTCGGTGGGACTTGATCACACGAAATTGATCTTGATAGGCACGCGGACCACCTACCAAGCCATCGGGCACTAAAACGTATTTTGAAAAAAAAAACGAACACACATACCTGGTAGCACACAGGCACATGACTATAGTGTCCAGGAAAAAGAGTGACACCCATCAATTCGTGTGCAAGTTTTTTTTTATATAATATGTTTCCGGACATGATATTGTTACGAAAAAAAAAGGTTCGTACGAGTATGTACTGCTGTACGTCAATATAATATCATGCTGCAGATATCCGGTCGCCCCGGTGGTTCAAGTGGTTAACCTCGAATTCTACTTGTTTGAGTCCTGGGTTCGAGCCCCAGGTGGGTCGGACTTTGACTGAATTTGCGAAAATAAAAAATGGATTCAGTTGTTGAGAGCGCCTTGCAGCGTGGGTAGGCACAATTCGATGCGAGTCGACGAGGGAAGAAAAAGGCTGAAATCTTCTCGCGATAAAAATGAAGGCACGTACCGTAGCGGGAAGGGGGGAGAAGAGCCTGCTATGTGACCCCGGATCTGAGTCACGAGTTGGAAGGAGAGAGAGAAGATGTGCGTAGAAAATGAATTAAAAAAAAGAAAAGAAAAACAAAGTGGGGACGGTCAAAAAGAAGCTGGTATACCAGGTATGTGCGTATATTACGCGTAATTTCAAATCAGATGTGATGTTTGATACGCAACCCCTGACGTGACCTAATAATAGGAGGTACTACGACTACCAGGTAGTAAATACTGAAAAAAGTAAACATAAAATAAAATAAAATGATATTCTGTCGAAAAAAGAGCGGAAATGCCAGCAGTGTTTGTTCAGCTCGTTTTACCTGGTTTTCGGATGCCAAGCGCAAAAAAGGTTCACCAGGTACATCGGCCAAAAGCCTTCTAATGTGTTCCCTTTCGTTCAAACAAAAGATTTCGCGATGTGTTGGGGATATTACCTACGTACTTGGTAGGTCTATATTAGTCTAGATACAAAGCCGGTCGCCCGGTGGTTCAAGTGGTTAACCTCGAATTCTACTTGTTTGAGTCCTGGGTTCGAGCCCCAGGTGGGTCGGACTTTGACTTTATTTGCAAAAATAAAAAAGGATTCAATTGTTGAGAGCGCCTTGCAGCGTGGGTAGGCACAATTCGATGCGAGTCGACGAGGGAAGAAAATGCTGAAATCTTCTCGCGATAAAAACGAAGGCACGTACCGTAGCGGGAAGGGGGGAGAAGAGTCTGCTATGTGACCCCGGATCTGAGTTACGAGTGGGAAGGAGAGAGAGAAGAAGATGTGCGAAGATAATTAATGGGATGAGAAAAAAAAATAAGAAAAGAAAAAAAAGGGAAGATTCTGTAGCTTGATCTGTGGTGCTTCCTGGCCTGAAAATGCGAACGTTTACCACTAAAACGTTTCATCATCAAGCGGGATGCAGGTTCAAGTGGTTAACCTCGAATTCTACTTGTTTGAGTCCGGGGTTCGAGCCCCAGGTGGGTCGGACTTTGACTTTATTTACAAAAATAAAAATCAAAAAGGATTCAATTGTTGAGAGCGCCTTGCAGCGTGGGTAGGCACAATTCGATGCGAGTCGACAAGGGAAGAAAAGGCTGAAATTTTCTCGCGATAAAAATGAAGGCACGTACCGTAGCGGGAAGGGGGTAGAAGAGCCTGCTATGTGACCCCGGATCTGAGTTACGAGTGGGAAGGAGAGAGAGAAGAAGATGTGCGAAGATAATGAATGGGATGAGAAAAAAAAAAAAAAAAAGTAGGTATGTTCACCCATCTTCAGACATCTGTAAGGCTATGCATACCACGGCGGTACCAGGAAAAACGTATCATACGTCCTATACGCACTGGACGTATTCATATGACAAAAGCTCGATATGAACAGATTAATTCCGTGATCACAACTTACACTTGCATACGTACGAGGATTTTTGATAATAGCGACGTACATAATCAATATGCTTCATATTTTCACCAGAGACAGCAGTCCCGTTTTGGGGATAAACTACAAATAATTTGTATAGTCTGTCCCCAAAAGGGGACTGAAGTTCTAAAAGCATAATAACTCATTACGTATGAGGTACGAGCATAATAACAGATCGCCGCCCACACCATTTCAGCATGTAGCACCAGTATCAAAACGGGAAGCGACCTTGTGAGCCGCAATGAAGTACTTTTTGCAGATCTCCATGTTGTCAGCTTTGAAGACTCGACCCTATATATATTTATATATTTATTTTTCGCGACCACGGACCGCATCGTATTGTGAGTTAATATTGTGAGAACAACAACAACAACAACAAAACCCTCGCCGAACCGCTTGTACAGCGGTTGTTCAGAAGTTCGTATGCTGCACACTGTTTTAGAACGGACGCGGCTATATTTCCCGGCGCTTTCAACACATACCTGGTATATTTAAATCGCAAACATTCCCGCAACAGGCGGCGATGGCCTGTAATATGCTCGAACATTTACTCGTACTTGTTGTTGTTGTTGTTCTCACATTAACTCACAATTCAATGCAGTCCGTGGTCGCAGGACAGGCTCCAATAACTCTGGAGTGGAAGAAATACCTCAAGTAAAAACAGAGGCAAAAAAAAAACAAAAAACAGGCATACGCACTCCACCACTGCGGACACCAGGGAAGCAAAAAGGAGACTATTAATAGCAGACAAAAACCTAAAAAAAGAAGATGAAGCTAAGCAAAAACAAAATCAAAAACTATCTGGTTTTGAGCGGCCCAAGCCAGGTAGCAGGTTGGACGCAGACGCCAGTTCGTCTGCTCCACCCACGCCATACGACTCTTCCTCTCGTAAGGACGAGAAGAAACAAAAGCATAGTAGCGAAATAAAAATGAAAAATATTTGGAACAATACTGCCGTGTACTGGTGCGCAGCACGCGTTTATGCATACATGGTACTTGGCATTTATGATGGTCCGTACTCGTACGGTGATTTCTACCAGGTATATTTTTGGAGGGGGGTGAAAATGCCAAAACTAATACGTAGGTTGTAGTGTCATACACTCGGACCTACAACCTGCTGAGGCTGAGACGAGTAGGCAGCGCCGCGCATCCGCCGTGGATGGTGTCCAAGGGAACGGGGGTGGAGGGGGCAACGGGAGAAGTGGCAGAAAGCCCGACCAAGGGAATGCGGAGAGGGGGGGGAACAGGAGGGGTAGAAGGGAAACGGCGGTAGACGAAAGTAGGAAGGAGATGGCAGACAGGGTAGCAGGCCACCAAGTCGACTAGGAAGTAGAACACGACCATACTATTAGTGCTACCAACTGGTACCGGTGGTTCGAAGGTGGTCTTCCCTTGTCTTCCCTATTTTTTCTTTTTTTTCTTGCGCTGACTTTCCGGGATTTTTTTTTTTTTTCTTTACCATTTTTGATTGATAAGCCGTACTGAAGGAGCCGTGTGGCGTGGTTGGATGACGAACCTGCTCTGCTCGTTTCGTATTGTCTAACGCCAAGGGGCTGGACACAGTTGACGAACGCAGGGCGGAGACGGCAGTCAGGGTAGAAAGGTACCAGGGGGATAACCAGGGAGAACCTGGCTATACTACTCCTACCACAAACTGCTGCCGCCACCTGGAAGGTGCTTTGGGCTTTGATCTGCCTATTATTTCCCCTTTGTTGTTTTTCCTTTGTTATTTTTCCCTTGGTTCTTTGTCTTACCCTGTTTACAAGCAGTGGTGTTTTTGTTATGTTTTTTCTTTTTTCCAGCCCGTTTTTTTTCAAGTGTTGGTCACCTCGCCTGCGGGGGGGGGAACACGACAGATTGTTTCTCCTAGTTCTTGCTTTCATTTCTTTTCTCATTTTCTCTTTCGATTTGTCAACTTTGTTTTTGTTTTCTATTTGGTTGTTTCTTATCGTTTCCCTATTTCACAGATTGTGTATGTCGTGCATGTCGTATCTAGTATGATGATATGGCTTTGCAGTGCCCACTGCAGTGCTTACTGCACACGTGCCAACGCAGTATCTCTGTGGAGTAGCCTTGTGACCACAGAACTTGTATATCTTCTAGGATTGGAGAATCGGCACGGACACTGGTTGTGCTGGATGTCGACGGGTAGAAAGAACGGTTTGATGTGAAGAACACACACACACAACCTCGACAGCGCACGAACTGCCTTGCTTGACACATCCAGCTCTGAAACAGTAGTGGTAGTGCTGGCTTTGCTCAAGTTCTATAATGGGATATAGACGACACGTATTACGCAGCTTGCAAAGTTGAGTATCAACTCTATATAGTGCTGCAACAACATATACCTGTCTTTGGCAAATTCTAACTGCAGCACTGCTCTCATGTAAGCTCACCGCATCCAGCACCTCCTCCCTTTCGTCGTCCGTCAACGTCCTGATCTCCCTTCTCACGTACTTCACCATCACCGTTTCCTCCAGGCGTTTCGTCACCTTGCCGTTGCCGTCGACCTCCTCCAGCACCACAACATTCTCATCGAGCTGAGTAAGGACGATGATGGTCACCGCCCCTGTTGCTGTAGCCTGCACCTCTCCCAGTCCCCCCGAGTCGCCGCTGCTGCCCGAGCGCACCTCCCAGCGATAGTCGAACCCCTCTCTCGCGCCCACGACTGCGAGGGTCGTGTCACGGTGCGGCTCGATGAGCTTGATGTCTTTCAGCCAAGGATAGTCCTGGCCAGGCTTCCCGTCCCGAACGTGGTAGAAATTGAGTGCCGTGAACTGAAGGTCCCCGGCATCACCTGGATCCTCACCAACATTGGGCAATGGCTCGCCCCGTTGGCTTTCGGCAGCAGGAATGCCGGCGTGAGACGCGACCTCCAAAAACCCACCGGCTGCTGCAGCTGTGCTTCGATTGTGAGAGCTCCGACTCAACGACACGCCGCTTCCCGCCAGGAAGGCCAACCCGCACACAACAGCAACAGCAAGCTTCCGCGAAATACTCCTTCCCTTCTCAGTGTCTAGAAAGTTGGTCTCGGCATTGTGCGACGGACTCTGCTGCTCCCCCACGGTGGTAGGAGGGTAACTACCAGTATTGCTCCACCTCGCCGACCTGGGGATCAAGCTGCTGGCAGCAGTCGGCTGCTCATGGTTGTAGACTGAGCCATATTTGTGATTGGGGGTTAGGTCATCGTCTTGAAGGGTCATCTGCCACTAGGGAAGGCAAGGGAAGCAGTGGTCCTCTCCCGATATACCCCTGGCAGGCTAGGGGGTGTGGTGATTGAGGTGATCCAGGGCACTGGCAATGCTGGTGTGAGTAACTTTTGCACTTACTCCTTTCGGAATGACGTGATACTGAATTGAGGCACTTGTTTCTTTCGTGATCACGTTATCCAGCGCGTATATTTCTGGTTTACTGTTACACGTTTTAACGATACGTGGCACGCAATAACGGAATTTCTTAACATTCTGAAATACACTCCGCGGGAAATAACTTACAGGGGGTAATCTTGCCGGTCGCCCAGGTGGTTCAAGTGGTTAACCTCGAATTCTACTTGTGTTTGGGTCCTGGGTTCGAGCCCCAGGTTGGTCGGGCATTTTGACTTTATTTGCAAAACTGAAAATCAAACAGTTTCAATTGTTGAGAGCGCCTTGCAGCGTGGGTAGGCACAATTCGATGCGAGTCGACGAGGGAAGAAAAGGCTGAAATCTTCTCGCGATAAAAATGAAGGCACGTACCGTAGCGCGAAGGGGGGAAAAGAACCTGCCATGTGACCCCAGATCTGAGCTCCGAGTTGGAAGGAGAGAGAGAAGAAGATGGGCGAAGACAATGAATGAGATGAGAAAAAAAAAAACGACCGGCGAGACATACACATTCTATAAAAATAGAGAAACGAAAGGAAACAATCATAGAGAAAACAAAAACAAAAAGGACAAACCGATAGAGCAAAACTAAATAAATGAAAGAAAAAACTAGAAGAAACACCCTGTCGTGCCCCGCCCCCGCAGGCGAGGTGGCCAACACTTGAAAATAAAGAGCTGGAAAACGGTTCACCATCATCGAGACATACTGCTTTCCGTCTCGTACTAGCATCAATGAGCCTTTCTGAAGCCCTTGCGGACGGGTTGTCTCTTGACAGGTCCCCTATCATCTTTGGTCGTGTGGCGTGTGATTGTATGTAAGGCGTGTCCTTTCGTTCTACCCGTCGACTTCCAGCACAACCAGTACCCGTGACGATTGTTTTATCTTGTTAATATAGAGCTACGAGCTGGGCCAGCCAAAGTGTTGTTTTATTGGTTGATCGACGATGCCCCGCTCAATATTTTATATAGGAACGTTATGTTTTTACACCGTGTTGATCATGCACCAACTAAAAAAAGTGTAACACGCCTTTTACAATGAATATTTTTTTGTATTTGTTCGAGGGATATGACCGATCCAACGATCCGAAAAAAAACAAACACGAGCAGAACTTTGATCTGAAAAAAAACAAAAACATAGCAGGCGTGTTCTCCGTTTGTTTGTTTGAACATTGGGTTCAAATATGAGGTTTAATTTTTGAATCGAAAGTCGCTCAATTGACCGGTCGCCCCGGTGGTTCAAGCGGTTAACCTCGAATTCTACTTGTGTTTGGGTCCTGCGTTCGAGACCCAGGTGGGTCGGGCATTCGACTTTATTTTGAGAAAAAAAAAATCAAAAGGATTCAATCGTTAAGAGCGCCTTGCAGCGTGGGTAGGCACAATTCGATGCGAGTCGACGAGGGAAGAAAAGGCTGAAATATTCTCGCGATAAAAAATGAGGGCACGTACCGTGGAGGGAAGGGGGGAGAAGAGCCTGCTATGTGACCCCGGATCTGAGTTACGAGTTGTTGGAAGGAGAGAGAGAAGAAGATTTGCGAAGATAATAAATGGGAAGAAAAAAAAATAAAAAATAAAAAAAATTGATACTATTTAAAAAAAAAAAAATAAGAATAATAATAAAAATATTGATAATGATATAAATAATGATATCAATAGTAAGAATAGTAATAATAATAAAAATATTAATGATAATAAAAATAATGATATTAATAATAATAATAATGATAATAAAAATAATAAAAATAAAAACTATAACAATAATTATAATAATAAAAATAATAAAAAAATAAAAAAATAATAATAATATTAATAATACACAAAAATATTTTTAGTATATTAATTTTCTTAATAGTAAAATTAATGATAATATTTAGAAAAAAAATCAAAATAATAATAATAATAACAATAAAAAAATATAAAAAATAATAATAATAATAATAAAAAAAAAATATCAGAAATAATAATAATTATAATATTTATAATAATAATACTACTAATAATAACAAAAATAATAATAATATTAATAATAATAAGAATAATAATAATAATAATAATATATAATAATAATAATTTTATTATTATTATTAATATTATTTTTTTAATAATATAATAATAATAATAATGATAATAATAACAATAATAATAATAATAATATCGAAAATCTTAATTGAGCGGGGAATCGCAAAAAAAAAAACATTTCTCGTAGTTACTCAGTTTCATGTGTGTATGCAAATCGTATTTTGGCAAAATGATCGGGAACGACGATGTTGTTGCTAAATTTGGGTTGAAAACATGACGTTGTTGAGTTTCCGCCGATAACTCGTCGAGATCGAGCCATAATTTAGAAAGGCCCTTATTTCATTACTTCCTAAACTTGCTTTCTTCTGCGCGTGCTGTGTAGTATTAATAGTGTCACAGGGTCAGTACCTTCAAAATTTCGAAGTGAGCTGAGCTGAAGCTATTTTTTTATCAATCGCGGAGAGAAAAATATATATATATGTTGTTGTTGTTGTTGTTCTCACATTAACTCTCTGACGAAGGAGTCCGTGGTCACACAAAGGTGCTGGAGCCCTAGGAAGATCCGAAAAACAAAAAAATCGAAAATTCGGCTGCCTCAAAATACACGAGACGGAAAAAGCGCACACAAGATAAAACCAATGTGCAAAACTGAACTAACATGGCCGCGGGTATATCCTCTCAACTATAATATAGAAGAGTACCCCCGTTCCCACCACTAACCAACTCGTGGCTGCTGACTACAGCGGATGCTGTCTGAAGAAACAGACAAATCTGAAAAATGGGAACGAAGCCTAAAATGAGAACCAAACCGTATCTCCAGAACCATGAGGTGTATCAGAGAACCAAAATGATCCTGCGAAACCCCTTGGCCAGCCCTGTGAGAGGAGCTCGTCAGAACGGTCATGCTCCATCTCGTGCCTTCGGGTGGGCGCAAAAAGCGATATACGCTGGCTCTATTGGGATTTATCTAGATGCTGGCTACCGCGGCGATGCCGAGGACTTCCAGCCTGAGCGACAGCTCATTCGAAGGCTGCTGTACAGCCCCACAGGACTGTCAACTTTTTTTCTTGGAGTTGTACACAATTGGTTTGCTTTCTAAAAAAAACCGTCCGTTCCCATTTTTTGTTTCGTTCTCATTTTTCCGTTTTGTCTGTTTGAAGTGCTGCCTGCACCGTACGAAACGCACGGTAGTCGTGAAAACGAAAGAGGAACACACCTGCCTGCTATCTGGAGTGCTGTCACAGAGTGAAGACTCGCGGATATGCAGTGAAAAAAGGAGCAATCGAACCTTACTGCCACACGAATATCAACGATCGTCATCTCTTCCTGGACTGTCTGACACAAAAAGGTGCAGCACAGCAGTTATGATACCACGTCCCTGATAATTGCGTAGGTTATTCCCCATGAAGGGTATACAACTCGTTAAACTACAAAAACCAGTGACGAGTACCGGTAGATACTATTCTGCCTCGTGAAAAACAAAACCAGGAAAAAACAAACTATGACTGCTTCTCTCGTGATGATAGTGTGCGCGCAAATCATGGGTCTCCATGCACCGTCTTCCTGCCGCTCTTCATGGCCGCATCATCGCCTTGGCCCAATCCACCCGCTCCTTTGCGCGTGCACTCGTTGCCATTCCCCTCCAGTCGTTTCCCTTTCTCCGTCATCCTGAAAAACAAAATGCTCCTCGCACTTGCGGTTCTGATCTGGGAAATAAAAATTCTCGCGCAGGGGGAGGTCAATCCGTCTCTTCCCCGCACGTCGACGCTCAGTCTCCCTCCTCCCTCGTCGTCGAATCCAGCCTCCTACCGGCGCAATAGACTGTGCCGTAGTGTGGCCTGTGGTGGCGCCTGCCTCCGCGCATGGACACCCCGATTGAGCATTGCTGCTCTGCCGCAGCTGCCTAAAAAGACGCGCGAATCGTAGGTCTCCGTGCCTGACGCACCACGTACGACCCAACTCTACTGCCGCCTGAGCCTCGCGGCCACAGGCAGCAGCAAGAAGGTATCACTCCTTGAGGGTGAGTCCGGCCTTACACCCGCCAGAAAGACCTACCCCACTCGCTATTAGCCTGATAGGGCATGCCTCGCAGCATTCCTTGCCGAGGCAGCGAGGGGAATATACCAGGTACCAGGTATGTAACAATCACGAGATACGACCTTCGGATGGTTCATCCATTTTTCGACTGGCCCAGCTCGTACCTGGGTGCAAGTTATGTGGCCACAGAACTACGGCTTGATATGTACGCCACATGGAGATACAACGGCAGCTAGCTGCGGCAGAGCAGCAATGCTCAATCGGGATGTCTGTGCGCAGAGGCAGGCGCCACCACAGGCCACACTACGGCACAGTCTATTGCGCCGGTAGGAGGCTGGATTCGACGACGAGGGAGGTGGGAGACTAAGTGTCGACGTGCGGGGAAGAGACGGACTGATTTCCCCCTGCGCGAGTTTTTTTTTTTTTCAGATCAAAACCGCAAGTGCGAGGAGCATTTTGTTTTCAGGATGACGGAGAAAGGGAATCGACTGGAAGGGAATGGCAACGAGTGCACGCGCAAAGGAGCGGATGAATTGGGCCAAGGCGATAAGGCGGTCATGAAGAGCGGCAGGAAGACGGTTCTCGGAGACCCATGATCTGCGCGCACACTATCATCACGAGAGAAGCAGTCATAGTTTGTTTTTTCCTGATAATGTTTTTCACGAGGCAGAAGAGTATCTACCGGTACTGGTTATTAACGTCGTCACTGGTCTTTGTAGTTTAACGAGTTGTATACCCTTCATGGGGAATCACCTACGCAATTATCAGGGATGTGGTAGCATAATGTTTGATCACAGAAGCTGTCGGACGCGTGCACGTGATACACGCGTGGTCTACACCATGATCGTTGAGGAGGAGCAAAAAAAATACTAGTTACAATAAGCCCAACACAGCACACACCAGGTGGATCAATACCTTTCTCTGTCAGAGACCCCACCACATAAACCACACACAGGAGGTAAGCCGCACCAAGATTGTCACCGGCTGCACCACTCACACATAGACAGGCAGTATCATTAACATCAAAGCCTGGGCCGTATCATTAACATCATCGACTGCTCCCGGAGGAGCAGCTCCATCCCTCCATCCACGAGGCATACTAAATAATGCCCCGACACATAATACGAAGCCCCACAATATATAAAACCCCCAATATCCGCAGACCCGTATCAAGCTACCGCATACCACAAACAGCCCCCCTATTCGGTGCTCGATACGATAGGTCTCGAATATCTCATCACCAATTGCCAGGTAAAACGGCAGCCCCAAATTCCATCCTTCATCGTTGCCAAGGTAAAACGGCAGTCCCAAAATCCAACCTTCAGAATCGCCAATGTAAGACGGCAATCCCGATACAAAATCTCTCAATATCGATTCCAGTAGAGACCTCCTAAAATGTATCAAGACAGTAACTATGAGAAGGAAAAAAATCCAACAAACGTAAGTATGTTGGTAAAACCTCGAAACAAAATCAATAACGCCGTCTTCACATAGATATCGTACCGCCCGATAGTATCGGCCTCCCTGTTTCGCACTCTGAAAGAGCAGAACAACAGAACGTCTCTGACGTAAGACATCTCAAATCGAACTATAATAGCCCCCCTGCTATTAGTAGGTGCTCACGCCGGGAGTATCCAAAAGTCAACAACAAACTGCATCTGAATTTAAAAGTACTATGGATACTAGTTATTTTGGGTCCCCTGTACGTTGTGCATACTTAACCAATAGCCAAGGGGTACAACACAATTCATCAAGACTATCGGCATACCCTATAGCCGGTCGCCCCGGTGGTTCAAGTGGTTAACCTCGAATTCTACTTGTTTGAGTCCTGGGTTCGAGCCCCAGGAGGGTCGGACTTTGACTTTGTTTGCAAAAATAAAAAAATAAAAAGGGATTCAATTGTTGAGAGCGCCTTGCAGCGTGGGTAGGCACAATTCGATGCGAGTCGACGAGGGAAGAAAAGGCTGAAATCTTCTCGCGATAAAAAAATGAAGGCACGTACCGTAGCGGGAAGGGGGGAGAAGAGCCTGCTATGTGACCCCGGATCTGAGTTACGAGTTGGAAGGAGAGAGAGAAGAAGATGTGCGAAGATAATGAATGGGATGAAAAAAAAAAAAAAAAAAAAAAAATGGCGTATTAACATTACTCAACGCATGAGTACATCCCAATACTTTCTCCAATTCCCTAAAAATCACTCTTCTCCGTTCTCATCACCCAATGCCCCAAAATATCCGAATCCAAGAAATAAACGAAAGAAATCACCACAAATTCATCACAAAGTCAAGCCCAAAACGAAATATCTCAGCGGGCAACGGTTTGATGAGAAAATCGGCATGCTGCTCTGCCGACCGTACGTGTTGATCTCAGACTCCCCGTTAAACACATGCCTTAGACATCTACATCCAGTAGAGGAAAACAATGAACAGACATCCGCGCACAAAATCACTCCACCAGAGACAGACATCCGGTCAGTACCCTTGCGTGCATGGTCCGCATTCACTTATGAGCTCACTCCAACTGAACTGCACCATCTGCGATAGAAAGTCTTCGTCGTGTTACCGAGTACAGCTACTATGACACTCCAACTGAACTCCACTATCTGCGATAGAAAGGCTTCGTCGTGTTACCGAGTACAGCTACTATTCCCCCCCCTGCTCGGTAGACGACAAAGCACTCAGCAAAAAAGTTGGGATGTCATTGCGACTCCAAAATACCTCAACCATAAAATAAAAAGAAACAAACTCACGTCCAAACCCCCCACAACCCCACCTCTCAACCTCCGTCTCCTGCTCCCTACAATACGGATGCGACACTTGTCTTCCGCCGCGGCTCCATGTTGCCGCGACATGGACTACATCTCGCAAAGACGCAGGGTGCTGTGGGCAGTATCGGGTGGGTCAGCGTCAGAAATCAAGCCAGATCGTGCCAGAAACCGAGGTTACTCGTTAGATAACGAGTCACATCATTATGCACTATGTCTATGAGTAGAATCATGCCATCAACCCCCCCCTCATGATTTCACTCGAAACAATAATAGTGACAAGACAACGTCAGTACCGATTTCTATTCATAGTTCGTCTTCCTCATATTCAAGTGGGTAATTGACAACGCAGGTACGTCCGTTTTGCCATTACAACTCGCGGCCTGGGTAGACACAGCAGTATAAAATCAGGTAGCAGACGTGGTGCGGTTCCCTCATACCCTCTGGTAAATATACGAGTACGTGAACAGCAGCTGCGGTGGAAATGTTTCTGTCATATAAGACATACCAGGTATCAGGTACACCACGCCTTCCGTAATATTGCACACTTCATTTGAGAACATACCAGCCAAACACAAAGAAAGCACAGAAAAGGACAAACAAAAAAGAACAAACAAAAAATATCCAGTCCACCAAAACTAAAGTGGGCGACACTGGAAAAATATCACATGCCTGTTTCCCAGGGTCGAACGGGAAATCTCGCTTGCCGCTGCTGCTGCTGCTGCTGCTAGTCCCCGCCCCCTCGTAATCCCCGTTTCCCCATCTGCCACCATACCCCCCCCAAACCGAGCCAGATCCGTATTCCCAGCCACTCGGTGCCAGCCTCGCCCATATGAGTTTCCCCCGGTCGAAGGGGTACGTTGACCCCCCCTTCTGACCGGAGTTGCGCACCTCGGACACAGCAACACCAAGCTTCACGACCTCAGGCTCAGCATAACCAAGGCCCACCACCTCGGACACAGCAACACCAAGGTCCACCACCTCAGGCTTAGCATCACCGAGATCCACCACGTTGGACAAAGCAAGACCAAGCTCCACCTCAGACACAAAAAGACCAAGCTCCACCACCTCGGACACGGCAACACCAAGCTCCACCTCGGGCTTAGCATCACCGACCTCCACCATGTCGGACAAAGCAACACCAAGCTCCACCTCGGACACAGCAAGACCAAGCTCCACCTCGGACACAGCAAGACCAAGCTCCACCTCGGACACAGCAAGACCAAGCTTCACCACCTCGGACGCGGCAACACCAAGCTCCACCACCTCAGGCTTAGCATCACCGAGATCCACGACGTTGGACAAAGCAACACCAGGGTCCACGACCTCAGGGTAATCTTGCTGCAGCACAGACGTTACACGCGGCTCTTCAGCATCACAGAGCTCGTTCGGTGGAGGCTCGCGTCGGCAACTCCACCCCACATCGGTTGAGTAGCTCGTTGTCGAGCTCGTCGCTGTCGGCTCCACCCGTGGCTGCTGGGGCGCCGGCGTTCCAGCCTGCGGCGTACTGTAGTAGTTCGGCGCGTAGACGACAGCAGGCTGGGCAGTGATACACTGCCTGGCCATGCGACCATGAAATATGAAGTCGTCGCACACACTGTTGGGTGCACGGCAAATCACATCCCTATGCCCTCGGGCGCCACACCGTGCGCACATGTAGGATCCGTACATCGACGCTGCTGCAGGCGGAGGGGACTCAGGCTGATACCACGCGCGATCGGTGTTACCAGCCGCCCCAGTGCACCACTCCGAAGCAGCATGTGGCTGCCGCCGTTGCTGCTGCTGCTGCTGCTGATGATGATGATAATTCTGGCCTCCACCCCAGCGTTGCTGGTGTTGAGGCTGAGGCTGTTGCTGCCCTCGGCCTCCATACTGCCGCCGATGATGCTGCTCCGCGGTGCCACTGTATTGCCGCTGCTGCTGTTGCTGTGGCTGTTGTTGTCCATACGACCGCTGCTGCTGCTGCTGCTGTTCATACTGCCACCGCTGCTGCTGCTGTGGCTGTTGCTGTCCATACGACCGCTGCTGCTGCTGTGGCTGTTGTTGTCCATACGACCGCTGCTGCTGCTGCTGTCCATACTGCCTTTGCTGTTGCTGTCCATACTTCGTTTGCTGCTGCTGCTGTGGCCCGCCGCCTCCATGTCGTCGTCCCTGCTGCGCATCCATATCAAGCAGCTCCTCCATTTGCGCCATACCACCACAGACGCCCTTCCACCAGTAGGTGCTCTCCTCTAACACAGTATAACCCTTCAGCGTCCTCCGGGCCCGCAGTCACATCACGATATCGTGTTTAATCACAGAAGCTGTCGGACGCGTGCACGTGATACACGCGTGGTCTACACCATGATCGTTGAGGAGGAGCAAATAAAATACTAGTTACAATAAGCCAAACACGACACACACCAGGTGGATCAATACCTTTCTCTGTCAGAGACCCCACCACATGAACCACACACAGGAGGTAAGCCGCACCAAGATTGTCACCGGCTGCACCACTCACACATAGACAGGCAGTGTCATTAACATCAAAGCCTGGGCCGTATCATTAACATCATCGACTGCTCCCGGAGGAGCAGCTCCATCCCTCCATCCACGAGGCATACTAAATAATGCCCCGACACATAATACGAAACCCCACAATATATGAAACCCCCAATATCCGCAGACCCGTATCAAGCTACCGCATACCACAAACACATACCAGGGTAACTGTGTTGCACCTTTTTGTGTCAGACAGTCCAGGAAGAGATGGCAATCGTTGATATTCGTGTGAGTGTTTCTTCACATTAAACCGTTCTTTCTACCCGCCGACATCCAGCACAACCAGTGTCCGTGCCGATTCCCCAATCCTAGAAGGGAAAGTTATGTGGTCACGAAGCTACGCCTCAGAGATACCACGTTGCCACGTGGCACGCACTGCAGTGGGCAATGCATTTGTTTTTTTTGTTTTTTTGCTCATCTCATTTATCATCTTCGCCCATCTTCTTTTCTCTCTCCTTCCAACTCGTAACTCAGATCCGGGGTCACATAGCAGGCTCTTCTCTCCCCTTCCCGCTACGGTACGTGCCTTCATTTTTTTCGCGAGAAGATTTCAGCCTTTTCTTCCCTCGTCAACTGGCGTCGAATTATGCCTACCCACGCTGCAAGGCGCCCTCAACAATTGAATCCTTTTTTTATTTTATTTTTGTTTTTTAGCAAATAAAGTCAAAGTCCGACCCACCTGGGGCTCGAACCCAGGACTCAACAAGTAGAATTCGAGGTTAACCACTTGAACCACCGGGACGACCAGTTTTGCCATGTCATCATACTAGATACGATAGGCAACACATACACAATCTAGAAAATAGTGAAACGAAAATAAACAATCAAAGAGAAAACAAAAACAAAGTAACAAATCGAACGAGAAAAAAAACAATATAATGAAAGCAAAAACTAGGAGAAACAATCTGTCGTCCCCCCCCCCCGCAGGCGAGGTGGCCGACACTCGAAAAATAACGAGCTGGAAAAAAAAGATATAAATAAAAAAATACCAAAAACAGCACTGCTTGTAAACAGAGGAGGACAAAGAACCAAGGAAAAAAAATAACAAGGAGGAAATAACAGGCAGACCAAAGCCCAAAGCACCTTCCAGGTGGCGGCAGCAGTTTGTGGTCCGAGTAGTATAGCCGTGTTCTCCCTGCTAATCCCCCTGGTACCTTGCTACCCAGACTGCCGTCTCCGCCCTGCGTTCGTCACAACTATGCCCAGCCCCTTGGCGTTAGACAATACGAAACGAGCAGAGCAGGTTCGTCATCCAACCACGCCACACGGCTCCTTCAGAACGGCTTATCGATCAGAAAAGGAAGTCTTCGAGAAAAAAAAAATGAAAATCACGGAGAGTCAGCGAAAGAGAGAAAAAAATATGAAAAACAGAACAAAAAGAAAAGACAAGGGAAGACCACGTTCGAACCACCTGCACCAGTTGGTAGCACTAGTAGTATGGTCATGTTCTACTTCCTAGGCGGCCTGGTGCCTTGCTACCCAGTCTGCCATCTCCTTCCTACTTTCGTCTACCGCCGTTTCCCTTCTATCCCTCCTGTTCCCCCCCCTCTCCGCATTCCCTTGGTCGGGCTTTCTGCCACTTCTCCTGTTGCCCCCTCCACCCCCGTTCTTGGACACCATCCACGGCGGATGCGCGGCGCTGGTTACTCATCTTAGCCTCAGCCTCGTGCCACCTCACCATGAACCGTTCGGCTGCTTCAAGGATCCCCCGGTTAATCGATCACCTCGTGTAATGGGTTGCCTCGGTTAGGAGGGGCAGTGAGTGAACACCCGGGACTTTGCCATGAATGAGGCCAGAGAGAAGATGTTGAACCAGGTGTATATTAAATCACCAAAGATCAAGTGAACGAATTGGGGCTATCCCTTCGTCCCAGGATCCCATAAAAAGGTATCCAGATGAGGTTTATACCAAAACCCATTCGGGAAATCATAAATCCCGCCGCATTTTTCCAGTTACACAAATCACACGTATCCGCACGATTAGACACATCAGCCTGGCCGAATATCCACTTATACAAATCACACTTATTTATCCACGATGAGACACATCAGACATGTGTGCGACTTATGACGAACGGTTATGACCAACAGCCTCCCTAGTCGCAGTACACTGTCATGATAATAGTGTCTATATACCGTACTCCAAATAGGTCCACAATCATCCAACACATAATCCTCCTGTCGTAACACTACAAGTAGTACTGCTGTGGTGCTATATTACCTCAAACACATAAATAAAAAATAAAAAACTATAGAAACAAACAGCTGCCCTCCTGCTGTGAAATCCGAAAAATCATAAATCAGTGTCGAAAAACCCAAACATAAATCCGAAGAATAAAAATCAGTGTTGAAAAACCCAAACTCAAATCCGAAAAATAAAATTAGTGTCGGAAACCCAAACTTAAACCCAAAAATTAAAAATCATTGTCGAAAAACCCAAACTCAAATCCGAAAATTAAAAATCAGTGCCGAAAAACCCAAACTCAAATCCGGAAAATAAAAACCAGTGTCGAAAAACCCAAACTCAAATCCGGGAAAAAAAAATCAGTATTTTCAGCGTAAAATCACCACATGTTCATTGCCAGACTACGGTGAAACTCAAAAGAGTCCCGCGGTATCGCTTTGGTTGAGAAATCCGCATGCTGGTAAGAGGATTGTACGTGGATGATCGATATCTCTTTCCTTCCTACCAGCTCCTTGAGGAAATTGGGCCGTATGTCAATTTGCTTAGGGTTGGAGTTGGTGATAGGATTCTGCGCCAGCTGCACCGCACCCTGGTTATCCTCGAACACCGGTATGCAGGTCACGCCGACATCAGGCAACATGAAACGCCAAACCTCTCTCTCCCTCTCTCAGCAGCTACGTTTCTGTCTGTCTGTCGGTGCGCGGGTCTATTTTATCTGGTCCCGAGAAGCTAAACTCTCCTGATCCTGAAACAAAGGCTGCCTTGCCGATCACCATATGAAAACGACGCCCAAAAAACGCACATGTGTGTCTCTTGCGTGCCGGGGGCAGCGACAAGAGGCCTAATCGTTACCACTCCGTGCTCTTTTCCCAGGGGCGACACAGTGGGCGGCTCCGTTGGGAGCTGCGCCGATGGTACTACACCAACTTCCCCTGAAGCCGTGGGCGGGAAACCAATATCCGCAGGCAAAACGCCTCTAGAGGCGGGCGGGAAACCATTATCCGCAGGGACTACCCCTCCGACACTAAGGGGGGAAAGGGGGTGGGAACCATCATCCAAGGGCCCTGCCCCAACTACGTTTAAGGGGGGTAGGGGGTTCGAGGGGGGGGCAAGGGGGAAATCAGGCACAACATGTTCAGAAAGGGTGGGGGGGGCAACATCAGACAAAGAAGAAACAGCTGCAAGTCCTGTAGTTGGGGTCGGGTCCATGCCATCCTTGCCAAGGGTGATGGATTGTCTCGCTTGTGCATCATGGATGGAAAACAGGTTGTATCCGATCCCCCTCCGTCACGTACACGTCATTTGACTTGACATTAAAATCAGTTTTGGAGTGCATCTTCGGGTTGAGGCTACCTACACCAAGCACTCGCATAGCCTTTCCATCACCAATCAAAACCTTTTCTTTACCACGAGGGATCTCTACCCAGTCATACATGTCACGAGATCTGCTGGTAATGTGGTTTGTGGCCCCGTTATCCGAAACCCAAAACTCACTCACTATCTACCTGCTGGGCCTACCCCACGCCCCCCGACTGTCTCACTGGGAGACTGACTACCAAGCCCCAACCCAGCTCCTACTCCATCTAAACTAGAATCCAACTCGCCTTGTGACACTGAACGTGCCATAATATTAAGTAGATGCAGAGTTCTCTGGGGAGATGGAGATGCTCCGGGAGAAGGCGACGAGGAAGAGGACGGGGCATGGCCGGGGGGGTTATAATGTTGGTGAAACGGCGGCGGCGGCGGCGGCGGTTGATGTAGTTCGCTGCTGTTGTCCGCCCCTTTTGTCGTTTCTCCTGCCCCTGCCTCGTCCACCGCGTCCTCCTCTCCCGCCATGTTGAACACCCCCGTTGCCCCGGCCAGACCAGTCGAGAGCAACGAGGGCGTGTCCCGTCCCAGTCCTCTTCTCCTCCTCCCTCGCCCTCTCCATCTCGCCATGAGCGCTGAGCACCACATCTTTAAGGACTTTGCAAGTCAACTCTGCGTTCATGAGCAAAATGCTATTTTGCACTCCGAAGGCGGATGAAAGGTTACGGACGAAATGTTGGTTAGCATCTACATCGGAGAATACTACCCCATGAAAAGCAAGCCGGCTTCTAAGGACACTACCTCTCGCAAAGTACTCGTTGGGGGGTTCGTTCTCGTTCATCCTCAGGCTGTACCACGCTTGAGTCAGCCTGGCCTTCTCGGCAGCAGCTTGAGGAGCATAAAAATTCGTGAAGATTTTCCATCCCTCACTTAGGCTACCGGCTGCCAAAATCAGGTTCAGTATGGGCAGGTATGAAATCTTGTTGATCAGTATCCTCCATGCTACGCGTGCCCTGGCTACCGCCTCCGCCCCAAACTCTTCATTGAGGGCCTCACTGTTGGCCCCCTTCAATCCTATTCTAATAGGATCATCCGTGCTTGTTGCTTCTAGGCAACCCTCCTCCCCAAAAGGTGCTATCATCTGACCCTCAAACACCGTAACTGTCTGCTGTACCTCCTCCCCGTTCTTGAAAATACCATTCTAACACTTTAGGACTACTGCTGCTGCTAATACGAAACGTGCCTGACGGGGGGGCTGCAGCCCATCCCTGCTGCTGAGCTCGAGCGTAGTCCTGCGGGAATTGCTCTGTGGACTGGACGGTGCTGCTCCTAGGCTTGCTCACAATCTCTGTCTCTTCTTGCTTGTTCCTCGCGGATGGCGGCACGGTCCTCTTCCTGACTTTGATCAGTCCTGCGGCGTAACTAGCGAAACTCGCTCCAATCGCATTCCGAGTTTCCTCGGGGAGGCCCGCGATGATCGACGGGTCCATCTTGCAACCCTTACACGAGTTATTTTTTATATATCAATTGTGCTAGCATAATCGATCACCTCGTGTAGTGGGTTGCCTCGGTTAGGAGGGGCAGTGAGTGAACACCCGGAAGTTTGCTATGAGGCCAGAGAGAAAATGTTGAACCAGGTGTATATTATTAGAAACCACCAAAGATCTAGTGAACGAAGTGGGGCTATCCCTTCGTCCCAGGATCCCATAAAAAGGTATCCAGATGATGTTTAATATACCAAAACCCATTCGGGAAATCATAAATCCCGCCGCATTTTTCCAGTTAGTTACACAAATCACACGTATTCGCACGATTAGACACATCAGCCTGGCGGAATATCCACTTACTTATACAAATCACACGTATCCACGATCAGACACATCAGGCATGTGTGCGACTTATGACGAACGGTTATGATCAACACCGGTACCACTTCCCCTCCTTTTTGGCTGCAGTGGGCCACAACGCGGTCTCAACTCCAAACACCAAGGGGGCAACTTCCGTTGACCCTTCGGTGGCTCGGAACTCCCTAAGGTCTTCGACTATGCATCTATGCCAAGTCATACACTGTCCGCCTCGTCTCGGGTTCTCCCCACCAGCTATCGTCCCGAACATTACCCGACTGGGTAATCGCTCCTTGCTTTGCCGTGCCACGCCCCCCGCAAAGAAGAGCCGCCGTTTACGAATGGTCGTTTCGATGTTTTCGCAACGTGTCATCTTGAGGGCCTTCGCGTACGAGAGGGTGGCATGGTCAGTACGAAGTCGGCACTGGAAGCCAAATACTCGCAATAGGACTTGGTGGTGAGCCGTTCGAAGCTTGGCAAAGTGTTCCGCTCTGAAGGTCCACGTCACACACCCGTACAGCAGGGTCTCAATCACCTCGGCCTTCAGCAATCGGACTTGTAGTAAGGTTCGATTGCTCCTTTTTTCACTGCATATCCGTGAGTCTTCACTCTGACAGCACTCCAGATAGCAGGCAGGTGTGTTCCTCCTTCGTTTTCACGACTACCGTGCGTTTCGTACGGTGCAGGCAGCACTTCAGACAGCATCCGCTGTAGTCAGCAGCCACGAGTTGGTTAGTGGTGGGAACGGGGGTACTCTTATGTTATAGTTGAGAGGATATACCCGCGGCCATGTTAGTTCAGTTTGCACATTGGTTTTTAGCTCGTGTGCACTTTTTTCGTCTCGTGTATTTTGAGGCAGCCGAATTTTCGATTTTTATTTTTTTCGGATCTTTCTAGGGCTCCAGCACCTTTGTGTGACCTCGGACTCCTTCGTCAGAGAGGTAATGTGAGAACAACAACAACAACAACAACTTCATTGGAACGAATGTGTTTTGTTGGTTTCTCTTTGTTTGTTTTCTTTTGTTTCTCTATTTTTTATAATGTGTATGTCGGGCCTGTCGTATCCAGTATGATTACATGCATGGGATGGCATTGCCCACTGCTCTGTGCTTACTGCATACCTGGTGCGTGGAAACATAGTATCTCTGTGGCGCAGCTTTGTGACCACATACCTTGTATTTCTTCTAGGATTGAAAAATATGCACGGACATTGGTTGTGCTGGATGTCGACGATTAGAAAGAACGGTTTGATGTGAAGAACGCACACAGCAAAAGTAAGCAGATTGGCCAAAGCAAACTGCCTCCGCGTGTCATCCTACTGGCTTCGACAGGCATGAATTACGTATTCCATGAAGAACGAGAGAAAAAAAAAAAAAAAAAAAGGAAAATAAACAAATCAAAGTGAAAATGAAAATGAAAACTACATGAAAAATCAGTCCTGTCTCCCCCCGGGGGATGTGGCTAAACACACAAACAAAAACGGGTCAGGAAAACAACACCAATGCATACTACATACAAACGCAGGACGGAGACGGCAGTCTGGGTAGCAAGGTACCAGGCGGATTAGCAGGGAGAACCTGGCTATACTACTCGTACCACAAACTGCTGCCGCCACCTGGAAGGTGCTTTGGGCTTTGGTCTGCCTGTTCTTTCCCCCTTGTTATTTTTCCTTCGTTATTTTTTTTCCTTGGTTCTTTGGCTTATTAGTAGCAAACATTCCCTCGCAAACAAACGCGAATGTCGCTAATAACAACGGAATCAGCATCCTGGCAAACACCCAAGGTAGATCGGAAAAAACAGGATCTTTCGTTGTCCACAGCACCCACAGAGGATGCAAAAAAGTCAGTTAGACCTTGGCACTCGCCAAGGCACTAGCGTGATGAAGGCGACGCAAAACCTGACACTCGTCTTAGGCAAAGAAACCCCCACCGTAAATAAACGAACCAGTCCGCTCCCCACGCTTGAGCTCAAAGTACCCGCTGGCAGACTTGCAAGTACATGCCCAACGGAGGTTTGCTGAAAATATTGAAATATTGTAGACGCAGGCCCACGCTGCAACGAAACGCCTTCGAACACCTCTATATTCAGACCCCATACATACGCAGACCAAAGGCAGATCAACTGTGTATGGTGCTATATGGTGCTATACCGGAAGATCATGATAGACACGAGAGCAGACTCTTAAAGTACGAAGGTCTATAATATATTCTGAGCTCGAACCGAGGAGATCGACAGTCTGACACAGCCTTCCCGCTTGCCGGCGTTTTTCTCCAGTTCCACCCGAGCCTATTCGCCGAACTTCGCATGGCGTTCGCCCTGAACTTGCTTCTAGTGGGCGACGAAGAGCTTTCTGGAGCGCTTGGAGCACATGAAGTGCAGGGGGGGCTTGTACAGGCCGATCAAGATGCCGTTGTCCTTGATAGTTTCTTTGGAGTAGATACTATCCTTACGGACCTGCAAACATAGATTAAAGACAACAAACCGACAGCACAAAGGAGACATGAGAGACGTGCTGAATACAAATATTTTAGTTGGTATAAGTTTAGTTGACGAAGAGTTTTGGAAGGGCAAATGCCTAAATCAGTTATATTATACCTGATACGTTTGAGACAAAATCAGGTGTATACTAAAACCGAGTAAAAAACGCGCGCTACGAGGGGTGTTCTGCCCATGAAAGTAGGGCAAAAACACAAGCGTGACATATATGGCCTCCAAAATCTAAGTCGTTTAGTTTTCTTTAGGGTGTAGATACCACGGGCTTCACTTGATTCAGCAGAGAGTCACTTGTAATAGGCTTCGCTTGTTCTTCGACGGCGGGGGCGCCAAGAACAGTGTTTACTCTGGCGCCCTCACACCGTTGATCGCTCAAATCGTTTGAACAGTCCTCGCGGAACTGCCAGCTCGGCACGAAAATATCTTGACGTACCAAACCTGAGACAAACTCGACGCGGGGTGGTGCAGATAAAGACCATGGTGATGTATGGACCGCTGTGACCATAAAAACAACACAGCAGCGGCAGTAAGACACAACAACTATTCAATAACTAAGCCCGTCGCACACCTCATAATAGAAGAAAACACGTGTTGGCGTGCGCTGTAGAGGCAGGAAGCACGAAAGGTAAATGGGAATGGGATGCGATGAATGACGTTGGCAAACCTTTACGTCTTTTTTCGCGGCAGAGACGGCGACGGCAGAGTCGGCAGCAGCATAAAACATGGAAACGTGTTAGTGTACTCAACGCCTGTCTGTTATCGTGTCTGAACAACAACCGCAGCAGCGGCGGTAGACAACTGTCTCGGTGTGGAAAGAAAAGCAGGTTGTAAACAACAACGGCAACTGTTCGGAAAAACAATTTGGTTGTAGAGTGCAAAACAAAAACAACGGCAGCAGCAGCACATACATTTACAAATGGCAGTACGCGTACTATACCCCTGTGTCGGTGTGAGCTCGTATCAAGAGAAAAAAGATGGACATTTTTTTGGGTTATGCGTACTACTGCTGTAGTGTGCAAACCAAACCTCGAAACTACTGTAGTACCTGGTACGTATTTGTGTCTTGTATTTAGTGCTGAAGGTCGACAACAACATGCGGGAACAGCAACAACCACGCCAACAACAACATACATACCTGGTAGACAACAGCTGCAGCACCACCAACAACAACAACAACAACAACAACAACAACAACAACATACCTGGTAGACAACAGCTGCAGCAGGAGCGGCGGCAGACACTGACGACTCAAAGCTGACACTCTTCTTAGGTGAAGAAACCCCCACCGAAAACAAATGAACCAGTCCGCTCCCCACGCTTGAATTCAAAGTACCCGCTGGCAGACTCGCAAGTACACGCACAACAGATGTTTGCTGAAAATATTGAAATATTATAGACGCAGGCGCACGCTCCAACGAAACGCCCTCCAACACCTACCTCTATATTCAGACCCCAGACGCAGACCAAAGGCAGATCAACTGTGTATGGTGCTATATGTACCGGAAGATCATGATAGACACGAGAACAGACTCTTAAAGTACGAAGACCTATTCCGAGCCCGAACCGAGGAGATCGACCGACACAGCCTTCCCGCTTGGCGGCGCTTTTCTCCAGTTCTACCCGAGCCTATTCGCCGAACTTCGCGTGGCATTCGCCCTGAACTTGCTCGTCGTGGGCGATGAAGAGCTTCCTGGAGTGCTTGGAGCCCGAGAAGTGCAGGGGGGGCTTGCACAGGCCGATCAAGATGCCGTTGTCCTTGGTAGTTCCTTTGCAGTAGACACAATCCTTACGGACCTGCAAACATAGATTAAAGATAACAAACCGACAGCATATATATAGGAGACATGAGAGACGTGTTGAATACAAAACTTTTACTTGGTATGAGTTTAGTTGACGAAGACATTGAAAAGGGCAAATAAATGTCAAAATCAGTTATACCTGATACGTTTGAGCCAAAATCAGGTGTATACTAAAACCAAGTAAAAAACGCGCGCCACGAGCGGTGTTCGGTCCATGAAAGTCGGGTAAAAAAAGAAGCGTGCCATATATGACCCCCAAAATCTAAGTCGTTTAGTTTTCTTTAGGGTGTAGATACCACCGGCTTCACTTGGGCCTGCAGAGAGTCACTGTTAATAGGCTTCGTTTGTAAAGGCGACGGCGGGGGCGCCAAGAAGAGTATTTACTCTGGCGCCCCCCCACCGTTGACCGTCCTCGCGGAACTGCCATCTCGGCACGAAATTATCTTGCCGTGCCAAACCTGAGACAAACTCGACGCGGGTGGTGCAGATAAAGACCATGGTGATGTATGGACCGCTGTGACCAAAGAAAACAACAAAGCAGCGGCAGTAGGATACGACAACTACCAGGAACCTGGTATTCAATAACTGAAGCACGTCTCACACCCAAAAAAGAAAAAAAGTGACACCAGCATACTCATGTATGCATATTTATGTAAATACATGCTTTGACGTACAACATATACGTTGGAGTACAGAGTTTATACGTTGAGTAAACACCAGTGGATCCCCCCCCCGAACGTCGCAGAGAATAATAATGACATGCCAATTCAAAGGATATACAACAAGCCTACTAGTATCTCAAAGTTCACGTGAGATGCCTGTTTTGTTCACAACCGACGGAATTAAGTATTTGTAGTCATGGTCTCTACCGACGGAAATTAAATGGTTTAATTTGTTCAGAGGTAGAGGGAAGAGACGGGCGGCCACATTCGTTTCGTGCCCCCTTCTAGCTCCTCGTGATAGTTGCGCGAGGAGAGCACGGCACTGCTTACTGCCAATTGATAGGCCTAGAGGCTAGGCCTACTGTTGTGGCTCCTCCCGCCCACCCACCCTTGTGGGATTTGCTCGTACCAAAGTCTGATTATCTGATTGTACTGAATTGTGTGATTCTTGTAACGGTAATATATCTACGGAGATTGCGGCGGGATTAGTGTTTCCCCGAGGAGTTGCACAATATTATATTTGGACTCCTTTTCAGGGTCCCGGGGAGTTGGGCGAGAGTCCCCTCTCACCTCACTAAAAATAATTGATACCTTTCTACTTCTTCTACCCACCGCCTCATGGCAAGCCCCACCCACGCATCACCCAAGCGCACCCGGTGCACGAATTGATCCCTTACGCTAGCGTTAGCCATTGACATATAGTCACGGTCGCTCGGGCACAGGGCGCAGCACCATGGATTTGTCATCATTCGCCACGCTTACCATCGACGAACAGCAAGAAGCTATTCAAGAATATGTGGCCCAACGGCTGAAAGCAAAGGAGGACGCAATCGCCACGACTGCACGAGAGGAAGTGAGGAAGACAGAGAAGAATACGCAAGAAGCCCAGGAGAAGGAATCCAGGAGCAGCGAACACTCGTCCACCGCCGACCCCGTGCTAGAGATGGCGAGGAAAGCAGCCCAAGAGGTACTCCAGCAACAGCAACAGGCAGCGTCTACCTTACAGGCAGGCGCGTTACGTGTTTTTACTAGCCATAGCGGTACTAGGCCCCCGGTTTTCGATGGTTGCTTTAAGCCGGGAGAGGACATCCAGCAGAGGGTGATGGTTTTTGTAACGAAGATGAATTCGTATTTTTAGGAGAGGGGTTGCCAGGAGGCAGTGGAGAGTAAGATACCAATCAAGGTAGGACTGAAGGAATCGAGCCAAGCGGCATTAATAGCAGAGTTTGGTAAGGAGAAGGTGGATCAGGCGTCCACGGCTTGGAGTATACTGATAAATTGCATATCACACAGGGCGCTTGCAGAACTGGTCACGGCAACAGGTAGCCCTAGTGAGGGGTGGTCTGCTTTTAAGAAGCATTACGCACCTCAGGCTGCAGCAGAGAAGGCCAGACTTACGCAAGCATGGTACAGCCTCAGGATGAAGGACGGGGAAAGCCCCAACGAGGTTTTTTTCGAGGGGTTGTGTGCTTAGGACCAGACTGAGTAACCATGGAATGGTTTTCTCCGATATCGACGCTAACCAACATTTTGCACGCAATCTTTCCCCTGCTTTTGGAGTCCAAAAGAGCATTTTGCTCGCCAATGCAGAGTTGACGTACCAAGCCCTTGAAGATGTGGTGCTCAGCGCGTATGGGGAGATGGAGATGTCGAGGGAGGAGGAGCAGAGGGACGGGACGGGGAACGCCCTCGTTGCTGCCGACGGAGGTCGGGGCGATGGGGGTGCTCGCCATGGCGGGAGAGGTGACCGGGGCGGACGCGGAAGAACCCGGAGGAGCGATGCCAGGGGTGGACACCAGCAGCAGCAGCAGCAGCATCAGCAGCAGCAGCAGCAGCCGTACCAACACCAGCAACAGCAGCAGCAGCATCAGCAACAGCAGCAGCAGCAGCCGTACCAGCAGCAGCCGTACCAGCAGCAGCAGCAGCAACAGCAGCAGCCTCACCCCAGCGGTCGGGGTGGTGGTGGTGGTTGGAGCGGGGCATCACAGCAGTGGGGCCATCGAGGCAGAGGACCTGGCGGCAGGGGAGGCAGAGGAAGGTATGGGGGTGGTCGTGCGCAAGCAGATGGGGGTAGGGGGAGAGGTTGCCCTCTCCCCTCCGGTGGCTACGGAACCGCGCCACCTCGCCCGGGGGGTCCCACCCTAGGTGGAGCCCCCCGCCCCCCGTATGCGACACCTGGTCGCCCGCAGCCGTGGCCGCACTCGTACGGTCAAGCAAATATTGCCGGCACCACCCCCGCCACCGTCGCCGCCGCCGGCCCCGTCGCCGCCCCCGTCGCCGTCGCCGCCTATGGTGACGAATCGAGTGCTCATGGTCCTGACGCTGCCGCCGCCGCCGAGAGCGGCAGCTACTACGACGGCGACTACGGAGAATACTTCTACTACGAGGAGGAGCAACCGCTGGAGTACCAGCCGCCGCCTCTGCAGCAGTACCAGCCGCCACCTGTGCACCAGTACCCACCGCCGCCTGTGCAGCAGTACCAACCGTCGCCTGCGCAGCAGTACCAGCCACCGCCGGCGCCGGGGTATCAGCAACCGCCGCCGCCCCAGCACCTTCAGCATCACCCCAGCACCTTCAGCATCACCCCAGCCATGTTCCGCCCTCTTCCTCTGCGCCTTCCCCCGGAGTACCTACATCTCCCCGGAGTGCTCTGCATCTACTGATGGCACGTTCAGTGCCACAAGGCGAGTCAGATTTGAGTGTTGATAGAGTAGGACAGAGTGGTGTGGCACTTGCATGCCAGGAGGATAGTGAGACTGTTGGGGAGTGTATCAGGCGACCACCAGGTAGTGAGCATTGGGTTTCCGATAACGGATCCACAAACCACGTTACCAGTGATGCTCGTAACGTCTATGACTGGGTAGAGATCCCCCCTGGTAAGGAAAGAGTTTTGATTGGTGACGGTAAGGGGATGAGGGTGACAGGAGTAGGCAGTCTCAACTTGAAAATGCATTCGAAAACTGACTTCAATGTAAAGTTGACGGGAGTGTACGTGACGGAGGGTATTGGGTTCAACCTATTTTCCCTTCACCAGGCGCAAGCGCGGCAAAGCATTACTATGGACCGCGATGGTGTGCACTTGTTTCAGAACCGCCTGACCTTCCCCCGTGACGAGATCGGATCATCACTGTATGCAACGAGAATGGCCCCAACCCCCACTGCAGGACTTACTGCTGTGCCTGCCTTGTCTGGCGTTCCCCTTGCCCCCCCCCTGTCAACCCCTCCCCCGTTTGACGTAGGTGGGGCAGGGCCCCAGGTGTTTGATTCCCACCCCCTTTCCCACCACAGTGTAGCAGGGGTAGTGCTTGCGGATGATGGTTTCCCGCCCGCCTGTAACGGCGTAGTGCTTGCGGATGATGGTTTCCCGCCCGCCTGTGACGGCGTAGTACCTCACGGTTCGAGTCCAAGTTTCCTGCCCACCGTTAGCGGTGTAGTGCCTCCGGCTTCTTTCCCCCTCCCCCCGGTTCCAGGTGAACCAGGTGTACAACCATTGGTATTGCACCCCGGAGTAGAGCATGGAGTGGAAATTCAACCACTTATTGCTGCCCCCGGAGTGCAGGAGACTGACATGAGCGTGTTCATGGATGTTAGGCTAATGGATGGCAAGGATGATACTGTGTACACGGATTTTTTTCCTACCCCCCTTGGTGGTGCTGCAGCTCAAGCACTTGAAGAGACGGACTGGAACGATCTTAAGGTTGAGAACGTAGGCATGACTGCTGCAGCTGTACTCGCTCCGGGTCGGCGTCCATTCACTGTTGGGAAACCATCCAAGTTTCTTGATGTTAACCACTTTCACGTCTCCTCCGGCCACGTAAACGAACGTTTGTTGAGGGAAACCGCTCGGCAGCATGGTATCACCCTTACGGGAGTTATGCAACCGTGTGATGGATGTTTGGAGGCGAAGGGCGTGCGCGCTGGGGTGCCGCGGAGGACGACATCGCGCGCGGAGAGGCCTATGGAGACCGTGCACATCGACCTGGCTGGCCCCTACGAGGCGTCCATGGGCGGGTCAGTTTATCTGATCATGTTCGTCGACAACGCCTCGAGGTGGATGCGGCCGTACGGCATGAGGAGGAAGTCGGAGACCACCATGTACGTGAAGAAATTCATCGCGGACATGAACGCCATGGGACTACCGCTATGCTTCCGGACGGACAACGGTGGTGAATTTACTGGTCGCATCTTCGTTGAATTCTGCGACGCTGCTGGGATCCGCCGTGAGTATACGGCCCCGGGTAAGCCGCAACACAACGCAGTTGTCGAGAGCGCAATCTGGCGAGCGATGAAGGGTGGCCATGCGGCTCGTCGCGAGATTTCGCGGCTGTTCCCGGGCGTCGACCTCGCCCGGATCCCCAAGATCGGCGTCGACGGCAACCGCCTGTGGTTGGAGGCCGTCCTTTGGGCTGCCGACTGCTTCAACCGCTCCGCCACCAAGGCCAACACCGGATGGCGGTCGCCGCACGAGGTGTTCTTCTCGCGTTTGCCGGATCTACAGGTGGTGCCGTTCTTCCAGGAAGGCATGATGCGGGTGGACCGCAGCACTAAATCCGACGTCCAATCGGTGCCGTGTTTCTTTTTGAACAACGGCTACAACCACCCCGCGTCCGCTGTGAAGGTGATCAAGGCTTCAACGGGCGGCGTCTGCTACACCAGCGACGTTGTGTGGACTGCACCCCGTGGGCCCGTGGTGCCCTTGCCGGCGCCGGCGATCGCGGGGGGGTCAGTATACGACACCGCGCCGGCAATGCCGGTGTTCAACATCAGCTACGTACCACCACCGTTCCAGCCGCCGCCGCCACCGCCGATCCAGTCGCCAGCACCGCCGTTCCAGCCGCCGCCGCCACCGCCGATCCAGTCGCCAGCACCGCCGTTCCAGCCGCCGCCGTCACCACCGATCCAGTCGCCAGCACCGCCGTTCCAGCCGCCGCCGCCACCGCCGATCCAGTCGCCAGCACCGCCGATCCAGTCGCCGGCACCGCCGTCCCAGCCGCTACCGCCCCTGCCTGTCGCCGCCGCTCTGCCGGAGCCGCAGCGCATTTCCGGCCGTACCCGTTCGAGGACAGTCCAGTTCACCGACACGCCGGAGTCTCCTTCGTTGCCAGTGGACAGCAATCAAGCCCTTCGCCATAACGCCGGGCTCCTGAGGATGATGGATAAGCCGACGCTGATATCGTTGATCTCTACGCGTGAGGACGTCGGCGTAGGTCACCGCAAGGAGCCGCCGGGTGTTGGGGGTTGCGCGCGGCCGCCCATTTTCTCTTGGAGCCGCGAGGAGATACCACCGGAAGGAGGGCGCGAGGAGACACCACCGGAAGGAGGGCGCGAGGAGACACCACCGGAAGGAGGGCGCGAGGAGACACCACCGGAAGGACGGCGCGAGGAGACACCACCAGAAGGAGGGCGCGAGGAGACACCACCGGAAGGAGGGCGCGAGGAGACACCACAAGAGGGGGGGCGAGGGGGAATACCTAGTGCATTTGTGGCGATTCTTGCCAATCGGGAGGACATCGACACCACGCTGGGCGATCAGCGACCGCCCTACAAGCCTCCGGACTTGCCTCACTGCTACGCCTCTGACCTCAAGGTCCCTCGGAGCCACAAGGAGGCCATGCGGTCGGAGCACGCTCATCTTTGGGAGGATTCGACGGCGCGGGAGTTCTACGGATTGCTGGACGCGGGGACGTTTGAGCCGGTGTAGCAACCAATGGATAACTACATCAACGCAATGTGGGTTTTTGATTGGAAGGCTGATGAGTACGGTTGGCCCACGAAAACTAAGGCGAGACTTGTAGCACGGGGGGATGAGCAAAGAGTTGACATCGATTTTGGAGAATTGTTTGCGCCCACTGTTGCTGTCTCGAGTGTTCGGTTGTTGACAGCGATGGCATGCGAGCTGGATCTTGACTTGTGCCATTTTGATATTGAGCAGGCTTTCGTGCAGTCTGATCTTGAGGAAAATGTTTTCATGCGTTTGCCTCAGGGATGCGGTAGACTGTCGGGGAAGATAGTAAGACTGAACAAGAGCTTGTACGGTTTGAAGCAGGCATCGAGGCAGTGGCATGCTCACCTCACTAGGTGCTTACTGACTTTAGGGTTTGAGCAGTGTCTGGCTGATGCATGCGTGTGTCGTTTGATGGATGAGGGGAGAGTAGTGATGACTATAGTGGTGCATGTGGATGATATTTTTGCGGTAGGGGAGAAGGCAAGGTGTGACCAGTTTGGCAAGGAATTGGACAAGATGGTTCCAGTTAAGAACCTGGGAGAGTTGCGTTGGTATTCGGGGTGTTTCTACGAGAGGGATTGGGAAAAGGGGGTGCTGAAGATTTCCCAGCAGACATTCGCTGAACAATTGGCGGATGAATACGGGATAGAGTTTGGTAAGAGTGTTCCGCTCCCTGTTGGCACAAAACTTGCGGACTTTGACCAGGATGAAGCGCCAGGGAGCTGGCCGTTTCGCGAGTTGGTTGGCTCACTGATGTGGCTTTCAACCCAGACTCGGCCAGACATCTCCAACGCAGTAAGAGCAGTGGCTAGGTACTGCGCTGCTCCCAAGTTAGTGCACTGGAGGGCAGCACTTGGTATTTTAGGGTATGTGAGGAGGACTAGTTCTTTCGGAGTCACTTTTCAGAGAGGTACGGACGGGGGGCTGAGCTTGCAGGTGTTTGCTGACGCAGACTATGCAAGCAAGGCGGCTGACAAGAAGGTCAGTTTCAGGAGGATTGGTGATGTGTGGGGGTGCATGCGTGTCTTGGTTTTCTAGGACTCAGAAATGCGTCACACTTTCCACGACGGAGGCAGAGTACGTGGCACTTGCAGACGTCTTTAAGGAAGTGTTGTTCTTGAGGCAGGTTTGGCGCTTCATGTTGCCTGATGTAGGCATGCCGTGCATACCGGTGTTCGAGGATAATCAGGGTGCGGTGCAGCTTGCACAGAACCCTATCACCAACTCAAACTCCAAGCACATCGACGTGCGACACCACTTCCTCAGGGAACTGGTTGGGAGGAAAGAGATATCGATCATCCACGTACCGTCCCCTTTTCAGCATGCGGATTTTCTAACCAAGGCCATCTCGCGAGAATCGTTCGAGTTCCACCGTAGCCTTGCGATGAATATGTGGTGACTCTATTGGTGTGGTTGATTCCATCGGGTACTGGTGATCGTTAGCCATGGCCAGTACCTTAGTAAAATTCGTGTTGATCCCAACGGGTGTCGATGATCGTTAGCCATGATTGACACTTTAGTGACCTTCCTTCGGACTGTGTTGTTTTATTTTGAGATTTCAGGGTGTTATCATTAAAGGCGTTGGATGCATAGGTTTTATTTTTGATATTTTGACCGGACGAGAGTTATCAGGACTGTGAAACGAGCAGGGGGAATGTGGGATTTGCTCGTACCAAAGTCTGATTATCTGATTGTACTGAATTGTGTGATTCTTGTAACGGTAATATATCTACGGAGATTGCGGCGGGATTAGTGTTTCCCCGAGGAGTTGCACAATATTATATTTGGACTCCTTTTTAGGGTCCCGGGGGAGTTGGGCGAGAGTCCCCTCTCACCTCACTAAAAATAATTGATACCTTTCTACTTCTTCTACCCACCGCCTCATGGCAAGCCCCACCCACGCATCACCCAAGCGCACCCGGTGCACGAATTGATCCCTTAACCCTTTCTTCTTTCGAAGGTGGGTGCAACGGAGCTGTCACATGGTGGTGGCCACACCGTATTATATATTTTGTTATAGTTTGTGATTTGACTGGTTGCGATTCGGGGCTCTCCATAGGAGAGTGGGGTATGTCAATGGTTTTCTACCATTGGGGGTCTCGGTCGTCCGAGACTGCGTTTGTTGGAGCCCCGACCAGTAGGCTGGGGAGGGGGAATTCCCGGGTACTGGCCGTACGACAGGCAACGAGTGTCAGCGGCCGGTGTCGCGGCTTTCGCACCACGCCAGTGGATCCCCGCCCGAACGTCGCAGAGAATAATAATAACATGACAATTCGAAGAATGCACAACAGAACGAAAGCTGAGAATTTTCAGCACATGGTGGATTGAATATAGTTATCCACGTTGTATTCCAAGTGGAGTTAATATAGGACAAAGTATAGGTATCAAATCGAATCAATTTCCGAAACTACCAGCGCACACAAGTTAATGGCAGATACCAATGTCTTCGTGCGCGAATTCCTGGCGTACGGTGTGGATGGTGTCCAAGGGAATGCTGGGGGAGGGGGCAACAGGAGAAGTGGCAAAAAACCCGACCAACGGGGTGCGGAGGGGGGGGGGGGATAGGAGGAGTAAAAGGTAAACTGCGATAGACGAAAGTAGGAAGGAGATGGCAGACAGGGTGGCAAGGCACCAGATCGACTAGGAAGTAGAACAAAGCCATACAACTAGTACCACCAACTGGTGCAGCTGGTTCGGACGTGGTCTTCCCTTGTCTTCTCTTTTTGCTTTGTTTGTTCCTTCCTTGCCCTGATTCTCCGTGATTTTCATTTAATTTCTTGCTCTTCCTTCTCAGATTGATAAGCCGTACTGAAGGAGTAGTGTGGCGTGGTTGGATGACGAACCTGCTCTGCTCGTTTCGTATGGTCTGACGTCAAGGGGCTGGGCATAGTTGACGAAGGCAGGGCGGAGACGGCAGTCTGGGTAGCAAGGTACCAGGTGGATTAGCAGGGAGAACCTGGCTATACTACTCGTACCACAAACTGCTGCCGCCACCTGAAGGGTGCTTTGGGCTTTGGTCTGCCTGTTATTTTCCCTTTGTTAGTTTTTCCTTGGTTCTTTGTGTTACTCTGTTTACAAGCAGTGGTGTTTTTTGTTTTTTTCTCCTTTTTTCCTAGCTCGCTCTTTTTCAAGTGTTGGCCACCTCGCCTGTGGGGAGGGGGCACGACAGATTGTTTCTTCTAATTTTTGCTTTAATTTTTTTTCGTTTCTCTTTCGATTTGTCTTCTTCTTTTTTGTTTTCCCTATGATTGTTTCATTCGTTTCTCTTTTTCATATAATATGTATGTCGTGCCTGTCGTATCTAGTTTGATGACTTGGCATTGCATTGCCCACTGCGGTGCTTACTGCACACGGCAACGTAGTATCTCTGTGGCGTAGCTTTGTGACCACATAACTTGTATCTCTCTTCTAGGATTGAAGAATCGGCACGGATACTGGTTATGCTGGATGCCGACGGGAGTAGGTTTAGCAGGTTGGGAGAAGGGATTTTTAGGGATGTTTTTTACTTGAAAAATGTGTAGCGTGGTCTGCACCTCGGAATCGTCGTCCGCAACTGAGAAATTTCCTGGTTCGATGCAAACACGGCGCAGCCGCGTTTATGGCGAGTCTTGGCCCGTTTTGGCTGCGGTTTGGGGTCAGGGTTAGGGTTAGGGTTAGGGTTAGGGTTAGAGTCAGGGGTGGGGTTTGGTCTTCGCCCGTATCCTGATCCCAACAGGAACCAAAACACCCGAACAGCCTACCAACCTAAAGATCCCTTCTCCCAGAGTGTTAAAGGTCCTCGCCGACGGGTAGAAAAAACGGTTAATGTGAAGAACACACACATGGTCTCCACAACATGATGACGTCGGTTCACATTACCACCAACATACAGAAAATGACATACCAGGTACCAGGTACATATTCGGCAGAACGTACTACTTGTTGTTTTCGAAAATAGAAAATCCCATTCTCCTCGGAAAGACCATGCTCAACTGGGAAATCGGGTACGTGATGATTGTGTCTAACAGTGGCGATCGCCATCCCCCATAGATTGTTGGACGCGCTTCCCAAATAGACGATTGCATCGCGTATATTGTGGGATGAGTGCTAAATATCCTCGAGATAGCTATCGATGGACAGCGTGTACAATCTCTTGTGGCCGGCAACGGTCATCGATAGACATCTCCCACAATCTATTATGGCCGGCAATGGCTATCGATAGACATAACGAACAATCTATTGTGGTCGATACCGGCCGTCGATTGACCTCTCGCAAAATCTATTGTGGCCAGCAACGACTATCGATGGATATCTCACACAATCTGTTGTTACCCGCAATGAATGGCTTTCGATAGACATCTCGCGCAAAAAACTATTGTGGCCGGCAAGGGTCATCGATCGACATATCGCACTATCTATCGTGGCCTGCAATGGCCGTCGATGGGCGCGTGGTTCACCATCTATTGTGTGCGGCAATCAATCATTATCGATCGACAATATTACCAGTCCGTTGTCGCCGACAATATATATCGATATACATTCCACTATTTATTGTCGCAGACAATATACATGGATAGATTCCCGCCCTAGTCTATTGTCGAAGCAATAGACTTTTGTCGTGCCCATTGTCTAGAATTTGGTATGCAGTAAGCACAGCAGTAGACCGTGCAATGTCATGTCATTATACTGAATATGACAGACACGACATACACATTCTATGAAAAAGAGAAAACGAAAGAAAACAAAGAAAACCACGAACAAGGAGAATGAAAAAACTCATTCGGGGGAATAAATATATATATACAAGGTTCCCCTTCGGGATGTGGGTGGCATGAAATCCGGGGGGTGTCGCAAGTTGAAAAGGGAGACGCGTGTAAAACCCTTGCGCATATTTATTGAGTAAAAATGATCTCGGAGTAAACTGAGTCAAGGGCTACTGTTGTTTACTGCTAAGGGCGAGTAGTATTAGTCTCATCTTCGATGCTCTCGCATGTATGACGTATACCTGGTTGTAGACATGGACTACTGTATTGCCCAAAGGAGAGAGTAGCACTCAGAAGGAAATTGACGGGGTTTGTATCATCCAGGTATTTTGTCGCCCGGGTGGGATGTGTATCATCGATAGATGTGATCCTTGCTGATCTGAGCACCTCTACTGGGAGGGGTCTGCACGGTCTGCATGAAATACGCATACATGTTAATCATGTGCCGTGATTAACTGAAAAATAGCTTTACGTGGGTGGGTCCGCGTGATCTGAAGGATCTGTAACAGGGTCTGCAAAATGTAGATGTATCACTCTTTGTTTGGCGGTGAGATCTGCTTGGTCTTCATGGTTGGGCTTGCGTGCCGGGTGGCATGATCTGAACGCCATGTGTGCATGATGTAGAGGATCTGCATGAATGATTCGAAGGTTCGATTATCTACAGATTCCAACTAGTTTGCCTGGAGAGACAGGTATGTTCCGTATCATTTCCACTTGTGTGCCAGGCGGGATCTGGTTGATCTCAATGACATTTCAAATGTTTAGCCGGAAGGGGATCTGCTTGGTTACAATTTTCATAGATGTGTACCTGCTGAGTAGAATCTGTGTGATCTGTACAATCAGTACAGTTTGACCGGGATGAGGTCTGTGCGATCTACCGATCTGTACATCTTTAGCGATATAGGGTCTGTACGATCTGCATGATCTGCACATGTCTATCGGCGGGTGTCATCGATGTGGGCGATCTGTTTCATCTGCAGGATCTGTATGATCTGCGGGGTGATTGCATGGTCTGGAGGATCTGTAAAATATGGATACTTCGCCCCTGTTTGCATGATGTTTAGCCGGGGCGGGTCTGTATGAGGCGGATATTTCACAGGTACGTACCTGAGTGGGATCCGCGAAATCTGTACATCTTTACCGCGTTGGATCTGTATGATCTGCAGGATATGTATGGTCTACCTGAGTGGAATCTGTGTGGTCTGAATGATCTGTACATCTTTACCGGCATGCGGTCTGTACGATTTGCGGGATCTGTATAATCTGTAGGAGTTCATGTATGAATGATCTGGAGGATCTGTAAAAGCTGGATACTTTACACCTGTTTCAGCATGTTTGGCAACAACAGGAGCAGCAAGATAAGAAACCGCATGGCACGGGCAAAAACAAAATAAGGGTAGCCGCGAAAAAAAGCAGCCTGTGCCAGCAACAGCAGTAGTAGCAGCTATACCGTGAGTTTGTGTAGTAGCAGTAGCGGCAGCAACAACAGGAGTACCAGTATAATAAGCAAACCGCGTGACACGGGCACATTGTAGAAAGGGTAGTGAACACTCGGCTACTCCGGCATTACACGCAACGCTATTCTACGGGGTACGAAGATCGTGATGAATCGCACCGAGATACTAAAAACAATCTACCAGGTATAGTACGTGGCGGATACAGCATTTTCTCATTTCTTGTGGCCAAGCAGTCGCGAGCACACGAGCACTCTCAGCGGCAGCAGCAGCAGCAGCAACACTCAGCAGCACTCGAGCAACACTCGATTCGAGCAGCACTCATACGCCTGTTGTTGCTGTTCTTGTACAGCTACGTACTGCTCGAGCAGCACTCGAGCGCATGTGAGCATGAGTAGGTCATGATTCCAAGCATGGCCTATTGCACTGCAAAAAAAAAAGAAACGGGACCACAATCACTCGATTGCTCAAGCGCAAAGAGCACGAGAAAAACACGAGCACGGCGTGGCCAAGCAGTCACGGGCACACGAGCACTCAGCAGTATCAGCAGCAGCAGCACCCAGCGGCACTCGAGCAACACTCGACTCGAGCTGCACTTGTACACCTATTGTTGCTATTCTTGTACAGCTGCGTACTTCTCGAGCAGCACTCGAGCGCACGAGCATGAGTAGGTTTCCGAGCATGGCCTATTGCACAGCCAAAAAAAAAGGACACGGGCCCACGGTTACTCAGTTGCTCAAGCGCAACGAGCACGAGACAAACACGAGCACGGCGTGGCCAAGCAATCACGGGCACACGAGCACTCAGCAGCAGCAGCACCCAGCGGCACTCGAGCAATACTCGACTCGAGCAGCACTCTTGCTGTTTCTGTTGTTTTACTGCTGCGTACTCGTACTCGAGCAGCACTGTGCTACTGTTGCACTTACTTGCAGCAAGAAGCGAGCAAAACAAAATCTATGTAGCTAAAAATACGATGATCCGGGTAGGTTTTCAAGCCCCTGGATGGCTTTTCGGAAGTGGGACATCATCCCCTGAGTTGCTTACTGGGTCACGTGACTTTGACCATGTAGAGCATGGGCCACGGAGCCTGGCCAGATCCAACGCTTGCACCGTACTGTCCATGCCGGCCCCCTGCGGGCCCCGCCATAGAAAGCACGAAAACTAACCCGCGGCCAAACGAGAAAAGTGATCTATCGCGGAAAAAACGGCCATTTGGTACAAAGTAATACGAGTTTCCCCTTCCGGATGTGGGTGGCTTGAAATCCGGGGGGTGTCGCAAGTTGAAAAGGGAGACGCATGTAAAACCCTGGCACCTCTTTGTAGAGTAAAAATGATCTCGGAGTGACCTGAGTCATGGGCTACTGTTCAATTGCTAAAAGCGAACAGTAGTAGTAGTCTAGTCTTCGATGCTCTCGCATGTCTTGGCGTATACCTGGTAGGAGACATGGACTACTGTATTGCTCAAAGGAAAGTGTAGCACTTGGAAGGAAATCGACGGGGTTGGTATCATTCAGGTATTTATCGCCTGGGTGGGATCTGTTTCATCGATAGTCGTGATCCTTGATGATATGAACACCTTTACTTCGTGGGGTCTGCACGACCTGCATGAACTACATACACACATACATGTTAATCCAACATTCATATGCCTTGAATAGCTGATGAATAGTTTTGCGTGGGTGGGTCCGTATGATCTGAAGGATCTGTACGATCTGCAGGGTCTGTATAATGTAGATGTATCACTCTTTTTATGGCGGTGAGATCTGCTTGGTCTTGATTTCTGCACTTGCGTTCGTGGTGGGATGATCCGAACGGCATGTGTGCATGATCTGGAGGATCTGCATGAATTCTCCGAAGGACCGATTATATACACACTCCAACTAGTTTGCCTGGAGAGACATCTATCTTCCGTATAATTTCCACTTGTGTGCCAGGCGGGATCTGGTCGATCTCAATGACGTTCCACGTGGTTAGCCGGAAAGAGATCTGTCTGGTTACAATTTTCATAGATAGATGTGTACCTCAGTAGAATCTGTGTGATCTGTACAATCAGTACCATTTGACCGGGGGGGGGTCTGTTCGATCTGCAGATCTGTACATCTTTGGCGAGATAGGGTCTGTACGATCTGCATGATCTGCACATATTCATTGGTGGGTGTCATTGATCTGCAGGATCTGTATAATCTGCAGGATCGATATGATCTATCTGAGTCGAATATGTGTGATCTGTATTATCTGTTTACCGGAATGGGGTATGTATGATCTGGATGATATTATGCACATTTTTATCGATGGGTCTGTATGATCTGCAGGATCTGTCTGATCTGCGGGATTTTCGTATGGTCTGGAGGATCTCTAAAATCTGGGTACTTCGCACTTGTTTGCATCATGTTTAGCCGGGATGGGTCTGTATGAGGAGGATATTTCACACGTGTGTACCTGGGTGGGATCTGTGTGATTTGCACATCTTTACCGGGTTGGATGTGATTGATCTGCAGGATTTGCATGATCTACATAGTAAGTGGAATATATATGTGTGATCTGGATGATCTGCACACCTTAACCGAGATGCGATCTGTACGATTTGCAGGATCTCTATGATATCCAGGATTCCTGTATCATCTGGAGGATCTGTAAAAGCTAGGTACATACTTGTTTCAGCATGTTTAGCAACAACAGGAGCAGCAGCAACCGCGTGGCACATGCAAACATAAGATAAGGGTAGCCGCAAAAAAAGCAACCTGTGCCAGCAGCAGCAGTAGTAGCAGCTGTACCGCAATCGTGTGTGTGTAGTGGCAGTATCAGCAACAACAGGAGCAGGAGAATGATAAGCAAACAGCGTGACATGGACACATTGAACAAAGGGCAGTGAGAACACTCGGCTACTACTTACACGCAACGCTATACCTGGTACGTGGTAAGAAGATCAGACAAATAAATAATGACGAACCGCACCGAGATGCTAAAAAAAACTGCCAGGTATGTACGTCGTGGATACAGTGTGTTGTCATTTCTTGTGGTCATGCGGTCACGAGCACACGAGCACTCAGCAGCAGCAGCAGCAGCAGCAGCAGCAGCAGTCAGCAGCACTCGAGCAACACTCGATTGGAGCAGCACTCGTACGCCTGTTGTTGCTGTTGTTGTACTGCTGCGTACTGCTCGAGCAGCACTCGAGCGCACGAGCGTGAGTAGGTTTCCAAGCCTGGCCTATTGCACCGCAAAAACCGGACACGGGACCACGATCACTCGATTGCTCAAGGGCAACGAGAACGAGATACAAACACGAGCACGGCGTGGCCAAGCAGTCACGGGCACACGAGCACCCAGCAGCAGCAGCAGCAGCACTCAGCGTTGTTGCGGGTGTTTTACTGTTGCATACTACTCGAGCATGAGCTCGACTAATATCGCAGGCAACGCAATACGTGGTGCAAAGATCCTGTATAAAATGATGAAGCGCACCCAAAAACTAAACAAAAAATACCAGGTATGTACGTGGTGGATACAGCGTGTTTGCATGTCTTGTGGCCAAGCAGTCACGAGCAAACGAGCACTCAGCAGCAGCAGCAGCAGCAGTAACGCTCATCAGCACTCGAGCAACACTCGATTGGAGCAGCACTCGTACGCCTGGTGTTGCTATTGTTTTAATGCTGCTGCATGAGCTCGAGCAGCACTGCTGTGTGTTGCAGTTAGTTGCAGCAAGAAGTGGGGAAATAAAGTCTTTGCAGCTAAAACTACGAAGATCCGGGTAGGTTTTCAAGCCCCTGGATGGCTTTCCGAAAGTGGGACCCCATCCCCTGAGTTGTTTGCTGGGTCACGTGATTTTGACCATGTAGAGCATGGGCCACGGAGCCCGGCCGGAGCCAACGCTTGTACCGCACTGTCCACACCGCCCCCCTGCGGACCCCGCAGCAGGAAGGACGAGAAACGACCAAACGAGAAAAGTGGACTATTCCGGAAAAAACGGCCATTTGGTGCAAAGTAATATACCTGGTATATCGTGCCTTCACGCAGGGGATGTGGCAGCAGACACTTGAAAAGAACGAGCTAAAGAAAAAAACACCAATACTTATAAACAGAGTCAGCCTAAGAACTAAGGGGGGAGAAAAACAGGCAGACCGAAGCTCAAAGCACCCTCCAGGTAGCCGCAGCAGTTTGTGGTACGAGTAGCATCGCCTGGTTCTCCCTACTAGTCCGCCTGGTTACTTGCTACTTGCTATCCTGTCTGCCGCCTCCGTCCTGCGTTCGTCAACCATGTCCCGCCCCTTGGCATCAGACAATACGAAACAAGTAAAGCAGGCTCATCATCCACCCACGTCACACACGACTCTTTTCCCAAGACGTAACAATAGAAGAAAGGGAGAAAAAGAAATGAAATGAAAATCACAAAGGATCAAGCACAAAGAAATCCAAGGAAGACCAAGCTCAAATCAGCTACAGCAGGTGGCGGCACGAGTACCATAGGCATGTTCTACGTCCTAGTCTGCCATCTCCTTCCTCCTTTCGTCCACCGCGGTTTCCTTTTCACTCCTCAGTATCCCCCTCCTCCCCGTATTTCCTTAGTCGGGTCTCCTTCCTGGTAATTTTCTCTGGTCTAATATTATGTTGGAGTATTTGTGATTGAATGGTACAGCAGTCTCCTCCAGTCATTCTTAGTTTCACCACGAACTACCCTGCTGGTAGACTCGGTTGTGCCAGGTACAAGTTGTTCTGCCCGGCAGGCTGGACGCAGAAGTTTTATATTGGTTGGTGATGGCTAATGGATGGGGAACGTTTGTACCAGGCTATAAATGGTACCACGCGTTTTACTGTAGACCGTGATTGTTTGAGTTTTTTTTCATGGAATTAATGTTTTGGAAGATGGATGATTATGAATTATCGAATAGCATCTCTGCTGCGTAGACATCATCATATTCCTTTTTTGTTCTGTTTTGGTTTGGTGCCATCCACCAGCGATAGATGTACCAAATGGGTTACACGTAGCCACTATACAGAGAAGCAGGAGCCATTGGCGTGCGCGCGAAGGGCTGTATGGGGCATGTTGTACGCCGATGATGCAGTCATTGTCTCGAAGTCGGCTGAAGGGCTCGCGAAAATGATGACAGTCATCGTGACTGCCTTCGAAGCAGCAGGCCTCACGGAGTCGGAAAAGAAGATAGACAACAATGCTCTTACCAACACCAGATCAGACAACCCTCGCACCACCGCTCGTCATCGAAGCTGCAGGCCAGAGGTGTAAGCAGACGACCCAGTTCTTAAACCTACCAGGTAGGCGGCACTATCCACGAAAACGCTGACCTCTCGCTCGAAATCGACCGACGGATCCGCCTCATGCTAGCATGCCTCGAACGGTTCGGCCCGGAGTTGTATGATAGGACGACCGCCCCCCTTAGCCTTAAAGTCCGAATGCTGAAGGCCGAGGTGATTAAGACCCCGCTGTACGGGTGTGTGACGTGGGCCCTTAGAGCGGAACACTTTGCCAAACTTCGAACGGCTCACCGCCTAGTCCTGCTGCGAGTCATTGGCTTCCAGCGCCGACTTCGTACTGACCACGCCACCTTCTCGTGCGCGAAGGCCCTCAAGACGACAAGTTGCGAGAGCATCGAAACGATCATTCGTGAACGGAGGCTCGTCTTTGCGGGGGGCGTGGCACTGCAAAGCAAAGAGCGAGTACCCACTCGGGTAATGTTCGGGACGATAGCTGGTGGGGAGAACCCGAGACCAGGCGGACAGTGTAAGACTTGGCATACTATATAGATGCATAGTCGAAGACCTTAGGGAGTTCCGAGGCACCGAAGGGTCAGGCGGAAGTTGCCCCCTTGATGTTTGGAGTTGAGACCGCGTTGTGGTCCACTGCAGCCAAAAAGGCGGGGAAGTGGTACCGGGGGATCCTTGAAGCAGCCGAACGGTTCATGGTGAGGTGGCACGAGGCTGGGGCCGAGATGAGTAGGCAGCGCCGCGCATCCGCCGTGGATGGTGTCCAAGGGAATGGGGAGGGAGGGGGCAACAGGAGACGTGGCAGAAAACCCGACCAAGGGAATGCGGAGAGGGGGGGGAACAGGAGGAGTAGAAGGGAAACTGCGGTGGTGGACGAAAGTAGGAAGGAGATGGCAGACAGGGTAGCAAGGTACCAGGCCGACTAGGAAGTAGAAACATGACCACACTACTAGTGCCCCCAACTGGTGCAGGTGCTTCGAACGTCGTCTTCCCTTGTCTTCTCTTTTTGTTTTGTTTTTTTCTTTCTTGCGCTGATTCTCCGTGATATTAATTTTATCTCTTCCTCTTCCTTTTCTGATTGGTACGCCGTACCGAAGAAGCAGTCGTGTGGCGTGGTTGGATGACGAACCTGCTCTGCTCGTTTCGTATTTATATGTAATGTCTGACGCCAAGGGGCTGGGCATATTTGACAAACGCAGATAGGAGACGGCAGTCTGGGTAGCAAGGTGCTAGGCGGATCAGCAGGGAGAACCTGGCTATACTACTCGTACCACAAACTGCTGCCGCCACCTGGAGGGTGCTTTGGTCTTTGGTCTGCCTGTTATTTTCCCTTTCTTTGTTATTTTTTCCTTGGTTATTTGTCTTACTCTGTTTACAAGCAGTGGTGTTTTTGTTCTTTATTAATATATATGGTATGTTTTCCAGCTCGTTCTTTTTCAAGTGTTGGCCACCTCGCCTGCGGGGGGGGGGCACCACAGATAGTTTCTTCTAGTTTTTGCTTTCATTCTTTTTCTTTTTCTCTTTCGATTTGTCTTCTTTATTTTTGTTTTCTCTTCGATTGTTCCCTTTCGGATCTCTTTTTCATAGAATGTGTATGTCGTGCCTGTCGTATCTAGCAAGGGTAGTTTTGTCCGTAGACGAATTAACGGCCTCCGCAAACGAAGCAACGGACAAACAAAGCAGGGTGTATTGGTAGAAAGAAGGTGGCATGTCTGTATCGGGAACTGGGATAGAGCAAGTTTGGTTTGGAAGGGAAGGCCTCGAACGCAGTCTTTGCAAGCAAGGCAACGATCGTAGGTCATTACCCCCACGCCGGGCACGAGCAAGCACGAGGTCCTGTGCCGAGCACGAGCAAACGTGAGGTAGTCGCTGGTTTGTCGATTCAAGCCAGGAAGTTGTGCCTTTTATTTTAATTCGAAAGATATATACAATATATAGTTGTTGTTGTTGTTGTTGTTGTTGTTGTTGTTGTTGTTCTCACATTAATTTAACTCATCGCCACAATACAATGCCGTCCGTGGTCGCCGGACAGGCTCCAATAACTCTGGAGTCGAAGAAATGCCTCGGTAAAAATAAAATAAGCAAAACGTAGTACACACGACAACTGAAGCACATCTACACTTCAGACAAAAACATGAAAAAATGAGGTCCACGTGCGTACGTATCAGATACATACATGCAGTACGCTGTACAAGTCGCCACAGAAACCGAGAGGACCACAGACTATTAAGACCTATGCCGATGGAAACGCGAAGTTCAAAAGTTTTTTTCCAAATTTATTGCTTCAATAAAACAGCCGAAAAAAAAATCACGTACCACCGCTGTGGGAAAAAACGATAAAAATGTTTGATTTTTTCTTTTTTTTCCCACAACGGCTGCAGGCGGCGCAATTTGTGTTTTTCTGGTTGCAAATTGTCAACACGGTGATCGAAACCAACCAGGTCGTGCGACAATCGACGCTCGATCTCGACATAGACTCAGCCCACGGCCAACCCGCTCGGTATCTGGCAAGGCCAACGAATATAGATGACGGCCTCGAAGATATCAGGTGGACCCATGCTCTAGGGCGCGAGAGCTTGCCGGCGGCGTCCTACGGTATCCTCCCAAACCTGAAAAAAAGTCTATTTTTTGCCATTCGAGACGGATGGAGAAATTTGGTCTTCTATTTTGAGCAAACCAGCGGCCAAATGTTTTTTCATCATGCGCCTGGTCAGCTCCCGCCACATGACACCGGCCATGGTGTGAAGACGGTGACCCTAGGGTGGGTCGGAGCCCCTAACGAGCGCACTCCGTTCTGAATTAATGACGCAATCGTAGGTTTTGTTGATCGATATCTAGATTCTGTCGAGGACTCGGAATCTCGCCGCTTCGAACCAAATGTTGGCCTGAGTTTTTCTCAAGCCCATGTTGGCCCAACATCGGCCCCAGATTTGCTTTTTTCAGGCTTTTCCAAACGTTAGGAACTTTTTTTTTTTTACGTGGCCCATAGGAAGCGTGTTCTGAAAAAAAATGGCGGGTATGTTTGAAATTCAAGCTTTCTATCGAAACTTCGCTGTCCCATTGGCATAGAATAGGTCTAATACCCAGAAAAAATAGGCAGGATGAAAATACCAACTCGACGTGGAAAAATCAAAATCAAAAATCGAAAATAAAATCACACATCCAAGAGGGAAGAGAGAGAAAAAAGTTCAAGTCAGGCAAGGAAGCAATATAAAGCAAGAAATAATGAAGAAAGAGGACAGACAAGAGAATGCGCACTTTTTCGCAGATTTCAGGCTCGCACGCATCGCGAGGGGCGTAAAACAGAGGCAAAAACATAAAAACAAGCATATATATATAAGCACTCCACCACTAAGGACCCCAGCGAAGCAAGAAGAGACTAACTAGCAGACCAAAAACAAACGACATGGCATTGCATTGCCCACTGCTGCTTACTGCATACCAGGTACCAGGTACGTGGCAACGCAGTATCTCTGTGGCGTAGCTTTGTGGCCGCAGAACTTGTATCTCTTCTATTAAGAGGATTGAAGAATCAGCACGGACACTGGTTGTGCTGGATGTCGACGGGTAGGAAGAACGGTTTTAATGTGGAGAACACACACACTTTGTTGTTTGTTGTTGTTGTTCTCACATTAACTCAAAATACAATGCAGTCCGTGGTCGCAGGACAGGCTCCAATAACTCTGGAGTGGAAGAAATACCTCGGTAGTAAAACAGAGGCAATCACAAAAACAAGCATACGCACTCCACCACTGCGGACAGCAGGGAAGCAAAAAGGAGACTATTAATAGCAGACAAAAAAAGAAGATGAAGCGAAGCAAAAAATAACCAAAAAAACAAAAGCAGGTAGCAAAACGCAAAAATGGCAAAACGGACCATACTAACAGAGATACAAAGAGGTACAAACGGGAATGAAAGAAAGATGAAAAAAGAGGGGACAAAAAAGTGATAATCACGGGCGGGGGGGAAAGAAAACACGAAAGGCAGGCACTGGAGCATACAGACACGCAAAGTTGCCCAGGTGGCACCATACTAGTTACCTGGGTCCCAAAGAAGGGAGTGCATCATGGCGATGATGGCCATAACCAGGCTTCAGTCTGTTGGGCAGACCGACTCCCCCCCCTCCCCCCCCCCCATTCCCCCTCGTCCCCCTTTCGCCCCCCCCCTCTTCCTGGCCATTTTGCGAACTTGCGTTGGCGTCAACGACTGTGGTCGTGGTTGCAGCTATTCTATGCCGTTCTGCCGATGCCTCCTTCTCATCTATATGCCATTTCCGCATGAAGGCCTCCGCCCCTTCCTCGACCCGTCGGAACCATCTGCCGGCTTTCTGTGCTGCCTCGCGCCACCCTTCGACCTTGATGCCGAACTCCTTGAGGTCCTCCTCAAGGTACCTCATCCAGTCCCACTCCTGTCCTCCGGAGAAACCCTTACCCCCAACCATCTCCCCAAACATCACCCTCTTCGGCAGACGCTGCTCTCCCATGCGTGTCACAAAGCCCGCAAACAAGAGCCTACGTCTGCGTACCGTCGACAGCATTTGATTTGCCCTCAAGTTGAATGCGAACTTTAGTCTGGCACTAACGCACTCCACCTCGAGACCGTCCTTGCCCACACCTGCCACAATAGACTCCCTGACAGCTAGTCCTACACCATGGGTGCCCTTCCTTTGGTATTTGGTGCCGTCTGCTCCAGAGCAAAACATCGTGTATCCAGCTGCTGTGAACGTGCTATGCCCGTCTCGCCTAGTCTCTTGGAGACCTACGACATCGCATCCTAGTTCCTGGCATACCTTCATGATGACCTCGCTGTGGCCGATGCCATTTTTGCCATTGAAGGCGAGTGTGCGAACATTGAACGTACCCACGACGAGTTCCCCAGCTCTGTACCTAGCCCTAGCATCTGAGCGTAACCTTCGAGCTTTTCTGCGGCCTTTCCGACCTTGCCTCCTCTTCTTCCGTGCTGCGTGTTTTTTCTCCTATACCCTCCGCTTTTCCTAGGCGGTGGGTTTCTTCCGTTCCGTGTTTTTTCGCCCGGCCCGGTTCGTGCCGAGGTTCCGACGTGCTGGGGGCAGCAATCCCAACGCGCCTCGACGCCCATCATCTCCTAGATGACGTCGAATGGGGTGCTTACTCACGTGGATCCTAGCCTCTTTCTCCGTTCGCTACGAGTTCCACGCTTTCCGCGACGGTGATACGACACGGCTACCGCAGGCAATACTGCCGCGTGGAAAAAATCCGCGAGGAAAAATTCCGCCGTATCGCTGGCCATCACCGCCGGCTCGACCATGCTCGAACGCTAGTTAGACGCGCAAGCAAGGTCAAGGCCGCGCTCCACTGGGAGCTCTAGCACGTGTTGGGGAAGCCGCAGGCCGGAGCTCCACCCCGGCCGGGGAGCAGACGAGAGGGGTACTATATCTGGCTGGATGACATGCGCGTAGATTTTTCATTTTTCCAGTGGAAATTCCGTAGAACGCACCTTTGGTATAGTTTTCATTTGTTTTGTGTACTGGTTTTTGTGTGGTTATATAATGCAAGCAAGAGCTTCCACGCCGATGCTGAGTAGGGAGGGAGGACACAAAGTATATATACCTGGTACGACGTAGTAATATTATACATACTCTTGCTGTAGCATGATATACTCGAAAATCAGCAGATATCTTGCTATTATTGTTACACTGGGGGGGGCATTGGGAGTAGAAGGGAACCGCGGTGGACAAAAGCAAGAAAGAGATCGCAGACAGGGTAGTAAGGAACCAGGGCGACCAGGAAGTAGAACATGCCTACGCTACTTGTGCCGCCAACTGGTGCAGCTGGTTCGAACGTGGTTTTCCTTCGTGTTCTTTTGTTTTGCGCTCGATCCTCTGTGATTTCGTTATTAATTTGTTTCTCTTCCTTTCCTCTACGAACAAGTCTTATGAAATGAGTTGTGTGTCGTGGGTGGATGAAGATCTTGCTTTACTTGTTTCGCATCGTCTGGCGCCGAGGGGCGAGGCATAGTTGACGAACGCAGGACGGAGACGGCAGACAGGATAGCAAGGTATCAGGCGGACTAGTAGGGAGAACCTAGCTATGCTACTCGTGCTATCAACTGCTGCCGCTACCCGGAGGGCGTTTTTTTGTTCTGGTTTGCCTGTTACTTCCCCTTGATTCCTGATATTGCTCTGTTTGCAAGTGGTGGAGTTTTGTTTGGCCCGTTCTTTTCAATTGTCTGCCACATCCCCTGCGTGGAGGCACGATTTGTTACTATATTATTTCGTTCTCTCTCTTTCATAGATTGTGTATGTCGTGCCTGCTATATCCGATATGATGACATGGCATTGCATTGCCCACTGCGGTGCTTACTGCATACGTGGCAACGCAGTATCTCTGTGGCGTAGCTTTGTGACCACAGACCTTGTATCTCTTCTAGGATTGAAGAATCGGCACGGACACTGGTTGTGCTGGATGTCGACGGGTAGAAAGAACAGTTTAATGTGAAGAACACACACCTTTATACCTATACTCCCCGCCGTAACCGTAGTGGTTGTGATTGAACAGGTATACCAGTACTAAATGAACAGTGGCCAGAATCGGGTATACCCGATGCACTTGTGGTCAAATTCGGGCACCTTTTATTTCAGTGACCGCGAACGCCCCAGGACGCCATCTCATTGGTCAACGCCCGCAGTCACCCGATGCTGGCCACTTTTGCCCCGGTAGACTCGACTTTGGCTACTTGCCCCCAAGAGGTACCCGATAATTGTACCCCTCTGCCCAAAAATGGCCAGACTATTCGACCGACCAACCACCACCTCGGGGCTGCGGGGTTCATGCCTCTTGTCCCGACGAAGGCGGGCAGGAAGCATCTGCGTCATGTCCATGATGAGGCTCATTTTAGACTACTTCGTTCGCTCTCTCTCTGCTGTAGCGCTTACCCAACCACACACAAAACCCCCGCTATCGCTCCCGCTATCGCTCCCGCTCCCCTCTTCTCTCCCAGACCAAGTTTACCACAGCCCTCTGTCTCCCCTTCTCCCGAACCACAAGCAACCAAGCGCAGCCTAAGCACAGCAGCAGTAGTGACGGATCACGCGCGACGCTACCAACTTCGCGACAACTAAGGTAGTGTGAGCATTGCTATGCAGTATCTCTTCCTATTTCTGGCCACACGCTAGAATGTTCGTGTAAGACAGGGTGTGTCTCACGCTATTTTCAGTACCAAAAATGCCATTTCCTTATTTTCGTCCAGCCCTCGAGCCTGAAAAAAATCTCAGCTGTCAGATTCGTACGGGTAAATCTCTGTCGCGTTGTACGAGTCATTATGCGTCCAGGTTTCGTTCGGTTGTTTAGGCAGTACACGTATCGGGAATAAATACGTTCGTATACGAGTAAAGTGTGCCCTATTCGTATCGTACATGGTTGAGTAAATTATCGTGGCGACACGATACGGTCATCATGAGATAACGCCTCGGAAAATAATACGAAGAATGTTTCCCGCAAGGCCAAGGTACTGTTTGTTGTGGCTTAATAATTATGGATTAACGTTTCACATGTTGACCTCTATCGTGCAGATTCGATACCTCCGAAACTATGTGATACGAATGACCACTCCGTCGTATGTCCCGTTCATATTCCCCCTTCGACCTCTTATGAAAAACCCTCCTGCGTTTAATGAATCAGGCTAACCCGAACCCTGTTGATGGCCCTGCTGCAATCTCTGCGAGGCTATCTACCGCTCACAATCAACACCCAAACAACAATACCGACTTGTTGCAACATGATCCCCCCCCCCTCTTGTGCGACTGGGCGGGGGGGTGGGAAAGTCGATCAATTGTCTGGGCGCGCTACTCACGGGATTTGCTACGAGCTCTCGTTGCCGCCGCTGCCGTCTAAGCCCGAGCAGCTAGCTGAAGTGACTAGCCGCTTTCGGCTGTCGTCTGATCTCGCCTCATCTCACGATTCTGCAAGCTTCTTATGATTCCATAACGCCTCCACCACCTCCACCACCCTACGGGAAGTTACATTTTGTTATGGCTCAAGAATTATGGATTAGCGTTTCAGATGTACACCTCTATCGTGTAGATTCAATACGTCCGAAACTATGATACGAACGACCACTCCGTCGTACATCCCGTTCTTTTTCCCCCTTCTACCTCTTATGGAAAACCCTCCTACGTTCAATAAATCAGGCAAACCCGAACTCTGATGGCCCCGTTGCAATCTCTGCAAGGCTATCTACCACTCACACCATAAAGCAGACTGATCACGTAAACGTCATTTTCATGCTGTCACGAATATTATTCTACCTTTTTGCGAGGGCAGCAGAAACGGAGCTTGCCCCTTCCCCTGCGTCCTTCACGTACGTCATGAACGCCCGCGACTTCCACCGTCCTGCGCTTAATTTGCAACTCGGAGATTCCTTGGGGTGCTAGCTGGGTGCCCCCCCCGATTCTTCCAGAGTGCCACGCGAACTGCATGGGACATCTACCGATGCTACCTACCGTAAACCTCAACGCCGCGACCGCTTCTGTTTGTAAAAAATTTCCACCCAAGCGGGTTCTCCTAACCGTCAAGGGCGCTTCCGCTGGCAGCTTTGGGTACACATCCAGCAGTTCCAGCAGAGCTTTGAATGCCCCCCCCCCCGTCTCCGTCTCCTGCGCAAGGCGCGTTCGCGTGATGGTGCAACCTGCCCGTTTTGATCACACTTCGACGCCAATACCGTTACCTCCACTGCTGTAGCCATCGCGCTGTTCTCAAACGCCACCTGCACTCCTTCGTGAAAGAAAGAAATGCATTTTTTCCGTGTCAACCAAAACTCGGGATTTGCCTGCCTATTAGCGTACGCCAACAACTCCGACGCTCGGCCCAAGAGAAAATATGACACGGCGAGTCCTGACCACATGACGTGCCCCCCGTCTTCCATACTCACGACTGCCTGTCGCCCTTCCACAAGCATTGCCCACGTCAAGGGCAATCTAACATGTTTTTTTCGTTTGTAGACATACCGTTCACCCCTGCCTATCCCCTTTTCCACTGCGAGGATCATGCCATGCGACCAAGGTACTGTAGCTTCCATCCTGCGAACATCTTGTGAAAACGTTAGTCGCTGCTAAGTACCTTCTGACAGTCGATTGCCGGTTGTTGTGTACAAAAGAGCGACACGTCAAGAATTCGAACAGTTCGGTCAGCGCTTCATTGGGATCGGCGACCGTATGCAACCACAGCGCTTTACCCTGCGTTTTTCTCTCTTTCACCAAGGTGTTCCATTTTGCAAAGTAGTTTTCTGAGTACTCTGCCCTACCGAACCAAGCGCGAGCGTTTCGAATAATCTTGCCACCTCTTCCTTGTTTCCTCCTCTGGTGTTCCCTGTTCCTGTGATAACGTGCATGTATAGTGTGCATGCCATGAGTTGGGCGAGGCATGCATCAACACGAGCGCGCGAGTCAAGCAAGCTCTTCTGCTTCGATCATCATGAGCGTCCATAACATTCCGTCGTGTTTTGTGAGGATGTTCTTTGTCTGGAGTACACTATCAAAAATCCCCGACCCCGGCGGACCGAAGGATTGTTCGCGCCAGTCGCTGAAGTAGGTTAGCTCCCTGACCTTGTCTGCCAACATCTCCCTAGGCCACCGTGAAGTCCCGTCCACTAAAGTGTTCTGCACGCCTGGAATATGTTTTGCATTGTGATTCCATCCGCGTGCGAGTTCAAGGCGCCCCAGCATTCTCATGAGTAGGCAGGCGCTTTTTTTCTGTGGCCCCACCGCTTCGAGCCACCCACGATACGGCCACCATGTTATCGCCTCGCATCAGAATCGGGTCGCCTGCCGCGTATGGCCTGTCTCCTACCAATTCGAGCATCACCCACGCGGACACAACCATTCCCAATAACCCTAGGAGGTTGATTGTGATGGTACACGTCTCCTGAAGGTCGGCTTTCCATTTAAGTTCTGCAGTCAGCTCAGTCGGCAAGTCGTATCTGCAAAATACCTTTTCCTCAACGCAAAATCCTCCCACCGCCTCAACACAGGCGTCAGACAGATAGTGCCTTTAGTCGGGGCGTTGTTTCGCTGTGTAGCAGGGCGCGCTAAGCGCCTCTCCCTCTAGGAGCAGCTCGTGAACTATCGTGCACTTCCGAAAGAGGAGGTCCGCATGAAACTGTCTGCCAAGCTCTATCATGCGGTTCTGTTAGCGCTTGCGTTGTGTAATCCGGTCAGTCGCAACAGCCTTCATACAAAATACCTGTCCGCTCGCACTACGTACGTGAGGTTCCACAACTTCCCGGCCACGCTGAGAATATCCCTCGACGACGCTCGCCTTCTGCTCACAGGCCGCTGGTCAAGCAGCAGCATTTTGAATCGTTGGCTCTTTCTCGCGGAAACGAGATTCTCAGTGATGTGCGAACTGATAGTGCCCCTAACGCGTCAATCGTAGAGTCCCTGTTCGTACTCTTCTTCGGGGCTAAAATAGGCGACACCCCTTCTTCCCCCGGTCCGAATACGCGCACGTGATCCGACGCGAGGGAGTCCGATGTAATCAAGGCCGCCTTGCCATAGTCTGAATGATACACCCTGATTATAAAGTAGTCGTCTACGTACACGGTTGCGAAAATGTTTAGGTCGGAAATCTTTCCCCCGCTGTGCGCTCTGACTTTGGCGTCCAACGGAATCGGCGTGGGTGTACCCTCTTCCCATCGATCTACCACGTTAACTCTTTTAGAGCCGCAGTCCCGATGTGGGGACAAAGTACTTGAAATTTGAGTGGATTGTCCCCAAAATGAGACTGCAGTTCTAAAAGGGTTAACGTTGGCCATCATTTATATTCCTTCGTCTAATAGCTGAGTCGAATTATAAGTGGTATTGCAGTGCGCGTGTTCGGCCGCGGCAGACACGACGCCCCAGAAACCCGGCGATCCCGACCATCCGAAGGTTAATCGAAATCGATCACGACCAGATCTCCTACTGTGTAGCGAAAGTTGTGAGCTTGATCAGGTTCGATCCGCACGTTCCTGAAGGCGTCGGCGACATCGGTCTTACTCATCAGTATCCCCTCTACTGGGAACTTGTTTCTCAATGCCACGAGCGCGTCAAGAATACTTGGGCAGGGCGTGTGCGTACAGGCGATGGGGAACAGTGTCAGCGTCAGTATCTCCGTTAAGCCCACCTTTCCTCCCTCGGCGCTGCTCATCAAACGATAAATACGGTATGATCCTGACCTTGTGGGTGACTTCGCCCACTAACGGGGACACTCTTAGATTGGGGATTTCGTGCGCAGATGATTTCTGAATGACTAACATTTCTGTCGTCTTACCTCTTCGCTGATTTTTTTCCAGACCTCTGGAAAATGCTCGTTGACACTGGGGTGGTTTCCGTACTGTATTGCACGCTCTAGATCTGCGCCCGTCGCTGCTGCGTGTACAGGAACCCCTCCTGTGACTATCCTGACTAGCTCGTCCACTGCCCCGAACCTTTTCGTCTCCGAAGTACCGTCGTATGTATACGGGGTCTATCGGTGGTGCAACGACATAGCCTCCTATTGCCCGAGCTACGTCTCCCACGACGCCTCGCTTATCACGCATCACGGTTGCGCAAATGTTGGCGAGCGTATACAGCAGTCCTTCTCTTCCCCGGGCGTCAAGATCAACTTGATTCATGAGGTGAACTGTCTTGCTGTATTTGTACATGCGAATGCTGTTGAGCTCGAAACATCAACTCTCCCTCCTGCGTTCACTGGCCAAAGGGGTCCCCGTGCATGCATGACGCGACGGGGGGCGGAGGGGGGGGGTTGATTCTTGCGAGGCTGAGTGGCATAAGTTTTCTGACATTGGGAATCCACGTGCGTCCTTAATATGGCGAAGAGCGGGAGGGTGTGTCGAACATGCGAGGATGGCTGGTCGTACGCTTGTTCTCTCTGCCAAACTATGTTCGACGTCTGTGCTGCTGTGGGGACTTCTGCGTACTGAATGGGTGGGCGGCCCTCCTGATTTGAGCCTTTTGCAATATCGACACAGTATCGATTCGCGTGAAAGTGGGGTAATCTGGTCCTCTGCTCAAGCTGTTCTGTGCTGTGGTGTGAGCTTTCCGCGTCGCCGATACTGTCTCGGTCTCGGTCGAAAGGGGGGTAATCTGGCACTTTACTCACACCAAGCCTGCTGTACTGAACCTTCCGCAACCTCGGTACTGTCCCGATTCGCAATGAAGTGGGGTAATCTGGCCCTCTGTTTAGGCTGAAGTCCCTTTTATCAAGTACTCCCTTCTTCTGGGGTATCGCTGGTACATGCACGTCGCGAGGCTGGCAACCTGATTCATGAGGTGAACTGTCTTGCTGTATTTGTACATGAGAATGAACCATGCTGTTTGAGCTCAAGACATTAACTCTTCCTCCTGCGTTCACTGACCATAGGGGTCCCCGTGCATGCATGACGCGGCGGGGGGCGGAGAGCGGGAGGGTGGGAGGGTCAGATCTGCGAGGGTGGATAGGACGAGTGGCCTGGCTTGCTGCTGCACTACGCTCCTACGTGAATCACATTCTCTTCTTGCCGTACGATCTCTTGCCGGGGCGCTGTATCCAACGAACTGCTGCTTGATTCACTCCTTTTGTTTTTCGGTACCCGACTTTCACCCTGAAACAGGGCCGGCGAGCGTCTTGCGGCGCTGGCAGCGGCTGACCTCCCATGGCACCGTGAGCCCACGGGGCCAACAGGCCACCGGCGATAGGGCCTCCGGGAGGTTCGTGAACCCGCAGAAGAATAGGCTGAAGTTGTTGTTGTTGTTGTTGTCGTTGCTGCTGCTGCTGCTGCTGTTGCTTCTGCTGCTGCTACTTCTGCTGTTGATGTTGCTGCTGCTGCTATTGCTGCTGCTGCTGCTGCTGCTGCTGCTGCTGCTGCTGCTGCTGCTGCTGCTGCTGCTGCTGCTGCGGAGTCTACCAATTGTTATTTTCGATCAATTGTCTGGGCGCGCTACTCACGAGATTAGCTACGAGCTCTGGTTGTTGCCACCGCTGCCGTTTAAGCCCATGCAGCTAGCTCTAGTGACTAGACACTTTCGGCTGTCGTCTGATCTCGCCTCGTCTCACGATTCTGCAAGCTTCTTATAATTCCAAAACGCCTGCACAAACTCCACCTACCTACGGGAAGTTACATATTTGTTGGGCGATGAGAGACGAACTCTATGCGTTCGTACAAGGGGTATGAGCGATGAATCAATTCGTTGCGTCTCGTCAAATCGTTTCCTTTTCAGCAGAGTTGCGGTGAAAACGAGGTCGGCTCGCATACGCACACCTCCAAAGGTCGTGCGAGTTCCGCTACACACCCCAGTACCAGTTATTTCGGGTATAGATACTCGGGGTATATGTATACGTATGTTTTGTCAAATTTTCGTACTTTTGCCAACTTTTCTCTTCTTACAAAGCACGTTCTGGCGAAACACCAAATGCTCGGGCACGGAAACCCGCCCGGACACATTGGTCGAGGTCTCGGTGCGATCTGTGCTCTCTGGAGCGCGTGGCGAGCGCTCAAAGTTTTTTTCCCCGGCGGGAGTGGATAAGACGAGTTCCCTGGTTTCAATACGAGAGGCCTTTTTTGTACGAGTACGTACCTCTGAAATGTCGTCATTTTTTTTGTCCTTCATGTACTCGTGGTATCTACCGGTACGTTTTTTTGCGTCCGAACTCAACACACAACAGACAACAGACAACCAAATACAGCAGCAGAGCAGAGAGCGTGGTTAACCCCAGCTTCATACTCGTACAGCACTGCAACCCTGCCTTCCAGCAGCAGCAGCAGCACAGTGATCAGTCACGGGCACGTGTGGCAGGTCTACATGCTGCTGAATTATTGCTGTGGCTATCTGCATTTTTTCTGACCCGAAATCGATAATTCCGCAACAACACCCCTCTCTCCCTATGCTTCTTCTACGTATTGCTGTGTGTGATCCAACACTGTCACTGCTCCGGCCGTTCTCGACACGGTGCGCCAACAGCAGGAGGTAGCGTACTATGCACATGTGGCAGATCCGCATTGTACTCTGGGTACTACAGCAAGCAGTGGTGTGTGTTGTTGTTGTCTTCGGCATTTGGCCTATGCACGTACCTGCTGCATGCAGTGGTGTGTGACCGGCATTTTTTACTCCGTACCGATCATCCAAATCGCACCAAATCATTCCTACAGGCATCGCATACAGCGTACCGCAGCATTCGAACAAAAAATACTCAAAGTTACGGACTGCTGTGTGCCCTACACTGCTGACCGATCCTAGAGCCAGTCGAAAGAGCACCCGTACACGTTCCTTTGTCGCAGGACGCGTATCTTATTATGCTGTCGTATCATGTCACATGGCTTTTTAAAGCATTACTGCTGTGCGTACATACAGTTATATCCTGCGATATGTTTTAGGTAGAGTCAAAACACACAACCTGTCAGTGTGTGAGCACTGCTGTATGTAGCGTATGATCGACGATAAATACGCTTGATAATTACCAGGTATAATTTTTTCGTTACTTCAGTACCAAGGTTCGATTCGGACTATCCTTGCTCTTTTTATCCCCTCAAATTTCCACCACAACAGTGTGTGTGTTCTTCAGTACATTTTATTACTCGTAGTATCATACGACAAATAAACCGATCTGATGCACGTGGAGACTACCACAACCAACATATCCCTCCACCAGATCCACCAGAAAAACAACCACTCCCCCCTGAGAAGCATCTACCAAAAACGCGCTGTCCACTTCCACCTTGCTTTTCTGACCTGCTATTTACGCGTATGATACACTTAACCTACAAGTTGGGTGTTTTCACGCAATACCACGGAGTTTGGGCGCACATACGCTTGGCGTGCGTTCATACACCCCAACCTTTCACAGTTTAGATAGTTGTGCTCCCAATATAATGCCTGGGACTAAATCAAAGTATGTTCGAGACAATACTGTAGGTACTACTTCGTGCACTCGCAGTATTCCGGGCTGTCACTGCAGCAGAAGAGGATAGATACTGCGAGTATCTGTGTAGTATTTCGAGCTTCTGTACTGCTACTACTCTCTACTACTGAGGATACTATTCTGCGGATACTTTCGGGCTCGCACTAATTCGGGATTCGATTCGAGGTTCTGCACTTCAGATATTTTCTGTACTCCAAGTATTTCGTGTTCCAATACTACTGCGGGTACATATTTTGGCCTGTATTCTCGAGCTTCCGCACTGTTCATACTCTCAGCACTCTCAGTAGTTGGGCCTTCTCAGTACTCACTATCTATTGGCCTCCGTACTGCTCATACTCTCAGTATAATACTCTCAGTAGTTGGGCATTCTCAGTACTCACTATATACTGGCCTCCAGTACTTCAATACTCTCAGTACTCGGAAAACGAGTTATTCTCGAGCATCTTCTACTCTATGTGTAGCAGCGCTACGGGATCCAGGAGTCGCCCAGGGGGGCGACAGGGTATTCTGTGATGTACGTCGACTGACCTGACCAGTGGCGCACGGAGGGTGCGTCGTGTAAGGCAGCGGTAAAGCCGTAGGATGGCTCGTTGTCATATCGATGTAGGTATACAATGGAGAGTCCCCGGCGGGGGAGGCATTTGTCTGGGTCATGGAAACCCCGTATCGGCTGTAGTGGTCGATACGGGTGCTCTGTGGCCCTACCTGGGGTTTAGTCAATCCCACCAAAGAACGAAAGAAACAAGTCAAACCATATCCTGTTCACACACAGTCCATGATCATCGCCTATCACGTGCCTGTCTGTTAATCACACATCGCACCTGCTGAGCAATACCAACACTCAACTCTCGTGGCGTCTGGCCATCTCGTGGCCAGAGAGGATTCAGGAGCGAGGAACGGAGGGAATCCCCGGAAGGACTCTCTCAACGAACGACAACAGCTGGCTATCGAGGTGAGACCGAGCCGATAGCGGCACACAAGAGGGAGGCAGCTGTAACATGGTGAACCCAGGGAGATGGGCGTGGCTCGGGGAGCACAGTGGTGGTACCCGGGAACACCGTTACAATGCAAGGTGGTCAACCGGTCTAAAGCGTCGTTAACCCTCAAACGAGGCGGGGTGGTGGCCCGGATCTACGCAGTCAACACGAGCGACAAAGAGCGCATGAGGATGCTGTGCGACCCCGCCTATCCGGCAGGGCCAGACACGACAGGGGCGGGAGGTGGTAACTACGCTTCGAGGGCCTTCGTGCGATCGGTCGAACACAGTGGAAGGGGGGGGGAGTCGATGGTGAGTTCGAGGGGGCAGGGGTGGCTGCGAGCGGCCAACCCCGCGAGCAGCGCAACGCCCCCCATGAAAGTCGCGGGATCGTGCGAGCTTCCGCTGGTGTTTCGACCGGAAAACAGGGTGTGAAAGGTGTTAGTAGGAGTGGTACAAGACCTCCCATACGGGCTAATCATAGGGGCGGTGTTCTTGAGGAAAAACGGAAGCGTTACCAGCTTCGTCTACGGTCTAAAGCGTCGTTCACCCTCAAACGAGGCGGGGTGGTGGCCCGGATCTACGCAGTCAACACGAGCGACAAAGAGCGCATGAGGATGCTGTGCGACCCCGCCTATCCGGCGGGGCCAGACACGACAGGGGCTGGAGGCGGAGTCGACAGTTCGGCCCAGTCGGCACAGCGCACTTCGCCGGGGGGGGAGAGTGGAAGTGCGGACGAGGTGGACTTGTCACAGGCCAACATAGCTCAGACAAACACCGCTGTGAAAGGCGCCCTCATGAGGTTACTGGAGAAGTACCGCCCGGTGTTCCCGGCAAACCCAAAGGTGGTCCCGGCTTGCAATCGGGCCAAACTGCAGCTGCCCTTAGTGAACAGCAATTGCACACCTCACGCAGCGAAGCAAAGAAGGTACTCCCCGGAGGAGACCGCAATGATATAAAGCGAGATAACGAAACTGAAGGAGGCAGGAGCGATCCGGAGATCACGTTCGGCATAGGGCGGCCAACTGCGTCGTCGTGATGAAAAAGGACGGAACGGCGAGGGTTTGTCAGGACTTTAGAGTGCTGAACAGCTCGACGATATCGCACAGCGGGGGGCTAGGTAACATAGGCAGCATCTTCGACGGTATGAGGGGGTCAACGTGCTTTACGTACATCGATCTGGCTTCAGGGTTCACGGAGCTCGAGATGGCCGAGGAAGACAAGCACAAGACTGCCTTTCGAGACGCGCATGGGGAGCTGTGGGAATTCAACCGGTGTGGTTTCGGACTGAAGACCATCCCGTCAGGCTTTGCAGCATACGTAGGAGAGGGCCTGGACCCGTTGAAGGGGAAGGGGGTCGAGCACTGGTTGGACGATATCCTCATCCACACCAAATCAGTGGACGGGCACGTGGAGCTGCTGGACAAGGTGCTCGAGAGACTCCTGCGGTTTGGTCTTTCGGTGAATTTGCCCAAGTTGATATGGTGCGCGCCTCAGCAGGAGTTCGTCGGCATGGTGGTCGGCAGGCTGGGCGTCCAACCCTCGGAAACGAAGATCAAAGCGGTGGCCAAACTCTCCCGAGCCAACACGGTCGAAGAGGTGAGGGCGCTCTTAGGGATGGGCAGCTACCTCAGGAAGTTCGTGAAGGGATACAGCTCGATCGTGGCGCCAATCTCGAATCTTCTCCGGGATAAACGGTTCGCGTCGAAGGGGGCCGGGAAGGTCTTGGTGCCATGGGGGGAGGAGCAGGATAAGGCTCTGGCGGCGCTGATAGAGGTGCTCACGTCACCACCTATCCTGGCGCTGCCGAATAGGGAAGCACCGTTTCATCTGCACACGGACGTCAGTGAACTCGGCGCGGGAGCCGCGCTCACGCAAGTCGTCAGGGGCACCGAGCGAGCGATCGGGTTCGCGAGCCACCGATGGTCGAAGGCGGACGCCAAAAGGTCAGCAACGGAAAGAGAGGTCATGGCGGTGTTATGGGCGATGCAACAGCACCGACCGTACTTGTGGGGGAGGAAATTCTCCCTCATTACGGACTGCTCCGCGCTCCTCCGGCTGTTCAAGAGCCAGACCCTCTCCGCGAAGCTTCATCGGTGGGCGCTCAGACTGATGGAATATGACATGATCTTACTGTGGAGGCCGGGAGCACAGCACCGCCTCCCGGACGCTCTATCGCGGTTGCCGATCGCAGACGCGCCAGGGGCGGATGTCGACGACTCGTTTCCGGATGACTCGTCCACCCGGACCACGTACAGGGGTCCCCAGGGACCCGTGCTCGACGGGATACTGCTCAGCGAGCTGGGAGTGGAGGGGGTGGACACACCCACAGGAAAGGACGCCGGGGTAATGGCCAGCGTGACATTCACGCCGGGCGGAGCCGTAGGGGGGGCCGGCAAGACGAGGGAGGCTGCGGACGCAGAGCAGCCAGAAACGATCCATGCGGAGGTTACGGCGGTAGTAGAGGAGGCCCCGGGTGAGTGGGAGGCTCCGCTAGAGGGGTTGTACGCTTTGCTCGGAGGTGACCACACACACCCGCAGGTGACGCCGGCAATAACCCGATCAAAGGCGGGGACCAGGGCACTACGGGTGGCGGAGCAGCGGGCGCCAGCGACTGCAGCGGGGCCGGCCGCGTCCGAGGCGCCGGGCTGGCGACAGCCGCCGCCGTCCCCGCTTAGCCCACCTGGGAGGGCAACGCCCTTGCCTAGCCCACCTCGGGGAACAACGCCCTCGCCGACGGTTGTGCCGACGCCACGGCCGGGGAAACAGGCGACGAGTGCAGAGCACCCAGGGCCGCATGCTCCCATGATAAGCCGCGTAGCGGATGCGCTCCGCAACCCGCCCAGGTTAGCCCAGAACCAGAGGCAGGACGCCCGGCTAGGCCCGGTCGGGGGTAGGTTGCGATGAGACGGTGACAGGCAGACACCGAAAGGAACGGCCAATTACATACTCGACGACAACGACTTGCTCTGGAATGCACCCCCTGGTGGGGAGCCGAAGTTGGCCATTCCGAGGGCGCTGGTACCAGGGGTGCTGGCATTGGTTCACAACACCTACGGCCACCCGGGGGTGGCACGGACCCTTCTGTTGACCAGAGCCAAGTACTGGTGGCAGTCAATGGCTCGGGATGTCAGGGAATACGTGCTATCCTGTGGGTGTAGACGGAGGAAACGGGCCTGGAGCCAACGAGTGGCGATGATGCCAGCGCGGCTGCTCTGGCCGTGGGAAGTGCTCGAGATGGACCTGCAGGGCATGAAGAAGGTCTCCAGCGCCGGAAACAGGTACTTGTTGGTAGTGGTGGATAGAGCCAGCAGGTTCCTCTTCGCGTACCCGTTAGGGTCCAAGGATTCTGTAGGCGTAGCGAGGAAGCTCTTGGAGCTCATGCTTACGTTCGGGGTGCTGAGGTCGGTCAGGAGCGATGCAGGGGGGGGGTTCACGGCCGAGGTAGTCGCTCACCTGTGCCAGTGGCTGAAAGTTCCGCTTGATTACAGACCCGCGGACCACCCCCGCAGTCAAGGGACCGTGGAAAGGATGGGGGGATGGATCCACGAGGTGATAGCGGAGCTGTGCAAGAGCTGGCCAGGGCGGTGGGACGAACACGTCGAGGCAGCATGTTGGATACAACGCACGACGCCCGACCCGCGCTTACCCTTGGGAGGAACGCCGTTTCGAATCCTGTTCGGCCGCGACGCGCGTACGAACCTCGACGATCTCACCCTTGTACTCGACGACGACTCCTTCCGCTCGGGACTCGACAATTTCGTGGCAGAGAGGCAGCAGACGTTCCGGGAGCGGAGGGGGATACTCGAGAGGCGGCAGGAGGAAAAGAATCGCCGAAGGGCGCGGCACAATGCGGCAATTAAGAGGGGTTCCTCGGGTCAGCAGACGGGGGTGGGAGACAGGGTCTTGATCAAAGAGGCGGCTAGCAAGCTCGGAATATAAGGCATTCACGCCAAGCTGGCGCACGAGCACTGGACCCGGCCATGGCGAATCACCGCCATCGAGCAGCCGGGGTTGAGTTATCAAGCGACGAGGAGCGGCCGCCGGATCAGGGGAAGGGTGGCATCGGCAGCTAACATCAAGGTCTTTCATGAGCGGCCGGAGCACATGAGGCACGACTTCGAGGACGAATTCGCGCACCTGGCCTGGGGGGCGGATTTGGAACTGGGCAGCACCTCGACGGTGGCAGTGCCGCTGTACACCTTGACGGATTGAAAGGCAGTGGGGGATCCAGGGGGTGCGTGGGACTGGCACTACAAGGGCCGGTACCAAAGCGGAGCTGAGTCGGAGTGGCTCGAAGAAGAGGAGATCCGGGACAGCTTCACACCGTTGCAACTGGACGTTTTCCACGCCCTATGGGAGACGTACAAGGACCCCGGCTGTCGGCCGCCGCCGGAGCCGGCACCACCGAAGGGGAAGCAAGACACCGAGGCGCGTACACGGGCGCTACAGGACTTTCCAGTTGGTACGCAGGTGGGGCGGCCTTTTGAAGGGACTGACGGAGTAAGCAGAGTGGCCGTGGGTCAGGTGTATGACTTCCAGGTACCATACTTGCGGGTAAGGTACCCAGACGGGGACTGGGAGGAGCTTACCCGTCGTGAAATGGACGCCGCGGTTCTGGAACGACAAAGCAACCCTTCCCAGGGCGGACCCTCCACTGCGGCAGCGAACATCCGGCCGAGGAGAAGCTAGTGAGGCGTCGAGCGGACAAGGATGGACGCGGAGGCCGGTTCGTCGGGGAAATGGCGGAGGAGGTGCTCACGCTGTTACCGGGTAGTGGCCGGGATACCCGCTGTGCGCCGACGATAGTTATACGTCGGGAAGGGGGGGTGTTGCAGCGCTACGGGCTCCAGGAGTCGCCCAGGGGGGCGACAGGGTATTCTGTGATGTATGTCGACTGACCTGACCAGTGGCGCACGGAGGGTGCATCGTGTAAGGCAGCGGTAAAGCCGTAGGATGGCTCGTTGTCATATCGATGTAGGTATACAATGGAGTGTCCCCGGCGGGGGAGGCCATTGTCTGGGTCATGGAAACCCCGTATCGGCTGTAGTGGTCGATACGGGTGCTCTGTGGCCCTACCTGGGGTTTAGTCAATCCCACCAAAGAACGAAAGAAACAAGTCAAACCATATCCTGTTCACACACCGTCCATGATCATCGCCTATCACGTGCCTGTCTGTTAATCACACATCGCACCTGCTGAGCAATACCAACACTCAACTCTCGTGGTGTCTGGCCACCCCGTGGCCAGAGAGGATTCAGGAGCGAGGAACGGAGGAAATCCCCAGAAGGACTCTCTCAACGAACGACAACAGCTGGCTATCGAGGTGAGACCGAGCCGATGGCGGCACACAAGAGGGAGGCAGCTGTAACATATGTCCGTGAAGATTTGTTTTTGCCCAGAGCGCCGAAAAACATGTTTTTTTAGAGACGAATGGAAGTATTTTGTATGTGCTGGATTTACTCAGCCGGTCACAAAGTAATGTAACTCAACCCCGACCTCACGCAATTTTTTAAAAATACGTTTATGCCGCAAACAACGAAATGATCGCCGCGAGTCATATGTTCAGGATCAGTATCCACTTACCTGTATACCCTTTCTTATATTATTGTATGTATTAATAGTAGTAAATTAATATTATCGCAGACTATTTCCACTAACATGTCATTTTTTATTTATTATATATATTTTTTTGCTCATCCCATTTATTATCTTCGCACATTTTATTCTCTCTCTCCTTCCAACTCGTAACTCAGATCCGGGGTCACATAACAGGCTCTTCTTCCCCCTTCCCGCTACAGTACGTGCCTTCATTTTTTATCGCGAGAAGATTTCAGCCTTTTCTTCCCTCGTCGACTCGCATCGAATTGTGCCTACCCACGCTGCAAGGCGCTCTCAACAATTGAATCCTTTTGATATTTATTTTCGCAAATAAAGTCAAAGGTCCGACCCACCTGGGGCTCGAACCCAGGACTCAAACACAAGTGAATTCGAGGTTAACCCCTTGAACCACCGGGGCGACCGGCTTATGTCTTCAAAAATAAGTATGTGTTTTCTCCACATGATGAGTGGATGGAGTTAGTTCTCAACAGGCAGTGTTAGTTCTCAACAGGTGTACAGGTAATTCATACGAGCATTACTTCATCTTGCGCAACTCCCCTAGGCACTCCCCGGAGGGGAACCTCGTACTCAATATAGTTTCCATTTTTAGATACTCCGGGTACATAGTGCTTTTCATCTGGATACCCGCAGGTATTCTGTTATTATCAGTTTCAAGTACTCCAGGTATACTCAGTGCTTTTGGTTCGAGAGAGGGGGAGAGAGAGGGCTGTGCGAAATTTGGTCTGGGAGAGAAAAGGGAAGAAGGAGGGATAGCGTTGGTTTGTGTGTGGTTGGTTGAGCGCTACAGCAGAGAGAAAGCGAACGAAGTAGTCAAAAATTAGCCTAATCATGGGCATCACGCAGATGCTTCCTGCCCGTCTTCGTCGGGAGAGTAGCCCCTGGCTTGCTATAACATTTGCCTGCACGCCCTTTCTGAGAAGGGCGTGCCTTACGAGGTATTTCGAGCCTTACGAGCCTTCCTGGGTTAGGGGCATTGACGCATATATTTATTTATTTTTTGCCAAAATAGCAAGTTTGTGGAAATGTGGACTTGCCAAAAAAGCAAAAAACGTTTTTAGGGTATTTCCGTTCTGCTTCATTGGCAAGTTTGCGGAAAGTTTGCTATTTTATTTGCTATTATAGCTTGAGAACGCCAACGCAAGGTTGTACAAACCAGACCACCCCAGGACTATTACGGGGGACCATAGTTAATAGGACCAAATATTGTTAGTAGAGATGGTTAAATATATAGGTTTTTATGTACACCACAGGTCCTATTAACTATGGTCCCCCGTAATAGGGTTGCACCGCGTCTGACTGAGAACCGGGTACCCGGTGGCGGGTACGCGGAACCGTTGGAACCGGAACCGTCCCGGTCCAACTCACGGAACCGCGGGTATTTGTACCCCGGGTACCCGTCAACTATGCTGTACGGAGGCCCCAAGACTGGGGTATACGTTGATTTACACTCCAGCGGCTGTGCCTCTAGACTCTCGCCTCTCGCCCCTGCAGACTACAGACCGAGAATAGAGAATACCCGTATTAATACCTGCCTTGTCTACCACGCCACCGTTCCAAAGCTACAAGTTTAGCAAATATTGTATGGTAACCCGGGTACCCGGGTACCCGGGTACCCGTGTCCGGCTTACCACGCCGCCGCTCAAACGCAGAAAGGGGAGCAAATAGTGTATGGTAACCCGGGTACCCGGGTACCCCCGGTTCCGCCTCAACCGCCCCCCACCCGGTCGGGTACCCGGTTCCAAATGTTGAGGCCGGGGTGCCACTCTACCCACGACGCTCCACGCTAGACTCGCTCAGACTTGTGAAATAGAGGGAGATACGAAGGATACCCGGTGGGATTGATCACAGCGATGATAGGGCTGGCGACACTGGATGTGAGCCCCGTGTGGATGGGGCATGGGTATCGTTTTGTGCGGGGGCTAAAACAGAATCACAAACAGCAGCCGTCCCAACTTTTCCCAGCCGTCCCAGCTTATCCCAGGGGATTTTGGCCAGGCTGGAAGAACTGCCGACCTCTGAGGTACGTGGGCTGCGCCTGGAGTCCTTTCTGCGGCAGCGTTTACTCCTATAGAGCGTGTCGGCGTGCCGTCGGCTACCTATTGGTTGTGATCGGAGATCGACATGGATCTATCGTAGACTACTGAGATGTTATACATGGATGATGGCTTTTATGATGTGGCCAAGAGGGGCCGTGGGCATTAGTGGTAGGAAGTATGTTTCGCCGCGTTTGTGTGCTGGTACGATGTCGTGGAAACATCTATCATTTCTGTCTGTGTCTTTGTACCAAATAATAGACATCTGTGTGTTTTCGTGTGAGCTACGTGAGCTCCTCTTTATCGTCCTCGCCGGATACCTGTCCGAGCTTGAGGCCATTCCAACACGTTATTACGGGGGAGCATAGTTAATAGGACCAAATGTTGTTGGTAAAAGCAGTTAAATAGATACCTGGTAGCTTTTTTATGTATACCATAAGTCCTACCAGGTATTAACTATGGTCCCTCGTTATAGCGTATGGCAGAAGAAGTCTCTGGCTTGCGCAGTTACCGGTCAGCCCAGTGCTGGTTGGACGTTCATGAAATATATGTGTGGCGATAGTGGTTATGGTGATTTGATACGAGAGACCAGAGAGGAAGTGGCTGCGGGTCATCTCGGGCCTCGGGAAGCGTTGTTGAGGGTGGGAAAATGGAAGACGGTGCAGCTGATGGGGATCATGGATAGGCTGTGCATTCCGAGAGACTTGATCTGGTGCGCCACATCGTGGCCGTTGAAGAAGCTCGGACCGCGTGGAACGGCAGGGCTGTCATGTTCACGAGGGCACGGGCCCGGCTCCGGCTCAAAGAAGTGGATTTCCGGATTTCTTCTGCGCAGCTGACGTTGAAGCAGAGGCAAGAGGAGATACACCCTCTACAGCAGTCACGACACTGGTCGACCCGCTTTCAGCTGGAGGCAGAGGCATCGCTGGCGAGCAGCAGCAACGTCAGCTGCTGCCGCCGCCGCCGACTGCACGGCCGAGGCCGACCGAAAATGATGGGGCGGCAAGATAGGTGATAGGAGATGAAGTGATTAATGAGGTTAAGGTGAGGTGCAACGTGAAGTGATATATGAGGAGGTGAAGGTGCAAGCGGAGAACGAAGGCACCGAGGAGCAGATTCAGCAGCCACGTCTGCAAGGGCAGGAGCAGGACCAAGTGGGTCCGCTACGCGCTTGCGACGATCGCGCCGAAGCGCAACAGCAGCAGCAGCAGCAGCAGCAGCAGCAGCAGCGGCAGCAGTACCAAGTGGGTCCGGTAATCGACAGCGACGATCGCGCCGAAGCGCAACAGCAGCAGCAGCATCAGCAGGACCAAGTGGGTCCGATACGCGCTTGCGACGATCGCACCGAAAAACAACAGCGACAGCGGCAGCGGAGTCAGGAGGGCTTGGTTAGCGCTGGAGGTGACAACCCTGGCAACCAACAACCAGTACAAGGCGGAGTGGACGGGGTGGAGGAGGTGAAGGGGGTGGAGAGGGTGGAGGAGGTCGAGAGGGTGGGGGAGGTGAAGGAGAGTGGGGGGCTGGTAGTGGGAGAGGAGCAGCAAGGTGGTGGTGGGGCGAAGAACGCTGGAGGGCGCTGGAACAGGCGTGGAGAAGGCTTCCCTCCTTTTGCACCAGACTAAAACAGGTTTCGTTGGCCTACCCGCAATTCTCGTGATGCGAATCATGTTTACTGCTCTGTTGTAGGTCACGATATCTTTGGTATGACCGGTACGTACGCCGTGGATGCCTATCTCAGGGGCGGGGTCGATCGACCAGCAGCGAGCGGCACTAGAATCAACGCCGTCGCCACCACCTCCACAACCACCAATCTCCACCTACCTCCACAACTACCAGTAACACAGCGCACGCACAATAATAAGAACAGCCACCATGAGCTGGCACCGCAACAAGAGCACTTGGGGCAGGGGTGGGAAGAAATCAGAAACAAAACGTCGCTCGCCCGTGTAGTGGTAGCACGTCTCGGAGGTTTTGTGGGCCGCGGGTCGAGAAGAAAAACGTCTGCGTCGGGCCGGCCCCGTTCGAGCAACCAGCAGTGCGGGAAAGTCTTCACGTACAACCGCGCCGACCTTGCAGCAGGAAAGAAGAAATATATATTCACCAAGGTTGTGTTCGGTAAGGTACATACCGAGGCGTACCAGCGGTAGTATACCTCCGGTATACCGGTACCGAGAATATCGGTACGTTCGGTATGATGTTCGTACCCGTACCGAGGACTTCGGCACCTTCGGTACCTTCGGTACGATGTCCGTACCGCTACCGAGATTTTCGGTACGTTCGGTACGATGTCCATACCGGTACCGGTGGTACCGGTACGATAATCCGTACCGGTACCGAGAAGTTCGGTACGTTCGGTACGATGTCCATACCGGTACCGAGAACTTCGGTGCGTTCGGCACGATGTCCATACCGGTACCGAGACGTTTGGTACATTCGGTACGATGTTCATACCGTTACCGAGCGTATACCGGTACCGAGCTTACCGGTACTGGGCTGATCGGGAAGGTAGGCATCGTATTCACCCGGGACCGCCACACACACAGCACCACCAGCACAGCAGTACCCTCTTCGCTCGGTACAGCTGGTGGTGCGTACCAGCCGCCCTCATGACACGATATATTTGGGCATTTTCCTGGTTCCTCGTTGCGTGGGTGCACAAGTTCCAAGTGGTCCGTTCGGTACTACTTGTGTTATGAGGCTTAGATTGGGTAGGCGATTGGTTAGCCTTTTACCTTAAGCCAGACGGACTAAGGCCTTCACAAATGGCGACGGCGGCAGAACATGGGTCGTTGGTCGTGAATTCGAATCTCACATCCACCATGAAATCGCTTTTTCAAAGATCAAGTGCGTTTCCTCATGTCAAGAACCTGAAAAATGCTCCTGGATCCCCAGAAATTGGAACCGCGTGTGGTGGCGCGTTGACCCGTCAAAATCCGGTCCGTTCCAGGGGGGGAGAGTGTTATGAGGCTTAGATAGGGTGGGCGATTGGTTAACCTTTTACCTTTAGCCCAACGGACTAAGACCTTTACACTTGCACCTTTACTCCAGTTGGACTCAGGAGTACTTTTAAGTTTTAGGATTTGTTGGCCGTTCCTTTTTTGATTTTGCAACAGGAAAGTTTGTAGCTTGGAATTGAAATTCAAAAATTCGTATCTTGAATTTTCGAACACAACCTTGGAAATTGAAATCGGTTGTCGTTATTGTTTGAATTTGAATTTGCTGGTCTCTCCTGTGTTCGACTTTCAATGGGGAGAGTCTCGGATTTACTCCGTATAATATCATTTTTAATTTAATTTTTGCTTGGTTTCATTCAAAGGTTTCATTGTTGCACGCACGCACACATACAAACATTTTTGTTTTTCCACGTGCATTTTGAAATTGACTTTTTGGACGGGCAATATGAGAGACGCTCCGCACACACGCCGCTGGTATCGCCGGTTTCACCGGTACCGGTATGGGCTTCCGTACCATACCGAGAAGCTCGGTACATTCGGTACGGTGTCTTTACCGTTACCGAGAAGTTCGGTACGTTCGGTACGAAATTCGTACCGGTACCGGTAGTGCCGGTACGATACTTCGTACCGGTACCGGTGGTGCCGGTACGATAATTCGTACCGGTACCGAGAAGTTCGGTACGTTCGGTATGATATCCGTACCGGTACCGAGAAGCTCGGTACCTTCGATATGATGTCCATACCGGTACCGAGAAGCTCGGTACGTTCGGTACGATGTCCGTACCGGTACCGAGCATACCCTTACCTTACCGAACACAACCATCATATTTACCGTCCCGTTCAGCGGAGGAGAAAAAAAAATACCGTCCCGCCCCGTCAAAGGAAAATTTAGTTACCGTCCCGTCCCGGCGTGGAGGAAAATATTTAACGTCCCGCCCCGCCGAGGGAAAATAAAATATTTACCGCCCCGTCCCGCAGACGAAAAAAATATTTACTGTCCCGTCCCGCCGACAAAAGAAATAATTACCGTCCTGTCCCACCGGAGGGAAAAATAATTACCGTCCCGTCCCGTCGTGAAAATATGTCCCGTTGAATTCTACCGTCCCGCCCGTCGAGATATTGTGCACCCGCTGTCCCGTCCCTTCCCGCCAACTTGTTCTGCCTTTGTTTTACCGTCCCGTCCCGTCCCGTTGTCATTTTTGTCCCCGCCAAACAACAAAAATCTGCCCCGTCCCGTCCCGCCACGATTCTCAGTCACTGCTGTGATAAGCCTTGCAAATATTGCACCATATATATGTATGTGCAGTGTTTCACGGTGTTTCGCGATAGAAGGTTTCGGCAACTTTATGGAAAATTTGTCTTGCCAAAATAGCAAGTTTTTTGCTGTTTCATTCGGTACTTAGAAACGATCCTTAGCCCCTTTAGAACCGCAATCCTGTTTTGGAGACAAACGACTTGACATTTGAGTAGTTTGTCCCCAAAAAAAGCGGACTGCGGTTCTAAAAGACCATTCATTGCCTGACCCTGAAGAAGGTCTCTCGCGGGCTCCAAGGACCGGTCCTAACGGGTACAAAATGAACGAAATAAAAAAACGAAGAGCAGAACTAAAAGGAGGACCTTTAACAATCTGGGAGAAGGGATCTTTAGGTTGGTAGGCTGTTCGGGTGTTTTGGTTCCTGTTGGGATCAAGGTACGGGCGAAGACCCAACTCAACCCCTGACTCTAACCCCAACCCTAACCCTAACCCTAACCCTGGCCCCAAACGGCAGCCAAAACGGGCCAAAACTCGCGATAAACGCGGCTACGCCGAGTTTGCATCGAACCAGGAAATTTCTCAGTTGCGGACGACGATTCCGAAGTGCAGACCACGCTACGCATTTTTCAAGTAAAAAACAACCCTAAAGATCCCTTTTCCCAAACTGCTAAACCTACTCACTAAAAGAGCACGTGAATTTTACAGGTCAAATTATTCAAATTAGAAGTAGAGATCCAGATACTTCCGTTTTCACATTTCCTTTTTGTTAACCCTTTTAGAACTGCAGTCTCGTTTTGGGGACAATTGGGGACAAGTTACTTGATATTTGAGTGGTTTGTCCCCAAAACGGGACTGGGGTTCTAAAGGGGTTAAGTCCTTAAAAAACAACGAAACGAGTGCCAAACAAACAAAATATGGGATACCCAGGGTGGAAGAGGAGCATAGGAAGAGCTCGGACCGTTGGGATGGAGTTCCGATAAAGTTTGTACGACCGGTTGGCAAGCACACGATGGCCGATTTACGGCATGTGGCTGCCACGCCGCTTGTCTGCTGACCGCGCGAGCACATATATGGGTAGGGGATCACCATGAGGTGCTCTCGAAAGAAACCGGGGGATCAGAAAGTAGTGGCTGTGGCAGTAACGTTTTCGACAGTGAGTCCCGCTCAACATTCAAACGTCTGCTATGTATGTGTGTTCTTCACATTAAACCGTTCTTTCTACCCGTCGACATCCAGCACAACCAGTGTCCGTGCCGATTCTTCAATCCTAGAAGAGATACAAGTTCTGTGGTCACAAAGCTACCCCACAGAGATACTACGTTTCCACGTGTGCAGTATGCACTGCAGTGGGCAATGCAAAGCCATGTCATCATACTAGATACGACAGGCACGACATACGCAATCTATGAAATAGTGAAACGACAAGAAATATTCAAAGAGAAAACAAAAACAAGGTAGACAAATCGAAAGAGAAAATGAAAAAAATTAAAGCAAAATCTAGGAGAAACAATCGGTCGTGCCCCTCCCCCCGCAGGCGAGGTGGCCAACACTTGAAAAAAAACGAGCTGGAAAAAATAAAGAAAAAATATATAAATACGAAAAAAACACCACTGTTTGTAAACAGAGTAAGACAAAGAACCAAGGTAAAAAGTAATAAGGAAAAATAACAAAGGGGAAATAACAGGCAGACCAAAGCCCAAAGCACCCTTCAGGTGGCGGCAGCAGTTTGTGGTACGAGTAGTATAGCCAGGTTCTCCCTGCTAATCCGCCTCTGCTATGGAGCAGCGTTGGCCGATACACAAGTTCTAGAGCACTCCGGAGGGAGCGGGTTGGACCACGAGAACCGCCTCCTGTGGAGGGGGCCTCACGTGTGCGAGTAGTGTCTAACCACCGTCGCTGTCGAGCGCGACCGCCGGGAATCACATGCTTTGGCGGTTGAGTCAATCTGAACATTTCCACCGCGTAAAAACGACTCGGCTTCTTTTTAGTGTTTCTTTTTTGTTTCTTTTTTTTTCTCGTTAGGACTCAACCTGCTCGTTTAGTTCGCCTTTTATCTCATTTTTTACCGCCGTCAACCCTGTTAGAACCGCAGTCCCGTTTTGGCAACAAACTACTTGAAATTTGACTCGTTTGTCCCCAAAACGGGACTCTAGTACTACGACGAGTAGAAAGAATGGTTGAGTATGAATAACACACACGCGCTCATGGTTAGAGGGACGGACAAAGAAAAAGAAGTACAAAATATCATGGGAAGATGGTGGTGCACAGGGCACTTAATCACGTGATCAGGAGAGGAACAAAAACCTCACACTGGCGAACTATTTGAACATTGAGTTGTTTGTCCCCAAAAGCCGGTCGCCCCGGTGGTTCAAGTGGTTAACCTCGACTTCTACTTGTTTGAGTCCTGGGTTCGAGCCCCAGGTGGGTCGGACTTTGACTAAATTTGCAAAAATAAAAAAGGATTCAATTGTTGAGAGCGCCTTGCAGCGTGGGTACGCACAATTCGATGCGAGTCGACGAGGGAAGAAAAGGCTGAAATCTTCTCGCGATAAAAATGAAGGCACGTACCGTAGCGGGAAGGGGGGAGAAGAGCCTGCTATGTGACCCCGGATCTGAGTTACGAGTTGGAAGGAGAGAGAAGAAGATGTGCGAAGATAATGAAAGGGATGAAAAAAAAAAAAAAAACAAACAAACAAACAAAAACAAAAACGGGACTGCGGTTCTAAAAGAGTTAATCACGTGATCAGGAGAGGAACAAAGGCCTCACACTGGAAGGACCGCGTATCGCCAGCAATAATCACCATACGCCGTATACAAGTAGAAATAGCGAAATAGCCCTACCCTACGTTGCCAGTTCGTTTGGTTTCCTTGGGTGTGCGACGCGATGACGCCTCCCTACGATGCCCCCCCCCCTCATCGCAAATACGGCTCAGTCGACGACTACGAGCAACCCACCTCTCACGGCAGCATATTCCCCAGGTCGACTACAGAAGTCGGGGGGCACCAGAATCCGTCACAAAATAACAAGACCAACCTGCGAAGCCCTGAGGCGGGGGGGATTGTAACCCGGAGACTTGTTTTTGCCGTTGTGTGCGGCTTGACTTTCCTGGCGGGAAGCGGCGTGTCGTGGAGTCGGAGCTCTGGCAGTCGAAACACGGCTGCGGGAGCCGGTGGGTTCTTCGAGGTCACGTTTTCCACCGGCATTCCTGCTGCCCAAAGCCAACCTGGTGAGCCATCATCCTATGTTGGCGACGATGCTGATGACGTCGTGGCCCTCCAGTTCACGGCACTCAACTTTTACCACGTTCGGGACGGAAAGCCTGGCCAGGACTACCCTTGGCTGAAGGACGTCAAGATCATCGAGCCGTACCGCGAAACAACCCTCGCAGTCGTGGGGGCGCGAGAGGGGTTCGATTATCGTTGGGAAGTGCGCGCGGGCAGCAGCAGCACGGGTTTGGGCAGGGTAGGAGAGGTCCAGGCTACGGCAACAGGGGCGGTGACCATGGTCGTCTTCACGCAGCTAGACGAGAATGTTGTGGTGATAGAGGAGGTAGATGATGACGGCAGGGTGACAAAACGGCTGGCGGAGACGGTGATGGTGAAATACGTGCGAAGGGAAATAAGGACCTTGACGGAAGATGAGAGGGAAGAGTTGCTAGATGCGGTGAGCGTCGAGGCAGCCTAGAAAATTCAAAGCAAAGTGATTTTTTTGCCTCACTTGTTTCCCTTAAATTTTACTCGTAAAATATAGAAAGTCCTCCAGCTAAATATTGCGTATTAAACATTTTATTTTTAAATCGTAACCTTTACTTTCCATCAATCAACCTAACTCATACCAGGTACCTGGTACGAGGTTTTACCCTCAGCGATCTTCTCGACAAGCAAGTTGTGGGCACAGGTGTCGATGTCCCTTCTCCCCCCGGTACGTGTTTTTTTATTTGTCGCGCATAGGGTTCAGCGTTCCCACTGCTCGTCGATTTTCATCGAATGTAGCTCCAGTATCTCACGCTCTCGTGCTTGCCGTAATTCTTACATTCAAGAAAAGTCCCTACGAGCATGCCCTCGGTGAGACTTGAACCCACGAAATTGATCTTGATAGTCTCGCGAACCACCGACAAAGCCAACGGGGACGCCGCTCGCTGTACTTTGTTACGTACATGATTCCTTGGTGAGTACGTAAGTGAATAAATGCTTTCATGTTTCGCCCTTCTGATCTCCATGCGTCACTTCTATTATGTTTGCGTCAACATTCATCACGAAAACATATTCGTTTGTCAAGTTTTCGTACTTTGTCACCTTTTCTCGTCGTACGAGCACTTTTCGGCAAAGATACGTATTGCTTATGTGTGTATTGTGTGTTTTCTTCACATTAAACCGTTCTTTCTACCCGTCGACATCCAGCACAACTAGTGTCCGTGCCCATCTTTCAATCCTAGAAGAGATACAAGGTCTGTGGTCACAAAGCTACGCCACAGAGATACTACGTTGTCACGTATGCAGTGAGCACCGCAGTGGGCAATGCAATGCCATGTCATTATAATAGATACCTGGTACTACTTACCTGGTACACGACATACACATTCTATGAAATAGAGAAACAAAAGGAAACAATCAAAGGGAAAACGAAAACAAAGAAGACAAATAAAAACAGAAAAAAAAAGATGAAAGCAAAAACTAGAAAAAATAATCTGTCGTGCCCCCCACTCCGCAGGCGAGGTGGTCAGCACTTGAAAAAGAGCGAGCTGGGAAAAAAAAAAACGAAAAACACCACTGCTTGTAAACAGAGTAAGACAAAGAACCAAGGAAAAAATAACTAGGGGAAAATAACAGGCAGACCGAAGCCCAAAGCACCCTTCAGGTGGCGACAGCAGTTTGTGGTACGAGTATTATAGCCAGGCTCCCCCTGCTAATCCGCCAGGTACCTTGCTACCCAGACTGCCGTCTCCGTCCTGCCTTCGTCGTGCCCCCCCTCCCGCAGGCGAGGTGGCCAACACTTGAAAAAGAGCGAGCTGAAAAAAAAGAAAAAAGAAACACCACTGCTTGTAAACAGAGTAAGACAAAGAACCAAGGAAAAAATAACTAAGGGAAAATAACAGGCAGACCAAAGCCCTAAGCACCCGTCAGGTGGCGGCAGCAGTTTGTGGTACGAGTTTTATAGCCAGGCTCTCCCTGCTAATCCGCCAGGTACCTTGCTACCCAGACTGCCGTCTCCGCCCTGCGTTCATCGCCCCCCCCCCCCCGCAGGCGAGGTGGCCGACACTTGAAAAAGAGCGAGCTGGAAAAAAAGAAAAAAAAAACACCACTGCTTGTAAACAGAGTAAGACAAAGAACCAAGGAAAAAAAAACTAGGAGAAAACAACAGGCAGACCAAAGCCCTAAGCACCCTTCAGGTGGCGGCAGCAGTTTGTGGTACGAGTATTATAGCCAGGCTCTCCCTGCTAATCCGCCAGGTACCTTGCTACCCAGACTGCCGTCTCCGCCCTGCGTTCGTCAACTATGCCCAGCCCCTTGGCGTCAGACAATACGAAACGAGCAGAGTAGGTTCGTCATCCATCCACGCCACACTATCATACTCCTTCGATACGGCTAATCAAAGCAACCCGGTCGCCCCGGTGGTTCAAGTGGTTAACCTCGAATTCTACTTGTTTGAGTCCTGGGTTCGAGCCCTAGGAGGGTCGGACTTTGACTTTATTTGCAAAAATAAAAAAAGGGATTCAATTGTTGAGAGCGCCTTGCAGCGTGGGTACGCACAATTCGATGCGAGTCGACGAGGGAAGAAAAGGCTGAAATCTTCTCGCGATAAAAATGAAAGCACGTACCGTAGCGGGAAGGGGGGAGAAGAGCCTGCTATGTGACCCCGGATCTGAGTTACGAGTTGGAAGGAGAGAGAGAAGAAGATGTGCGAAGATAATGAATGGGATGGAAAAAAAAAAAAAAAAAAAAAAACAATCAGAAAAGGAAGAGAAATAAAAAAAATGAAAATCACGGGGAATCAGCACAAGAAAGAAAAAACAAAGCAAATAGAGACGACAAGGGAAGACCACGTCCGAACCAGCTGCACCAGTTGGTGGTACTAGTAGTATGGTCATGTTCTGCTTCCTAGGTGGTCTGGTGCCTTGCTACCCTGTCTGCCACCTCCTTCCTACTTTCATCTACCGCAGTTTCGCTTCTACTCTTCCTGTCCCCCCCCCTCTCCGCATTCCCTTGGTCGGGTTTTCTGCCATTTCTCCTGGTGCCCCCTCCCCCCCCATTCTCTTTTTTTTTTTTCTTTTTTTTTTTCTCATCCCATTCATTATCTTCGCACATCTTCTTCTCTCTCTCCTTCCTACTAGTAACTCAGATCCGGGGTCACATAGCAGGCTCTTCTCCCCCCTTCCCGCTACGGTACGCGCCTTCATTTTTTATCGCGAGAAGATTTCAGCCTTTTCTTCCCTCGTCGACTCGCATCGAATTGTGCCTACCCACGCTGCAAGGCGCTCTCAACAATTAAATCCCTTCTTTTTTTTTTTTGCAAATAAAGTCAAAGTCCGACCCTCCTGGGGCTCGAACCCAGGACTCAAACAAGTAGAATTCGAGGTTAACCACTTGAACCACCGGGGCGACCGGTTGGCTCTTGGATAGTGGCGGATGCACGGCGCTGCCTACTCATCTCGGCCTCAGCCTCGTGCCACCCCACCCTGAACCGTTCGGCTGCTTCGAGGATCCTCCGGTACCACTTTCCCGCCTTTTTGGCTGCAGTGGACCACAACGCGGTCTCAACTCCAAACACCAAGGGGGCAACTTCCGTTTTTCCTTCGGTGGCTCGGAACTCCCTAAGGTCTTCGACTATGCATCTATGCCAAGTCTTACACTGTCCGCCTCGTCTCGGGTTCTCCCCACCAGCTATCGTCCCGAACATTATCCGACTGGGTAATCGGTCCTTGCTTTGCCGTGCCACGCCCCCCGCAAAGAGCCGCCGTTTACGAATGGTCGTTTCGATGCTCTCGCAACGTGTCATCTTCAGGGCCTTCTCGTACGAGAGGGTGGCATGGTCAGTACGAAGTCGGTGCTGGAAGCCAATGACTCGCAACAGGACTTGGTGGTGAGCCGTTCGAAGCTTGGCAAAGTGTTCCGCTCTGAGGTTCCACATCACACACCCGTACAGCAGGGTCTCAATCACCTCGGCCTTGGAGGTTGTTGTTGTTGTTGTTGTTGTTGTTCTCACATTAACTCTCTGACGAAGGGGTCCGTGGTCACACAAAGGTGCTGGAGCCCTAGGAAGATCCGAAAAAAAAAAAAAAAAACGAAAATTCGGCTGCCTCAAAATACACGAGACGGAAAAAGCGCACACAAAATAAAACAAATGTGCAAAACTGAACTAACATGGCCGCGGGTGTATCCTCTCAACTATAATATAGAAGAGTACCCCCGTTCCCACCACTAACCAACTCGTGGCTGCTGACTACAGCGGATGCTGTCTGAAGTGCTGCCTGCACCGTACGAAACGCACGGTAGTCGTGAAAACGAAAGAGGAACACACCTGCCTGCTATCTGGAGTGCTGTCAGAGTGAAGACTCGCGGATATGCAGTGAAAAAAGGAGCAATCGAACCTTACTACCACACGAATTTCAACGATCGCCATCTCTTCTTGGACTGTCTGACACAAAAAGGTGCAGCACAGTTATGATACCACGTCCCTGATAATTGCGTAGGTTATTCCCCATGAAGGGTATACAACTCGTTAAACTACGAAGACCAGTGACGAGTACCGGTAGATACTATTCTGCCTCGTGAAAAACAATACCAGGAAAAAACAAACTATGACTGCTTCTCTCGTGATGATAGTGTGCGCGCACATCATGGGTCTCCATGCACCGTCTTCCTGCCGCTCTTCATGGATGGCCGCATCATCGCCTTGGCCCAATCCACCCGCTCCTTTACGCGTGCACTCGTTGCCATTCCCTTCCAGTCGTTTCCCTTTCTCCGTCATCCTGAAAAACAAAATGCTCCTCGCACTTGCGGTTCTGATCTATGTACTGCTGTATGTATAAATACGTACGAACAAGAACAGAGCGTAGTAAGTCCGCATGTACGTGTGATCTTGTTCTTATCCGTCGACATCCAGCACAACCAGTGTTCGTGCCGATTCTTCAATCCTAGAAGAGATACAAGTTCTGCGGTCTCACAAAGCTACGCTACAGAGATACTACGTTGCCACGTACCAGTATGCAGTAAGCACAGCAGTGGGCAATGCAATGCCATCATAGTGGATACGACAGGCCCGACACACATATTCTATAGAATGGAGGAACGAAAGGAAACAAAGATAAGACAAGATGACAAATCAAAAGAGAAACAAATATATACCTGGTATATATAGAAGAACCAAACTGCCGTGCCCCCCCGCAGGCGAAGTGGCAAACACTTGCAAATAAAAAACTGAGAAACACAAAAAAAAATAAGTAAAACGCTGCTACTTCTAAACAGGGTGGGATGAAGAACTAGGGGAAAAAAACAGGCAGACCAAAGCACGAAGCACCCCCCAGGTAGCGGCAGCAGTTTGTGGTACGAGCAGTATATAGCCAGGTTCTCCCTGCTAGTCCGCCTAAGGTCTCCGACCTGCGTTCGTTAACTATGCCCAGCCCCTTGGCGTCAGACAATACGAAACGAGCAGAGCAGGTTCGTCATCCATCCACGCCACACATCTGCGATGCATCATGCTGGGCGCATACGTATTTTTTTTTGTATTTTGCTGAACGAGCGAACACGAAGGAACATCTACCACGTACGTACTACTGCTTTGTACTACTGCTGTACGCCGTCGTGGGTCTTGGGTGCATCTCAATAATTTTCGTAAATGTGTTTGGCCTCTCCTGCTCTTGATATATGAAAAAGTACAGGATTTGGTCGTGTGTATCCTGGTTTCCACCTCGAAATCCAGCATAATAATTTGAAGACGAAGTCTACACAAACTTGTATCATCAGGGATTGAGGAATCGGCACCGACACTGCTGTGGTGGTGGATGTCGAAGGGTAGAAAGAGTCAAGAACACAGAACACTTGACATGTTTTGTCCAGCAGTGTTTTTTGGTTGAAATTCACAGCACAATAATAATTTGAGGACGAAAAATCTGCATCTCACATGTTTTGTCCAACAGAAAGAGCTTCTTTTTCGTATTCAGGTGCCACCACAATTTTACTTGGACTGATGTACGACATCTACAGCAGCAGTGCGCCTCCCGCACCATAGCAGCAGCAGCAGCAGTAGCAGTAGGACACACGAGGCCAGGGTCAGCGCCGCCGTACGCTCGGCTTGTCGGTCTAACCCTTGCACCCTTTGTACCCGTACATATACACATACCTGGGACGTAGTACGTACCAAGTACGTACCCTGCACTCGTTTTTTTTATATGTTTCCTGCTTCCCACCTCGAAAGTCGGCATTATATTTTCGAGACAACACGAACATGGCTTGCCCAACAAGAGCTTCTCGTAGCAGGTGACACAACTACTGCAGCTGTGCAGCATCTACATCATAGCTTCTCCAGCGGCAAAACAGCAGCAGCAGTAGCAGTAGGATCCGCGAGGCCAGGGTCAGCGTCGCAGTACGCCCGGCTTGTGTCGGTTTAACCCTTGAGCCCTTTGTACACCGTACTCGATGTTGTGTGTGTGGTTCCTGATTCCACACTCATAATTTGGAGACGAAATATGTACAACCTGACATGACATTCATGTATTCAACAGAGGTTCTCGTAGCAGGCGCCACCACTACTACTGACTGCTGTACAACATCTACAGCAGATCTTCTACTGTTTCTCCGTCCCCTCGTCAGTAGGAGGGTAGGCCTGACAATATCACCTGCAGCATATGGCCCGAACGTTGCTGTGCACAGACAGGCGAAGTCTGCCTATGACTACTCGTAGTTGGGTTTCGTTAGTTATTACGTACCGGTAGGTATTAATAGAAGAAAGAGCTAAAAAAACAAAGCCGTCTGCCTGCTGTGGACAGGCCCAGTCTGCCTGCTGTTGAGTGCTGCGGACAGGCTCAACCTGCCTGCTGTGCATAGGCCCAGTCTGCTTGCTGTGGGTAGGCCCAGTCTGCCTGCTGCGGACAAGCATAGTCTGCCTGCTGTGGGCAGGCACAGTGTGCATGCTACAGTCTGCCTGCTGTTGGCAGGCACAAAAAAAACGTTATGATTTTGTATTTTGAACACGGCCCAGCACAGACATGTGCCTACACACGTTGCCGCACCTAGCTCGACGAACTGTGAACGATTTTCCACCCCACCAGGACGAGAAAGTGTTTTGCGTGTGTGTGCGTTCACAGAGTCCACGGGGACTTGATTTGGTGGCGTGTGCGTCGAGCGCGGTGGTGAAAGGTGGACCAAAAAAATGTTGAATCACACACACCAACTCACACACATACCCTGGTACACACAAACATACCGAAAAACTCAAAACAAGGCACCCTACCCTCGTATCCGAGCCGTTATGAAGAGGCTTTTTTTTACTTGTTTAAAAACCAAGTAAAAAAAGGCTCGCTTCGCTCGCGCACCTCATTATAATATTTGGCTATCAGGATGTCGACCGAATATTTGAGGGGTTTCGGCTGTTTTTTTGCGGAATTGCATACCTCGTGCTATTAATAGAGGAATGTACAACACACCAAAACCTGGTGAAAATCGACACCCCTACGTAAAAAAGGTCAATATCAACTATTACCGGGGGACATAGTTGACAGGACCAAATATTGTTAGTAATATTGTTAGTAAAAATGCTTAAAAAATATACTCCGGAGTATAGTTTTTTTTGTACACCATATTTTATATTATATAGGTCCTGTGAACTAGGGTCCCCCGTAATAGCCTCTCGAGAGCAACGTAAACCGAAATCCACACTAAAAACAAGTAATTTCCGATTCATATATTTCATACCAATAGTTTTTTCGTCCCGAACACAAAAAACGAAAGGGAAATTCGACCAAGCCGAGTTTGAACTTCGACAACCAACCCTGGTTTGTTTTATCCATCTTGTTTTTTGAACTTTTGTATGTTTAATGTAGTGTGGGAGCGGCTATCTCGCTCGGTTAAGATTGTTTTCGACTACTTGAATCTTATTACAGCCCTCTGTTCTTTTTGACGATTTCTCCCGGATTTTTCAATAATTCAATTTTCAACTTGAAATTCGTGCGGACTAAATTTATAAAGAATTTAGAATGGGATCGGCTGTCTCTTCTGTTTGGGCTGGGTTTTTTTCATTCAATTCTATAGTAGAAACCCATTTTGTGGCTTTGGTTCGGCCTCTTTCCGACCCTTGTTTAATTTGTTCATGTTGAAATAGAGTGAGCAGACGTTTTTTCTTGAATTCAGCGCGTGGGAAGGGCTATCTCGTCCATGCTTGAGTGCTTTTTGTCGACCCTGGCTTGAGTTTTGGAAAAATTGAGTTTCGGAAATCCGTATGTTCATAATTTTGGCCGTTTTTCCGTTTTTTTTTCTCTCATTTTTTATTCCTCTTCAAATTAGTCTCGGCGGAGTTTATTTCGGACTGTTTTTATTTCTATCGCAAGTCCTGGAAATACGCTTTTGATTTTGTTTCGACTTTCTTCCGACTTTTTATTTCTGTTTTATCTTGATACAGGAGTGTAGGCGGACATTTGTCTGAAATTTAGTGTGGGAACGGCTGACTCGCTCAGTTTTGGCCCCTTTGGATTCGGATTCGATTCAAATCTATTTTTGTACGATTATCGTGGTTTTAGTGTTGATTTTTGTATCTCATACGTGTCATACATGCTAGGTACCAGATACATTTTGCTGGACGGGACGTCCAATATTGCCGCTTCTGACCCCAGCCAAAACTGGGTACAATTTGGTGTTACTAAGCCACCAATGTTTTTATCACAGAACGGGGAGGATCACGTGTTTTCGGAGGTTATGTGTTTGGTCATCGCATGAATAACCCTTGATTTGATACGAAATGATCACTGGCTGTACGTGAACTACTCCTATACGTGCACCCCGCACGATTCATAGTTCGTTCGGCTAAATCCAGAGTACGGTCGACGCGCCATTGGACCGGAGAGCTACTAACAGTACTATACCCCCGAAAAACTCGAACAGCTCCAAACGCCCCTATTGGAAGAACCGATTACTCGTGCATATTTTACGTGACTGCGTCAATGGCTCTTCCGCCAAGATTCAAGGAGTGGGTACGCAATTAATTTCGAAAAATGTTGGAAACTCGGTCCAAAGCCTTTTGGTTTAAGGATTGCCTTGGGCTGGGTAATCGATCGGTCTTTTACCCCTATAGCTCAGTAGGCAACACCGTCACATTTGGCGTCGTCGGCAGGACACGAACCTGCGCGTGAAATCACAATGGGTTTCCCATGGGTAATCGATCGGTCGTTTATCCATATAGCTCAGTAGGTAATACCTTCATATTTGACGTCGTCCAGGTCACGGGTTCGAACCCCACTTCGAACGTTTCTTTAACAGAAACGCTTGCGCGTGAACACCTACAAAAAAAAACATCTCCCTGGATCCCCAGGTAATGAAACGAAGCGGGTAGGTCAGCGGACGGACGTATATATGGTTCCGACGCCTCAAAGACCCCGCCGTTCAGAGGGGGGGAGAGTGGTATAAGGATTGCCTTGGGCTGGGTAATCGATCGGTCTTTTACCCCTATAGCTCAGTAGGTAACACCTTCACACGTTCACGCATGATGTGGTGACTTGGTTTTTCAGGTGCGCCATGAATCCATCCGGAGCTTGACGTGTATACCACAACACGCTCTTAATGGCTTCAGTTATAGAATCGAAGAATTCAAACCTCCAAGTTTGCAAGGTCTGAGGTGCCGCCCACTATTCCCGTACGCACCCACTTCTCGTACCTCTCTTTCGACACCCGCAAGCGTGCCCGGCGAGGGAGGGGTCGGATAGGGTGTACCAGGGGGCGACGAAGGTGATGGCGGAAGAGAACGCTCGGGAAACCAAAAGGATGCCAAAAAAATAGAGATCGAATGATGCCATACTGACGCCTACATGAAAAAAACATTGGCCAACTCCTGTCTCTTGTGCCTTCCACATCGTCATATAGATATACCTATTTATATGTATGTGTGTGACGTGTCGTGTGAGGGCTGTAAATGACCTCGTCGGCAATGAAGACCGGCTCTCTGCGCTTTGTTTTCCCGCCGTGCCTCACCTTGCGTGTCTCTGCCGACTCTGCCGGGGCTACCTCGGCCGTGCTCTCGCCGTGTCCCGACGAAACGTGCTGTTTTTGTCTTTTTTCAAAATATGTATTCTGGCAACTGCAATAGTAGAAGAGTCTGATATACTATGTAGATGTATAGATAGTACTTATCAATCGGAGCCGAGATAACATTCGAGGTTGGGTGCGGATATAGCTCAACCGGTAGGTATACTTCGTCTGCCGTGTCTGGTCGATGATTTGAATCCTCGAAGCTTTCTTGTCTACGATGTATATATTTGTTTTCTGTGCAATTAATTGTTGACGCATGTCAGGCATTTGTTTTCTCTGGCACCACATATATACTATTAGTATATACCTGGTATAAATGTATTTGTTTTTTCGGACCTGTTGTTTAATTCCCTCCAGTTAAAAGCGTTATCTGATAATTATAACGGGCAGTTCTTGAGATAGCTAAACGTACTAAAAAATCTGAACACATTCGACATGTGTAGCAGAACCAACTGTACATACTGCTGCTGTTGCTGCTGTTTGCCGTTGTACACGCGTCATCCAAGGTGTTTTGATCAAGCAACGGTACTCGCTGTCAGTCGTTATTCGTTGTGAGCAAACGTACTGTGTAGTGCACCCCTTTCGGCAGTGCAGTCGTTTTTGTACGACCTCAGCTTAGGTATGTGAAATCTCTCGTGGCCATTACGGGCATGCGCGGAGCCGCAGGCGGGCTGGAACCAGCCGCAGCGAAGCTACCCTAGTGCGTACATAATATCAACAACAACGTTATAACCTTTGCCTACGATGACGACGGTAATGATGATGATGATGATGATGATGATGATGATGATGATGTGACAGATGTTCCAACTGTGGGCGGTACGGGTGGACGGTGGCGATGGGAAGGAGCTTTACGGAGAAGACTACGCTGATGTTTACGCCATGACTCAGTTGCACTACAAGTCCACTGCGAGCAACACCTGCGACCACGTGAGAAGCCGCTTGAAGTGGTCATGCGCTGTCTATATCGGCCTAGCAGAGTGTGGCGGCACCAATGCATGAAAAAGTTGTGTTTTGTGCCAACGAATGATGCAGTATAGATCCTCGAAGTAGAAAGAGTCTAGCTAGAAAACTATGCTCACGTTTCGGACAAACGTGAAACAATGATACTGCCAACGTGAACTCGATTTGGCTTCTCGGAAAAGAGAGAACCGTAAGAAGGAAAACAACAGAAACGTGTACTTTTCGCCCAATAAGCAACCGTGCCCGCTTGGGGGTAGGGGGGTGATTATGTCGAGTGGAGATAAGCTGACTTCAGTGGCAACGCTGAGAACACACAGGATGATGCGTATCGAGGGGATGTCCTATACCAGGTATAGTTTACACTTAAGTAGTCTGGACTAGTCACATTGTGTTGCAGTACAATAGAAAGGAACAATGTCGTTAATCGTGGCCGCTGGCGGAAGTCTTTGTGTGCCTCTCCCAGAACTAAATGTCATGGAAACATCGAAATAACGGGCACCCTTGTTTGGATCCATTGCTCTTGGCCCACCGCTATGACGGGAAAAGGAGTAAAGACCACATACCCGCACTACAGCTCCGAACACACACATCAGGTGAGCCAATTCGATGACGTCAGAGATTCCACCCCATAAACCACGCAGAACAATCCGTACTTTTTTCTGACGCTCTACCCTCACGAATATACGGGAAGCATCTCGGTATCTACCCCCGCGTCGTATCGTTACAAGGCCAGCGACTGCCTCGCAAGGCGAGCCGTACCCACGTCCCAGAATAGAACGCACGCATACAAAACAATGCCTAGACGAATAATAGGAAACCCCAGAATATGTCTGAAACGACCAGATATCCCCAGACCGATATCGAGCGCAGCGTATCACAAACAGCCCCCCAACTCAGTGCGAGATACGACAGGGCCCGAACGACTATCATCACATATTGCCAGGCAAAACGGCAAGTCCCAACTTCCATCAAAAACTATTGCCTAAAGAGGCCATCCCAACTTCCGTCAGAAAACAATTGCCACGGTACGGTAATCCCTGAGCCCATCGCGGAGCCTTGCCAACGCAAACCGGTTGCCCTGCTCCCATCAGAAGAAATTCCCAAGGCTGAACATCCATCCCAATACCATATTTGCCCACCTCCGTTTCAGCATGACTTTCCCAAAAAACATTGAGACAGCGTAACTACGAGTAGGGGTGAATCCAACAAACGTGGCTATGCAGATAAAAATCCTCAAACTAAATTGCAGATACGGCCTTCGCACAGATAAAGAACCGCCCGATAATATCGGCACCCTGTGGCATACCGTAAGATCAGAACAACATCTCAAATATAGAGCAACTATAGTCGAAGTATAGCCGCCTCCCTGCTGGGCCCTCCCCTCGGAAGTGTACGATGAAGATGTTAACCTCTTCGTACATCTGACTTTGAAAGTACTGTGGATACGGATCATTTTGGGTCCCCAGTACGTTCGGCATGCTTAGCCGATACCCGACGTGCACTGCACGATTCATCAAGACCATCGACCCGCCCTACTGGCGTATTAACCTAACTGGATGTACGCGCGCATCACAATACTTTCTCCAATATTCCCTGGAATAACACGTCTCCGTGCCCATCGATTAACTCCACCAAATATCTGGACAAATGACGAAATTACCGAAATCACCACAAGTTCGTTACAACGTTAGGGCGAAAACGAAACGCCTTCGTGTGCAACGGTTTGGTGCGAAAATCGGCCTGCTGCTCTGCCGACCGCACGTGGACAATCGCAAACTCCCCGTTAGTGACACTCTCTCGAGTGACGGGATGGCAGGCATCAATGTGCTTACTGTTGGGAAAATTCCCCGGGTTGTCGGCCTCATGTTTCGCCCCCTCGTTACCTTTCCTCACCTTGGTACACCAACATAGCGGTCAAAAAAACGAAGTCCAGAGGTACCGCATGAAAATCGTCTTGCAAAACCTCGCCGCCGCCGCCACGTTCTCCATCTCCGTAGACAAAGGGGTGATAGATGCATGTGTCCTAGAGTAAAACGCTACCTAGGCACAAGCGAGCACATCACAACTCCACCAGAGAAGGGTGTCCGGTCACTGGCCTTGAGTGCGTCGTTTGCGTCCACGTATGACTCCAACAACGTGTAAACACACCGACACACGCTCGTTCACATACGGACACACAACGGCCCTGTTTTACCGTTAAATATGCCCTCGCTGTGGGCACATTTTCAGCAAATGTTACGTTCTTCACACGCTTCCCCCGAAACGGAGCACAATGAACAGGATACAGAAAATGTCATAAAATCGTTTATATATATGTCGGTTACATGTAGTACAAAGTAGAAAATACCATGTGTAAAATACGAAGTTGGATCAAATAGGCCGAACGTCAGGTTGTTCGTTTTACGGGCGGGATTGTTTAGGTGTTCGTTTCCGGCTTGATCATCATTGGTGCCGATCAACCTTTCAGCCGTTCGCTTCGAGTGTTACCCTCCTTCGTTCTCATGTGTCTTAGGGTTCTCAAATGAGCCCCCGCCTCTCCCCCAACCTCCCTCCTCCCCGCCCCACCCCCGAACCTGTAGAATGTACATGCAGTAGTGGAATAATGTGAAATGTACAAGGCCGAAGGGGATGTGCTCGAGATGAGGAAAAAAGAAGAAGGTGACGGCAAGTTTGATACACAATACAGTAGCGAGAAAGCGATCGCTACCCTACCGTGGGAGGTAAGTGATGGCCCCAGGCGATGAGACAGGAAGGGGGCGAGATGAGAAAAAAAGGCCTATATGTAGTCTTTCAAATCTTAGAGGTGTCTCCTTGGAAGAGTAGGAACGGTGCTCCGTCTCGAAAGCGATGCGCGTGGCCAACTGTCAAGAGACTAGGATAAGCCAAACCTGAGTGCGCCCGCCAGCCTCACCCCATCTGCCTATCCCTCCACCACCCCCACGAGCCAACTATGTTTGAACAACAAATGGCCAAACGTTGTATGCCCCGAAATTTCTCTCCGATCGAAGTAACGCTCGCGTGGACGGCCAACCCTTCACCTCGACCCCTGAACTCCCGCCTGCCGGTCATGTCTCTTCCTCCCCGTTCCCCCACACCCCAGTTCCACGACGGAATAGGCTTCCTCGTGAGCCACTCTCTACTCACCAACACCTTTGAGTTCAGCCTGCAGCTCGTCAACCCCAAGCTGACCGTTCCATACTGGGACTTTACGATGGAGACGACTGCCGCCTCTAAGGTTCAATACGACCCGGCATTTCCGTTAACCAGAACGGAGATGTTGAGCCCTTGGTGGTTCGGATCCGTTGACCTCAACGACCATGTGGTGAGAGGGTTGTTCTTGGCCTTTCTTTGCGGAATATTATTGGAAATGGTGGGGGTGGTGGAGGGGTGGTGTTGTTGTCGTTGTGCTGTCTGTTGTTGTATTGTGTGTGTTTCAGTGTAGTTTTTGTCATTGTCGCTGCTGTCGTTGCTGTTGTTGTTAGAGAAGTTGTTGCGGCTCAAAGGAGAGTTAGCAGCGGCAGCAGTGATACGTAACGTCTTGCGCCGTGCTTTGTCCGTGAAGTAAGTGCTACCACGATACGAACAGCGTTGGTATATATATGTGTTGTCATGTTCCTATCCCGAGGAGTTCCATGCCTCTAAACCCTATCCAGCGAACAACATTATGAGGCAAAACGGGACATCCAACACGACGATTTATCCCGTATGCTATCGCCGCACGCATCCAACATATTTTAACAGAAGCAAAACCTATGAGTTTTACCGAGATTGGTTAGTCCCTTGGTTGCAAGCCCCGACTTGTTGGGGATAAATCCCTTTATGTGCATCCCTACAGACGTGCTTACTTATTTACGTGCCAGTCGCTCGATATATACGAGCCTGTTGCTCGACTGCCCTGCCGTGCTTACCTATCCACTCACCGACCTACCGCGGTTCCCACCTACGTCCCTACCTACCGATATACCGACGTATCGACCGACCTCACCGGTGTATCTGCCGACGTGCAGACCCACCCACCCAACCACCTACGTACAGACCTACCTGCGTGACATCGTGCCGATCAAACAATGGTAGCTACCCCGCGCTTTGTCCGTAAATCGATACGTTTCTCTTTGGTGCAAAGGTCAAGGACGGCCGGTGGGCGTACACGGAAGTCGGTAAAGTGAAGGACAACAACGAGAGCCTCCCAGCAACGAACGTCTACGGCCACCTGCGTGCCCCGTGGAACACCAACGATAGACCGTGAGCTTCGTACGGTTGATGCCTCTGAGACCATTTGTTTTGTTATCATGTGCGCTGTTTTACATTTTATAATGTCTACTCTTATCACTCGGAGTATTCGCGATCGAGAGTGGGTTTCATTTTGATGAGTGATCATTAAATTAGTATATACATATGTCCCCCTTGGAAACATCACTTACATTTTCCGGGACAAACTACTCATATTCAGTTTAGCGCGTGTTTCCATTCTCCGAGGAACACCAGCGACAGACCGCGAGAACCTATTGGTTTTTCGTTATTTATGCGAGCTAATTTTGTTTGTTAGTGTTGCACAAAATTTACGAACATAGCACTACTGTTCTGAATTTGTGGGAGGAAAAGAGAAAAATATTTCCCGGGGGGGGGGGGTATAGTGGGTACGATTTGATGAGTGGGCTTTTTTTCAGTATATCGTATTTTCGAGGTCGTGGAGGAGGTTTCATCGAGCTGGGGTCTTACCAAGGTGGATCTCGTTTTCCTCTGGCAATTGTTTCTTGAATTACTCCAATGAAGAAATAGTGTCGTTGGAGCTGGAACGATATATTCTGAACGTTTCGAGTTGATGAAGTGAAAACCAATTGGGAAAATCACTTTGAAGCCTCGGTCAAGCGACCTCGGCTTAGCACTCCAAGTATAACTGCAATGAAACTTAAGTGTGGGAAAACAAATATCTAGACTACTGTAGGACAAAACTGTGATCCTTCACGAAGCAGCGCGAACAGCTGCTACATATCGAGTAGGTGCCCACTACCAACATCACAACTAACTACACCACCACTAGCAACAACCTTATCGTGCTACATTATGTTGGTGGTGGTAGCGTTTGCTGCTGTTGATAGTTGTGGCGGTGGTGGCGGTGTGGTGTTTTTGATCCCTCATGGCTGCTCTTCTCTACAGGTGTGATGCAGCACCATGAGAAGCAGTGACGTATACATGCCCTCCTCCTCCACCACCACCACAACCAGCAGCAGCAGCCACGGCCGCCACCACCATCACCTGCAACATGCTTCTGCTGCTGCTCCGGGGGAGTGGTCGTGCGAACGAGGGTGGTAGTGGTGGCGGCGCCTGCTGCTCTGTCTTCTCATGAAGATGGTACCTCTCGTCGTGCTCTGTCGTGCGGATGCGGCGGGATAGTTTGATTTCCCAGCGACACTGGTAGTTATTAACTACTGCACTGCGACACTGGTTAACTACTGCACGATCCGCCTTCAAATAGGACAGACAGCTCCAAACGCCTAGCCCGACGAAATGGAGACATTTTTTGGCACGACCAGCACAGGACGGACGGCCTAGATAAGCAGGTATCTCTAGATCCCGACTGTGCCTCAATCGGTGCCCTGGGCGTGTCGTAAGGTGATAGATGATATAGGCCGAAGACACGGAAAGGGAAGGCACGTCCATGGAAGCTAAAACACGGTTCCACTAGATTCGTTTCCATGGAAGTTTCGAATAGGTTCCATGGAAGCTTCCAGCAACTTTCATGGAAGCTTTCACCAACTTCCATGCAACCAAATGTATTATCGAAAGTCTGGGTTTACTTCTACGGTGGTAGTCGTACAAGCTTCCCTAGAATCGGCCTCCGTGGGAGGCTCCACTAATTCCCCTACTGCCCTGCTCCCGCTGGGTACCTTGAATCCGCAGTGGGCCCTTCTCATTTGGCACTCTGCTCCCACTCACAAGGTGCATAATCATACGTAGCCCTCCGCAGGCACCGTCGGGGTGGCACCAGTCACCCTGATCCCAGGAACCATGGAAGTCAACATACTTGCATAGAACTTTTAAACACCTGAACATTCAACATTCATGGACGTAATCAATATACGTCCATCGGAGTAGAAACACTTCCATGGTAGTGATCAATCTTCCGTATTGAAGTCTAGGGAAGCTGGGGAAAGTAACGAGAGCCGGCGAACTCTTGTGGGTGTTCATGGCTGCTTCCACCGGACGTGTTTGTGGAATCTTCGGTTGGTAGAAGGAGGTGGGAGCTTCCGCTCCCATCAACAGTGGAAATGTTCATGTACTTCCATGAAAGGAAAAATTACGTCTATGGAAGTAAAAAATGAAACGCCTAGTTGGAGGTAAAAAATTACTTCCATGGAAAGTATGAGGTAACTTCCATGGCACTATACTCAAACAGGGAAATATTGTGGGGGACCCCATCATTGGTTAGACGCGTTACAGGTGCTTTTTGTTTAGTGTCATACGAGACGTTCCATTTCCCATCATATATCTTCGATCACCGGAGAGCTTCTATTCTAGTTACGCCACTGCCAGTGCAGCATAAGAAATACAATACTCACAGTAATTCCAGCATTTCTAGTAAATATGCGTCCCAACGATACTGTAGGGGAATATTAGGGTTGGGCTTTGATGCCCGCTTTTTTAGCGGGTACTGAGGTATCTGTTCAAGTAATTTTATTGAAAAGTTCGTGTTACACTCTCTTTTGCAACTCGTGTCTCAGTACTTGTAAGAGTACAACGCTCGGGTCGACATGAACCAACCGCTAGCCTTTTACCGAAATAAACCCACCAAACAAGCCTATACCATTATTACGGGGGACCATAGTTAATAGGACCAAATATTGTTAGTAAAAATGGTTAAATATATAGGTTTTTATGTATACCATAGGTCTTATTAACTATGGTCCCCCGTAATAGCTTCCGTCGTTGTTCCTTTTGATTTCCACCTCCTCCTTAGAAAGTACACAAGAGCTGACGTTCTCTGTGATGTTGGCGGGCATTTAGTCGAAGCCCTTCCCTACCCGAAATCGCGTCGGGCACCATCGGGTCCCCCGTCCTCTCCCCCTACAACACGTAGCATCCACCAGAGATACCACGTAGCAGGTGCATCCAAGTACATGCCCCTACGATAGATACGCAAATGATACCGTCGTCCTTCATCGAGAAGTACGAGGGCAAGTAGGGTGTGATTATCCATGGGCTGAAAGACACATTTGGCTTGGCAACAGTGACAAAAAATGCAATATATATTCAAGAGGTATATTGTTAGCAAACGAAACGCGGACCGGGACCCCTGGCCGAGCCCAGCGGTTGGAATCCCGTCGCACATGTAAAATGGCGCCGCTCGTGCTGCCGCTGACGACAAAAAGCGTAGGTCCCCCAGCTACTGCTGCTGATGCTACCTGTCCTGTATCTTGTTGTCGGGCCTCCTGTCTAACTCTCAGCAGTCCTACGATTGATACGTTATGTTATGTTTGCTATATTTTTTATATGATCAATACCTGAATATACAGCACAGCAGACGTATTCGAACTTTTGTTTATGTTTTTCGTGATCTACCATTTAGTTTTGTGCTTGTAGTATTCCCTTAACTCTTCACTCGTACTACTGTACCCGGTGTTATCATTCACACATACCTGTTTGTCGGACTGTCAAGAGTTCGGCGTTCCGACGACATCATCATTTTCACTGCGGAGATAGGAACTGTCCCTCTAACATTTGTGCCTGGGTTGTCAACGTCGTATGCTCTTGTTTAATACCAGGATAAAGTTGCCCGCCTTGGTGACGAAATTGGCACCGCCTTAGTCAGGAGAACAGACGAGCCAGGTTTATTACTCTCAAGTCTCCGTTTCTTCTTCTGGCCAAGCAGCAGAAGGGAATGCCCAACACTATAAATAGTATGAGAAGAATGACCAAATAAACAACGAAACAGCGCAAGTATTACAGGGACGTGTTAGTAATAGTATTACGGGGGACCATAGCTAATAGGACCTACGGCAAACACAAAAACCTATATATTTCGGTACTTTCACTAACAACATGTGGTCCTATTTACTATGGTCCCCCGTAATAGAATGCCTGCTTCATCGTGGCCCCGCCACCGTCTGGGCGAGGGGGGCACATATTCCCTAGTATATCTATAGACGGGTATGTCATGCTGTGTTCACGCACGCGTTTGGCCGACGGCATGGCAGCTATAAAACTTGGTCCCCCTCGGCACACGGCGTATTCATTCATTTTTGAGTCTCAAATTTAAGCCGCAGTACGCGCGAACGAAGTATGGCACGCAGCTTGCACAAAGAAAGGCGAGTTTCGACGAAGTTCTCGGTCTCACGGCCTATGGGCTTTCTTCCTTTTTACACATGTATATGGACCCATGCCTGTGCCCACGCGCGTGCTCATTCGACTCTTATTACAAACGAAACGCACATGCAGGTACATCTCCCGCGGAGTGGGCAAGGATTGTCAAACCACCGTCGACAGTTGGGTAATCTGGCCAACCTGCCAGACCCACTACGAGCTCGTGACCACCAACGATGATTACAACTCGTGGGCGTGGGACAGCTTGACCAGCCCGCACGGGCCGCTCCACTTCTGGCTGGGCGGTTTCATTGACTGTGACACTATGTACAACAGTATCGGTGGCCTTGTAGGCGCCGAAATCGCCGATGCTCTTGCGTTCTTGGCGAACAGTCACCGCAAAAAACTGTTCGACGAGAAGGTTTGGAGCTGCAAGAGGACCGCTTCTGTAGATGAGACGCCCTCCGAGGTGAGATTACAAAAAAAAGGTGGTTAAATCTAGATATTTTGAGCCATGAGGTTGGCCCTCAGCCGTCTGAGAGACGATTTTGCATTACATTAGGTTTTTTAGTCAAAAACAAACTAACTCGAGAAGAGATACGTCTCGCCGAGAGCTGTTTGCTGGACGTGCTTCACCTTTTCTCGCCCTTCCCGGCCTTGCCAAAGGCTGCCTCAGCCTGAGCTTGCGTCGCGTCCCGGGGGCTAGTTTCAGTTACCAGGTATGTTTCTTGAAATAAACAACTGTTCTGATATCAAGTTTCTACTCGTACACATTGTAGATATATACACGATCGATCACGAGAAAGCTCAGCTCTTCTAGAGGGAGCCTGAGTGCGCAGCGGAGATCTTCAGTTTTGCTCTGGAGCTTGGGTCCCCAGGCACTAATCCTTTATACTCGCCTTCTCCGTCGCGCGCGGTCGGAGACGGCCTCGAGACCGCCGATCGTGGCCACGTCGTACCTTCCTGCCTGTGTTAGGTCGAAGGGCGAACGCTCGGCACTACTCTCAGCTCTGGAGATCGACAGTGCTATTCGGCGAAAATAACTAAAGCTCGGCTTTGTCATAGATTTGCCTTCCGCTCCGAATGGTCCGTCGCTCAGACACAGCAGAAGAGCACTGCTTCGATCGCCCAACCATTTACCACCCGCGCAAAACGGTAAAGTTCGTTAAAAAAAACTGAAAAAGATGCATCAGCAGCGAGAAACCCCATCGCGGGCAAGACAATTCAAGTGTCCACATCGGCCTCGGGGGATAATTATATGTATGTTGTTTTCTTCGCATGATATCATTCGTTGAGATGTTTTTGAGTGACCGACGCAGAACGTTTGTCTTGCATGCTTGCACGTTGTCGGATGGTAAACATTTTACCAATACTCGTAATTCGTGATAAGGGAGAAACGACTACCACGGTAAGTCTGTAGCTGGAACAAAAAAAAAGGGAACCAATCAAGTGAAACACGCCGCCTCGACAAAAGAATAGACGCCGCCTTGAAAAAATGGACGCGACTTGATGAGTCGCCTGAGTTCACATGCCTCACGCATTACCCACACGGAAAACTTGGAGCATCGGCGAGGAGTTAGTTTCTACGTTTCCGCCGCAAGCAGGGGTAGCCGACACGGAGGCAAGCCGATGGCGCCAAGGCTCTGTCCCGGCTGTCGGTGTGAGGCGAAGGCGTAGATTTGCCTGAAAATGAAGTTTTGATTGTATCGCCATATCGAAGGCATCGTGATGTACCTCGTGGTTACCTAAGTGCCATCAGCATCGCGTGTCATATTGCCGCGCATGAAAAAGAACCTTCTCCCTGGGACGGACAGACAGGAGAGACGCTTGGTCAACCTCAACGACAGGTCTCCTGCTCTCAAGCAATGTGGGGGGAGTCTCTCGCGTTGTCGCTTAAAGCAGTGTCGTATCATTGTTGTTACCGTGACGCCTGGTCAACCTCAACGACAGGTCTCCTGCTCCCAAAACAATGTGGAAGCAGGCTCTCGCGTGGTCGCCTGATCAGCTGTATCGTGCCCTCGTTGCCGTCGTCGGCTTCGCTGCCAATAATATTACGGGAGACCATAGTTAATAGGACCTATGGTATACTTGAAAACCTATATATTTAACCATTTTTACTAACAATATTTGGTCCTGTTAAGTATGGTCCCCCGTAATTGTGCCGTTTTAATAAAGACCACTGCTCCTAATAATTCCGGTCGCTTCCTGCGTTTGAGGCGAGCGCCCACGCGACTCGCTCGTAGCGGCTGGAACCCTCAGTATACACCGGCATTGTTGGGGGCAAGCTCGCAATAACGGTAAATACGATTTCTAGCGCATGACGATGTATGGTGCTAGCACTCCCGTATCTGAGACGAGCACCCCAGATATGACATATTCGGAACGGTCAGAACTCTCAATAGTTTTGCCAGTATTGGGAGCGGGCCCTCAAAACATCGGTTACCCTCCCGAAGGGGCTAGTGCCTGTACAAATCTCCACATCATCGGCACAAGCCCCCCAGGCTTGCTCCTCTGCTTGCTCGCGAAGAGAGAGGGGAGAGATGCAGCTGTACACTAGGGTACTATTACGGGGGACCATAGTTAATAGGACCCAATATTGTGAGTAAAAATGCTTGAATATATAGGTTTTTATGTATACCACAGGTCCTGTTAACAATGGTCCCCCGTAATAGCAACTACACCAACGAGTGCGTACGGCGTGGGACCATGATAGTGCTTACAATACCGGCTTTTTGTCGTGGGGAATGAGCTTTTTCGAATGCTACTGCTGCTATACCAGGTGTGCAGCAGTAGTAGTAAAATAGAAGTACTGTAGTATATAAAGTACCCGTTTTACTGTTGTTGTACTCTTTCGATCGCGGCCTTCTGTGGCCCTTTCTGACCTATCGCGCTCAAAAACGCGCCCTTAGGAAACCGTGCGTGGCCGCGCCCGCGCACCATCTATACCATATATACTACTGTAAATAGTGTTAATATTTTACTACCAGCACGAGCGAGCGAAAGAGCGGTGAGCAAGCAGGCACGAATACGTAAACCCCCCCCCCCCCCCCCCCCCCCCCCGCCCAGCAGCAAGCTAATTTGAGATTCGTATGTTTCAGTTGTTGGAAGACATTGTTTCAAAATCTCCTAAGTTTCGTCGTCTGAATTTTCTGGGGGGGGTTTCTTGTACGTGTTTCTGATTTATGATGCTCACTGCTGGGCATTGCCGTAGTCCGATGGTAAATGAAACGATCATGGTGTTCTTCTCACTCGCTTCTACATTTTCGTACGGCGTATCTTCGGCATCGTGCGTGCGGGAAATGATTAACGCAGCTCATGGCCAGCGGTACCTGCGGCTGCCTGAGCTACGACCTCACCCAGGGAGACGACTACAAAACTGTGATGGCGTTGCTCGCCTACATGGAGTTTTACATTGGGGGTTACAGCGATGACATTCAGCGGCAGGTGGTCGAAATAATCTGCTCCGGGGTCCTCAACTTCGGCGAGCATTCACAGGTTAGTGGGTTGATGGGTCTCCACATCTATGTCATGCCTGCCGCTTGGGACTGGAAGGGGTGGAAGGGTGTTGGGCTACTCGATCTCTCGGTAGTACGGTAATGCGGACAGTACAGTCCCAAACAATGAAGGGGGGGAAAGGCGTTCGTTTTGGGCAGAGTAGACATGCCACAAAGGTGAATAATGTGCCAGACAAAGGTCAGTCAGCAGCTCTCCAAAAAAAAAAACAGATTGAAGAAAACAGCACAGCCCAACCTCGCCGCAGGGCATTCGAAACTGCCGTCAGCTTGTGTGCAGTGAAGAAGCTGTCAAGGCGTATCGTTGTTTCGCTCGCTTTGGAACGATGTATCATCGCTTCTAGCGGCAAAGTGCTCGGGTTACTTACGATTTCTCTCTCAAGGCGACAGTGGCGCGATGTACCATACGATGATGGCGCAAGTGTGCGATGATTGAGCAAGTAGCCCGACCATGTCTGGCAGGCGGGGGTAGGTCAGAACTGCGCTAGGCTTCGGCCGCGAATGCTGTTTGGCTTAGCCAGGCTTTGCCCAGCTTCGTCAAAGCCTAGGGCGGTGAACTGAAAAGTTAGAAATGAGGCTTCATATACCATCGTCTCCCTCATTGGGTCGCGGCGGCAGGGCAACCGTCGCCCCCTGGAGATCTGGGGTCGGAGGGCACGCATCAAGAGGAATCGCGACCGCACATCCTGGAACAACAGCAGTCGTTTTTTCTATTTGATAGTGGCCTTGCCGATGAGAAGGAGGATGCACTTTTGCTTCTTATAAAAGTGTGCTTCCCTCACAATACACCACACCTTGTGGCCATTTCTGGCAGCTGCCGATCACACCAAAAACAATCGAAAGCAGCATAGGCGGTCCCGGGATATCGATGATCCGGGAATTCCGTAAATATTGGGGAAGCACCTCGCTCTGAAGCGCGATGTTTCTTGTATCCTTCTATCCAAAAAGGATTTTAGCGGAGTCGATCCCCATCATCAATTACTCAGGTGTTCTACTACGGGGGAGCATAGTTAATAGAGCCAAATATTGTTATTACGGGGGACCATAGTTAATAGGACCTATGGTACACACAAAAACCTATGTATTTACCTCTTTTTGCTAACAATATTTGGTCCTATTAACTATGTTCCCCCGTAAGAGTAAAAATGCTTAAATACATACCAGGTAGGTTTTTATGTATACCATAGGTCCTATGAACTATGATCCTCCGTAATATAGGTCAGGTCACTTTTTTTGTCGTGAGGGAAAACACATACCAGGTACCACGTTTTTAAAAGTATTCAAAAAGCAAAAAAACATTTCATCGCAAAAGCCAAATTCACCCAAGAAAATCGGCTGTTGTGGGGTGAGAACTAGTCGGAGAAGGCGTCAAAACGCTGACAACGCAAATTAAAGCGGAGATTCCGTTTCCCACGCCGTGCGCGGTTGCGGGCGGGTGGAGCGGGCGCATCCACGGCGCCAGCCGGCGCACGTAAGGCTGGTGTGCGCCGCAGCGAAGAAATTGCGCTGAAAGGCGGCCATCGGTCGGAGATAATATCCTTTGAGTCGGCTCCGCTTAAGGACCTACCAGGTATGATAGGTGAGAGATGACTCCCCCGGGTGGCTATCTCCACCGCACCTACCCCTCTCGGGGGTCACCTCGGGTCAACGTGCCCAAGCGCCAGTAGTAGCTGCAGCTTATGCTGATTATGCAACGGGAGCTATAGGTTAAATTGACACACGGCACGGTTACGTGGAAGTGTGGTGAGCTTAACCCCTTTAGAACCGCAGCCCCGTTTTGGGGACAAACTACTTGAAATTTGAGTATTTTGTCCCCAAAGCGGGACTGCGGTTCTAAAACCAATCCGCCGAAGGATTAAAAAAACAAAAAAGGGTACCTGGTAGATACTTTTGTACAGATGTAGGTGAAAACTCACAGAATATACGTAGTAAGAGTTTGACGGATTGGGTTTTAGACTGCAAGCCCTGGTATGCGCTTACTTACTGTATACCTGGTACCTGGTACATCGTAACACAGGCTAGAGCAGCTGAACGCCGTGTTTTGGAGCCTGGTATGTAGGACAGGGAGTTTGAAGGTGTGGTATTGTATCAAGTACTCGACAAAGCTACCCGACTAGTATTCCGATCCCAGACTACAAAGTAGTATTACGACTGGTGTCATATGGCATGCAACAGGGACATCGCCGCGCCGGGCTAATGACCGCCGCTGCGCCGCGTATGCAGACCGCCGCTGCGCCGCGTACGCCCGCAAACGTTCGAAACATGTAGAGTGCGTGTACTCTAAGTAGTAACAAAATACGCCAAAGATCAACACCTGCTACTACTACTGTAGGTCGACAGTGCTGCCAAGGGGTGTAGGCGTAAGCGTGGTAAGTCCTGATATAGCAATACTCTGGGGTCCTGTACGACAGGACGCTAAGACGATCTCGAAAATATATGGGACTCACAGCGAATGTGTAGTGTACCTGGTATGCACGTAGTAGTGGCAGTGCTACGCTACTGTTGTAGTACTACATGTGGCACTGACGTTTATTGGTGTTTATGTCGTAGATGCGTACATTTTTGAAGCGAAAAACAAGTTAGCTGCGACATGTACATACAGGTACAGCAGCAGTGGACTACGCGTACGACTGTACTGCTGTATAGACTGCATGCAGAGCGAGGCCACTGTTATACTACGAATACGCGTACATACTATTTTACTTCGGAGCTAGTACTACGTAGCCTTGCAGCGTGGGTAAGCACAATTCGATGCGAGTCGACGAGGGAAGAAAAGGCTGAAATCTTCTCGCGATAAAAATGAAGGCACGTAATGTAGCGGGAAGAGGGGAGAAGAGCCTGCTATGTGACCCCGGATGTGAGTTACGAGTTGGAAGGATATAGAGAAGAAGATGGGCGAAGATAATAATAGTGCCTACTACTACTGCTGTTGCTGTTGAATAGACGGCAGCAACAGCAGTTGGTTGTTATGAATAGTGGTCGGTCGCACGTACTGTTATGCATACCAGGTACACGTAACAAAAAAAAAACAGGTCCACGAAAGCCATCATAAAACAAATGAAGTCCCTCATAGAGCAGAGTTATTAATAGTGTTTCACAAACACCTCACATTTTAATCCCAACGCTTGCAACTTCTCCGGCACTCGTCAAATTCGACCCGAGGGCCAAGAAGCCATCCCTTCGCCTTGCGCGCGTAGCAAAAAGCGAGCCCGTCGGCGCCCGTTTCGCGACGAATCCACATGAGAAAGGTGTTTTTGAAACGGCAGTAAGTTCGAAGCGGGCACACATGCCGCCGTCGTCACTGCTGTTTGACGTACTTCTGCGCTTGGGGCGGCCGTATGAGCCCTCGAGCAGGCCACCGGGCAGTCCCTATTCGGGTGAAGTCGAGGCAGGCGGGTAGAGTAGCGGGACAAGCGAGCGACAAGGTCAACTTTGCGTCGAGAAAGAGCCTCGAAGCGCAGAGGGCCCTTGGACTTTTTCCGATCCTGCGACGACACGCATCTTTTTATTTAGAATACAAATATTTCTGCTGTGTATGCTCCGCGAAAAATTGCAGCATGTATGTGAGCTTCAACGTGTGGATCACTCATAGGCACTGCCGGAAAGAAATGGGCTAGGTAACCTACGCATCGGTCTAGCAATGGGCTTCACGGGTAGATATCGCTGCGTTGTCTTGGGCTTAAATTGTTGTACAAATAAATGTTGATGTCGATCAACCTCCATCGCTGCACTCACGGCACGTGTATTCTGTCAAATCTCATTCCCTTGGCGTGGTCTAGAAACTCCACGACTTCCACATGTTATGTTAAAAAACCAAACCATTCCCCGATTGGTTTTCCAAGTCTTCCTCCCCTTCCCGGGGCGTGGATGTGAATGACAGCCGGCAACCCGGCCAAGGCTTGTAGTCAATACTTTCAGCAGCTCGAATCGCCGTGCAGACCGTTCCTTTTCACACGGTGCACAAGGTTTGACCACACTGCGAAATTTACACCGTGTGTTTTTCCTACTGCTAGGGGAATCTGCACCGACCGGAGGGAATGCTTGTTATACCTGGTACGGAGTATCGCGTACACTACGGATGTGCCTTCGTTTCTCGGAAAATAATTACATTTCCGTGCCGTGCGGGTGTCTTTGTCTGATAACCCTACCGTGCGGTGCGGTGTCGAATTATGTGCAGCTGTGCAGCGCTGTGCGAATTTACGTGTGGACAGCATAGTCTGCTCTCGTGGCTCCTTCTGGAGTAATAAAGAGTTTTTGTTCATAACAATCCATGTTTTTGTCGAAACTGGGCCCATTTCGTTAACGCTTCGTACGTACAGCGAGGTGCTGCCGTGGGAGCTGGCTGAGCAGGGTTCTTCGGACGTAGTGTACGTGTCGGGGCATGTCGAGCTTAGGGTTAGGGTTAGGACGTATCGGAGCATGTCGAGCAGGGGTCCTTCCTGTCCCCAAATGGTGTGGGCGATGGGTCAGCATATTGCCTGATGTATCGACTTACACAGCGAGAAGCCGTCAGCATAAAATAGCGTCGCCGTTGAAAAAAAGAGTTTACAACCGACCGACTCAAATTGTCGACAACCCCGCCCTCTCTTGCCCGCCACGCCCCTCCTGACCCTGCCCTACCGCGCCCTTCCCCGTCCCGCCACGCCATGCTCACCCGCCCTGCGCCCCCCGGAGCAGGCGAGCTCTTCGATGGACCCGACGTTCTGGCCGATGCACGGTACGATGGAGCGAATGTGGCAGTACTCGGTGGTGACAGGCCAAGTGACGGACTTCAACTGGCCAGATGATGACGAAATTAACATCACCCTCCCAGACGGCACGATATACACGGAGTACATCAGCACCACCGAGGGGTGCGAAGGCCATCGCGGGAGTGACGTCTTCCCCTTCCACCTGGACTCCGGCGTCGATGGTTTTGAGGTGAAGACGGGCATTCGCGGCAGCCCCGTCACGGGGAACAACCTCACCAACCGCGAGGTTCTTGCCTCGTTCGACCCTCGCTCAAACTCATTGACCTACGTGTACGACACGTTCAAGTGGGACCACTGTGTGCCGGAGGGGTACGACTTCGACGACGCCTGGCGCGAAACCGCGGCCTCTGCTCGGAAGGACTTTTTCGTGAGAGACGAACCCCTGTCCACTGTGTACATGAGCTTCAAGAGAGAGATGGCTGAGCTCATTAAAGCGATAGAGTGTGGTTTGAAGGGGGGGGGGCAGGGGAGAGGGAAAGGCATCGAGCGGAAAAATACGTGATGCACTCCCACAGTAGATGGATCGGAGACATTTCGGTCCTTTTTTGTTCAGCCGATAAGAGCCACTCAGTCGAGTGGTCTGCAGTCTTATCCTTCTATGTTCTTTAGTTTCACAATTTGCATAGGCTGGGCTTCGCCCGGCTATATAGCCGAGTGGTCTGCAGTCTTATCCTTCTATGTTCTTTAGTTTCACAATTTGCATAGGCTGGGCTTCGCCCGGCTATATAGTCTTCCGTTCCCCTCGCTGCCTCGGCAAGGAATGCTGCGAGGCATGCCCTATCAGGCTAATAGCGAGTGGGGTAGGTCTTTCTGGCGGGTGTAAGGCCGGACTCACCCTCAAGGAGTGATACCTTCTTGCTGCTGCCTGTGGCCGCGAGGCTCAGGCGGCAGTAGAGTTGGGTCGTACGTGGTGCGTCAGACACGGAGACCTACGATTCGCGCGTCTTTTTTAGGCAGCTGCGGCAGAGCAGCAATGCTCAATCGGGGTGTCCGTGCGCGGAGGCAGGCGCCACCACAGGCCACACTACGGCACAGTCAATTGCGCCGGTAGGAGGCTGGATTCGACGACGAGGGAGGAGGGAGACTGAGCGTCGACGTGCGGGGAAGAGACGGATTGACCTCCCCCTGCGCGAGAATTTTTATTTTCCAGATCAGAACCGCAAGTGCGAGGAGCATTTTGTTTTTCAGGATGACGGAGAAAGGGAAACGACTGGAAGGGAATGGCAACGAGTGCACGCGCAAAGGAGCGGGTGGATTGGGCCAAGGCGATGATGCGGCCATGAAGAGCGGCAGGAAGACGGTGCATGGAGACCCATGATCTGCGCGCACACTATCATCACGAGAGAAGCAGTCATAGTTTGTTTTTTTCCTGGTATTGTTTTTCACGAGGCAGAATAGTATCTACCGGTACTCGTTATAAACGTCGTCACTGGTCTTTGTAGTTTAACGAGTGGTATACTGTTGATTGATCTCTAAAGGTATAGACGCAGCTGGCACGGGAACGCGTGGTTGACTCCAGACAATAACACGGAACTTCTCTTATATATATTATTACGTATCAGTGCTGTCGAGTGACTCAGGTGGCGGCGCATCCACACGATTATCCATCACATTGCAGGCACAATTAATCTCCCGCTCTTATAATCCCACATCAATATATGGAACTCCCTGATTATCAGATACTAAATGAAACATCTACGTCGTGTCTATTGAGCACAGTCAATATCCCCCCTGCTCACTATACACGGACCATACTTCAATATCCCCCCAGGTCGGCAACATGACAATGTACGACTTCGCTGGGTCGATATATCTCTTCTTTATGACCAACTCATATGAACTTCAGAAACTCAAATACCCAACATGTGACTCAAAAATAAAATTCTCGAATCAACACTCAAATCCTCAAACCAGTATTCAAATGCTCAAATCCATAGCCTCTCTCCGTTGCAAACATATAAAAATACCGAAATCCAATGCCAGGTAAAACGGCATTCTTCTCGGATTCAGCCAGGTAAAACGGCATTTTCCGCGGAATTGATTCAAATATATCACAGTGTCTCTTCAGTTCTACCGACCTCTCTCAATTTCCGAATACTATCCAGACCTTCCCTCGTCGGAAAACATTTTAATGTGGACCGCACACGCCCCCAGGCGCTTCCTAGTCTCACTTCAGCCTTGTCAAAAACCTAAATCACAAGTATCAGAAAAATACCACAGGAGTGGTCATGCCAATCAAAATAAAATCAAGTCAAGAAACTTAATGCCAGAGATCGCGAGGAACCCCGTTCCTCCGGACAAGAGTCTCCCCTTATCCCCTACTCCCGCCATAGATACACAGATCGCGACGGTAATGCGAGATAGAACATAGGTTTCCCCACTAGAAATTTATTTGACGTTGTGACCACTCGGAAAACACCAAAAAAACTTAAAATAAAACATCTCGGAAACAAGGCGTCAAAGGTTCATCAGAAAATCCCGGTGGTAACGAAAAACCATGTTGTTGAGCGGCTTTTTAAGAAGTCTGCGCGCTGCTCCTCCGACTCTACATGGGTAATAACAAACTCCCCCTTGGAAATAAGCTCTCGCAAAAAGTGGTGTCGAACATCGATGTGCTTAGAATTCGACGTGCACACTGGGTTTTGTGCCAGGTGCCTTGCCCCCTCGTTATCCTCGAAAACCGTAATGCATCGCTCCCCGAACCCCGGAAAAATGAAACTCCAAACGTAGCGCAAGAACATCGCCTCCTTGATAGTGTCTGCTAGTGCTACATATTCGGCCTCAGTGGTCGAGAGCGTAACGCATTTCTGCGTCCTAGAAAACCAGCACACACACGCCCCAGCACACATGATAGCCCCACCTGAAACTGACCTCCTGTCAGTGGCTTTGTTGGCGTAGTCCGCATCCGCAAACGCTACCAGTTCAAGCCCGCTACCCTTCTGAAACGTAATGCCGAAATCACTCGTAGAAAAAACATACTCTAAAATACCGACCGCTGTCTCCCAGTGTACTTCCCTCGGCCTATTCGTGTACCTCGCTACCGCCCTCACCGCGTTCGCAATATCCGGTCGTGTTTGGTTCGCAAGCCACATCAAGCACCCCACCAACTCGCGGAAAGGCCAATCACCCACGGGTTCATTCTCGTCGAACTCTTCGAGCTTCACACCAGTCGAAAGCGGATTATTCCTCCCGGAACTAACACCAAACCTCGCCGCGGTCCTTTCAGCGAACGCCTGCTGCGAAATCGTCAAAGTACCAGCATCCCAATCCCTCGAAAAACAACAACCAGCATACCACCGCAACTCGCCCAGATTGTTGATCGGAACAAGGCTGTTCAGGTCTTCACAGAACTGATCGCACCTAGCCTTGCGCCCTACAGCAAAAATATCATCCACATGAACCACTGTTACTATGGAGACAGAGCCCGACTCGACCAACCTCATGACACACGCGTCAGCGGGGCTCTGCTCAAAGCCTAGACTCTTCATGTGAGTGAGAAGGTGGTTGTGCCACGACCTCGACGCTTGCTTCAAGCCATAGAGACTGCGGTTCAACCTGACTACCTTACCGGACATTTCGCCGCAGCCAGGGGGCAGTCGCATGAAAACATCCTCATCCAAACTCGACTGCACGAATGCTTGCTCAGCATCAAAATGACACAAATCCAGACCCAACTCGCACGCAACGGCACCCAGCAAACGGAAACAAGACGCTGCAGGGGTCGGAGCAAAAGTCTCAAAGAAATCAATACAAGCACGCTGCTTGAAACCTCGTGCCACCAGCCTTGCTTTCGCCCGCACCACATCACCATGCTCGTTGGACTTCCAGGCGAACACCCACTTCGCCGAGATGACGTTGAGCCCCTCTGGTTGCTACGTCGCTCCAAACGTCCCCGCGTCCGCCAGTCCATGATATTCCTTGTCCATCACCTGCCTCCAGATCGTCGAATACTCGTCCACACACGCTTCAGCATACGAGTTCGGCGTCGAAAGCTCGCTTGCCGGGCGCGTGGGAAGGGGAGGATTCTCGCGCGGTGGGGCTTGGTGGAAAAGCACATGGCCTATACCTTCCCGTGCTGCCATCAGCGATAGCAACCCATGCCCCATAGCCTCGCGGTTCCGCGCGGTCTCCCCTCTTGTCCGCCCCCTCAGAACGTCCCCTTCCTCCGGGTGTCGTCCAGCTTCCCCCACTGTCCGGCCACCCTGTACACCGCCGCCACCCTCCTGGTGCCGTGCAGTCTCCCCCCTTGTCCGCCCCCTCAGTACGTCCCCTTCCTCCGGGTGTCGTCCAGCTTCCCCCACTGTCCGACCACCCTGCACACCGCCGCCACCTTCCTGGTGTCGTGCAGTCTCCCCCCTGGTCCGCCCCCTCAGTACGTCGCCATCCTCCGGGTCCGGGATATAAGAACCCAGTTCCCGAGCAGCACGCTGCGAAAGCTGTGGCTGCGATGACTGCTGCGGCGGCGACGGCGATGATCTCGGCGGCGACGGCGACGGCGGCGGCGGCGGCGGTGGCGACGGCGGTGGCGGTGACGGTGGCAGTGGCGGCGGCGGTGACGATGACGGCGGCAGCGACGGCGACGGTGACGGCGGGGGCGGTGGCGACGGCGACGGCGGCGGCGGCGGCGGTAGCGGCGGTGATGACGGCGGTAGCGGCGGCAGCAGTGGGGATGGGGACGGTAATTCGGGCCATACGTCAGGGCCTCTCAGAGGCTCCGGCGTACCCGGGGGCGGTGGTGACGGCAACGGCGGCGGCGGGGAGCTCTCCTCCTCCGAAGGCAGTAACCCCACGAACGGCTTCCTCGGGTGCTCCCAAGTGACGTCGCGGGAGAACGACCTCCGGCCAGATGCCAGCAGAATCTTGCTGCAGTCAGCTGCGTGGTGGTTGCCGCCGTTGAGGTAGAAACAAGCCTCCGCCTTCGGCTCGGTCTTCAAGCTCCTCCTGACGTGGTGGAAACCTGGCTTCAAAAATGGGAGCAGCCGCACAAACGGTGCTCTCCCGTAAAATTTGCGGTACGGCGAGTGCATTTCCGGCTTGTCCCTCACCCTTGCCGTCATGTTGATGACGTCGCTCGCGTACACGCAGGACTCAGCCCAAAGGGGCTGCGTCGCCGGCATCCTTTCATCGCCGAACAGGCGGGGGGCCTCTAGGCGGGACGCCATTGCAAGCTCCAGCGTCATCGCAATCCGCCGCTCGACCACGCCGTCATGCTTCGGAGAATCGACGGGCGTGTGCTCGCGGCGGATACCGTGGTGGTTGAGCAGCTCCACGAACTCCGCCTTGGTGAACTCGGTGCCGTTGTCCGAGCGAAGGCACTCCACGATGGACGGAACACCCTTGGCGTTGATGTCGGCCAGAAAACCAGCGAAGACCTTCGGGACGTCGGACTTCCGCTTCAAGAAATACGGCCATCCCAGTCGCGAGTAGTCGTCGACGATCATCATCATGTACTGTGCACAGCCAGCAGACGTCGACTGCTGTCCCGACAGATCCACGAACAGACGTTCCAGAGGCCTGGTGGAGCGGCACTCGGTCGTCCATGGCACCGCCATCCTCCTCCCCTTCGCCTCAGAACATCCAGCACACGAAACCAACTCCCCAAAAACCTTAATGCCCATCTGGCGTGCCGTCTCACGGAGAGTGTCAGCATGGGAGTGGGCAAGGGAAACGTGAAGGTCGTTAATATCAATCCTCCGCATTTTTCCGGGAGCCAAAACAGCGGCAGCAATCGGGGTCTCTACAGTCCGCGTGGCGTCTACGTACGAACCTGCGTCCTTACGCATAAAGGACAATTGCCCATCCAACAAGTGAGCTCCCTGGGAATCTAACGTCACCGGGCATTTCAGCATTACTGCGTGAAGTGAAAACAGGTTGAACCGAACACCGGGCACGTAGGCTACGTCCAAAAGCCTAACCTGGACATCACACTGCGGGCTGTGCATTACCATCGGAATCTGTCCGAAGTACTCGACCTTCAGTGACCTCATGTCACCGACGACCAAACTACTCTTACCGGGGGGAGGGGGGTAACAGCCTACCATACCAAAGGGGTTTCCAGTCACGTGAAAGGTTGCTCCCGAATCCGCCACCCACTCTTCCCTCCCACTAGCCCAAAACAAATCGTCGCTAAAAATACTCTTGCCTTGGTGCGCAAACTGCGCGGTGAGGAGGTGCGGGTCGAACGTAGGCGTAGGGTTGCCGTTGTTCGCTGGGCCAGGGGAAGGGAAAGTGCTCGAGGAGGGTTGTTGTGACGGGAAAGCTCCGGCTGAGGTATACCCACCACTGCCGTAGGGCGTCTCCTGCTGCCAGCCACCTCCGTAGTATATCTGTTGAGGGGGAGGGGCAGCAGTACTCGGGACTGCGACGTTCATCTGCGGGGCGGCTGCCGGGCAAGTTGCGGCGTAGTGGCCGTGTTTGCCACACCAAAAACAGACCCCCTTGCTCCTCGGTTGCGTGTTGTTCGGCGGGAAACCCCAGCCCGCCGGAGTCATTACGGGCGGCGGGGGCATAGGGGGCATTGCCCCTGGTGGTGGCTCGGTAGGTACCCAACCCATGGGCGGGACCGCCCCACCCGCACCGAAGGGGTCGGGACCGGAGTTATCCCAACGGTACCTGCAGGCCACGGCATCCCAACGCCATTTGGGGCCGGTAATTCCCCCCGGCGAAGCTCCTCCCCGGTTGCCATCATGCCGACGGGGACGATGCTGCTGCTGCTGGTACTGCTGTTGCTGGGGTTGTTGCTGCTGCTGCTGCTGTTGATGGTACTGCTGCTGCTGCTGGGGTCGCTGCTGCTGCTGCTGCTGCCGCTGCTGCTGCGGTTGCTGCTGATACTGCTGCTGCTGTTGATACTGCTGCTGCTGCTGCGGCTGCTGCCCACCCTTGTACCTCCCGCCTCTCCTGTCCCTCCTTTCCCTTCCTGGACCCGCACCTCCACCACTGGTAGGCTGCGCACCTCCGGCGTACAAAGCATGCTGGTTTCCCACTCCCTGCACACCCAACGCCTTGGAAACCATTTCTTTATCTGCCTTATCGTTTGCGTACGCATCGCGGATGATCTCATCGATCTCGGAACGGGGGATGGACGGGCGGGAAAGAACGGACTTGCTTTGTATCATATATAGAGGCGAGAGGTTCGTCACGATATGTCGGTTAACCTCTTCCACACTCATCCCACAGCCAAGCATGGCCAGCTCATCTGCTGCCTTATCCACCCTCCCTAGGAACAGCACGGGGTTTTCGTCCTCGATCATTCTGATGGTTGTAAACTCTCTCTTCAGTCTATGGGTGGCCGCTATTGTCCTTGGCATGTAGTAATCTTCTAATTCCTTCCATGCACCACTTGGCGACATCGCCTTCTGCATTCTGAACTCAGCCATTGCGTATCCAGTCATTGCTTCCATCATCAGTCCATAAACTAATCGGGCATCCCTAATCTCCTGAGGAGAATGCCTCGATGCTAGCTCCTCTTCCGACACCCTCACGTCACCAACCATAACAGGGGTTGACGTGCTTAACACATGAAGGCACCCTAGGGATGACAGGTACGCTTCGAACTTGCTACGCCACATACTAAAGTGGGCTTCTATGTTATCGAATTTGGGGGGTCTCGACTGGGACAAACTAGGGCGGTATAAAGAAGTGTTTGGTGACATGCCTGGACGGGCTCCCAGCCCAGGTGTCGTCACCGTCGATGCTGCTGGTTCCCTCGCAGCTGCTTCTCCTCTCGCCCCCCCACCGGCCCCCCCTTCCATTCCTTCTTGCGGCGCGTTCCTCTCGGCGCCCAACTTCTGCTCTTCTATCATCTTCTCCAGGATCTCGATTTTCTCTTTCATCCTCAGCATCTCTTCCATGGCCACGCTTGTTTCCTGACTAGACATGCCATCTGAACCAGACATGTCGGAAGGTTCCCACCTCTCTAGGTTGGCCTCGGCTACGCTTGCCAATAGAAGATCACCGGTTCACTAGTGTGTTGATTGATCTCTAAAGGTATAGACGCAGCTGGCACGGGAACGCGTGGTTGACTCCAGACAATAACACGGAACTTCTCTTATATATATTATTACGTATCAGTGCTGTCGAGTGACTCAGGTGGCGGCGCATCCACACGATTATCCATCACATTGCAGGCACAATTAATCTCCCGCTCTTATAATCCCACATCAATATATGGAACTCCCTGATTATCAGATACTAAATGAAACATCTACGTCGTGTCTATTGAGCACAGTCAATATATACCCTTCATGGGGAATAACCTACGCAATTATCAGGGACGTGGTATCATAACTACTGTGCTGCAACTTTATTGCGTCAGACAGTCCAGGAAGAGATGGCGATGGTTGATATTCGTGAGGTAGTAAGGTTCGATTGCTCCTTTTTTCACTGCATACCCGCGAGTCTTCACTCTGACAACACTCCAGATAGCAGGCAGGTAGGTGTGTTCCTCTTTCGTTTTCACGACTACCGTGCGTTTCGTAGGGTGCAGGCAGCACTTCAGACAGCATCCGCTGTAGTCAGCAGCCACGAGTTGGTTAGTGGTGGGAACGGGGGTACTCTTCTATCTATGTTATAGTTGAGAGGATATACCCGCGGCCATGTTAGTTCAGTTTTGCACATTGGTTTTATCTTGCGTGCGCTTTTTTCGTCTCGTGTATTTTATGAGGCAGCCGAATTTTCGATTTTTTTCGTTTTTCGGATCTTCCTAGGGCTCCAGCACCTTTGTGTGACCACGGTCTCCTTCGTCAGAGATTTAATGTGATGAGAACAACAAACAACAACATAGCCGAAAAGGGCCAAAACAACTAGTTTTCGGCTCGGGGCCGATTTTCAGGGGTTTTACTATTAATAGTAATTGGTGGTAATGAGGCGCGACCTCGGTAATACCTGCAGTAGTCGTATCTGCGATGCATCATGCTGGGCGAATACGGATTTTGTATTATGCTGAACGAAAACGAACGAGCATCTACTACGTACTAAGTACTTACTGCTACTGTACGCCGTCGTGGGTGCATCTCAATAAATTTCGTAAATTAAATGTTGTTGTCCTCTCCTGGCTCTTGATATGAAAAAGTACTGCATTTGGTCGTGTGTATCCTGGTTTCCACCTCGAAATCCGCAAGATTAATTAGAAGACGAAAAATCTGCACTGCTGTGACCACAGAACTTGTACCAGGTATCTCTCAGGGATCGAGGAATCGGCATGGACACTGGTGCTGGATGTCGACGGGGAGAAAGAGTCAAGAACACACATCACCTGACATGTTTTGTCCAGCAGTGTTTTCTGATTGAAATTCAGCACAATTACGAAAAATCTGCATCTCGCATGTTTTGTACAACAGAGAGAGAGCTTATTTCTCGTAACAGGTGCCACCACAACTGTACTTGGACTGCTGTACAACATCTACAGCAGCAGTGCGCCTCCCGCAGCAGGAGAAGGACACACGAGGCCAGGGTCAGCGTCGCCGTACGCTCGGCTTGTCGGTCTAACCCTTGCACCCTTTGTACGCGTACATAAACATACGTAGTACGTACCCTGTACTCGTTTTTTTGCATGTTTTCCTGCTTCCCACCTCGAAAGTCGGCATAATATTTTCGAGACGAAACATCTACAACACGAGTCCAGCAAGAGCTTCTTGTAGCCGGTCGCCCCGGTGGTTCAAGTGGTTAACCTCGAATTCTACTTGTTTGAGTCCTGGGTTCGAGCCCTAGGAGGGTCGGACTTTGACTTTATTTGCAAAAATAAAAAAAGGGATTCAATTGTTGAGAGCGCCTTGCAGCGTGGGTAGGCACAATTCGATGCGAGTCGACGAGGGAAGAAAATGCTGAAATCTTCTCGCGATAAAAATGAAGGCACGTACCGTAGCGGGAAGGGGGGAGGAGAGCCTGCTATGTGACCCCGGATCTGAGTTACGAGTTGGAAGGAGAGAGAGAAGAAGATGTGCGAAGATAATGAATGGGATGGAAAAAAAAAAAAAAAAAAAAAAAAAAAAAAAAAAAGCAGGTTCCACAACTACTACTGCTCTACAAAATCTACAGAAGAGCTTCTCCAGCAGCAAAACTGCAGCAGCAGTAGCAGTAGGAACCACGAGGCCAGGGTCAGCGTCGCAGTACGCTCGGCTTGTGTCGGTGTAACCCTTGAGCCCTTTGTACACCGTACTCGATGTTGTGGAGTGTGTTTCTCCTGATTCCATACACATCATTTGAAGACGAACACTCTGCAACCTGACATGACATACATGTATCCAACAGAGGTTCTCGTAGCAGGTGCCACCACTACTGCTGACTGCTACCCTGGTATACAACATCTAGAGCAGATCTTCTGCTGCTTCTCCGTCCCCTCGTCAGTAGGAGGGTGGGCCTGACCATATCACCAGCAGCACATCGCCCGAACGATGGACAGACAGGCGAAGTCTGCCTACTATGACTACTCGTAGTTGGGTTTCGTTAGTTATTACGTACCTGGTACCTGGTCCCTGGTAGGTAAAAGAAAGAGCTAAAAAAACAAAGCCGTCTCTCTGCCTGCTGTGGACAGGCCAGTCTGCCTGCTGTAGAGTGCTGCGGACAGGCTCAATCTGCCTGCTGTGGGTAGGCACAGTCTGCCTGCCGTGGGTAGGCACAGTCTGCCTGCTGTGGGTAGGCATAGTTTGCCTGCTGTGGACAGGCCTAGTCTGCCTGCTGTGGACAGGCACAGTGTGCATGCTGGGGGCAGGCACAGTGTGCATGCCGGGGGCAGGCACACAGTCTGCCTGCTGTTGCCAGGCACACAAAAAAAACGTTACCTGGTACCTGGTACATGATTTTGTATTTTGAACACGGCGCAGCACAGGCATGTGCCTACACACGTTGCCGCACCTAGCTCGACCAACTGTGAACGACTTTCCCCCCCACCAGGACGAGAAAGTGTATTTCGTGTGTGTGCGTGCACCGAGCCCTCGGGGACTGGATTTGGTGACGTGTGCGTCGAGCGCGAGGGTGAAAGGTGGACTAAACAAATGTTGAATCACACACACACCAACCCACACACACAAATACAGAAAAACTCAAAACAAGGCACCCTACCCTCGTATCCGAGCCGCTATGAAGAGGCTTTTTTTTTGCTTGGTTAAAAAGCAAAGAAAAAAAGGCTCGCTTCGCTCGTGCGGGTTATTATAAAAAAACAAAACTGGGGTTGACCTAAGAGTCTACCTTCACCCTTGGTGCCGCGACCTCCGTTTTTCTCGCCCGGATACACTGCTAACGAGATTTAGATCGTTTTTCGTCGGGGCGTGAACCACGGGTAGCGAGGGAGTTGCGATGGCCTGGTCACCGTTGGCGGCTCAGGGGGGTCTGCCGGTGCTCCATACCAGCAATCGGAAGCGCCAAGGGATGTCGAAAAAGAGTACCAGCCGTCGCCGCCTATTGACTGCGCTCGCAATGGATACTGACGCGACGACGGTTGTAGATATTGTGAAATTCCGTTGGTATTGGGATATCCGGTAGCAGGGTATTGAGGCGTATGGATTTGCTTGATGAACTGCCGTTCCCCGATGATTTACTGCTTTGTATCTACTGTGTACTCTAATTTATGCGCTCTACTCACCTCTACGCTGGTAGTATGCAGCGTTCATTGTTTATGTCTACATTGCGCAGAGCTACTGCGCCTCGACCCTGCCCGTCTTTGCAAGTCCTGTCGTGCGCCCTGGCTGGCAAGTTTCAACACGCTATAGCGAGCCGACTGCGATGTAGGGGCAGCTAGGGGCAGCAGACGTGGCAAGCCCTTTGGATAGGGGTGTGTTCTTCGGGATCATGTTCGACGCTGATTGAGAGTGCTTTGCAAGATGAAGAATTATTGGTTGCGAGGCATCTCGCGCTCGGGGGAGCGTGTTTTGGAGAGGAGAGGGCTGCGAGTCATCTCGCGCTTCGGGAAGCGTTTTTAAAGGAAAAATGGAACACGGTGCAGCTGATGGGGATTGCAAACAAGTTTTAGTCCGAAAGGCTCGTTGTGGTGCGCCACATCGTGTATGGCGAAGGAGCTTGGACCTCGCGGCAGAGTTGTCATGTTCGCGGGAACGGACCCGAGTCAAGCAAGCAGACATTTGGATTTTGTCTGTGCAGCATATGATAAAGCGGAGGCAAGAAGAGGAGTTACACCCTGTACAGCCACAGCAGCTGCGCCCCATCTCGGCCAGACGTGAGTCGACACTGGTAAACGCGCTTGTAGCTAAAAGCACGAGCATCGCACGCGAGTAGCAGCCGCAGCAGCTCAGGGGGGAGGAAGAGAAGGGGGAAAGTGGAGAGAGAGAGAGGGAGAAAAAATAGATACACTGGCGAAGAAAAAAGAGAGAAGTAGCACCAGCCAAGGTGGGAACCGCGAGGAGCGAGAGCCAGGGCGCTGACATGGGGGAGACTGCGGGAGAGCAGAGGCGGACAGCTGGGGCGGTGCCGCCACAAGAGCTGAGAGTTCGTGCAGGCGCGTTTGCCACTGCTATAAACCACTCTCACTCAACTCACCCAAATGAGGGGGATAGCCGAGCAGAACGGCTGGGACGGTGTCGCCACAAGGACAAAAGCCCACGCAGGCACGATGACCACTGTAAACCACACTTACGCACCCAGCCCCCAAGATGGTTGATCAAGAGAAGAAATGAGGAGAGGAAAAATAATCGAGACGGCGGGGAGGGCGATGAGGCAAGCGAGCAGCAGCAGCAACGTCAGCCGCCGCCGACGCCACGGCTGAAACCGACACCCACGGTGGTTTGGGGTGCGGGACAGAAAGCGGAAAAGAAGAATGCTCTGCTTGTGACGAGCCGGATGGCACTGACCTGACAAGCGCTGATGCCTCACGAGAAAAGAGGGGAGGAAGATGAAAGGATGTTTGAGGCGGAAAGGAAAGGGATGTCAAAGAGGGCGACGAGGCGGGCGAGAAGCAGTAGCATCAGCCACTGCCGCCGCTTCCTTCGCCACCGCCGATACCCCCGGCAGAGATACGTGCGGAACAGGAGGCGGAAGAGCAGCACACATTGCTGGTGGAAAGCCGTTTCATACGTGCGCAACACGCGCTGATATCGCACGAGAAACGCAAGGAGAAAACTGAAAGGGTGGTCGAGGAGGAGGAGGAAAGAGTAGAACGAGACGTGAGGAGGGAAATGAGAAGGAGAGCGAACAGCCGCAGCAGCAAGGTCTACAGCAAGGTGGTGTTAGGACCAGCATGGGCGCTGGGTATGGATGGCGCCTGGACAGTGACCGCGTCCCCCCGTACGGTCCTGACTATAGGTATACGTCGTGCTTGCTGTTCGATTGAATACTCGCAGAGAATCTGTTGACTGATATCTAAAGGTATAGACGCAGCTGGCACGGGAACGCGTGGTTGACTCCAGACACTGGCACGGAACTCCTCTAGTATATTATATATCCGAGCTGTCGAGCCGACTCGCCTCATATGGAGCTGTATCTAACGAGTGGCATTGATGGGGTACACACTTCCCCGATATCCCAATACCCTGCAACCAGAATCCCTTTTCAGCATGGAACTCCTCAATTTGCGATGGATCTGATGGATCGTGTTCTTGAGTATAATGAACGTCCCCCCTGCTCACTATACTCGACCATACTAATGTCCCATCCGCTCCGATGCATGACAAGGCACGAAGCTGAAGGGTTGATAGATCGCAATATCATAATCACCTCATATCAAACTCAGAAACTCAAAAGTCAAATATTTGAATCAACACTCAAATAAATGCTCAAATCCACAGCTTCTCTGTTGCGAACATAAAAATAACTCTCGAAATCCAATGCCAAGTAGAGCGGCATTCTTCTCGGGATTCAGCCAGGTAAAACGGCATTTTCCGCGGGATTCATCCAAATATACTCGTCCACCCTCAAGAACTAAAATACGAATCTTCTCGAACATAATTGTAGAAATTCCAATGCTGTCGACAAATAACCACCGGGTTAGTTATCAAAACCCAAAAACGAACAGCATTTAACCCGAACCGTGTGTGCCCCCTGGCATTACAGTGGCTCTCTAGCCCTACCAAACTCTCTCTCAATTTCCAAAGTACTATTCAAACCTTCCCTCGAACAGAAAACATTTTAATAGGGACCGCACACACCCCCAGGCGCTTCCTAGTCTCTCTCCAGTCCTAATCAAAAACCTAAATCACAAAATTCATATGAAAAATACCACAGGAGTAGTCATGCCAATCACAATAAAAATCAAGTCAATAAATTGAATGCCAGAGATCGCGAGGAACCCCGTTGCTCCGGACAAGAGTATCTCCTTATCCCCTACTCCCGCGATAGATACACAGATCGCGACGGTAATGCGAGATAGCACACATAGATTTCCCCACTTGGAAAAATATTTGACGTTTGCACTCGGAAAACACCAAAAACTCTCGAAATCCATTACCAGAAACAAAACGATTTATAGTTCAAACACATTCTTCACTCGAAAAATAAAATATAACATCTCGGAAGAAGGCGTCAAAGGTTCATCAAAACGTCCCGGTGGTAACGAAAAACCGTGTTGTTGAGCGGCTTTCTTAAGAAGTCTGAACGCTGCTCCTCCGACTCTACATGGGTAATAACAAAATCCCCCTTGAAAATAAGCCCTCGCAAAAAGTGGGGTCGAACGTCGATGTGCTTAGAATTCGACGTGCACACTGGGTTTTGAGCCAGGTGCCTTGCCCCCTCGTTATCCTCGAAAACCGCAATGCATCGCTCCCCACACCCCGGAGAAATGAACCTCCAAACGTAGTGCAAGAACATCGCCTCCTTGATAGTGTCTGCTAGTGATACATATTCAGCCTCAGTGGTCGAGAGCGTAACGCATTTCTGCGTCCTAGAAAACCACCACACACGCCCCAGCACACATGATAACCCCACCTGAAACTGACCTCCTGTCAGTGGCTTTGTTGGCATAGTCCGCATCCGCAAACGCCACCAGTTCAAGCCCGCTACCCTTCTCAAACGCAATGCCGAATCACTCGTAGAAAACACATATTCTAAAATACCGACCGCTGTCTCCCAGTGTACTTCCCTCGGCCTATTCGTGTACCTCGCTACCGCCCTCACCGCGCGCGCAACATCGGGCCGTGTTTGGTTCGCAAGCCACATCAAGCATCCCACCAACTCGCGGAAAGGCCAATCACCCACGGGTTCATTCTCGTCGAACTCGTCGAGCTCCACACCAGCCGAAAGCCGATGATTCCTCCCAGAACTAACACCAAACCTCGCCGCGGTCTTTTCACGCCTGCTGCGAAATCGTCAAAGTACCAGCATCCCAATCCCTCGAAAAACAACAACCAGCATACCACCGCAACTTGCCCAGATTGTTGGTCGGAACAAGGCTGTTCAGGTCTTCACAGAACTGATCGCATCTAGCCTTGAGTCCTGCAGCAAAAATACCATCCACATGAACCACTGTTACTATGGAGACAGAGCCCGACTCGACCAACCTCATGACACACGCATCAGCGGGGCTCTGCTCAAATTCTAGACTCTTCATGTGAGTGAGAAGGTGGTTGTGCCACGACCTCGACGCTTGCTTCAAGTCGTAGAGACTGCGGTTCAACCTGACTACCTTACCGGACATTTCGCCGCAGCCAGGGGGCAGTCGCATGAAAACATCCTCGTCCAAACTCGACTGCACGAACGCTTGCTCAGCATCAAAATGAGACAAACCCAAGCCCAACTCGCATGCAACGGCACTCAACCAACGAAAACAAGACGCTGCAGGCGTCGGAGCAAAAGTCTCAAAGAACTCAATACAAGCACGCTGCTTGAAACCCCGAGCCACCAGCCTTGCTTTCACCCACACCACATCACCATGCTAGTTGGACTTCCAGGCGAACACCCATTTCGCCGAGATGGCGTTGAGCCCCTCTAGTGCTACGTCGCTCCAAACGTCCCCGCGTCCGCCAGTCCATGATATTCCTTGCCCATCGCCTGCCTCCAGATGGTCGAATACTCGTCCACACACGCTTCAACATACGAGTTCGGCGTCGAAAGCTCGCTTGCCGGGCGTGTGGGAAGGGGGTGATTCTCGCGCGGTGGAGCTCGGTGGAAAGGTACATAGCCTATACCTTCCCGCCCTGCCATCAGCGACAGCAACCCATGCCCCATAGCCTCGCGGTTCCGCGCCGTCTCCCCTCTTGTCCGCCCCGTCAGAACGTCGCCTTCCTCGGGGTGTCCTCCAGCTTCCCCCATTGTCCGAACACCCTGCACGCCGCCACTACCCTCCTGGTGTCGTGCAGTCTCCCTGGGCCGCCCCTCCTGCACGCCGCCACCATTATCCTGGTGTCGTGCAGTCTCCCTGCTCCGCCTCTCCTGCACGCCGCCACCCCTCTCCTGGTGTCGTGCAGTCTCCCCCCTGGTCCGCCCCCTCAGCACGTTGTCATCCTCTGGGTCCGGGATATAAGGACCCAGTTCCCGGGCAGCACGCTGCGAAAGCTGTGGCTGCGGTGACTACTGCGGCGGCGACGGCGGTGATCTCGGCGGCGACGGTGGTGGCGGCGGCGGCGGTGACGGCGATGACGGCGGCGGCGGCGGTAGCGACGGTGAGGACGGCGGTGGCGGCGGCAGCAGTGGGGATGGGGACGGTAATCCGGGCCATATCTTGGGGCCTCTCAGAGGCTCTGGCGTACCCGGGGGCGGCGGTGACGGCCACGGCAGCGGCGGGGAGCTCTCCTCCTCCGAAGGCAGTAACCCCACAAACGTTTCCTAGGGTGCTCCCATGTGACGTCGCGGGAGAACGACCTCCGGCCAGATGCCAGCAGAATTGTTCTGCAGTCAGCTGCGTGGTGGTTGCCGCCTTTGAGGTAGAAACAAGCCTCCGCCTTCGGCTCGGTCTTCAAGGTCCTCCTGACGTGGTGGAAACCTGGCTTCAAAAACGGGAGGAGCCGCACGGTGCTCTCCCGTAGAATTTGCGGTACGGCGAGTGCATTTTCGGCTTGTCCCTCACCCTTGCCGTCATGTTGATGACGTTGCTCGCGTACACGCAGGACTTAGCCCAGAGGGGCCGCGTCGCCTTCATCCTTACATCGCCGAACAGGCGGGGGCTTACAGGCGGGACGCCATTGCAAGTTCCAGCGTTATCGCAATCCGCCGCTCGACCACGCCGTCATGCTTCGGAGAATGGACGGGCGTGTGCTCGCGGCAGATACCATGATGGCTGAGCAACTCCACGAACTCCGCCTTGGTGAACTCGGTGCCGTTGTCCGAGCGAAGGCACTCCGCGATGGACGGAACACCCTTGGCGTTGATATCGGCCAGAAAACCAGCGAAGATCTTCGGGACGTCGGACTTCCGCTTCAAGAAATACGGTCATCCCAGTCGCGAGTAGTCGTCGAGGATCATCATCATGTACTGCGCACCGCCTGCAGACGTCGACTGCTGTCCCGACAGATCCACGAACAGACGTTTCAGAGGCCTGGTGGAGCGGCACTCGGTCGTCCACGGCACCGCCATCTTCCTCCCCTTCGCTTCAGAACACCCAGCACACGAAACCAACTCCCCAAAACCCTTAATGCCCATCTGGCGTGCCGTCTCACGGAGAGTACTAACATGGGAGTAGGCAAGGAAAACGTGAAGGTCGTTAATATCAATCCTCCGCATTTTTCCAGGGGCCAAAACAGCGGCAGCAATCGGGGTCTCTACAGTCCGCGTGCCGTCTACGTATGAACCCGCGTCCCTGCGCGTGAAGGACAATTTCCCACCGAACATGTGAGCTCCCTGAGAATCCAGTGTCACCGGGCATTTCAGCATTACTGCGTGAAGCGAAAACAGGATGAAGCGAACACCGGCCACGTATGCTACGTTCAAAAGCCTAACTGGAACATCACACTGACAGCTGTGCATCACCATCGGAATCTGTCCAAAATACTCGGCCTCCAGTGACCTCATGTCACTGACGACCAAACTACTCTTGCCGGGGGGAGGGAGGTAACAGCCTACCATACCAAAGGGGTTACCAGTTACGTGAAAGGTTGCTCCCGAATCCGCTACCCACTCTTCCCTCCCACTAGCCCGAAACAAATCGTCGCTAAAAGTACCGCTTGCCTTGGTGCGCAAACTTCGCGGTGAGGAGGTAGGGTTGCCGTTGTTCGCTGGACCAGGGAAAGGGAAAGTGCTCGAGGAGGGTTGTTGTGACGGGAAAGCTCCGGCTGAGGTATACCCATCACTGCCGTAGGGCGTCTTCTGCTGCCAGCCACCTCCGTAGTGCATCTGTTGAGGGGGGGGAGCAGCAGCACTCGGGATCGCGACGTTCATCTGCGGGGGAGGGGCCAGGCAAGCTGCGACGTAGTGATCCAGTTTGCCACACCGGAAGCAGACCCCCTTGCGCCTCGATTGCGTGCTTCTCGGTGGGAGACCCCAGCCTGCCGAAGTCATTACGGGCGGCGGAGGCATAGGAGGCATTGTCCCTGGAGGTGGCTCGGTAGGTACCCAACCCATGGGCGGGACTGCCCCACCCGTACCAAAGGGGTGGGGCCGGAGTCATCCCAACGCTACCTGCAGGCCAAGGCATCTCAACACCATTTGGGGCCGGTTATTCCCCCCGGCGAAGCTCCTCCCTGGTTGCCATCATGCTGACGGGGACGATGCTGCTGCTGCTGGGGCTGTTGTTGCTGATACTGCTGCTGTTGAGGCTGCTGTTGATGGGGTTGTTGATGTTGCTGCTGCTGCTGCTGCTCCTGCTGCTGCTGCTCCTGCTGCTGCTGCTGCTGCTCCTGCTGCTGCTGCTCCTGCTGCTGCTGCTTCTGCTGCTGTTGCTGCTGCTGCTGCTGCTGCTGCTCCTGCTGCTGCTGCTCCTGCTGCTGCTGCTCCTGCTGCTGCTGCTTCTGCTGCTGCTGCTGCTGCTGCTGCTGATACTGCTGCTGCTGCTGCTGGGGCTGCTGATACTGCTACTGCTGCTGCTACGGTTGCTGCTGACACTGCTGCTGCTGCTGCTGCCCACCCTTGAACCTCCCGCCTCTCCTGTCCCTCCTTTCCCACCCTGGAGCCGCACCTCCACCACCGGCAGGCTGCGCACCTCCGGCGTACAAAGCATGCTGATTTACCACTCCCTGCACGCCCAACGCCTTGGAAACCATCTCCTTGTCTGCCCTATCGTTTGCATACGCGTCGCGGATGATCTCCTCGATCTCGGAACGGGGGGTGGACGGGCGGGAAAGAATGGGCTTACTTTGTATCATGTACAAGGACGAGAGCTTCGTCGCGATATGGCGGTTTACCTCCTCCACACTCTTGCCACAGCCTAGCATAGCCAGCTCATCCGCTGCCTTATCTACCCTACCTAGGAACAGCTGGGGGGTTTTGTCCTCGGCCATTCTGATGGCCTCAAACTCTCTTTGTAACCTATACGTGGCAGCTATCGTCCTTGGCATGTAGTAGTCTTCTAGTTCTTTCCAAGCACCACTTGGCGGCATTGCCTTCTGCATTCTAAACTCCGCCATCGCGTACCCAGTCATCGATTCCATCATCAATCCATAGGCTAGTCACGCATCCCTAATCTCTTGAGGAGAGTGCCTGGATGCTAGCTCCTCCTCCGACACCCTCACGTCACCAACCATAACAGGGTGTGATGTGCTTAATACATGAAGGCACCCTAGGGATGACAGGTACGCTTCGAACTTACTGCGCCACATTATAAAGTGGGTTTCTATGTTATCGAACTTTTGGGGTCTCGACTGGGATAAACTAGAGATATATAAATACGTATTTGGTGGCATGCCTGGATGGGCTCCCAGCCCAGGTGTAGACACCGTCGACGCTGCTTGTTCCCTCGCAGCTGCTTCTCCTCTCACCCCCCCATCGCCCCCCCCCTCCGTTCCTTCTCGCGGCGCGTCCCTCTCGGCGCCCAGCCTCTGCTCCTCTATCATCCTTTCCAGGACCTCAATCTTCCCTTGCATCTTCAGCAGCTTCTCACTTGCCACGCTCGCTTCCTGACTAGACATGCCATCAGAACCAGACATGTCGGAAGGTTCCCACCTCTCTAGGTTGGCCTTGGCTACGCTAGCCAATAGAAGATCATCGGTTCACTAGTGTGTTGATTGATCTCTAAAGGTAAAGACGCAGGTGGCACGGGAACGCGTGGTTGACTCCAGACAATAACACGGAACTCCTCTTGCGTATTATATATCCGAGCTGTCGAGCCGACTCGCCTCATATGGAGCTACATCTAACGAGTGGCATTGGTGAGGTACAAATTACCCCGATATCCCAATACCCTACTACCAGAATCCCTTTTCAGCATGGAACCCCTCAATCTACGATGGATCGTATGGATCATGTTCTTGAGATTAATCTACAGAATCACTTGCAGTGTACTTGCTTTCGAAGGTGATATTGTTGCACTACTGCTGTTCATGACAGGGCTACCGATGAATAGTTCCTGTCGTTTTTGCGTTCTATACGTTCAAGTCGCGCGGGATGATGGGCTGGGGGCGTGGGGTGGAGGATAACATGCGGCATGGGCAGGATTCTAATTATTATTGAATACGAACGTGGCTCCAAGACTTTAGCATGGGCAGTGGAGCAGCCAACTCGTAGCTTCGGTGCCTTGTTTGTGGAGTAGCCTTGTCGCGGCTGGTTGACTTCGCACATCGATGAGACTACACTCCGTTGTCGTCGTCGAGATGCATTTGCTACCGTATTGCTGTACTGCTGTACTCGTCCGTATGGTATCATAACGTTTGTCTTTCCACAATATTAATAGTGAGATGGTATAGCTGTCGCTAGGGACGCGCCCAGCAGGATATGTATAACTGTCAACTTGAGTGCGTTGGTGGATGGTAGACGGTGGTATCTTAGGGATGGTCTACAATGCAATCTGTTTCGCTGTTGTGGTTCGTTCACAGGACATAGCAGGCTCCAATACGCTACTACTATATTGCTGTAGTACCACATACAAGACATCTCGATCAGGGGTCAGGCTCAAATGCGTACTATTAATACTACAGCTGTGTCGTCTGCGAGTAGTACGACGTAGTGCCACACGGCAGTGCAGCATTACCGTTGCAGCATGTATTGTACATACCGTAGTAGTACCTGGTAGCAGTAAACAAAGTGGCATAATTATCTAAGTCTGGGGTCTGGAGTAGACCTCGAGTGCGAACATTGTGTTTACGAACAGCGGGAACAGGAGCAGATGAAATACATAAAAACAAGTGCCACAAAATTCAGCCCAAAGACAACGGACAGGTCACGGGCCGGGTCCACCTCCTTATTTGGCAGATGGATGAAACTAGAATGGAAGCCGACTTTCATTCAACTTCCAAATCTTCCATCCAACTTCCAAATCTTCCATCCAACCTCCAAATCTTCCATTCGACTTCCAAGTGACCTCCACATGGAAGTTGAATGAAAGTTAAAAGGAGGTAGATGGAAGCTGAAGTGGGAGCACATGCACTTTTGACGAAGTAAAGTGGAAGTTCCGAACGGAAGCTTCCATGTAAGCAGAATAGAAATCCATGGAATATAAATGTACGTGCATATATCTGCGGTAACGTCCATCTACGTCCGTAGAAGCTTTCATCCACTCCTATATGCAAGAACGACTTTCACTTACTTCCACCAACTTCCATTCGCTTCCAATAAGCTCCTGTACTTACATTCGCCTCTTATTTTTACCGGAGATTCCGTCTACGTCGGAAACAAACTTCCATTCACTCTCACCCGACGAGTTTTGACCGTTCGACGATCTCTGACCGTTTACGATTCGCGCTCACGGCCTCCGGCGGCTCCTGCTGAGGGAAAATTATATTTCTGCACCTTGTGGGTGGGACCAGGGTGCCCAGTATGATCACATCCGGGTGGAATCAGGCGAACCAAGCAGGGACCTGCTTTGATTTTCTGTTTTTATGGAGAATGTTGTCATAAACTTGATTATCTACAGTCATGGAGAACTACTGTTCCATCAACTCTTATATGCACTCTTATGGTCAAAATACTTCCATGTAGATCCACCTCGACTTCTATTCGACTTCCATTCAACTTCCGAAAGTTCCGTTTAACTTCCACAACGTCTGCTCTACTTAACTCGATCAAAGACCATGCGAGCTCGATGTAAGCCAAGCAGGGACTTAATCTTGCATATATATGTGAGTGGATCGAATCTTCTACGGGTGTAGATGGGCGCTTTCGTGGGAGTTGAATAGAAACCGAAAAACGTAACCGTAATCGTTGGAAGTTGAATATTAAGTAGGCGGAAGTTAACTTGAATATAAAATAGGAGTGGACAGAAACCTTTGCGGGTGCACACACATGGGAGTTTCCTGGAAAATAGATGTCAGGTGGACGTTTTGAAAGTTGAACGAAAGCTTTGGAAGTTGAATGGAAGCTAGGTGGAAGTAGGTGCTACTGGATGGAAGTAGATGGAACTATATCAGGGTATATAGAAGTAGTGGAACCTCGACCAAGCTCCACCGGGCATGGCCGTTGAATCTTCCATGATAGCTTCCGCTAGCTTCCACTAGCTTCCAAAGTGGAAACTTCCATGGAAGAACATGGAAGCGTTTCCATTTTCTTCAAATCCACTTCCAAGTACTTCCATCAACTTCCATCTAGCTTCCATTCAATATAAACTATTCCATTCGACTTCCGAAACTTCCATTCAACTTCCATCCCCCTTCCATGTGGAAGAGTAGGTTTAGCAATCTGGGAGAAGGGGTCTTTAGGGATGTTTTTGACTTGAAAAATGCGTAGCGTGGTCTGCACTTCGGAATCGTCGTCCGCATCTGAGAAATGTCCTGGTTCGATGCAAACGCGGCGCAGTCGCGTTATGGCGAGTTTTGGCCCGTTTTGGCTGCGGTTTGGGGTCAGGGATAGGGTTAGGGTTAGGGATAGAGTCAGGGGTTGGGTTGGGTCTTCGCCCGTGCGTTGATCCCAACAGGAACCAAAACACCTGAACAGCCTACCAACCTAAAGATCCCTTCTCCCAGATTGTTAAAGGTCTTCACTTGGAAGTTGAATGGAATTTTTGGAATTCACAAGGAAATCAAACGGAACCCGAACGGAAGCTTCCAGTCATTTACCAAATAAAAGGTCAGGTCGGGAGACGTTGTTTCCCTTGCCAGGTTTGCCTAGATGAGCAGGTACTCTTTGGTACTCACGTGTGCTGATTGCTTAGAGGTTGAAGAAGAGAAGCTTTACTTCTTCCGAACACGATGAGGGACCGGGAGCGAGCATGCCTCGCTGGAAACCCCTGGTTAAAAAACGCCTCCCAAATACTAAATATATTATCAATACTATGGTAGAAACGTGGACGAAACTGCTACGTAAATCATGGGCCTTTCCAAATCCCACTTCCACCACACTCTCCCACACTAAAGCTGTAATATGTCTCCGACTATGTAAGGAACACCAATGAGATTATGATCGTCCAAGTGTTCCTCCCGATTTGGTATTGGAGTAAGTATGCGACTCCACCGCTCCGATCGCTGTTGTCATGGCTTTAGTGGGGGATTTTACTGACTCTTGGGCATGGGAAAAATTCCTTTTTTGCGTACTGACGGCGAGGATCGAACCAGCGACCTCGCCCATTGAAAGAACCACGTCCTGCCGCCGACGCCCATATGGTAAAAGGATGGGATTACGAGTTAAGCAACGGAAATCAACGTGTTATTGGCCCGTTTAAACCATAATTCCACCACAGTACCTATACCCAGGTAATTCTCGGTCCCGTTGGGGAGCACGGTGTTGCTGTATCGACGAAGCGATTTGGCGACGCACCCATAGCCGGGTGCCAGGAAACGCTCGCCGTTACTCTGAGAAAGCTCCCATTGTACCGCATAAATTCTCATCCAGCAATAGAGGCTGTTGGTTTGGCGGTGCTGGTTCGGGGTACCGATCCAGTAGCTGAAGGTTCATTTCTCGTTCCCAGGACGGTCGGGAGAGTCTGTCCAATGCGTGTCGTACATCACGAGAGGATACCACCTCGACCTCGAACCGATTGGTGTCCGTTGATATTTTCCACTTCGAATCGTTGAAGAAGAGTCGAAACGTCGTCTCGGGTGACGTGGTACGGGGGGGGCATTTCTTGGAGAATATGTTGAGCACGTGTTGCGTAAAGCCCACTGGCACATACTTTGGCATGACGACACAGTCGTGGCGGTCGGCACAAGGTTTGCAGCGTTGGACCGACACGCACCCGCAAGTATCAGCGCCGGGAATAATACCGGAACGAACATCCAAACACCGGAGCTTAGTTCCAAGAGGGGATCCGTCCGGGGTATCCGCGGCGGGAAAGGGGCCAACTGCAAGGACTTTATAGGAAACCGTCCAGTAGAATGAGAATTTGGCCTGGAGGGCCTTGGCGTCCGTGTCAGTCTTCGCACCCTAGCGGATGGGGGCCGCCAGATTTTACACCCACGCCCAGCCGCCAACGGTGAATTTGGGCACCGGACGCAGTGCGTCGGAGAGGGCGGAGTTGCGGTAGTTCACGTGAGCAACGGTGAGGGCATGTTGCTCCCGATCCAGTCGGCGTGTGAATAGCGCGATGCGGAATCGCCGAACTGAATTGAGGCAGCGGCGCCGAGGGCGTCCAAGTCGATCGTGGTAACAGGCGGTGTGTCAGTCGGCGGCGGCGGTCGAAAAAGAAGTGCTGCCACGTGCTCGGCACGGTCACGGTCTGACGGAATGGGTACCGTTGGGACTAGCGAGGTGACAGAAGCAGAGGTCATAACGACGGTAAGGGGTGATTGCGGCCGCGAGACTCGCGGCTGGGTAATAGTACACCGGGCGCATGGTCTAGGGGCACCGCCGGGCCCAAAGCCATATTCAACAGCAGTCAGCGCCGTGCTAGCGGCAGCGGCGGTTCGTCGCCCCATCCGGGTGGAGATGCGGCCCGAAGGCGGCACGACAATCAAAGGCGCCGGGTTGCCAGCTTCGAAGGGGAAGACGCAACTGGATCAGTGATCAGTGCGGAATAATTTCCCTGTGAAGTGTTCGTCGAGAGAGGAGCGTAATGGCGATAGCGGGGGCTTCTGCAGAGCCTTTGTCACCCCCTGAGGTTTCAGCAAAAACTGAAGCGAAAGCGGCGTTTTCGGTGGGTGAAAAATCCCCCCTGTCAGGACAGGCAACGGCGGTGGCGACGGAAGCAGACACACGAGCGAAGAATCTCCCAGAAGGAGCAGAACGGTCGTCAATCCTCATGCGTGACCCGTGCGCGTACAAATAAATGGCGAACATCCGAAAAGGTACAAGACCGCTCACGCAAAACGGCTCTATCGGAGCGGAGTACCGGCCCACTCAAGCCGACACCGGGAGTCGGTGAAGAGCGAGTACGGAGCCCGCAGGCCCGTATGAGAAAAATACCGCCGTTCTCGACGGGGGTGAGGCTTCTAAACACACTGCGGTGGTGTACTATTGCTGGCTCCGACACAAATAGGACAGAAAATCAGCATATTCCCGTTGGCGCTTCCCTTTCGGTACTCGAGTGTGTAGTTTAACGCGGTAAGCACGTCGAGCCACCGCTGGACACGCGCGTTGTGGTATATCACCTCGCCGGTGCTCTCGAGCGCTTTGGGGGTCGATCTTAACGAGGGCTGTTTTTCAGGTTTATTTCAGTATTTTCACGAAATGTCGGTATTTGTCGGTTTTTTGCTACCAGGAAAATACCGAAATTTCGGGAAAATACTGGAAAAAAACTGAAAAACACCCCTCGTTAAGATTGACCCTTATGGACCGAATTGAAAACGTTCGTACCCCATAGGTATCCTCGAGGTTGTGAAGTTGCGTATTGGCCCCGACAATTGTACCAGCTTCCGAGTCCGGCGGGGTCCAGCGCCTCTCAGAATCGAGGGCAGCGCGGCTGAAAGAGGCCATGGACCGTACCGAGCCGTCCGGTTGTTCTTGTTCGAGCGCGGCATCAAACCCGTCGATACAGGAGTCGCAGTACATGTAGAAAGGGCGGGAGCCGTGGGCTTCGGCGTCTCGGTCAGGGAAAGCTAAAGTCGTTGGGACGGCGAGTTCGGCAAGAATCTCGCGTACGACAGCCTCCATAGCCGACGTAAAAGTCGTACTAAACCCCCTCCGCAGGAGTGCGTTGAAAGCGCGTATCCGATTGGACAAGTCGCGTAGGAATTTGCAACAGTACCCTACTCTGCCCTAAAAGCGCGCGGACCTGCTTAAGATTCTGGGGCATGAGCATTTTCGTCAAAAACCACACTTTTGCCGCATGTGGGCGTAAACACACGAGCGAAATGGAGTGGCCACGAAAATCCGCATCCGTGGCGCTCAGGTGAGCCTTCGAGGGGCGGGGATTAAGGTTGTGGTTGCGCAGTCGGTTGACGAGGGCTCGTATCGTCTTTACGAGGGCCGCCGGATCAGAGTCGAAAGCGATCACATCGTCGAGGTAGGCTGCGACCTGTTCCAAACCCTTGTTAATGACAGAGTTGGCCACCTTGACAAACCAGCCGGGCGAAGCACTGCTGCCCGGAGGCATGACGAGCCACTCGTAGAGGCCCGTGGGAGTGCACGCCGCGGTGAGAGCAACGGTACCCTTTTGTGCGGCAATCTCCTCGTACGAGGAAACCGAATCGAAGAGATAAACACCCGTCCCTTCCCCAGGGAATCGAGGACCTGATCCCGCGCGGACGACAGGCAGCTGCCTGAGGCTGCTGAGATCTAGTTGAGTTTTTTTGTACCTTGCTGTGATCCGAACGCCTTCAGGCTTCTTCGGGATGACCACCAGCGGCTCGAGTACGGAGATGTCCGAGTGCTGGATCAGGCCAGCCGCAAGGCACCGGTCCAAGTTGGCATAAACGTTCTTGGCGATAATGGGACTGATGCGGTGCGACGGGCACGTGGCAGACGCTCTTTCTTCCGGGGCGGAAAGCACGAAAGGCGTCAAAGAGCAGGAACCAAAATCCGTCTTTACGACTTGGGGAAAACGTCAGGAAAATTCGCACTGAACACCCCTCAAGTGCTCGATGGCCTCCGGGGTCCAGCCCATGAAGTGAAGGTCAAACTCCCACCTCTCGCAGATGTTGCGGCTGACGTGCCCAGACGCGCAAAAACGAAGTGCGCTGTCTCGGGCGTAAACGTTCACATGGGGCTAGCGAGGGCGGGGCTGGAGCTGCGAGGGGTGAGGCTGTAACGGCAGAGACCGGAGACACCTCATATTAGCCCAAAGGAAGGGTTGGGGACTCGGTAATTGTGCTGTACAGCGTCCGACGGAACGCTTCAAAGCGGGGCGTGGGCGAATCCAAGGATGGGTGTTGACTGGCGCGTGATCCGCGAGTTCAACCAGGGGAAAGACCTGTCACCCGGAGGCGACGAAGCGTCCTCAACCGAGGGCAGGTCGGACTGGGGCATCGTGTCAACCAAGCGGTGCCCAGTGAGCGCCGGGGAGCCATTGCTGCGGACGAAGTTGACTGCGAGTGAATGTGGTTCGTCGGACAGGATGATACCTGGTACACGAACAGCTGCCTCGTAGCGTAGAAGAAAAGCTCCCTCCGAAACGACGGGATCGATGGCGTAGGCCAACGAGCTCCAGCTCGCCAAAAGACGGGATGATCTGACGGCCTGAACGGCGTTTGTGCGTTCATTCTTATCGTACAGATGTCTTGCCCTTCCCCCTCGACTTTGGCTTCGCAAGGGAACCAGGTCCGTCTCTTCACGCATCTGTCACTTTGTCCCTCCCAGTGTCCAACACCAAACTGCGGCGTTCGTGCATTTTCAGCTCTTGCTACCACTTTATCATCCGTTGCTCGTTTTCAAAACACAGTAGTAGTGGCCTCCCACATGAAAAAAACGGGATACCGGAAGACTTTCGTGGATGAGGAAGTTGTCTTCCAACACAACCTCTCACACGTCCGACATATCATCTACGGATAGATCATCTAGCTCTCAATCTGCTGTTATGCGACGTTGTATAGGATCTGTGCAGCACAGATCTAACCCAGGCATCGCATCCTAGACACCACAGATGATACCGCTCCCACCCGGCAACGTGAGCTAGATCATACAGATCATGAAGATCATCTGCCCTGAAAGATCTAGATCATGGTTTGGAAATAGATGCTCTGTCCGATCTGTGCAAACTCTCTAGTAAAACCAATCCCGATTCGAACATGTACTTCCCGTAAATCACCGGGCTAAGGTTCTTTTGCTCTTTTTTTGTTCAAAGACCGGCAGCGCCTATCCTTTTTTTTCTCTTTTCAACCCCATGTATTATCTTCGCCCTCTTTTCTCCTATAACCGTCACTCAGATCCGGGATCACATTTTAGGATATGTACTTCACGGCGCTTCGCGCCTGGTGCAAGCAATGTCTGCCTGGTCGGTGAAAATCTGACATGCTCCGTCCCGGCATTTTTGGGATGCGAGGGTCTATGGTCATACGACTACGGCCATGCATGCGATCCCCTATTTTATACAGGTTGGGTTGGCGTCGTATGGCAGCGACACTGTAAAACATGCCGCTCACTACGTGAGCTAGACAACCAGGGTACCGTTTTTTTGTTTTGTTTTTTTGCGGTCGCCCACAGCTGGTTGTCGAGTTATAGATCATTTGTGCGAGGTGAAGAACCTTTACTCCGCACAAGTGGGAATGATCTTATCACGTAGCGTTCAAGGTAAGGCACCCAAGAGGCAGTTACATAGTACTCCCATTGCTGTCTATGGAATTGCCTACACCGGAAATTGAATTAACTCATTGAAGCTGTCATCCATATGCAAGTCCACCTCACAGGCGGTTCTTAGTAGGAAGCAGCTCACCCTTCATGCGACCCGCCAGACACCTCACGGCGCTTCGCGCTTGGTGCAAGCAATGTCTGCCTGGTCGGTGAGAACCCCACATGCTCCGTCCCGGCATTGTAGGGGTGCGAGGGTCTATGGTCATACGACTACGGCCACGCATGAGATCGAGTACATCTCTCCTATCGAGTACACCCCCCCCTCCCCCGCCGCCGCTCCACTACAATGAACACGCCTTGCATTTTCATCGCGAGGAGCGTCCAGCACTATCTCCTCTCGTGGACTCACGCATACGCCCCCGGCTTTCGCTTGCAAAGGAGCGACAATCACACTCACACACGCTGACTCTTCAGCTTAAACGTGTCGAGAAAGGCGCGTCCAATACAACAGTGGAGGTGGGCAGGGAGGGAGGGAGTTCAACTCAAACTGCAGCAGGCGGTTCGCTCTTGACCTTGGCCTTCGCCTGCTGGGCCTTCTTCTTGAGCTCGAGACTGGGAGGGGGCGGCGGCAAAGCGGCGCCGACGTGAGAACCGCCTTGCACAACGACGAACGCCTGTTTCGTGATCTCCTGGGTCTGCTGCAGAGTTCTGCGGGGGTTGCAGAAAGAGAGGGGGGGGGGCGGGGCGGGGGGACGGGGGGGGGAGGGGGGGGGGGGGGGGGGTGTACTCAATATCATGAACGGCCGAAGTTGTATGACCATAGACCCTCGCATCCCTACAATGCAATGCAATGCCGAGACGGAGCACGTCGGGTTTTCACCGACCAGGTAGACATTGCTTGCACCAAGCGCGAAGCGCCGTGAGGTGTTGGGCGAGTCGCATGAAGGGTGAGCTTCATCCTAATAAGAACCGCTCTAGAGGCGGGTTTTCTTGCTTATGGATGACAGGATCAATGAATGGATTTGATTTATGGTGTGGCCATTTTCCAGACGGGGGGGGCAGGGGGGGGGGGGGGGGGAGGACGAAAAAACAAAATCGATTTTGAGAGAAAACAAAAGAACAAACCCATGGGTTACCTACCTACCATGCACAGTGTATAGGCGTGCTTCGAAACAGAACGGACAATAATGTGTACCACAAGGGACTTTGCTTCGCACATCGGCCACGATTTCTCTTCCGGCCGCCGGTCTTTTATGGCGCCCTCGGCCGCGGGGCACGCCGGGCTCCGTGGTTCGTGCTCCGGATGCTCAAACTCAAGAAATCTGGCAACTGGTCGCGCGGGTAGGCGTTCCGTCGAGCTCGAGCCAAGCAGGACGATGGAAACCCCACAATTTGACACTGTAGTCGCTACTGGTGTGCTGCTGCTGCTGCTGCTGTATCACACCGACCTTCCAGCTCTCAAGATTTATATCGTACTTTGCGGTAGCCACGGGCGGAACGTCAGTGGCACGCGAAGGTTTCCCCTTCTTGACGGCCACGGGCGGTGCTTCTGCGCGTATGCGCGTGTGTTTTATTCTGTGACTCCTGTCGTCCTACGCGTAGCGACTAGGAGTCAGGTCGGGTCAACGTGCCCACGCGCCAGTGGAAACAGCAGCCTGCTCTGCTGTGGCCACGGGAGCTACGGGTTAAACTGACCACGCCACAAGAAGCCTGAACGTGGAGAATATGGTGACCTTTAAGCTCCATTTTTATCCACACCGGGGGATAAAAAATAAATGAAAAAAAGGAACGAAGGAACGAAGGAACGACCGAACGAACAAACTAATACCGGTAGTCTCAAGGGGCGGGGTGCCATTGTGGGGGGCAGGATGATACGGAACGATAATTCCTCCAGACTACAAAGCAACGCCGCAGCCACGGGGTGCACTACTCGTACAACGACAGCAGCAGCACCAGCACCAGCACCAGCACCAGCACCAGCACCAGCGGGAGTAGTCCAACAGCAGCGGTACACCAGCACCCGCGCGCGTCACGCTCTGCCCTCTGTGACGGCCACGACCAGGAGACGACGCGAAACCGTGACGACACTTTCCATGCCCAATTCTGAAACCAACCACACCTCGTCGGACCTGTATATCCCGTCGTGTAGACAGAAACGCCTCCCCCATTTACGACGTTCCCCCATTTCCATTGAAAACTCGCGGCACCCGTCGAGTGTTTCGAGTCAACCACATCCCGAACGGGGGAGGGAGCCCTTGTAAAACAATACCCGTACAACACAAGCGGGACTCTAAAGACATGCCATGCATATTGGTACTTCCTACGGCCGAGGAGTCCCGTGAGTCAGAACGCTTCACAGCTCGGACACTTCGGCCACAGACAGATCACGTACAGATCATTTACAGATCATTCCCACAGCTCATGATCTAGACAATTCAATCTAGACAATCCAAGGCAGATCTAGCTCATGTTCTTGCCGTGTGGGGCCCGTACAGTCTCTGCGTTCTCTATGTACTGCGGGCCATAGTAAATAGGACCTACGGTACACACAAAAACCTATATGTTTCCCTATTTTTACTGACAATATTTGGTCCTATTTACTATGGTCCCCCGTAAATAGCGCATGGTTCCATGCTTGATCTGTACCCTATCATGCAGATCCTGCACGGCCTCTCACACCGGCAAGTGGAACACTACCGTAGATGACCTACCTGTAGACATATACCTGGTAGATAATTATCAGTCTGAGGCGTGGGACGTTTCGAGCCCAAAAACGCCTCCTCTGCTCTACAGCAGCACCCGTCGTCGGACGACGAAAGAAAACAACACATGTGCGCGGTTGTCTCAGTCGAATCGCAGCGAAGCACCGAACAATAGATCACAACCGGCACAAACAATTGTCGTCCGACAGACCAGACAACACATCCTTGGTCTCATTCATAGAGTACACGTGTAGACGGCGGGCGCCTGTAACTCGCGCCCGGTGCTACTGTCGTAGTACCCACGTGCCACTCAAGGCGATAGACGAGCGTGACTTCTGCCGGGTCCCCGCTTTATCCGGTGTGTTTTTTTTCTTTCTTTCAGGGCAAAAGTACTCGGTATCAGTGTGGGTGTCATTTTTTACAGCAGAGCAAAAGGGTTCGGGTACCTTGCTGTCACAAGCAGCGGTGGGAAATACCCAGTTTCCCACAGCCACTACCACTGCCAAGCGATCTCCTTTCGCCGCGACCAACGCTACCTTTGCCAACACAACGACAAAATAAAAAACGACAACAGCAGAAGCAGCAGCAGCATGAAACCACATCCAGACAGAAAACATCGTGCTGCACGTATGATATGATACTACACTCCCTCCTTTCTTCCGTGAGAGTCTCGTACCTTAGCCTCTGTAGGTCCATGGCGCGCTCCTTCTTCTTCTCCTCCGCGACGACCTTCAAGCGCTTCTCCTGCTTCTTCTTGCCCGAGCCGTACCCGTGGAACTGTTCGCGGAAACAAACCACAGCAACAACGATCAAACCCGCGTACAATAAGCACCAACGACCCGTTCTACGATACAGGTATCACATTTCCGCTATAACGTTTCTGAATGGCAGGGCTCCTTGACCCAAAATCGTTAGGAATGTCAATGTTGTTTCGGAAAATAACGTGTTGGTATGCTTGGGTCATGGGGTTAATCATCGGGATACAATTTAAATTTCTGCTGAAATCAGTTTTCGGGTGAACCCCTATCGTAGAACGCCTCCAACGCGCATGCGCACACGCATACACGACGTAAGGAACGTGGGCCATGGCCCAGTTTCGAAAAAAAATGGATGCCACTCCGCACTTGACTCCTCATTCCACCCCCACTCCGACAAGCATCCCACCAGGCGGTCGGGAATAGAGTTTTTGCGGGGGGAAGAGCTTGAAGTCAAGTATATTGACCAAATCGTAACGATTGCCGTCGACATATTGTCAACCAACTGAAGGTCTTTTCCAGCAAAAACAAAAAAAAAATCAACCATTCTGTCAAAACAAAAAACGGAAAGGTGAAAAAACGGAAACGTGCCCGTCCGCCGTCTGTCCCAGGACTGAAACATAGATGGAGGATTTGTACATTCACGTCGACTGAGCCATGACGTCCGGTTCTTCTGCAAGCCTCCTTTCTGCTTGCAAAGAATGCATACTTTGAGCACAAAACGTAGAGCAGGTAATGCGGCCTTCCACGAAACAAAGGCACATCAAAAGCGCGTATACTGTACCTGGTATGTATGTACCTGGCACGTTTTCTTTGTATGCAAAAAAAAAAAGAGTTAATTTGTCTCATCCTTGCAAGCAGAAACGTACGAGCGTAAAAAGCTTTCATGATGTAAAAACACTGCACATACCAGGAAAAAGATAAGGACCCCACTTCACACGTCTCCCAGAGCGGATCATAGTAAATAGGACCTACGGTATACGCAAAAACCTATATATTTCGCTACTTTTACCAACAATATTTGGTCCTATTTACTATGGTCCCCCGTAATGGTAACATTGATCGTTCGGGGCGGATCTACGTACAGGCTGGTCTGCCTTTTATCTGCACGGCTTGTGTAGGGCGGGGCCTGAATAACATGGTCGGTTGCCGGGTGAAGCTCTGTGTGCGACAAGGCTTTCACAAAGTATCACACACTGAGTGAAACATTGCCCTCGTTCTTAGCGATGCCGCTGTTACTTTTCCATGTGCTCTCTCGAATCGTGCCAATGCCCGAAACAAGGCTAGACCAAAAACAAATACTGTAGATGGAAATCGAACAAGAAAAAATAACGTAACGACCAAACATAACAAAAAAAAAAGTACTACCATTATACTAACGCCACCCTGCAAAAAAAAAACGAAAAAACGGTGAAACAAAACGAGGACTAAAACAAAGTAAAACCAGCACACGCAAAAACGAAGAAAAAAAAAAAAAAAACGCTTTCCACAGTTCAAAAACGAAAAACAGTTACATCGCGTAACAGCTCGCTCGTCCAAAAGTACGCGTTTCGCTCGAACAAAAAAACAGACAAAACAGAAAACATCCCACGACCACGATCCCGATCCCGACCCCGATCCCGATCACAATCATAGGTTGCGCTACTGCTGTAGTCTATCTGACCTGGTAGCACAGGTTTCGGAACGCCTCCTTCCTGGTGATGGCCCTTCCCCACTCGTCGCGGTACTCCAGCTTCGCCCCCGACTCCCGGTCCTCCCGCGTTTCCTCCGCCTCCCCGTGGTGTTTCCTAGCGTCCTTCGCGCGACCGGACCGGTGAAACTGCGCACACGCCCCCGCCCCCCCCCCGATCCCCGCCAACGAAAAAACGCCAGAAAACAAAAACAAGACCAAGAGAGAGAGAGAGAGAGAGAAAGTGGGGGAAGGGAAGGGGGAGGGGGAGAGGTAGAGGTAGAGGTAGAGGTAGAGGTAGAGGTAGAGGTATAGAGGTAGAGGTAGAGGGAGAGGGAGAGGGAGATGGAGAGGGAGAGGGAGAGGGAGAGGGAGAGGGAGAGGGAGAGGGAGAGGGAGAGGGAGAGGGAGAGGGAGAGGGAGAGGGAGAGGGAGAGGGAGAGGGAGAGGGAGAGGGAGAGGGAGAGGGAGAGGGAGAGGGAGAGGGAGAGGGAGAGGGAGAGGGAGAGGGAGAGGGAGAGGGAGAGGGAGAGGGAGAGGGAGAGGGAGAGGGAGAGGGAGAGGGAGAGGGAGAGGGAGAGGGAGAGGGAGAGGGAGAGGGAGAGGGAGAGGGAGAGGGAGAGGGAGAGGGAGAGGGAGAGGGAGAGAGAGAGAGAGAAAGAGGAACCACGTGAACGCGGGTGGGTTTTCAGTGAGGATCGGTAGGCGTTTCGGTATCGAGCAAGGATAGAGAAGGGGAAGGGGGGGGGGGAAGATGTACGGTATGTAGTCACGAGGTTGTGGAAAGCGCCATGAAGAAAGAAATGCCAGTACGTACGTGGAAAAAACAAGGAGCTTGGGTTGACGAGAGAGAGACAGTGACAGAGGAGAGGAATCCAGGGGGGGGGGGGAAACGCGTGGCGGATGACGAAAACGTTGATGACGACTACCGAGGCGTGTGCCATATTCTGCGAGGTATATATACGTAGGGAGTTCGTGAAGAATTTGGTTGGGGAACCATTTTGGTTGGATTTCTTGCGGTCTGGTTCCCACGCGAAAATTATCCCCAACCCATAGACCCTTCCTAAGAATTGTTGTCCAACCAAATAATACATCATCACATAATAGGTGAAAAGCGCCATTTTGCTCACTTTTTTGCCACAAATACAGTAGGAAAGTAAAAAAAAAAAAAAAAAAAACGTTCATGATAGGCTCGGGTCGTTCGTGCATACCTGGTACCTGTTAAGAAACGGACCAAACTAAATTGATTTCAACCAACAAAAGCTTTGCAAAAGCCCCACAAGACCATCTACTGTGTGTATATACCAGGTACAGGGTTAACACGTCTTGCTGGCCCAAATGAGGCCCTACCGCAAATATCGTCGGGGTACCTTCTGCAAAAGCTACAACATTTATTGGTTGCGTATCTTTTTACCGTTCCGTCTTTCATTTTTGCATCGAAGAAGGGTAGCTAGCCGACGAGGAACAGCGGGGGCTACTACGCTTTTGAGAGAGGCGAGTGCACTACAGGACGTATAATGGAGTGGAACTGTAACATCGTACCTGGTATTAAGGGTAGGACTTTTACGGTATCTTTGCGTCAAGAAATCGAATATTTATCAATAGGTACTGTTTGTAGGAGTGAGTCACCCCACGGTAGGGGTTGCACGTTTTGGGTCAAAGGTTTCTGATCGGCTGAGTTCCCTTAAGTGAAGAACCAGCAGTTGGAATGAAAAATTTGCTCGCATATTAGTTTTAGTACTAGCGCATAGAAGTGCCGGTCGGGTGGCGCGAACAATCTTGTTTCAAGTCCTGTATATCGGGTGAGATATTGAGCTCCTCACGTGAGGGGTTCAGGAACTTCTGGTGCACCCCTATCGTGGGATGGCTATTGCGGGGGACCATAGTTAATAGGACCTATGGTATACATAAAAACCTATATGTTTGAACATTTTTACTAACAATATTTGGTCCTATTAACTATGGTCCCCCGTAATAGTGTAACTGCCGAAGATATCAGCGGAGAGAGAAGGACTAGGTTTCCCTAAGGGTAGGCGATCTATTGGGGGTCGCAGGAGTCTTCCACGCACAGTCGACGTCTCCTGACGCTTCTTCTGCTCGACTCCGGTGACCTCGACTCCTACTGTCGGAGATTCCGTGCTCCCCAGAGATCAAACAAAATAAAATAAAAACTCTCCAGATTAAAAGGGGCCACCTCCAGTACAAGCGCTACTATGGCGAAGGGTATCCCGCCCCAACGCCAAGTCAGTCCGTCCCGAGCAAAAACAAAACAGAGGGGGGGGGGGGGGGGGGTGCAGTTCTCGCGAAACCCCTCTCTCTCCACAGTAGGGCCCCTTTTTAACCCTTTTATAGGACTGCAGCCCCGCTGTGGCGGCAAACCACCCTGATTCACAGTGTTTTGTCCTCAAAACGGGACTGCGGTCCTACAAAAAAGGGTTTATGGGAGGGGATAGCGACCACAACAATGGTTGGTAGTTTTTAGTGTTATCATCAAAACCGTCTATTCATACGATTAATAACAGAAACGGCACCACCGACCGGCAGCACAGCGGCTGCGGACGTGCCATGCCGTCCGACTGACTCCTCGCGTTGAAAAAAAACTCCGGACACCAACTTGTATCTCACCCCCCCCCCCCCCCCCCCCTCCAAATAAAAAATAAAAAATACGCCGCAGTGGTCGTTGCTGTGCAGTTTCGTCACCGCTGTGCATCGTCCCTTTTTCCTCCTCTGAAGTCACAAGGGGATTAAAGCCCGAGTTTCACTCAGCATGAACTATCCTCAAAAGCAGTAGCCTTCCCTCCGAGTACAACGTAGGCCCTTAACCCTTTTAGAACCGCAGTCCCGTTTTGGGGACAAACCACTCAAATTTCAAGCAGTTTGTCCCCAAAACGGGACTGCGGTTCTAAAAGGGGTTAAGGAAAACCCTCGTTTCCCAAAAGGAAGGGGTGAGGAAGGGGAGGGGAGGGGAGGGGGGGGGGGGGGGGGGGGGGCGGGGGGGGGATACTCGATAGGAGAGATGTACTCGATCTCATGCATGGCCGTAGCCGTATGACCGTAGACCCTCGCATCCCTACAATGCCGGGACGGGAGCATGTCGGGTTTTCGCCGACCAGGCAGACATATGCTTGCTTGCACCAAGCGCGAAGCGAAACGTGAGGTGTCTGGCGAGTCGCAGGAAGGGTGAGCTGCATCCTACTAAGAACCGCTTGTGAGGCGGACTTGCATATGGATGACAGCTTCAATGATTTCTTTCTTTTTAAACTGGTGTAGGCAATTGCAGAGACGGGGGGGGTGTAATCAGTAGGAGAGATGTACTCGATCTCATGCATAGCCGTAGTCGTATGACCAGGGGGGGGAGCCTAGGGAGATGAGAGGTGGGAGGATGGGGGAATGGCGGAATCCTACTGCTTGTGGCGAAAAACCTGCAGAGAGCCGATCCCTTCGAAGAAGAATCTCGCATGACAAAGAGGGAGGAAAGCGCGGGGGCGGGGGCGGGGGCGGGGGCGGGGGGCGGGGGGGCGAGGTACGGCAAAGCCATCTCCTTCGTGACGAAAAAAAAAAAAAAAAACATAACATAACATAACATAACACAACCGACCACGACCGGACTAAAAGAGGGGAGAGGTGGCAGGCAGGGATCGACCGAGTTAGCCCCATCAGGAGCAACGAGGGCAAAAGCGAAGGCAGCCAAGGACCGCGCGCCACGCAGGTGGGGGGGCAGTCCAGTCCCTTTTTTGCTGGCTGGCCACAAGCAAAAAAACGCCGACAGGGTTTCCCTCCCAAAACCGAGGAGGCATGCTATATACGGAGGCGCGCTACATACACACGGTGTACCAGACATAGAGCGGTGCACCATGTCACAGAATTTTCCCGATTTTTTTTTTTTTCCCCACTGGAGGGGCTCGATACTCTACTACTCTACTACGGGGGACCATAGTAAATAGGACCAAATATTGTTGGTAAAAATGGTCAAATATATAGGTTTTTATGTATACCATAGGTCCTATTAACTATGGTCCCCCGTGATACTACAGTTGCAGGTCAACCAAACACGGGCTTGTGGAAAACGCGTGGGCTCTTATTCTAACCCCACCGAAAGAGGGGAGAGGTGCCACCGCCGTCGGAAACAGTGAGGGCGAAAGGGAAGGCAATCAAGGACCGCGCGCACCACGTAGGTGGGGGTGGGCACAGTCCAGCCCCTTTTTTGCTGGTCACAAGCAAAAAAAGCCGCCGACTGGGTTTCCTTCCCAAACCGAGGAGGCGTGTTGTATACGGTGTACCAGGCATAGCGGTGCACCGCGTTACAGAATGTTTCCTCGAGTTTTTTTTCTTCACTGGAGGGGCTCGATACTCTACTACTCTACTACAGTAGCGGGTTAACCAAACACGGGCTTTCGGAAAACGCGTGAGCTCTTATTCTGACGCGATAAGCGTAGGTTTTAACCGAAATATGACGTAAAAAAACCGAACGATAAGGCAACATACCTTATAACCCTTGTTACTACGGTTGACCATAGATAATAGGACCAAATATTGTTAGTATAGTAAAAATGGTTAAAACATACCAGGTATAGGTTTTTGTTTACACCATAGGTCCTACGAGTACCTGGTATTAACTATGGTCCCCCGTAACAGAACCGCAGTCCCGTTTCGGGGACAAATCACTCAAATTCCAAGTAGTCGGTTCCCAAAACGGGACAGCAGTCCTAAAAGGGTCAATGCCTCGCGGGGTACTCCCTCGGCGCTCTTGCGGAGAAGCCCCATCAGCAAGGCAAAAAAAAAAAGTGCTACATCTATCGTAACACGCACCCGAGGAACCACTTACCCGGTGCCGCTGACCCCGCTATCGTTTCTACGACAAAAACAATCCGAGCGAAAACAAAACTACCATAAGCCGCGGTTAAGGCTGAAATATGAACGTCCGCAATTTTTTTTTTTTCAACAGTTTTGGGGGGGAATTATATACGTGACGCTCCTATGCTATATATAATCGAGTGAGGGTCCTCACAACACGAAATAGGCCCTACTATTCCTCCACCACCGCAAACGTCACCACTTGTCGTGCGTTCGGGCGCGTGTTCGGGCTCTACAAACAGATGAAAAGCATCCGCGCTGCTCGAACTACCCTCCAGGTATGATTGTCCCCCGAAGCGTGGTTGAAGTGGCTAAAGCGGGTACTGCTGTTGCTGTTGCTGCTGTTGCTGGTTCTTGTTATTTGTTGTTGTTGCCGCTGTTTGCTGTTGTACGTTGCTGTTGTTTGCTGTTGTTGTTTGTTGTTGTAGCTGTTGTCTGTTGCTGCTGCCGCTGTTGCTGCTGCTGTCGCTGTTGTTGCTTTCACAAGATACAAGCTCCAGTAACTCTGGACAGAGAATACCTCGGGAATAGTTTATGTACCTTCTCCCACCCCCCCCCCCCCCCCCCCCTCCCTCACTCCGCCGCAGCAATTGTGAAAACCAAGAACACACCTTGTCAGCGAGTACCCCGGATGGTCGGAGCAGGGCCAGCGTTGCCGCCATGCCGTTCTTCGCCAGAGGTTGTTTGTGTAAAAACTCCATCTACCGTCGGATAGGAGAGGGAGGGAGGGAGGGTCCGGGAGTCGGAAGAAAGCCAAACCTGTCAACCAACCGTCGATCGGAACCAACACCGTCCTGTCTAATCGTGAGCCACAAGACACTCGCAATCAGACACTGGCCTTTATGTCAACAGCGAAAATAACACCAGCACCTCCTCGACACCACCCCATCAACACGAAAACCACCATCTTCCCGACCATCACCACCACCAAACAGCAACAACATCAACAACAACAACAACAACAACAACAACAACAACCACCACCACCACCACCACCACCACCACCACCAACGACAACGACAACAACAACAACAACAACAACAACAACAACACCATCACCCTCCCCATCACCACCACCACCACCACCTCCTCCACCACCGCCATCACCAAAAACCACAACCATCAACTGCTGCGCGGTCCCCCACCTGGTCGTCGTCGTCACTATCCTCCCCATCGCCTTCCAGCATGGCTTCAAGCTCCTCAGCGTCTGGCTCGTCCTCCTCACTCTCACCCTTCGTCATCCACCTGCCGAAACACAAAAACACAAAAACACAAAAAAAAAACACACACACAAAAAAGGAAAAAAACAAGAAAAAAAAACAACGAAAAAAAAATAAGGGAAACAAAAAAAAAAAGCCGGGACGATACCCACCAGGGGGGGAGGGGGCGTGAATTTTGACGCTGTGATCGACGACGACATGGGAGTTAGCCCGACCCTCGCCTACGTACGGCCGGGGGTAAGACCTTGTTGTCCTCCTCCGACGGCAATCGCCACGCGCAGCCAGAAGGCTCCATGAAATGCGGCGGTGTTCATTCGGTGAGCGGCAGTCCCGCCGATGGAGGGTAGCCTTGAGGAGCGAGCGTAATCATCGCCGGCGCTTCTTCGCCCTATCCCACAGAATAATCTCGGGACTTTTTGTTCACGCTGTGCGGTACGAAATACAGCCAATGAGGATGTACCTGGTACAGTTTTTCAGTCAGCTACATGCGAGAAAGGAAAACCGGTCATTTCGGGCGCATCAAGCTCCTATTTGGCCTCGATATACTGATTTTAATGTACGGGCGGTCCGTGAAGGGGTCAAGGCCTATTTCGTCCTTATTATGCTGTTTTTAGTGTAGGGGGCGGTCTGTCAAGGGGTCAAGGTCTACTTGGCCCTTATTATACTAGTTTTAGTGTAGGGGGCGGACTGTCAAGGGGTCAAGGTCTACTTGGTCCTTATTATACTAGCTTTAGTGTAGGGGGCGGTCATTCAAGGGGTCAAGGTCTACTTGGTCCTTATTATACTAGTTTTAGTGTTGGGGGCGGTCATTCAAGCGGTCAAACGACGGTCTCTTCTAGGCTAGACTCTACCTGGTACATTAATAGGGTGGCCTTTTTTTATCACAAGCCATGCATACCCTGAGCGGTTTGCCTTCTCCGATTGCCCCTTGCTGGAGGTCTGATCCCCGTCCTCCTTGTCCCCGTCCATCGAGTCCCTGGGAACAACAGATGAGGCCGACCATGTGTCAAATCACACCGCACAGAAAAGGATAGGCCAGGACAGGGAACGAAAACGTCAACGTCACCTCCGATGTAGCTTGGCATTGCAAAACAACGCGACCCCACCGACTAACGTAAAGCCATGGCAAGACAAGACAAGACAAGACAAGACAAGGCAAGGCAAGGCAAGACAAGGCAAGACAAGACAAGGCGAGACAAGACACGACAAGACAAGACAAGACAAGACAAGACAAGACAAGACAAGACAAGACAACAACAAGGAATAGAACAGGAAGGACTACAACAAGAACAAGGCCAACACCGAGAACAAAAAACAGAACAAGAACAACAAGAAATATAACAGGAACAGAAACAAAAACAAGAACCGGAACAAAAACAAGAACAGGAACGAGAACGAGAACAAGAACCAGGACAAAAACAACAAGAAATAGAACAGGAACAAGAACAAAAACAAAAACCAGAACAAGAACAAGAAACAAGAACAAGAACCAGAACAAAAACAACAAGAAATAGAACAGGAACAAGAACAAAAACAAGAACCAGAACAAGAACAAGAAACAAGAACAAGAACAAAAAACAACAAGAAATAGAACAGGAACAAGAACAGGAACAAGAACCGGAACAACAACAAAAACAAGAACAAGAGCAAGAGAAAGACCAAAAACCAGAACAAAACCCAGAGCAAGAACCAGAACGAAAACAAGGACAAAAACACAAAAAAAGGGATAAAAAGAACAAGAAATAGAACGAACAAGGACAAGGACAAGCTTTCTTCGACAGGGTCGAGCGATGGTCCCGTATGTACTAGCAGTAGTACTTTACTGATTGACCTGCCTAGTTTGTTCGCCAGTAGTTTTATCTCACGTACGCCCTAGGAACACGCCATATTACAGTGCGGGAACCCATTAAATGCGTTTCGTGAGGAGAGAGTGTAGAGAGGGGGAAGAGTATACTGCTGCAGTCCAGTGTACTGATTAATTTTGGCGACAGTGTAATCGCTACTGCCTGGAGTCAGCCAGTGCCCAGCACTAAGAAGGACAGCAACAAGAACATAACAACAACAACAACAACAACAACAACAACGACAACAACAACAACAACAACAACAACAACAACAACAACAACGAACAACAACAACAACAACGACAACTACAACAGACAGAACAAAACACTACAGTAGACAAAAAAAAAAAAAAAAAAAAACAGTACCTGCTCTTCTGTTTGGCCGTCTTAGCCTCCTGCTCTCGCTCCTCCTTCACCTTCTGCTTCTTCGCCGCCACCGTGCTGTCACGCTTGCGCTCCAGAAGCGTCGCCTATCACGTGTGTCGCCGCCAACAACAAACAAAGCAACCCAGCAACGAACAAACGACCGAACGATCGAACATGCAACGGATTCAAAACGGCCATCGCCAAGAAATATTCGTGATAACGCAGCGGCGGTCGGATACAAACCGCGGGGTGAGATCGTGGGTTGCATTGCTGCATGGCGCTGCCCCACTAAATGCTCGGGGAGGGGGGGGTGCATCTAGACATCTGGTCGTCGCCTGATGGACGTCAATGGGTAGCATGCCGTCGGCCTTGGGCTGCCCTCGCGCGGTCGATCGGCCTCGTGATTTTTTTTACCTATTTATACCACTACTACTACTACTACTACTACCACTACTACTACTACTACTACTACTACTACTACTACTACCACTACTACTACTACCACTACTGCTAACACTACTGCTACTGTACAAACAACTGAGGCGGCCGATCAAAAACACCCGGCACCAAAAAACCCACCTCCAGCCGGCTCGTGAACTCCGTCGTAGACGTGAAGACCATGCTCCCATCCCCCAACTCCTTCTTGACAGACACGGCACCGCCGACCACATCCATCCCACTCCCGCCGGCCGCCCCCGCCCCCGCCCCCGCCCCCGCCCCCGCCTCATCACCTCCCACCCGTTCCCCGTCCGTGACCTCTTCCTTCACCTTCTTCTTCATAGCCTCGCGCACGATCTGGCCACCGGATAGGGAATGGGGGTAGGGATAGGGTGTAGGATAAGTATACGGGCAGCAACGGTAACGGTTTGGGGGGGGGAAGGGGAGGGGGGCGAGGGGCATGCAAGGCGGTGGGAGTCACGGGGTGGGCTGCACAGATTTGTTGGTGGCCTGAAAGTCATTAGTTCGGCCATTGACCACGCATGCATCCCCCCTCTCTCGAGACGGAGCACCTTTCCTACTCAACTGGAGAGACGCTGTTCCAACACTCGGCGCGCTCGATACGTTTGTTTCCGTGCACTTCGTATCACGTATGTTATCTTTTTGCGGCCACAATGGCAGCCGGGGGGGGGCGGGGGGCGGGGGGGGGGGGGGGGGGCAGGGTCGCCGCTCGTAGCAATGCAAACGATAGGATGTTGCCTCGGCATCGGGAGTGGGGGGGCGGGTGGAGTCCGGGACACATGAATCGAGCAGTGCCGTTACGGGGGACTATAGTAAATAGGACCAAATATTGTGAGTAAACATAGGGAAATATGTAGGGGGCCATAGTAAATAGGACCAAATAGTGTGAGTAAAAATAGGTAAATACGTAGGTTTTTGTCTAGACCATAGGTCCTATTAACTATGGCCCCCCGAAATAGGCGGGAGCCAGCACCGTCAGTACAGGGGGGAGGCGGCGCGGCGCGGGGGCGGGGGGTGCTTCACGCGCTTGGGTTTTCTTCCTCTTCAGGATGAAACCCTCAAAACAGCTCCCGAAGAAAGCAACGACGACAGCAAACATTTTTCTTTTCTTCTTTTCCGGCGCGGCAGCAAAGCACACGTATCACAGGGAGGAGAAAGCGCAGCGATCCCGAGGCTTTCTTTCCGTGTGCCTTTTTACAGGTGGGGACTGAGAGCAGCCGAAAACCCCGGGGGAAGGAAGGTCGCTCGACAGGTCTAAAAAAGAAAAAAAAAAGAAAAAAAAAAAACGTACACGATTCACTGCTGTCACGTCCGATGAGACGGGGGAGTACCAGGTACCTCCTTTGTTTGTTCAAGGTTCCTAAGACCTGAAGCATCGACGTCGAAAATGGTAGGGGCGCGCAAACATGATGAAAAACTCCTCCCTCTACTTCCACGGTGAAAAAAATCCCCTTCTACTTCCTACAGGCATATACAGCCACCCAATATTGCGAAAACCATACTCAACCCTGGGCGAAAATATAAGTGTCGTCTAAAAATCGATACCGGTAAGAAGACCAAGCGGTCCTCTTCTATATACGCCCCGAGCGGTACGTCTCAATGGCCGGATTTATAATCGACGTTTGGCATGGACATCGGGGTTCACACGTTCCTTATATTTCCGTCCAAAGCAGAGGATTGAGCACGCGTTTGTCGGTTCTCAAGTTGAAGAGCCCCCCCCCCCCCGTCAGCCGGAATCAATTTTGGCTCATTTTGGCTCATCTTGGCTCATTTTGGCTAAATTGGGCTATTTTGGGCCCCAAGCCTACGCCTTCCCCCCCGCCCCTCACCGTGGTACGGCGGTGACCATGGAACGAAACACCACCTCCTGCGACACAAAAACAGCTTAGACCCGAACATATGGGTAAAAAATACACACGTCTAGCGCCAACATATGGTGTCTACATACACCTACCATACAAGTAGCTCCCTCGTAGACCCAACAAAACACTCCTCACCCGGCACCCCCGGACGCCAAAAATGCCAACCAACCCCTCCCCCCCCCCCCTCGCGCGCGCAAAAACAAATAGAGAGAGAAGCCCTGTGCACGAACGCCTCCCTCCCCCTCCAAGCAACAAAACACAATCGAGCAAAATACACGTGGCACGGCGCACAGAACACGCCTCACCTCGCCGACGTCCCTAGACTTGCGAGCCTTTGCCTTATCCTTCATCTGGGCTAGCCTCCGAGCCCTAGCCAGCGACACCCCTAGGTCGACATCCAGCTCCTCGGCGTAGACCGGCGCGTCGCTCGGGGGAGCACTCGCCGCGGGGGGCTGCGGTAAGGACAGGGTCAGCGTTAGGATCGGGGTCAGAGTCAGGTTAAGGCTGTTAAGGCTGGGGATTAGAGTTACAGCTAGCTGGGGTAAGAGGACAGAGTCGGGGTTCAATACCTGGTATAGGTTGACCCTTTTAGGGCTGGGGTCCCGTTTTGAGGACAGACCAGTCAAATTCCAAGTAGTGTATCCCCTAAACAGGACTGCACTCCTTAGAAAGGATTTTAAGGCCGGGGTCAGGGCTAGGTTAAGGCTGAGGTTAGAGATAGGCGCAGGTTGGGGGGTTGTTTTAGAAAGTGGGGTTCGAGTGAGGTCTACGTTGGGAGGTAGTTTTAGGACTGGGGCTAGCGTTTCGTTGCGGGATAGTTTAAGGTCAGGGATTAGCGTTGGGATTGGAGTTCAAAGGCGGCGTTTTAGTTACAGCATAAGGTTGAGATCAGCGTTAGGATTGGAGCAAGAGTTTGGCTAAGGCTGGGGGCTACTACAACGGGGGACAATAGTAAATACGACCTATGAATACGATACGCATAAAAAAATCTATATATTTCCCTAGTTTTACTGTTACGGGGGACCATAGTTAATAGAACCAAATACTGATAGCAAAAATGGTTAAATATATACTGGTAGGTTTTAATGTATACCATAGGTCCTATTAACTATGGCCCCCCGTAATAACAAGCTTTGTCCTACTTGTCATGGTCCCCCGTAATGGTAGGATCGGGGGTAGCGTTAGTGTTAGACATGGGTTAGGAGCATGTTAACGTCGGGGTTGCATGAGGATAGGTTGGGGGTTGGTTCGGCGGGCCTGAAGTGGAGGGCGAGGCGGCTACCGACGACAACAGCCACAGCAACCACGGCAGCGGCGAATTTCAACCGCCCGCCAAAACAGCCACAAAGGCCACGGCAACAGCTACAGCCACAGCTACAAAAAAACCAACAGAGCACTGCAAGAACATGAACCAACCGATAACACCAACATCAGCCCTCCCCCCCCTCCCAACACCAACGCCTCACGGCGCTTCGCGCCTCGGTGCAAGCAGCAACGTCTGTCTGGTAACTGAAAATCTCATATGCTCCGTCCTAGAATTGTAGCGAAGCGAGGGGCGCTATAAATAGTCAAATGTACGACTACGACTACGGCCATGCATGACGTGAGTACACCCCCCCCCCCCCCCCCAACCCCTCCCCTTCCCACCCCACCCGTATCCCACCGTGCTCCTTTTATCTTACCTTTTCGGCGGCTGGCTTCGCAAAGCTATCCGCCAACTTCTCGCTCGCCCTCTCCCCCGCCTTGGCCAGGGCCGCATCGAACCGTTTCTTCTTGTCCTCCGCACCGGCCTGCGCGCTGGCGGCTAGCTTCTCCGCCCTGCTCGCCCGCGACCCGTGATCTCCGCTGCCCCCACCAGCTCCCCCCCCCCCCCCCGCCGCCGCCGCCGCCGCCGCCGCCGCCTCTGCTGCTAGAAGAGGAGGACTCTTGGAGGGCCGCCTCTAGGCCGAGGGAGGAAGACGTCCCCGCTTCCTCGCGCTTGCGGAGCTTCTTCTTTCGCATCTGCCGCGCGACCGGTGAAACAAATAGACCGAGGGCCGCGCGGAGAGGGGCGTACTTATTTGTTGCTTGTCTCAGACATCTCGATACTTGCGGTAATTAGACAAGAATAATATCGGGACCGGGGCGAGGAGGGGGGGGGGGGGGGGGGGGGGAGTACTCGCTCTAGGAGAGATGTACTCGATCTCATGCATGGCCGTAGTCGTATATGACCATAGACCCTCGCATCCCTACAATGCCGGGACGGAGCATGTCGGGGTTTCGCCGACCAGGCAGACATATGCTTGCTTGCACCGAGCGCGAAGCGAAACGTGAGGTGTCCGGCGAGTCGCATGAAGGGTGAGCTGCATCCTACTAAGAGCCGCCTGTGAGGCGGACTTGCATATGGATGACAGCTCCAATGAGTTGATTTAATTTCCGGTGTGGGTATTTTCAGAGACAGCAATGGGAGGGGGGGGGAGAGGGGAGGGGGGGGGGGGCGTGCTCGTGTCATGCATGGCCGTAGTCGTATGTATGACAATAAAGTAGGACCCTCTCACCCCTGCAAAGCCAACTCAGAGCACGTCGGGTTATCACCGACAAGGCAGACACTGCTTGCTTGGGTCGAAAGCGTGAAGCGCCATGAGGGAGGTGCTCGGCGAGATGAAAAAAACGAGGGGTGTGAGCCGCGTCCCACCAAGAACCGCTTGTGAGGCGGACAACCTTGCAGAGCGGGGAGGGGGGTACCGCGGGGGTCCCCCGAATAAGAAACGCCTCACATGCATGTCAGCAGAGGAGAAACAACCAATTGGGGGTTCCTTGCGGGCGCAACGAGGTTGCGCGCTATCAATAGCTGGTGCGTAATGAACACGGAGCGCACCCCCCCCCCCCCCCAACCCCCCCGCCGAAAAACTACAACAACAAAAACGCATGGGGTCCATTAGATAGATAGATCGATCGACCATCGGTGCAGCCGGGCCGCCTGGGTCAAGGGGGGGGGTAACCAAAAAAAAAACGTAAAACACGTATGACATGTACTAGACAAATACTACAGTAGGCTATCGGATATACCGATAAACCGGTCAATCATCGTAAACATATATATATATCGGATATCGGATATCGCATCGTTACAGAATGCAGTATCCGACGAGAGCCTAATATTCTGTGACCTCGGATCTGACGAGGGGGGGGGGGTGGGGGGGGGGGGGGGGGCGACAAGCACAAAATGCATATTACGGGGGGGCATAGTTAACAGGACCAAATATTGTTAGTAAAAATGGTTAAACATATAGGTTTGTATGTATACCATAGGTTTCGTAGATGTATACCATAGGTTCTGTTAACTATGGCCCCCCGTAATAGTTAATCGTACGATAGAGGGGTATACGTCGAATATTTCCGTCTATGAATAATGCGATACGCAAGAGCCTACCAGGTGTGAAGGTACTATTACGGGGGGCCATAGTTAATAGGACCAAATATTGTTAGTAAAAATGGTTAAATATAAAGGTTGTTATGCATACCATAGGTCCTATTAACTATGGCCCCCCGTAATAGCTGTACATTATACAGCCTGGTTCAAGCAACAACAAAAAAAAGAAAAAAAACGTCAACCATGAGTACTGCATAATGCGATAGCTACTGGAATGCCACACATGTCTTAGCATCGTACCGACCGGAATGAACAGCAGAAGCGGATGGCACATGAACCCGAACTGTTTTGTTTTTTTCTAGGGCCTAAGGGTGGCGCTATAAAAGCGACGAAATTGTGCACAGACCAATCACAGAGGTCATCGACTGTCAGGCGTTTCCGTAGGAAGAAACCATTCGTTTTCACTATTTTCTTCATGAATGAAACGGTTCGAAAAAAAAAAGCGGCATCCACCACTGCCCCTTTTTTCTCTATGCTAAACTTGGTCGTCTCTTCCGTAAGGGCTAAATGTTGCCTATCACGCCTACATATATCGGTTATCGTTCAGCCAGGGATATAATATCCAAACACCGCAAAGCGGCACCCACCGCTGCCCGTCCTTCGCCTTCGCCGAACTTGGCCATCTCTTCGGCGAATCATTGAAAAGCTGCATGAGGCACCATATACGGCTTGGAAAGACGAATTCGACGAAATCTTCGACCTGACAGCTGGACAGTTTTTAGAAACATGTATATTATCGGGATATACATACCGGTTATCGTTCAGACCGGGTGTGTAGGGATATCGTATCGAAAAGGCTTGCCTTCTTGGGTTTCTTGAACTTGGCCATCTCCCTCCGTTGTGTAGTACTCCGATGCATCCTTGACCTCCACCTTCAGGCTCTCCAGAACCTTCTTCTGCTCCCCTTCCCCGTCTCCCGCCCCCCGCCGCGTTATCTCGCGCCTTACCGCCCTGACCGAGGGTAAGCTCGCCCCTTCCTTCTTTACCTCGTCGTAGTGGGACAACACCTGAAGAACATCACGCCAGCATACGGGGGTAAAATAAAACACGCGGTGAGTATGTCGAGGCTAGCCCTTGACCGTACGGTACAGGGATTACTGCGTGACGAGATAGAAAGAAGTACCCGTAACCGCAAGCCTGAAACTTGAGCCGATCAGACCCAAGCAGACCAAGCCTAAGCCAAGCAGACCCAAGCAGCCCAAGCCTGAGCCAATCCGACCAAGCAGCTCAAGTCTACGCCAATCAGACCCAAGCAGCCCAAGCCTGAGCCAATCCGACCAAGCAGCCCAAGTCTACGCCAATCGGACCCAAGCAACCATTGGTTTTATCGCTACCTTTTTGTCTCGTACACGGTGTGTGTCAACCATTTTTCCGGGTGAGTGATAGACGCTGTACGGAGTATTTCTCCCTTCTCCCAACACCACCGTAGCGAGACAGCCCCTCATTACCAAAACGGCAGTGCCTACAGCACGGAGTACAATACAACCCCAGCCTGATACGGTAAAAGTTTCCTGACCTAACAATTAGTCGTGGCGAGAGCACTTGACAAAAAGGGCATACCGGATATACCACTGCGCAGGGTAAACCATACGTCCACCAAAACACACCAGTGTAGAGGATAAGTAAAACACATGCTGTACGGTGAATCAACACAAACAGAGATGCCAGATACCAGCGGCAAGATGCTCCTTCCGCGTCTGATGACCACAGGGAGGGCAGAAACACACACGGCAACATATCCCTTCCTTCCTTCTCCCCTCGGCGTAGCTAATCGGACGACACTCCACCACCAGCACAGCAGCAGCATATAGAGTCAAACACACGGTAGAATGATCCTTCACCTCGTCCCAGGCCCTATCTACGACGCCTGATCAAACAAACCCAGCAGCGGCGTAATAGTAATAATGCGAGTAACCCCCTCCCCCCCCCCCCCGCTCCATCCCGGCACTGTATGCAGGGGTGCGAGGGTCTATGGTCATACGGCTACGGCCATGCATGAGATCGAGTGCATCTCTCCTATCGAGGACCCCCCCCCCGTCGAAGAGCTAGAAGAATGTCGGCGAAGGGTGTCGGAAAACGTGTCATTTGTCGTGTATTTGGTATTGGCAGGTTCTTCGCTACGGAGATATCGAGCTCGAAAAGTCAGTCCGCGGGGGGGGGGGGGGGGGGGGGTTACTCGCAACATTAATATTATATACCACCATATCACACGGGTGATAGCATCACAGACACCCTCGAGATGACCTCCCGGGGAGAGAGTGCAAACGCAGACCAATGCATCGAATGCGTACATAGAAGTAGCTTGTTTTCGAAGGGCCCCCTATTTGTGTTTTTTAGGTGTGTCTGCCTGTGCCACCCCCGGTGCCCTTACGGGCAAACAGGACTAAACACGCGCGTGTGGCCGCTCTTGGCTCAATGGAAAAATCATCAACCATTGCAACAGTAAATAAGTGATCCGTATTAAAAAAAAACAACATGAAATAGAAAAGAAAAGAAAAAAAAACACACACACACACACCCTCAGCTATTATGAGCTTCTTCAAGATTTCCTCGAAACTTGTATTTGCGAGCTGCGTTGCGAGATACTTCGATCGCGCGTGCTATCGGGTACCAGGCGTCAGGTTCTTCGCGAGTGGTCTACAAAAATCTGATCTGACAGAGGTACCTGTCGTGTTAAGAAGAGGCTACGAATGCACTATTCCTATCAACAGACGACGCTTGGCAAACATCGAGCGACGTGGTTTTTTTCTTGTGGCCATACTGCAGTCAAAACCATCAGGGTTAAGACCCCTGCTCTCAAGGCCAAAACTCGAAGTACTTAGTACTGCAGCAACCGATAGGCGGTGGGGTGGTCGGAGGGTTTTGGTTGCACGTTGCACCTCTGACGGCAGCAACGAAAACGCCACACCCCCGCCGCCCCATGCCTTCCTTCCTTCCTTCCTTCCTTCCTTCCTTATTTCCTTCTTTCCTTCCTTCCTTCCTTCCTTCCTTCCTTCTTTCCTTCCTCCTTTTCTTCCTTCCTTCACCTTGGCGTTTCGCCCCCGGGCCGATCTCCCCCTCAAATTCTTCGTCGTCGTAAGCCTGGTAAGCCCCTCGCTTCGCGCGGATGGCCTCCTTATCGATCTCTTTGCGGCGCTGAACAAAACATACACACAACCCGACGCAGACAGACAGACAGACAGACAGACAGACAGACAGACAGACAGACAGACAGACAGACAGACAGACAGACAGACAGACAGACAGACAGACAGACAGGCAGGCAGGCAGGCAGGCAGGCAGGCAGGCAGACAGACAGACAGACAGACAGACAGACAGGACAGACAGACAGGCAGGCAGGTGCCACGCACGCATCACGAACGGAAAGGAGAGGGGAGGAGGAGAAGAAGAAGGACGTGAACGGCGACGACGTCGGTGACACAAAAACAAATTCGAGGCATGGCGAGAGCAGAGGGGGGAACCTATTCCTCCATATATACATGCGCTATCCTAGAAAAACGATCAGGTGATAAGCGATGCCTACAAGGCCAAATTGTACCCCCGAATTTCATACCAGATACTTTACGACAAAGGCCAGGACGCCGGGTAACACTGAAAAAAAAAATGGAGTGATGCGATGTAGACTATGCCGCCGGACGTACGTACGCACGCCCCGCACGCATCGCACCTCGGCCTCCTTCATGTTGACGTTCTCCAGCTCGTCCTCGTCCTCGGCTAGCCCGTAGCTCGACCATGCTCGTCCTGTTCCAGGATGCCCTGGTCCTTGAGCGTGAGGACGACAGAATCGCCCGCCTCGAAGGACTCCACCCCGTGGGTGACCTGTATCACACGTCACGCAAAATTAGATCGTCAGATCCCCCTTTGAAGTATTTCAGACATTTCGAGGGGGTGGATAGATCCCTAATGCTCATGATACGCACATCTGCTAGGGCTGGCCACTGGACCAGTTGTTGTCGAAAGGGATGCGTGGTCAATGGTCAAATGACTTAAAGGCCAGCAACAATGAGTATGGCCCCCCCGCCCCCCCCCCAAGCAATGTCTGCCTGGTCGGTAAAAACCCGACATGCTCCATCCCGGCATTGTAGGGATGCGAGGGTCTATGGTCATACGACTATGGCCATGCATGAGATCGAGTACATCTCTCCTATCGAGTGCCCCCCCCCACACCACTCCCCGCTTCGCGCTTGGTGCAAGCAATGTCTGCCTGGTCGGTGAAAACCCGACATGCTCCGCGTCCCGGCATTGTGGGGATGCGAGGGTCTATGGTCATGCGACCACGGCCATGCATGAGATCGAGTACATCTCTCCTATCGAGTGCCCCCCCCCCCCCCCACCCCGCACCTTCAAACCCGCCAAATTATCTGAATCGTACGCCGAGCGTCCCCGCTTCCCGTTCCCGTTCCCCCCCGTCGCCGCCGGCCTCCAGCAACTCCATCTCCTGCTCTTCAAGAATCCTGCCGAGCAGCGGCGGCGGCAGCAGCAGCATCGGCAGCAGCAGTATTAATAGGCACGTTCGAACATCGCAGCAAACGTTCGCGAATGAGCGAGGCGAACGAAAGAGGGACCAATACACGCGATAGGATTGCCTCGGCGCTAGGGGATGGCAATTGGAGAACTGCGAGAAGCCATCCGACGCATCGTAACACACACACACCAAAACAAGTAGATAAATATGCCTCAATGGCTAGACGGGCACTCCTTAACCTAGCAGAGGGATGCATGCAAACGCTACCCTCGACCGCCAGAGCAAGGGCAATATTGGGGCGCAAGAACAGTCCACAACAGACACCCCCCCCCCCCCCCCTCCGCCCCCCTATCAATCGAGAGAGCTAACAAAAAGAAAGGCAAAAAACCAGACCCCCACTGCTCCCTACGTTGAGACAGCCAACACCGCAAAACAAGAAATATACCAGCAGAGGCGTCGAAGAACGTCATCATCAGCTATATAACCCCTACAGCCCTAACGAACCCCGCTCTGACATTCCAAGTCTTGGCCAAAACATCTCCCTCCCCCTGCCGCCCAACCAATGAACAATTACTCCAACACCACTCCCCAAAGCAATGTCCGCCGGGGTCGGTGAAAACAAGACGTGCTCCGTCTCAGATTTTTTGGGATGCGAGAATCTATGTCCATATACAAGGCTACGGCCATGCATGGCATGAGTACACCCCCCACATGGCCATACGACTACGGTAATTCATGGCATGAGTACACCCCCCCCCCCCCCCCCAACCCCGCCTCCTTCCTCCAAAGTCCTGCGGAACAACCTTTTCGGGGATATTTAGATATTGCGCTCAAAAGTACGGAGCTCAACCAGCTGCTTTTTCTTCGACACGAGCATGTATACCTTGCTCGCTTCATTGCCAGGAGGCGTTCTTCGTCGTTTTCCACCGCTTTTTTCCGGCTCCGGTTTACCCAGTCGGCGGCGCTCACCACCTCCTCGTCCCCCTCCTTCACCTCGCCCAGGGTTGCTCCCTGAAAAAAAAAATAGGCGAGTTTTTGTTTTAGTTTTGTATATATAGGGGGGGGGGGGTTATATATAGGGGGGGTTTTTTTGGGGTGTTTCAAGACAAACAAGTACTATTAGTACTATTAAATATTAACACTATGAATAGTATTCAGGAGGAATGAAGCAGGGTGGGGGGGGGGGGGGCAACAGGCGTGTTGGGGGCGATTTTGGGGAAAGGGAAAATCACAGGTGTTCCTCGAAGGGGAAAGAGGCAGCAGGCGCTTTAGGGGAGGGGGGCAGAGGACAATGCGACCTACTTGAGCATTTGGCTCGGAAGCTGTTCATACGGACGGGAGGGACCGGTTGGGTTGGGTTTACGCTGAACAGCACACGCGTCAAGCGAAAGGCCGGCAAAACCAATCCCCGCACGAGGCAGTCACATAGAGTCTCTGGCCACACCGGAAGCAAGTTGACTCATCGAAGTTGTCATCCACAAGCAAGTCCATCTCGCAAGCGATCCTTGGTAGGATGCAGCTCACCCTTCACGCGACTGACCGAGCACCTCACGGCGCCTAGCGCTCGGTGCAAGCAATGTCTGCCTGCCTGGTCCGCCAAAACCCCACGTGCTCCGTCCCGGCATTGTGGGGATGCGAAGGTCTATGGTCATATGCCTATGGCCATGTACGATATCGAGTACACCCCCCCCCCCACCCCCCGGTCATACGACTACGGCCATGCATGAGATCGAGTACATATCTCCTATCGAGTACACCCCCCCCCCCCCCCCCCACCCCCCACCCCCCCCGTCTCCTTCACGCCTCTTGCTTCCTGCCTTCTTGCGCGCTCACCAACAGCCCCGGCGAAAAAAGCAAAAGGTGTCACATGTGAATATGTACGTACTGCTGTGTGACACGCAAGACAACAGCCCGATGACGTGTACCCCGGTTCTGTCTTCAACCTAGGGCTGTGGACTACCGTGTAACACGCAAAATAACCCCCCCCCCCCCCCCCCCCCCCCCCCCTGTGAAAACGAATTTTGGGCCCGATATTTTCTGCAAAAACCACGCCTTATAAGGGGAGAGCACACATTAACGAAAAATGGCCGCTTTGGACAGGTCTCGTGCGAGAAATTTCCATATAGCAGACGCCTCGCTTCGGCGTATTCAGTACGCCCTCCCCCGTTGTCCAGTCAATCAACTCTGACATTCATCTGAGGGTGTGTGTTATCTTATCACCCTATTTCGGGGGACCGTGTTAAAGTACCTACGGTACACACAAAAACCTATATATTTCGTTTTTTGAACTAAAAATATTTGGTTCTATTTACTCAAGTCCCCCGTACTAGTGTGATAGTGTTATACGGTGTGTCTTATATTAACACCCTAGTGTGATAGTGCTATACGGTGTCTTATCTTATCATCCTAGTGTGTTAGTGCTATATCTTATCCCCCTAGTGTGATAAGTGTTATACGGACGTGTCTTATCTTATCCCCCTAGTGTGATAAGTGTTATACGGACGTGTCTTATCTTATCTCCCTAGTGTGATAGTGTTATACGGTGTGTCTTATCTTATCACCCTAGTGTGATAGTGTTATACGGTGTGTCTGATCATATCACCCTATTACGGGGGACCATAGTGAATAGGACCAAATACTGTCAGCAAAAATAGGGAAACATCTAGAATTTTGTGTGTACCGTAGGTCCTATTCATTATGGCCCCCCGTAATATTAATAGGGTGATACGGTATCGACCTAGGCCCAGTTTCGAAAAAAGTGGTTGAAAACATGTTTGACCTTAGGACCCTAGCTCGAAAACCGAGAAACCGACACCGCCAGGGAGGTTTCTAGGGACGAACACACTGCTGCAGTGTGTGCGAAAAGAGGTACTGCAGTGTGTGCGGAAAGAGGTACTGCAGTGTGTGCGAAAAGAGGTACAGCAGTGTGGGGCTTCGTGTCAACCGTTTCTTTGTATAAGGTGGCGCGAGCCGTGGACACCAACTACCGCCTCAACCCATTGCATTTTCACACCAACCAGCTTAAAAGCCGGTTGATCAACCGATCAAAACCCGACAGACAGGTGTGAACTGCGGCGTCAACAAGGCGGCCAGCGACACAAAAAACGAATCGACGCGCCCGTCGACAAGAACAACCGGTAGGAGTACAAACACAACCGAAACACTGCGGCACGGTGAGAATGCTACGGAGTTCCGAATAGAGTCGGATCGACAGCTCGCGAGGAAACACCTGGCATCAAGCAATGCTATTACGGGGGACCATAGTAATAAGGACCTACGGTACACACAGAAGCCTATATATTCATCTATTTTTACTAACAACATTTGTTCCTATTTACTATGGTCCACCCCCCCGTGACAGGAGTACTTTGTAGTATTGTCGTAACCGTTTTCGGATCGACATATAGCGACAACACCAGCAGCAACAACAACAACAACAACATTAACAACAGCAAACAACAACAACAATAACAACAACAACAACAACCACGACAACAACAAACAGCAACATAACATGAGGGCGATGTTATTAAGATGTCCATAATAGGCGGACCGTGCAGCGGTAGGGCCCCCCTAGAGTGCCGGCAAAAGCGCCAGCCGAACAATACCGGCACTAAAAATATATACCACGGGGGACCATAGTTAATAGGACCTCTGGTACACATAAAAACCTATATCTTCAAGCATCTTTACTATTACGGGGGGGCATAGTTAACAGGACCAAATATTGTTAGTAAAAATTGTTAAACATATAGGTTTTTATGTATACCATAGGTCCTGTTAACTATGGCCCCCCGTAATAACAACATATGGTCCTATTAACTATGGTCCCCCGTAATAGCGGCAACCGGCAATATGCACACTACTCCACGCACTACCACACTGGCTGAGCCCATTTGTGCCAAGCGATCACACAGGTACTACAGGGGGGCAGCCCGTACTGCTCCTTGACAAGCGCTATATATAGAGGGACACCACTATTTTTTACAAGCGTCAGACCATGCTGCGCGGGCGTGGCAAGGTTCCTCGCCTTTGCAGTGGGGATCGACCCCCCTTACGTACTCGGACAAGCGTCGAGGCTGCTCCGTGCGCCCGACCACGCAAGCGTCATCGAAAATTCGACATGATTTTCCCCCCCAACACATGCCTCCAACTCCCAAAAAGTACCCTCCTCTGAATCCGGGTGTTTCGTTCCCAAAACGACGGCCCAGTGGTAAGTGGGCCAAGGCTAAGGCTAAAGGCTAAGGCGCATGCCTTGAAACCCCGGGGAGCAGGGACAGCCCAAGAGCGGCGAAACATACCTTGAGCTTTTCGTTGAGCTGTCGCTTCGTCTTGGCCCTCTGAAGGCGCGCCTCCAGGTCTCTGAGCTCCTTGGCTCTGTCCTCCTCCTCTCTCTTGGCACGCATGTTCTCCACGGCAATCTGGAACGCAGTCCAACAAAACAAAAACGAAAAACAAATACGAGTACACACACACGGATGATGCAATTTGAAACAGTCACGCAGCAAAAAAAATGTCAAGTCAACCTGGAAAGTCAGAAGACGTCAATCGTTGTAGGAAACAAAAAATGAAGGGCCTCGCCAGAGAACATTTCGTTTCAGCCGTGGTCCCGTTTTTCGCAGCCGGTAACCGCCAGTAACGCTTTCACTCAGGCGATAGCCAGCGCGAAATCCGCCATCTGAGTCTCTGCCATTTTTGCCCAATTATTGGGAAAACACTCCTTCCCTACGAGTATACGAGGTATACACATCGCCGCGTTTTAGGAACGCGCCATGAACAAGCTCTCGCAACTAAAAAACGCCTCGATCGAACCCCTCGTAATATTTCGCTTACCAGTACAACGTACGATACCTCGGGTAGTGACCACCTACACCGCAGAAGACAATACAAGCAGGGGCGAGCGGACCGGGCAGGTTTCCGCAAAAGTTGGAAGGCCTATATATACACACGGAGAGCATTGCTAGGCAACGGGAATCGAACCAATTCTGATCAATGGGTTGTCGTGAGAGATGACTGTTTTTAGGCGTTTGGGGGGTCCGTAACATGGGCTCGGTCGCACCAACGCGTCATTGGTTGGTTTGATCGCGCGAGTGGCAGTTAGTAGCAAGCGACTACGCAGCACGGAGCGGTAGACTGTCATGCTTGCGCTGACCTCCTCATCTGTCGGTTTTCCGGAGGCGTTCCCGCCCACATTGAGCGGCTTCAGTCCAAGCATCGCTCGCACTCGATTCGTTTCGTCCACAGACATGCTGCGGAGATAAAAGTAGGCGTTGAGAAGGATGGGATAGGGGGGTGGAAAAGGGTGGCGGGCGGGGGGTTGGAGGGGGGGGGGGGGGGGGGGGGGGGCGAGCGTTACCGGCGTCCGAAATAGTCGGTCCAAAGGATGCCAGCAAAATATCGTTCAGCTGTAGAGCCCCCAGATTCGGAGTATACTGCAAAGAGCATTGTCAATCGTGTACGATATCGGCTGCCAATCCGCCAGGAAATGTAAGGACAGTTTGGTGTTCCTATGTATTACTACCCAAAACCGCCCTTATGTTGCGAGATATAGTGGGACACATATTTGTTTGTTTTTTTTGGGGGGGGCGAGCGGAGGAATATCGTTGACTTACTGCCTTACACTTGATTCTACTGAACGTCGGCGGCTGATGGATCTTATCGATACGTATTGACGCTTGCTTTATTCTGAGGCTCCGCGTTTGAGCACCTTTACGCTACTATTAATAACAGTACACTACGAAGTATCATATCCGTACTATTATTACTAGTAGTATTACTATTAATATTATTATCGAGGGCCATAGCAATCAGGACTCATGACGTACACAAAAACGTACCAGGTATATGTGTACGTATGTTTGTCAAATTTTCGTACTTTTGCCAACTTTTCTCTTCGTACGAGCGCTTTTCGGCAAAACAGCAAGTACTCGGACACATGAAGCCCGGCCGGACACATTGGTTGAGGTCTCGGCGCGCTCCGTGCACTCTGGAGCGCGTGACAGGCGCTCAAAGATTTTCCTCCGGCGGGAGTGGATAAGAAGATTTCCCTGGTTTCCATACGAGAGGCCTTTATTTGTGCGGACGTACCTCTGAATTGTCCAGGTCGTCATTTTTTTGGGTCCTTCATGTACTACTCGTAGTACCTACCGGTACGCTTTTTTGCGTCTGAACACGACACACAACACAGACAACAGACAACCCAATACAGCAGCAGAACAGAGAGCGTGGTCAACCCCAGCTTCATACAGCACCGCAACCCTACCTTCCAGCGCTCTTTTCTGACCCGAGCTCGATCATCCCGCAACAACACACCTCCTCTCTCTCTCTGCTTCTTCTACGTATCTGTGTGTGATCGAACGCTGTCACTGCTCCAGCCGTGCTCGACACAGGCAGTGCGCCAACATCACCAGGTAGCAGCGTACTATGCACATGTGGCAGATCCGCGCTGTACTCTCAGTACTACAGCAAGCAGTGGTGTTTGTTGTTGTTGTTGTTGTTGTTGCTGTTGTTGTTGTTGTCTTCGGCATTTGGCCTATGCACGTACCACCTGCTGCATGCAGTGTGTGACCGGCATGTTTTACTCCGTACCGATCATCCCCGGATCGCAGCAAATCATTCCTACAAGCATCGCGTACACCAGCATTCGTACAAAAATACTCTAACAAGTTACGGACTGCTGTGTGCCCTACACTGCTGACCGATTATAGAGCCAGCCGAAAGAGTACAAGTTCTTTTGTTGTAGTACGCGTATCTTATGCTGTCGTATCATATCACATGGCGTTTGAAAGCCGTACTGCTGTACATACATGCAGTTATATCCTGCGATGTGTTCTAGATTGCGTGAAAGCACACAACGTGTCAGTGTGCGAGTACTGCTGTCTGTAGCGTATGATCGATGACAAACTGCGCTTGATAATTATATTTTTTTCGTTACTTCTGTACCGAGGTTCGACTCGGACGGTCCTTGCTCTTTTTTTCCTTCAAAGTTCCACCAGTACAGTATAATACTCGTAGTATCATACGACAAATAAACCGATTTGATGCACATGAAGACTACCACAACCAACATATCCCTCCACCAGATCCACCAGAAAAACAACCACTCCCCCCTGAAAAGCATCTACCAAAAACCCGCTGTCCACATCCACCTTGCTTTTCTGACCTGCTACGTATTTACGCGTATGATACACTTAGCCTACAAGTTGCGTGTCTTCACGTAATGCCACGGAGTTTGGGCGCACATACGCTTGGCGTGTGTTCATACACCTCAACCTTTCTCGCAGTTTAGTTAGTTGCTCCCAATACTTGGGACTAAATCAAAGTATGTTCGAGAAAATACTGTAGGTACTACTTATTCGTGCACTCGCAGTATTCCGGGTTTTCACTGCAGCAGCAACAGATAGATACTGCGAGTACTCGCAGTATTACTGTGTAGTATCTCCAGGTTCTGTGCTGCTACTCTAATGAGGATACTACTCTGCGGATACTTTCGGGCTCGCACTAATTCGGGATTCGATTCGAGGTTCTGCACTTCAGATAATTTCTGTACTCCAAGTATTTTGTGGTTCAATGCTACTGCGGGTACCTATTTTTGCCGGTATTCTCGAGCTTCCGTACTGCCCATACTCTCAGTATACTCTCAGTAGTTGGGCCTTCCCAGTACTCACTATATGTTGGCCTCCAGTACTTCAATACTCTCAGTACGCGGACTACGAGTTTTTCTCGAGCATCTTCTACTCTTGTGTCCGTGACGATTTTTTTTACCCAGAGCGCCAAAAAACATGCCTGGTATTTTGTTAGGGAGGACTGGAAGTATTATGTATGTGCTGGATTTTACTCAGCCGGTCACAAAGTAATATAACGCAACCTCGACCTCACGCAACGTTTTGTAATTACATTTACGCGGTAAGCAACGAAATGATCGCCGCGAGTCATCTGTTCAGGATCAATATCCACTTACCGGTATACCCGCCTCTCTTCTATTATTGTACCAGGTATGTAGTAGTAAATTAATATGATCGCACACGATTTCCACTAACAGCACTATATATATGTAGTCTGTCCTCAAAATTATGCGAGGGTGTTCTTCACATGATGGGTGGATGCACTTAGTTCTCAACAGGTGTGCAGGTATTTCATACGAGCATTATTTGTTCGCTCTTGCGCCACTCCCCTAGCACTTCCCGGAGGGGAATCTTGTATATATATACGAAGTATGTCAGTATTTTTGACTAAACATAATTGGCCCTGATTACTTCCCCCGTCATACTATTAATAGTAGCACCTCGCCCAAATACTGACTGTGAGAAACAGTCAAAAGTTAACCCGACGAAAAATCTCGCGCAGCCTATCAATACCAATACTAATAATAGTATTGCAAAGCACCGACGGCACCCCAACGACATTGGGTACAATAGTTCCTCAGGCAGTGGAGGAATGCGCGATTAATATTAACAGTGAGCCACACATATGCCGGCCAAAACACGCGACCCCTCTCGTGACACGCCTCTATCCACCAGAAACCCTTTCAGAACTGCAGTCTCGTTCTAGGGACAAAACCACTCCAAAGTATTTGGCCCCCAGAACGGGACTGCGGTCCGAAAAGGGGTAAGACAATCGCCACACATATATATACTATAGGTACAGCAGGACAGCTTTGTAGGGCGGGAGGAAGCCGGTCTGTTGTTTCTGGACGCGAGAGCCTAAGCCGTTTCCTCACCGGCCCCTCTAACCTCACGCTCCCAGCGCGGCGTACGTAGCGTGTGCGATCTGAATACAGCGGCCAGTGCGAACACGGCAAAGCACAACCCCGACGCAATCAAGCCGTGTGCATATGGAGGGGGGGGGGGGGGGGGGGGAACCAACGCGGTCGATTTTCGCGGCGACACCCCCCCCCCCCCCTCCCCCCCCAACCCCCGTGGAGAGGCGGCACAACAACAAAAAACGCAAATGGTTGGAACGCCAACCGTTGTAGATCGTGACGTGGTATGAGACCCAGCTGTACATGGTCAGGCGCGCCCTATTCGGGGCCAAATGTGATGTGCTCCGAAGCAAAAGCCATACCTACGGCTAAGCCTGGGGTAAGGCTGTAGTTGGCGCTATGGCATCAGGAGTAGCAACTACCGCAGGTGCGAGGGAATGCGTGTCACGCGCGACCGGCCTGCCCGCCAGCCCCCCGCAACGGCCGCCTTTGTGCTGGTGTCCCTCGTCCCCTGCCAGGCCCCACGGACCAACCAGCTTGATCTCAAGGCTGGCTCGTGGGTTTCGCCGCGAGGCTGAACGGATGCCTGGTATACAGAGATAGCGCACTCCTGTCGCATGCTGTACGCTGAAAAAAAAGCCTCCCTCCCTCGAACGTGAAAATGAAAGAAGGGTTTTGAATTCGTGTGAGTGAATTCATTTGGCTTTTTCCCTTCTGCATAGTACCGTGTCTTGAAAAAATAAACAAATACAAATACATAGTTAACCGCCACTGTACGGTATTATTGGGGACCCCCCTTCATCATATACCTGGTACCTGGTAACAGCACCTCATATCTTAAGACGCGAGTCGACGAGGGAAAAAATGGCTCATCAAATCTTCTCGCGAAAAAAATGAAGGCACGAGCCGTACTTGTAGTGGACAGGGGAGAGGAAAGCCTGCTATGTTTGTAACCCCCGGAGCTGAGTTGCGACTCGGAGGGAGGGAGAAAATAAGGAAAAAGAAGAGAAAAAGCGTATCGTCCATATCTGGAGCTTTTCGAGACGACAAGGCTCCGTTCGACGAGTGCACTGACCTGATCTCTCCCTTGTTCTCCTCGGTGTTGGGTTTGATCTTCTCCACGTCCACCACCTTGGGAGGCGATGCCGACCGGGTACGGCGGCGCTCGTTCCCATCTCCTTCCGCGCCGTACTCCTCGTCGTCGTCGTACCCCATGTTCACCTTCCGTTGTTCCTGCTTTCGTGTTGTATCCCCAGGTCCCACAAGCGACACACGACACACGGAGGTTGTTGCTGTTGTTGTTGCTGTTGCTGCTTCTGCTGCTGTTGTTATCGTTTTTCCTTCACATTGATTGAACCGTTGTTTCGTCCTTTCCATGACACGACGTACCTGGTACGTACCCAGCGGTATTCAGCATACCCAGCGTCCCAATATCTCCTTCATCCTACGAAGAGAGTTAGCGTTTCACGCACCTGGTACGATACAATACCTGAGATAATGCCTGGTACAATGTAATACAAACCAAAAAAATATATACATGTGGTCGCTACGCACCGTATTTGTCCCAAGATATGTCCCTATCTAAGAACCACCCGAAGGCAGGTAACCCCCCCCGGCGATAAAATAAGCAAAACGTTGAAAAAAAAGGCAAGTTTATCACCGGGGTTCGTGAGATACCGACGCCCCCTTGGCGGTAAGGCTTCCAAAAAAGACCAACACTTGTATCACCCTTGGCCCTCTGGGTCCACACAAAAAAGAAGCGCAAGGATGCGCGACGGGCATCGCAGACGGCGAAAAACGTTGAAGAAGGGCAGAGGGCTTCGGCATGGGTGGTCCATCACCGTGGGTAACACGCGTCGAACGCTCCGGTACCGCCTGCTGGTGCGCCTCCAGTCGGGACTGCTGTGGAGCCAGAAATCGCATTTGTGCTTATGTCTCCCCTCTCTCCTGTAGTATAACTCCCCCTGCTACCTACTCCCATGTTACCCCCCCCCCCCCTGTTACCTGCTTGGAAAGTGTCCAGATGTACCATACATTCTATATAGCTTGCTGTGCCGCCCCCCGTATTATTACCCCCGCTGCTGCCTTCGGTGGGTGTGCCAAATGTGCCACTTTTTCCGTGCCGTACTGCTATCACCCCTCATCGGTGTCACTTCTCCACGAGAAACCGATCCCGGCGATAAAGAAGTAAAAGTCGAGTAAAGCTCGCCATTTTTCGTCTCCAGGGTTCGTCAGATACCCCCTTCTACAGCAGAAAACCACCCAAGGGGGATGAAAAACCAAAAGGTAAAAAAGATGTCACCCGGGGTGGTTTCGTAGGGCAAGGACGGTAGTGGTCACGACGTCACGACACGAATGTAACTGATATCGGGTACTACTGTACGAGTAGACTATGAGCAGGGTAATACCTATTAATATTACGGGGGGCCATAGTTAGTAGGACCAAATATTGTTAGTAAAAATGCCTAAATGTATAGGTTTTTATGTATACCATCGGTCCTATTAACTATGGTCCCCCGTAATAGCAGCCCGGCGAGAACACCGAAGTGCCGTACACAGCTTGACGGCTTCATGCATGCTCCCAATAGAAACTGACTACTCCTATCGAGCTTTTACCCATACGGCGATGTTACGTCCGGGATGTGCCTGCATCGAGTACATGCCGTATGATCTGCGAATACGCTCGGCAGCAAGGAGCAAGCAAACGCTAAACCTACTCATTTATAACAGACTTGGCGCTTGGTGCTGTATGCCACTCTGTCCGGGAATTTAGGGATCATTTGGTTATCGATATCAAGACTCAAACGTTCCTTGCATTTCCGAACAGAGGGAGTTGTAGGTGAGATAGAGCCGAGGTCGGGTCGTACACGTATCTCCACGTAGCTCTTTTGCCGCAAGCTTCCCACTTTTTCACTGATGTTTGAAGGTTTCCACGCTTCTTCCTGAACCCATCATACAACACGATAGTCCATGGCTGTGTTGCGGATGCACTCATTAATGGCAGGGTTTGTTCTGACGGGGCTGCAGGTGCTGTTGCATACCAGGTACCAGGTACCTGGTACACAGCAGTACACAGCAGTACACCTGGTACGAGTATTAATAGTATTGATTGCTGCTGCGTGTACCCAGTATATATCGGACAAGAGTTCTCCTTGTACTGTCTTCCCTTCGCTGCTGGTTGCTGTCCTACCCTCCCACCGGTGCCACACGCACACGTGCCTTGAACGTGTCTTAATCCAGCAGGTCGTACGTCTATGATACTTATTGTAGGATAACCGCTACCTGGTACGTACTTTCATTTTTCTTCTTTTTCTTTTTCGATTTGTCTACCTTGTTTTTGTTTTCTCTTTGATTGTTTCTTTTCGTTTCACTATTTCATAGATTGCGTATGTCGTGCCTGTCGTATCTAGTATGATGACATGGCTTTGCATTGCCCACTGCAGTTCACACTGCACACGTGGCAACGTAGTATCTCTGTGGCGTAGCTTTGTGACCACAGAACTTGTATCTCTTCTAGGATTGAAGAATCGGCACGGACACTGGTTGTGCTGGATGTCGACGGGTAGAAAGAACGGTTTAATGTGAAGAACACACACACACACGTACTGGTATGTAAGAGTGTACGAGCAAGCTTGGGGGCATGCTCCGCAGAGCTTCTCAATACAGCACCAGGTACGTTGATAGGTGCAGACAAAAAAATTACAGGCGCGGCTTCCCATCAGAACCACATCAACAGCCTGGTCCTACGGAAAAACGCATTGGACATCTTCTCCGCACGTGCGGCGCGCGCAGCACTCTCGCTTCCTGGGACGCAAAGGGCAACAGCACCTCGAGTACTCCTACACAGCACTACTGTACCAGGTAGCACGCACGTCGGATATCTCACCTTTCTTTTGCTGCCTCCGTCTCTCTCTTTTCTATCCCCGTCCCTTGTTCCCCGCTCGCGGCTGTTGCTCCCGTGCCTCCCACGATTTCGACCGCCATCCCTATCCCTGTCTCTGTCCCTCCCTCTATCCCTGTCTCGACCACTGCCGCCGCCACCGCCACCGCCATCGCGCTCGTCGTCCTTGCGATCCCTGCCGTAGCCTCGCTCTGCCCTGTCGCGATCACGTCCACCCCCCTGTTTGCTGCCGCGATCATCCCGACTGCTGTACCGATCTTTTTCTCCCCGTCCCATGTCTCGAGTCAATATGAACCTTCAGAAACTTGGTGTTGCAGTGAGCTGTGTCTTACCTCCGGGTCTGCGGTGCCCTTCTCACCCTACCAGCTTCTGGACCTCGCGGGGCGTTGAATCGGTGGGAATATCGTAAATCCCCCTCGTGAATGAAGCATCCTGACCGTACGAACTCCCAATTCCATTTTTTCTCAAACACGCAATTTTTCCCGTATAAACTCTTTTTTAAGCCAATACAATCCCGATATCGGCTTAACTTGGCCAATGGCGTCCCAGCGAAAAGCTTGGGTGGGTGGCGTCCATCGATCCTCCCTCACACCACCCTGGGGCTAGCACCAACGTCCTTCCACCATGAAGACCCTGTTGGCCACGCGTTTTGTGGACATCCCCGAAGGCGTGCAACTCGAGACGAAGTCACGTGTCGTCACCGTGAAGGGACCCCGCGGAGAGCTCGTCCAGAGCTTTAAGCACCTCAACCTCGACATGCAAAAGGCGGGGGCGAACAAGCTGCGTGTGGACCTGTGGTTCGGCAACCGGAAGCAGGTCAGTGGGCGCGGGGCACCCGTTCACGCCTTTCCCGCTAGCTCTGCTGCGGGAGATGCGTGTGCTCGTGCTGCGATCTTCGTTCGTCGGTCGATGCACAGCTTGGTCTTTGGTGATTTTGCGTCTGCCTTGTGCAGAGATAGACGTCTCGTTTTTGCCTTTTTTTCAAGTATATGGATCTGTGTGTGGAGAGAGAGACGCTTGCGGTGCGCAGGCTTGGTTCTACGATTGGTGGACCGGCGCTCTCTTGTCACGAGGACTTCGTGGCGGGTTTTCGGTTTAGCACCTACCATGGTACCAGGTATGCGTATTCGTGTGTGGGGGCTGGAGCAGAGCCGTGCTGAGGTCGGTGGGGATCAATTAGTTTCCTTGCACCTGGTTTCAACCCTCACCTGGTACACCAATCTCCAAGATAACAAAGAAGGGCATCGTACTCGCCTGCAAGTCTGGGCTTTGAATCCACTCCGAAGGAAGAGATTGATTTGAAAATGATACGTACCTGTGACCACTATTTTCCAGTACTCGTTCGTACTGCATGTGAGACGTGTGACCTCCGTGGATTAACGACAGAATCCTTGCAAGCACCGACGCCCTCGCTAAAAGAAAGTCGCACGATGCTGGCCTAGAGGCACCTCCTTTTTTTTCCCCACGATGTTGGCCGGCGCCACGTCTAAGCTATACTTGTAACTGCTGTAGATACAGCAGTACGTACTGTACATAGATGCACCCCACATCGCACCGGCAACAGCAGCAACAGCAGCAGCCACATTAATGCTACAGAACCATAATAAAAAACGATACCAGGTACATAAACAGCAGTAGTATTAATAGTAGTACTCCCATCATGTACCAAAGAGCTGGTAAACCTTCTCTATGGAGTTTCCCGACTGAGAGCTGCGAATGTGCTTGTGAGTTCGTTCCGTACCTCCGAGCGTACACGCTTTCTCGTGGCGACGACGAGTCTTCGAAAGATGTGGCGCGGCTTTGAGACGCCTGTAGACTAGTAGCCTGAATGCACAGATACGACTGTTTCTTGCTGGAGGAGATGCTGCCTTCTCGTTTTCACGGATCCTCACGTGATCTCGTGCTGCTTGCTCTCTACAAGCCGTTTTGGTTCTGTTCTGCAGAAGTTATTCAACTCTTCCTCCAAGCAGTTCACCGAAGACATGGGAGATGATTCGCTGGTAGACATTAACTAGCCTGTAATACCAGGTACAAGGTATTAAATGGCAGTCTTCGTATACGCGGCGGTGTCAACTCTCCACCGAAGCAGTTTTATCACCGAAAACATGGATATGATTCGCTGGCACATGTTACCTGGTACCTGGTATTAAATACCTGGTAGCAGTCTTCGTATAGCGGTGTACCTGGTAGACATGTACAGCGTTCCTTGCACTGGAGGGGACACAACCTGGAAGACCTCGTACCACGATACGTTCAAGGCGTTGCCCCGCTCGACCCAAGCGGCGGGTTGCGCGCGCGGCTAGGCAGCGAGTTGCCAATCAGCCAGCAAGAGCACTGCGGTAGCGGCAGTAGCAGCGGTACGCATGGTGGAATCGCTATCACGGGGGAACATCCTAATGAGGACCCAATATGCTTGGTAAAAGTACTGTAATATATATATATATATATTATTTTCATCCCATTCATTATCTTCGCACATCTTCTCTCTCTCCTTCCAACTCGTAACTCAGATCCGGGGTCACATAGCAGGCTCTTCTCCCCCCTTCCCGCTACGGTAATATATAGGCTTTCGTAGATGTGATGGGTCCTGATTACTATGCCCCCGCTATACGCGTTTGTGTCACATGGCCAAGCTTGGAAGCCCGCTATTAATAGGCACTTCGTAGATCAACCCAAGCTGGACACCTCTTTTTTTTGTGAAAGGCGGACGGGTGGATAGCCAACCATACTCTGGAGCGCGACGCTTCTGATTGGACATCGCAACGCCTCTGGTTGGACAACTCTACCCTTGTGATTGGGCAAATATCGAGTATCACGTTGAAGCTACTTGGATGGATCTACGTTCTGTGTCGCCGCGTATTCCACCCGTCCTCTCGTGCGTAGGTCGCGCCTGCGATCCTTTTGCTGCTGCTGCCGCCGCCGTAGCTGCTGTTGCCGTTGCCCTCGCTCGCACATTTGTGATTGTCGGCCGCAAGGACAGCTGGCGTTAGATTCTACCGCTACTATATTGGTGTGCTCCGCCTCCAGCTTCGTACCGGTACTTTCATGCGTTGAGTGCGCGCACAGATACGAGTTACTGCTGTAGCACCAATCTGCTTTCGGCGGTTTCGATGCCTCCCAGATACCTTGAGAAAAGCGTGTACGGATACGGCATCGGTGCGGCTACTCGGAGGCTCCGTACAAGTACCGGTACAGGCACAAGCAGTATAGTACGCCACTCGGGCACACACCGCAGCAGTGTTGGGAGGCCTTATTCCTCTCTCTCGTCCTACGAGTACCCGAGATTGCGCTGTGTGATTTCTTATCATACCATAGATGGGTGTTTCGTGCCAAGGCACCGAATAATAGCTACAAGGCCAAGCGAGACATGTGATGGCCCATCACTGGCGGTACCGATATTGTTTTTTTTTTTGGAGTAAGTGCGGTAGAGCGGGCCTGCTTTGCCGCTGGACACTCTTCTCTAAACTGCAGTACTCATCTAAGCTAAATAAACACCAGGTTACTGCTGTATTACGGTACAGAACATACTGTAGTGTTCTCGATACCGGGTACCTCCACGTACGTCCAAAAACATGAATACCGTTTTGATTCGATTTTAATGTGAAAGCGGTCCTTTTATTTCTAGACAGTGGCATATACTACCGGGTACCTGGTATTAATATTATGGCGATAGAAACTATTTTCACCCTTTCAGAACCGCAGTCCCATTTTTGCGGACAAACCACTTGACTTCTGAATAGTTTGTCCCCACAACGGGACCGCCGTCCTAAAAGGGGTTAAAAACGCCTATCTATCTATCTATCTATCTATCACTACGTGCTGCTGTAGGGGTTCATTTCGAGCAGCCGACGCTTCTGACTATTTTTTTATGGCGGTTACGACGAAGCCCCAGCCCACCCTACGAAACCCCCGTCACCGTTTGATAAACCAAGCTCGCGAAACACACACGCACCGACTATTTTATGTGCTCACCCCCCCCCCTCCCCTCCCTGCGCTGCCCCTGCCCTGCCCTGCTTCGTCTTATATTGCCTTTCCGGTCCTACCCAGCTCGCGTGCATCCGCACGGTGTGCTCGCATGTGGAGAACATGATCACAGGTGTAACCAAGGGGTACTTGTACAAGATGCGCTTCTGTTACGCCCATTTCCCCATCAACGTGTCCATCACCGGGCGCACGGTGGAGATCCGCAACTTCCTCGGCGAGAAGCGCGTCCGCAGGCAAGTGGTTTTCTCTCCTCGAGGCGTTACGGGAGGGGGCCAGGCATGTTTCAATGTGTTGTTTGACTTTTAATAGTGGTACACGTGTGCATTGACCCGCATGACTAACAAGTACAGTACGGTCCCTCCAAGGAGATTCACCTAACCCTAGTATGAGCAAGCCTTAAAAACCTTGTTTTGAGACCACGCTCAATAGACCTTTCGAGTATAGGGCTACACTGTATATAGGTAATTTAGTGTAGCGTCCGCTTCTGAGCATGATTTCTTACGGCACTATTATTGCGTTCCTGTTACGTAGCATCTCCGCAAAAGTGGATCTGGCGTTCGTACGTACGTACTGCTGTATGTGGTCGGTCATTTTCTTCATCGTGGGACTCTGCGTACTGCTCTGTTACTTTTTGGTAGACTTTTTTTTTTAGGTATTGAACTGCTCTCGGTTGTTCCATGATTTTGTGGCCCACACCTGGCAGTTCGGTATTCCGATTGTACTGCGCACACTGTCTATTGATATATGATGTGTACGAACGAGCGGTTGTACCGAATATGCCCACTCTTTCCCCCCCCCCCCCCCGTTTTTTTTCCGTGTCTTCTTCGCTGGGCCGGTCTGTCTTTGTTTTGTTTTGTTTTTTTGTTCCCGTCTCGTTACATATCTCTTGTGTTTCTTTCGGTCGGTGGTGGGTCGTGATTGTTGGACAGGGTGGAGCTTGCCCCTGGAGTTGAGTACGTGCGCACGGCCGACGTGAAGGACCAGATCGAGCTGAGCGGCAACGACATCCAGGCGGTTTCCATGACCGGTAAGAGGCATCCTTTGTTAAAAGAAGGGGAGAAAGAGAAAAGAGGGAGAGAGAGAAAGTTGAAGGTGTTGATATTTACAGCCGCTCGTTACCCCTACCACTACGGAGGGGCTCACCAAATACCTGGTAGGACCTACGGTACGCATTAAAAACTATATATTTCCGCTGTTTTCTCTGAAAATAATTGGCCCTATCTACTGTGGTCCCCCGAAACAAACAGCCTGCACCGGCGTTTTGGGCTGCCAACGAGTACGACTCGAAGTAGAGTGGGACACTTGGCGATGTTTAAAGGCGTTGCCGACAAGTTTCTTTGTTTTGTTTTTTTCTCAACTTTTTAACGAGAAGATCTTCCGTATCTATATTCGGTTACACGTCTTCGTCGAAACGGCTCCCAGTCCCGGAAAGGCTCTATTTTTTGGCGACTTTTTGTTTCAGTTCGTGACGCACGTTTCTTGCATCGCGACGACGAGGTGCAAGCCAAGAAAACTTTTGCTTCGAGTTTAGTTTTTCGTCCGCTCAAAAACATTGTGCCCCTTCCGTATTCTGCCGGTAGTGGCGGAGCAAGCAGCCCATCGGTATTTACCAACTTGGTCTATTCAATGTCAAATATTTTTAAGAGTATCTCAACCCTTTCAGTAGGGTTATAGGGCTAAACCTGCAGTCAGTCCCGTTTCAGAGAGACGCCACTATTTTTTTGTTTAGTGGTTGGTCCCACGAACGGGACTGCGGTACTAAAAGTGTTGAAGTGGCCTATGAAGGACGAGCGAGCGAGTGCTTTGGTCGGGACAAAGATGAGGTGTTTTTATTCGGATTGAGTTGTCGGTGTCACGCTACCTACGGGCGTGACGCCACCGACAGGTTCGAATCGCATAGAGGTTCACCTTAAATTTTCTAAGGCTCCTCACTTGACCCCTTTAGGACCGCAGTCCCGTTTTGGGGACAAAGCAGTCTAATTCTAGGTAGTTTGTCCCCAAAACAGGACCGCGGTTCTAAAAGGGTTAAGGAGCTCCATACCTCACCCGAAAACTGACTTAAGCAAATATCTAACTGCATCGCGGCGAACTATCCCATGGCCCAAGTCTAGATATATATTTTTTTTTTCGAAATCAAGAAATGGCATCCCGACGATTTGGGCTCAAAGGGTCTCTTAGAAACGAAACAGCGGAAATGTGCTACCTCTATAGTGGAACGGGTCTATCTACTTGCAACGGAAGTTAAAAGGAGTTTTTAGCGGGGTCAGGGGCAAGCCTCGCGACATGTGATGAGCTCCCGTTGGCGTTTTTTCCCCGGTGACTATTACGGGGGACCATCGTTAATGGAACCAAATGTTGTTGGTAAAAACAGCTAAATATATAGGTTTTGTGTGTACTAATTGTTCTAGTTACTATGGACCCTCGTAATAGTGCTGTCATTGGTTGATACACGTGGTCTTGTTGGTTCTTGTCCCAGGAGTGTGTCTCGACAAAACCGTAGCAGTTTTCAATTTGTGTGCGCGCCGTGATGTCGCCCTTTCATAGATGCCTTGCGGTGCTGTCGTCTCTGATGGATGTGGGCTCGGAGTCATCTACCGTTTACAGCGTCCGGACATTTATGGACGGTTTTAGTTTTCATATGAACACTCAAACGGTCCCTTGCAATTCGTAATAGGCTAAGTGCAGTTATGTCCATGTTGGGTGGTGGCCTCGAACGAAGCCTGCTGCCGCTGTGCAGATGTGTCACTCCGCGCTAGACCCAGATTGAATGACGAGGCAGCTTGGGTGGCAGACGCCCCAGGCGTGGTGGACAGGCTTTGCTTCGCGTTGGTGGTGTGGAGACCGCGGAGACAAACCGATCGGCTGACCCTGTTGGCGTACGCGGGCGCCGGGATCTCCAGCCGGAGTGATACCGACGGAATCCTATCTAGGACCTTGCAAGCCGCGTTTGACGCTTTGACCCTTGTAATAGCGCAGTATGCAAAAACCGAAATTAAGCTCTAATTTAAAGTAAGTTGCCCCCAAAACGGGATTGCAGTCCTGACCCCTTTCCCCGCCTGCCGTGCCATCTTCCGCGGCCATACATTCTACCGTTAACACTCCGCCCTAGTCCTGCCCCTGCTCAGCGAAACCGAAACTCGAGCTAACCATGTCCGCCTATTTGGTATTTGTGACTAGACTTTGTGACAAGAGAAGAAGGTTCTGCGGTCGTGTGTACCCTGGTTGACCCAGCCCCTCTCGCCACTCTTCGTTGTTTTGGTTTGTTTCGTTTTTGCTCTGCTTTTTTTTTTTTTCGTCTTGGACTCCAGCGGCACGCATCCAGCAGTCGACGTCCGTTAAGCGGAAGGATATCCGTAAGTTCCTCGACGGTATCTACGTCAGCGAGAAGCTTAACATCGATGTCCCTGCCGAAGCTTAAGCCAATTGAGGGAGAAATACCAGAATGAAGGCCTTCTTCTCGCCTGCGACTCCTGCGGAGAGCGTTATCGATGTCGGCTCGTAGAGTTGGCTTAGCGGGGGCGGGTGCGGAGGGGGGGGGGGCTAGCGGTTTTGGTCGATCTCTGTTGGTATGGTCTTCTTCCAGGGCTGCTGTTGGTTATGGTTTGCTCGTGGTTTTGTACACGAGGCGACTGTGTCGGCGTTTCTTTGGGAGGGGGTGGTCCCGCCTGTTGATGTTTCCGCCTTTACGCGGATTCGGCAAAAAGGTGGTGGTGGAAAAAAAAAAATGAACCCCAAAAAAACTTCAACAAAACAAGACTTGAGACTTGTTTTCTTCTTCGTCGGGCTTGCTCGAACGGTCATGCCTGTTCTTGCTTCGTCACCGTGGGGTTGCTGGCGGCACGTTGCCCGTACGGTCCTCGAGCGGATCGCTGAAGTAACCCTCGGTTTTGTCGTGGTCAAAAAGAGCTCTGTTCTAGACGCCGTTCGCTTGAACCGTTCTACTCGGTACCTGGTACGAAAGATACTCTTGTTTAACCGGAGGGAGTTGAAGACAGCAGCATGAGTATATGCTCGATATGCTTCAATGTAAGGTGGTCGGGATGCTTTTGCCCATCGTTCTGTGTTGTGATGTGTCGTCTCTTCTCTTTCCCTGTATGCTCCTGAAGGGCTCCTATCAGCGAGGGTAGAATGTGCGCAACCCCTGTGACCTCAGCGCTGGAACACGACGTCGCACCCCCACGGTTTTAGGGCGCGGCCGCAGTAGGCTCTTGAAGGGTCTCAACGCGTCGTGGGTGACCCTTCTCTTTCCATTCCCCCCATCGCCGGTACGGCGTTCTCCTGCCTGCTGCACATGCTCAGAAATGCATGTTTGCACCGAGTACACACACACATGAAACACGAAAGAGATAGCAGCATGAAAAGAAAGCGAACGCAAACAACGCCAGCTTTCCAGGCCATTGTTGTCTCTGAACTAACTCGCGGCGATTTAGAGCCGAAATCCGAAAGGTCGTGCCTGATGAAATGGTGCCCCGAAAAGCCACTAGAGAGACTAACAACAGGGTCAAGATGTGAGGACAATCGACCTGTAAGAATCTGCCGATGTCAGTTTTTCTTCTCAGCACCAACGAAAATAGTAAATTTCGCGCTCCACCCAACCTTCAAATACCAACGTTATTAACTGCGTTCCGTTCTTCTATTACGGGGGACCATGCCATAGCAAATAGGACCAATTCTACACACACTTACCTGGTATATATTTACCCATTTTTACTATTACGGGGGGCCATAGTTAATAGGACCTATCTATGATGCACATCAAAACCTATATATTCAACCATTTTTACTATCAATATTTGGTCCTATTTACTATGGTTCCCCGTAGTAATAATATTTGGTCGATTTCACTCTGGTCCCCCGTAAATAGTGTACAGACGCGAGTTGACGAGGGAAATAACTTATAATAGTGCTGTACCCTTCTGGCGGTAAAAATGCAAGGCACGCGCACCGTGGAGGGGAGGGGGGGGGGGGGCAATTTCCTATGTGTCCGGGTCTGAGTTGCAACTATTTACGAGGGACCATAGTAAATAATAGGGAACCCACGCTAGACACAAAAACCTACCAGGTGTATATTTACCTATTTGAGTCTTGATTCTTCCTACCAGGTACCACATGGTAGGTCTTTGCGTGTCGACAGTCTACAGATAGGCCCTTGAGTGTTACAGTCTGCGGTCTCTCGAGTCTCGAGACGGTGGGTGGTGCAGATATGTTTTATGTTGAGGGTTTGTGCGTTGAGGCCTTGATAAGTTGTCGAAAATCGAGGGGCTGGTGCTTGAGGTTGTACGAGGAGCGATGAACTATGAGCGTGAGAGTTGAGATGTTGAGATGTTATTGCGGCGGGATTAGCTATTGAACGGGCGAACCGGCACCAGACAATTGCGGCGAGATAGGCTTTTGGCAGTCTCGCCGCGTCACGTTTTCTTAGCGTCGTCGCAGCCGCACGCACGCGTGGACGTTCTCGCACAACTCTTCTCCCCCACCTTCTCTGGCTCGTAACCTTTGCTCCCTACACCGGAAAGCCTGTTGCTAGTGTTTAATAGTGCCGCTGAGCAAGTTTTGCTCGTGGCCTCGTCCTATCCCCGAGCTCTGTGAGATTCTATTATAGGAACTGTGAACGGATCGCCATTCGGCATCAACGGCGGTGCTGCTGCCCTTTTAAAATCATCACAACGGACCCAGGAGCGAAGCCAACTTTCAGCATTCATACTGCTGTACGCCGCACAACGCCTCGACCGCCCGTGGACCACTAGCCGCTGCGAGCCGTGCACGGGGTGGCCGGCATCGGGCGATCTCGATCGCAGCTCACGGTAGAAGTTTGAGCAGCGCGATACCGCCGACCGTGCCTTCGACAAGAATCGCGCAATAACTCAGGACTTCGGGAATCAACGATGGCCAACTTCCTGCTGGGCACGTTCATGGGCATGTTTGCAAGCGCCAGCGGCATGGCGGTGAGATGGAAATAATACGACATGTACGGAGTCTTTGACGGAGTAGGTCCACCACTCATTGCACGGTGTAGTAGGGTCGCAGCTTTCTTGTAGGAGTGTACCTGGTATCACGGTATGCCACAGGCAAAACTCGTTTTTTCTTTTCGTCGCGACCGCAAGTTCATCCATCGCATGCCTCCATAGTATGTGCTATATTCAACGTTCCTTGTTACTTGTCACACCACTCGTGCGACACGCGGCCCTCGCAGGTCAGCCAACACAACGTGCTGATCGTCCACTTTTCAGTGGCGAATATTATACTATAGAACAGGCAGGGTTAGCTTCGCGCAGCGCTCTACGAACTCGCTGGCGAGGCAGTCGTTGTCCACGAATAAATAGCAGAACGCGCCAGGGTTAGTTTTCGCGCGGCGACCTACGAACTCGTTGCCCAAGGAGTGTGTGAGCAACCCTGCGCCTTCCGCTATTCGCCTCGGAAAAGCGGACATATCCCTTGACCAGCGAGTTCATAGATCGCCGCGCGAAACTAATCCTGTGTGTTCTACAGTACGAATCGCCGCGGAAACGTAGACGACCTCGTCGGCGGATCAAAGGCATAGATAGCAACAGCAGTACAAGCGCATACGGTTTGTTGTATTCAGAGTACGTAATGAAGACGAGCAAAACGTATCGTCAGTCCCATTTTTTTGCAGGCCACACCACTTTCTCAGGCGCTCCACAATAGCCCGCCCGTAAGCACTCCCCAGGCCGTCCTTGCCTAGCAAAAAAGTATCGTGTGCTTCCAGAAAGGGTCGTGCCGTTCTGTTCGTTCTCGCACTCGAACTACAGTACTACTCTAAGCCAAGCTGACGGTGGAGTAGCTCTACCACCGACTGCACACTGTAACGCGGTCGCAGCGTTCTTGTATATCATACCTGGTATTTCACAGGCCTAACTTGTTTTTTGAAAAAAACAAAATCTCTTGTTGCGTCGCGATTGCAAGTTTCTTCCATCATATGTCTCTACAGAAGTACGTGCTGTAAGCTCAGCGCTCCTCGTCAACCCTTCGCAGGTGAGCACATACTCCCTCGCAAGCGAGTTTTTCGACCAACGAGCGCAACAGACAGTGCGCGTTCTGCTCTTCGCAAAAGAGAAGTGGGCTGTGGTATCGGTGAGTCAAAGACATACCTACAAGCCCAGTCCGTAAGCACACCCCACGCCGTCATTGTCTGTCAAGTCTTGTCGCTTTGCAGGTAGTGTTGCCGCCTTCGATTCGTACTCGTACTACCACTACCACTTCTGGGCCAAGCTGGTGGCGGCTTGACAGCTGTGTGCTGATGGCTTTTAAAGCGTGTAGCGCCATGCGACTTTGCTCTCAAGCGTTTCGGCTTCTAAGCATACCCTTGGGGTATACTTGTTTCTGTTCATGCATGCAACTATTGCCAGGTCTTAACGCTTGGTCGCCAACTACTAATATTATCATCGGCCCACTGACCGCCCTTGCCCAGCTAACACCCCCCCCCAGTGGCACTACTACGAGTTAATTGCCTCCGACAACAAACCTCGTGTACGCTTCTTTCACGCGCGACCTCTCAGACAAGCGTGTCGAAGTTAGTCGCGAATTTCTGGAACGGAGAGGCGTCCTCGGCGGCGCCCACACCACCTGTCAAGATGGACGACGATAACGAAAGCACCGCTGCTAGTGAAAGTAATGCCACCGACGACACGGTTAGTGTCACCAGCAGCAGCAACGGTGGCGGAGGTGGCGATGGCGGCGGCGGCGGCGGCGGCGGCGGCGGTGGCGGCGGCGGTGGCGGCGGCGGCGGCGGCACGGTAAGGGATAAAGTTTTAACACCGTTTCCGCGTTCTAAGGTGCGCAAGGGGCTCGGCGGAGCCATAAATGCTAGTAACTCGCAGCCTGTGTCTTCCCGAGAAACCTAATGTCGACATGTTCATGAATTCTTGCATCCTTTGAGCGTGGCCGGTCACTCGTAGTACAGCTGAACCGTTCCGAATATGGGCCAACGATTTCGTGTGTTTCAGTTGTCAATACGTGGTACGACGAGAACAGTACTTGGATAGTACAGATGTCCCGAGTGACGATTGCTGGAGCTGCACTCTCGCCTTTCAACCTATGTTTTGCCCCGCAGGCCGTCCAGGACATATTTCTCGCCGCGAAGAACAAAAAGGGCAAGAAGAAAGCTTACAACCGCATCGACCGCGAGATCAAGCAGAAGGACCAGAAGTACCGGGTGGCCGTCCCTTGCAGCGGAAACGGCAACGGCAAGACCGCGGTGAGGGCAGCGATCTTGACACCGGCTAAGCCGGCGATGCCCGCGGCCTCGGCGGTGTCCAGCAACGCTTGTGCCGCTGACTGGAAGACTCTCGACACACTGCGAAGTGGTCCCTCGAAGTGCCAGAAGCAGGGCAACAAGAAATCGCCGCCAGAGGGTGCACAATGATCGGGTCATCACGATACTTTCCGGCTGCACCACCGCCGTGGGCCTTCTCAGGGGAGTACAACGGAAGCGTGTCGCGCCCAGTCATTTCGAGGTTCTCCTATACGCTTTCGTAGCTTCATTGCAAGGTCTGGAGAGGTAAGGAGGCCATACAGTGACACTGCAGAGGGGCCGGGCTTTACGAGGTCAGCGTGGGGCCAGTTTGGGCGGCGCGAGGGCATCAAATTACTTGTTTTTTTTCCTGGTTTGGGGCTCCCATAGGTGTAGGGAGCAGGGGTGGAGTTGGTAAGCCCTAGCCACCAACTAATGCTTCGAACTATGCTTGAAAGCCCTTTTCCTGCAGAGGTTTGCCCTAGACGTTGGTTTGTGCCTTACGTGCCTTAGCCGCGCAAGGCAACACCAACAACGGGCAATAGGCCGCGGCTTATGCACGTCAATCAAATCCCACCGATACAGGGACCTGTTCCCTTGAAACGGGATTCGGGTCTACCTATGGCGTGTACTCATGGCGGGTAGCAGGCTGACATGGCCGAGCCTGCACCGCCGTGCCTTACAGTTAGACTCTTTTTTGGCGCCGTATGTGCCATACTTTCGCTGAAGAAAGCAGTACACTAGGGCAAGGGGCGATATTGGATGAGGCACGTGTTGTGCACTCAGAATATCGCCCGCAGGCATTCGAACTCCCCCAAACCGGGTTTCGGGGTAATGCAAGAGTGGGCCGATGATGTGCTACGGCGGCGAGAAAGTCAGTAAGGCAGGCCTAAGCCGTCGTTTTTGTAAGGCATTCATGGGGATGCAAGGGTCGTCAAAGCAAATAAATGCCTTTGATAAGGTCGTGCCTTTTTTCTTTGTCTTTTTTTTTGTTCTTCTTTTTTTTTGTTCTTCTTTTTTTTTGTTTCTTCATTGCGGCATGCCCTGTTGCGCATGCCCCAACACGCCAATGGTGTGCCTTAGCGGCCAGGGCTCAGGAGTTAGCATTATCTGGGGGCTGTACGCAGCAAGGAGGGAGTGTATGTAGTGGTGTAAGAGTTGGCGAGGGTCCTCTGTGTCAATATGGCACGGGCGTCGATATGGATTCTCCCTCCACACACAACAGCAGAACCATCAGCAAGTCATCTGCGCCCCCCCCCCCCCCCCCCCCCCCCTCAAAGGTAGGATTCTGCTGCACCACCACCATAATTACCGGAGGAGCGTGTAGGGCTGTAGTGCGTAAAAAATGAGAGAGCTTTGGTGAAAGACAGCTTGCACGGCAAGGGTATGTTTTTCGCCGTTCTAGGCCATATTGGCTGGAGCTTCATCATTGAAAAACGCCTACTATGTACTGTACAACCCTTTTATTTTTAGTAAGTAGGTGCTTCGCAAGTGAGTGTATCTAGTTGTGTTCGTGTTTTCGAGATGAGTGCATAGTATGGGTCGGTAGGAGACCTGTCACTCATATCGAGTTTTGTTTAGCTTGATTATAAATGTATGTTTTGCTTTTTTTCTCGTCCCTGTCTCCGCAGACAGCACGGCGATACAAATTCAAATTTTCATTTTGGGGGGGGGGAATCAAAACGCACACCTTGGCTCTCTGACTGGGCTTGGCCCGAGCAAACACGTGTGTGAGTGTTTTGTCTCGGCCAGGCAAGCCAGCCCACGACTTCCATGCGACAAGGGAGCACCCTCAACCTTATCCGGTGTGTGTGAACAAAAGCACAAGAACAACACACGACGCATGCTCGCGGCGAAGCCGCCCTCGCGGAGTGTGCACGCGGGAACGTCTCCTCTGGCACAGCCGCCATCGCCCGCGTCAGACAAGGTCGACATGGCATCACCCGACTATTACGGGGGACCATAGTAAATAGGACCTACGGTACACGCAAAAACCTAATATATATTTTCTATTTTCACCAAAAGTATTTGGTCCTATTTACTATGGTGAGGCATTCTACGATAGAGGTTCACCCTATTTTTTTCTGAGGCTCCTCACGTCAGAAGCTCCATACCTCACCCGAAAACTGACTTTTGCAAAAATCAAATTGCATCTCGATGAGTAATCCCGTGGCCCACGTACACAAAAACGTCATTTTTCGATACACGATTGGTTTTCCGACGATTTGGGGTTAAAGAACCGCGTCATTCGGAAAATATTTAATGGAAATGTGCTACCTTTATCGTAGAACGTGTCTGGTCCCCCAATACCCATGAAATAAACAACGAGGGCAGCGGCTGTCGTAAGCTATATCCCTCGGTGCCAAAAACAACCGCCGCCCTCACAGCGATATCCGCCCCCGCCTACCGCGCCCTGACATGCTGCAGCTGATGGTCAAAAGTACGCACGTCTTCCAGATGTCGTCCGGATTGCACTGCAGTCCGGTTTTGGGGACAAACGACTCGAGTTCCAATCAGTTTTGTCCCCACTACGGAACTGGAGTCCTATTAATAAAAAGGTTTATGTTGATAGAGGGGAGATGAAAAACAGTCACAATTATTTCACTACTACTGCTGCTGGTGCTGTGTACGGTTCCAGGCGACACGGGACCGGGGTGCGACCCTTCGGCGAAACATTCTCCCCGTCTTTTGCCCTTCCTTGCCCCTGTGCGTTTCTCGTCGAAAATCTCTGTTCCAAGGACGCCGTCCGATGGCGCGCTTGCGTGTGATTGCCGCTGGCGAGGTTGAAGGCGCTGAACTTTTTTCTCTTCACATCTAAAGTAGCGGTAGAGTAGCGAAACCTACCGTGTACCAGGTGGGACATTGAACCCGCGCAGGGGTACTGGTATTTTTGGCTGGCGCGTACGGGCACCGCTGCTCTGCTCAAGGTGAATTCGCACACGGTACATATGCCATGCCAGGCATGTATTACGATAGGGCAAGAGAGGTTGCGAGTGTTAAGTGAAAACCTGGGCAGGCTGGGGGGGGGGGAAGGGCTAACCATGTGTTACATGCCCTTCGTACGCCTTCCCGATAGCTCGCGGCTTGTATAGCGAGGTGTAAGGGGTTATATGCGCAGTAATTTGCAGGCCTTGCAGGGCTTATGCGCAGTAGTAATAATAATGATCGACGTTGTATTACGAGTAGCACCGCTGGTGGTAATCGATGAAACGAGCGCTAAGCCCCCCCTCCTGTGTGCGAGCGCAACTTTCTTTACGGCGTGGGAATGTCTGCCCCTTCACATTTATCTATATCGCTCATCTAATATATATATGGGGAAAAAATGTTGAATACTGCAGAACAAGAATCACTTGGCTGGTCAAATCAGTAAATCAGGCGCCGACGCAGAGTCAGCCAATTAAACGTTTTCCAGCCGCGCTCTCTATCTGGTGCGCGGTGAATAGACTCGGCTGTGATGATGATGATGGTATGAGTGCTTCTTTCATAGAAAAAGTAGGGCAGATCTGACGATAAATATATACGTGGTGTATGCGTTACTCTGCTGTGAAAACACGGCTTTTTGTCCAGAAGCTGGACAGTAAAAGTGAGATAGAGGGGCGTCCCACTGTCGGAGTGCAGGCGTTTTGTTTTAGCTCCTCCTCACATGAGGCGCCCCGAAATAGTACTCCGAAGAAATTCGTTCGACCAACCCGACCCACACTTCTATGCGCTACGTACGTAGTGCCAGCACGCAGACGCTCAGTCTGAGCCAAACCCCGCCTGCTGGGGGAGGTGCCGTCTGTGCCGGTGCCGACTGGTTTCTCTCACCAACTCCAACTGCGACTGACTTCACAAAAAAAAAGACAAGCAAACTGAGAGCAGTGCTCGAATGCCTCTCATCGAGGGCAATAATAAAAAACATACTGTGTATATACCTGGTGTATGCATTGCTCTACCGTCGCCTACTATTATTACGGGGGACCATAGTAAATAGGACCAAATATTAATAGTAAAAATACGTAAATATATAATTGTTTGTGTGTACCATAGGTTCTATTAACTATGGTCCCTCGTAATAGTAGGTGTTAGTTACGTCGATACGTGCGTGTGTTGTGTGGCGGTCGGTCGGGGTGGGAGTAGGCTGGACCTTGCGTCTACAGTTACGGGCGTAGTAGCAGATTGTGCAGTGTTAATATCAGTTGGGTGTTGGCAAAGCGAGCCATCTGTTGATAAGAGCCGATCTTAACGAGGAGTGATTTTCAGTACTTTTCAATATTTCCCGATATTTCGGTATTTTCCAAAATATCAAGAAATACCGAAATTTCAAAATTTCGGGAAAATACCGAAAAAAAACTAAAGAACAGCCCGCGTTAAGATCGAGCCTAACGAAGTAACTTACTCTTTTTTTTCTTATTATTTTCCTATACTCTGGCAAAAAGAAAACCAACGCAAGCCGAGCCGCAAACAAACGCACCAGTCGGTCAGACACAGAACTAAACGTAGAATTCAGCAGATTATAGCTTTATCGGTCGTCGGTTGTTCGAGGATGTCGAGTCACAGTAGTATTTTTTTCAGCCTTTCTCATACTACTGTTGGCGAAACCGTACTGTAATCAAGTAATATACAGATAAGGCGAGCGCGGGGGAGCATAATGCCAAACGGGAAGAGTCCACCGCGGAGTCAAAAGCACCAGAGGCGGGAGCAGGGTGCGAAGCGGGGCTTCTAGTTTCGTTTCCTCGAGTTTTCTTACGGGGAATATTCCCAGAACGTTCTGACATATGCACTTCTACTGAATTAATTCTGTGTCACGGCTCGAAACCAATTTATCGTGGATGCTGATTGGTTGGAGGACAAAGGCTCAAAAACGTTGAGGTGTTTGCTGACGTCCCAGTGCAAAGCGTACCTGATACTACGTACCTGGTATGTTCTCTTTTATATATAAAAAATAAATAATGTTGTTGTGATCGTTGTGGCCCTACAACCCCCGCGCGCGCGCTACCATGTGATCCCGCCCCCCCCCCCACCAGCGGTACGGAGTAGCAGCAGCAGCAGCAATCGGCGACAACTGTGGTGGTGGCAGAGGCAGCAGCAGCAGCAGCAGCAGCAGCAGTAGCGACATAACACAGCTCCAGCAAACTGGCAGGATACCCCCCCCCCCCTCCCCCAGCGTAAACGTCGCAAGTTGCTGTTCTTATACCCTAGTATATATGGTCGAAAGCGATGGCTCCACTATCAGAAGCGCGACACACGCACCCGAGGGCGGTAAAAAAAGCCTCCTTGCTGTTTCACCCGTCCCCCCACCCAACCACCCCCCTCGGCAATGCGTTTCACCGCAACACAGCAGCAGCAGCAGTAGTCCGTCCAGGCCGGAAAACGCTTAACGCATACGTATCACGCAAAACAGAAAAAAAAACACACACACACACACACACGCACGCACACCCTGCAAACGAGTAATCTCAAAAACGATCCGTCGTTCCATCAAAAACAAGGGAGGCACCCACTGAGAAAAATAAGACATGGAAGTATCTCCTGCAGACAGGTGCCTCCTCTCTCCCCCCGTCTTGTCGAAACACGCAGCTTCAAAAAAATCATCCCCGGGGGGTACGGTAGTTTTTTTTATTTTGCGCGTTGCACGGTGAACCAGCACCGCCTTCCTGCCTCTGTCGACAACCGCGTCCATAAAACCCCCGACGTTGATTAGAACCCCGCCTATTTTTTGGGGGAAACCCGAAGCCCTGTCCCTTACCCCCTTCCGCAACCCGCCTGCTTTGCGGAAGGGCAGCGGGCGCAATCAAAAGGCCGGGAAAATGGCGTTACTCGTGCGCGCGCGCAGGCTGCGCGATGATAAAAAAGAAAAGAAAAAGGGTTACGCAAGAAAAAAACTGGAGGCAAAAACAGGAATTTTTCTGCCGCGCGCACGCACCCACAGGGGCGGGACAGCCCAATGCCCGAAAAAAAAAAAAAACACTTGTCAACGGTCCAAAGGGAAGCCAGCATCATGCGGCATTGTGATGAGTGCATCGCGGCGCTTAATAGATCAAAACCCAAACCCAGTACGTGCGACGGCAGTGCACAGAAAAAAAAATGGACACAATGACCGCAATCAATCCGAGCAGCAGCAGCAGTAGCGGAGGGTCTCTACAGGGCATTGTTTACGGTACAAAGGCAAATGGGGTCATGTGGGTTTCGGCGGGAGGCGTGAAAGGCAGGGGGGGGGGGGGGGAGGGGGGCGATTTTGTGGTTGACCCACAGCTGTAGCGTGTAGCATGGAGTACACACAGGACATGGCGGAAAGCCAGCTAGCCTCTGTCAACCCCCAGTTCAACCATGGGATCGACTAGAAAACCGAAGAGCCATCCATCCGTCCATTCATCCCTCGATCGGCACCCTATATACGAAGGAAGACGCAAACTAGAACGCCTCCGCAACAAGCTAAGCCGGGGTCGAACCCTTACCGTCCCCAGGATGATGAGCGCACCGCGGAGTTCAGGGGCTAGTTCAATCCCAGGTCGGAGCGAGCCCAAACCGAATACCGGTAGCAAAGTCAGAAAAATGGATTGGTCCCGTCCGACTGAACCGTCGAGAGAATCGCGGAACCGAATCGGGAGAACGGACCGATTCGACCCGACTGGAGGGTCGAGACAATGACCGATCTACCCAGTCTCAATTTACCCGTCGGATTTGAGCCGTTGAGTCCACGACCCGGTCCGACTAAATCGGTCGAGTTCACCAGTGATCCGACTAATCCGTCGACTCCATGACCAATCCGGCCTACCCGACGAGTGCACGACCAATCCGACTAATCCGACGAGCGCGTTCGTTACACATTCAACCGGTTCACCCAAGCCCTCCATGTCTCATCCGATTTTACCCCATTGCCGATCCCGACTGTAGCCCATTTCAACAGGTGTTCAAGCACACGCATCTGCGCTCTTTATTATGACGGAGCACGTTCCCGTCCCTGTTCGTCGCTGGTCCGACTACTTCGGTACTGATCCGAATAGCCCAATACCGACCCGGCTATTCCCGCGAATCCATGACCGATCCGATTCACCCGCCGAGTCCATGCCCCAATCCGAGCATCATACCTCGCCGGACCCATTTCCGATCCGATATTACTCTCCGCCGAATCCAACAACGATCCGACTATAGCCGGCGGGATTCACGGCCAGATCCGACCGAACTCGTCGAATCCACGGCCCAGTCCGAAAAACCTGTCGAACCCATTTCCGATGCCCCAATAATTTCGCTGACTCCACGACCCGGTTCGAAAAACCAGCCGAACGGGTTTTTACCGATTTTTAACCCACCGAATCCACTAACCGACCCGAAAATCCAGCCAAACAGATCTACCCACTAAATAAACCCGGCGAGTCCACGAGCGAACCGATCCAGAAAAACTCGGCATTAATCCGTCGAGTCCATGAAGAAGAAGTTCCCGCTGGCCTTCTGCTCCCTATCTTTGATGCTGTCCATCTTGTTGATGCGTGGCCTGAAGTTGGTGGGATCTCGTCGGAACGTGATCCTCAGCAGGTCCAAGAAGGTGTTCATTCCCGTCAGCAGGCTCTGCGGAGAATTAGCCGTTGTCTGTGAAAATACACGTAAGCACAAGAAAAAAAAAAAAAACACAGATAGGAACGACAGGCCGAACAAGTAGCGGGAGGGGGAAGTTGATGAGGGAGGGGGGAGTTGGGGTAGTGGGGGGTGTACTCGATAGGAGAGATGTACTCGATCTCATGCATGGCCGTAGTCGTATGACCATAGACCCTCGCATCCCTACAATGCCGGGACGGAGCATGTCGGGTTTTTACCGACCAGGCAGACATTGCAAGCGCCGTGAGGTGTCTGGCGAGTCGCATGAAGGGTGAGCTGCATCCTACTAAGAACCGCTTCTGAGGCGGACTTGCATATGGACGACAGCTTCAATAACTTGATTTAATTTCCGGTGTAGGCATTTCCAGAGACAGCAATGGGAGCACTATGTAACTGCCTCTTGGGTGCCTTACCTTGAACACTACGTGATACGATTAATTCCCAATTGTGCGGAGTAAAGGTTCTTCCCCTCGATCGAACTCGACAACCAGCTGTGACCGACCGTCAAAAAAAAAAACGGTACCCTGGTTGTCTAGCTCACGTAGTGGGCGGCATGTTTTACAGTGTCGTTGCCAACCGATGCCAACGGGGGGGGGGGGGGCAGTATGAAGGTTTCCCCCCACCACGGCTTGGGGGGGGGAGGGGGGGACAGACGGCAGAGGTGCAACTGCAGGCCGATAACTCGACAAGGCCACGTAGTACCCGCTTCCTCAAGAACAAATACACGGTGGATGGGATGGGGGGGTGGAAATAAACGGGCGGCGGGAGGAGGTGAAGGGGGAAGAGAGGGGACGGACGGAGGGAGGGCGGGAGGGCGGGAGGGAGGGAGGGAGGGAGGGAGAGGCGGGGGAGGCAGGGAGAAAGAGAGAACAACGGCGGTGGAGCGAGCAGGACGGAGGAAAGGGCGGGGTGTCGTATCGTTGCCACAGCTTTCAAGGTATACATGTCGCGCACCTCGATGCCCGGCTCTCCGTCGTACACGATGACTCGGTCCGCGAGGTAGGTGGCCATGATGAAGTCGTGCTCCACAACGAAGGCCGTCTTCTTAGCGTGCAGGACAAACCGCTTGATCAGCTTGGCACACGCGATGCGCTGGGCGAGAGAGAGCGATAAAGGGTTTGGGGGGGGGGGAGGGGGGGGGGGGAGTATCCGGAGAGGGGCGCGGGGATCAGCAATTAGGCGTCGCGCAACGGGCAGAAAAAAAAAACACGAGAAGGAAATGAAAGGGAAAAGGGCGTCTTCTTTCGCCGCTTGCGTTTAGGTTTTCGACTCCTCTGGTGGTTACTATTAATACTGCCCTCTAGTCGGCTTTGGCCCTGACGAACATGCGGCGTGTATGCCCACCCAGGAAGTTGTGTGCAGTGTCTGTGCGTAAAAGTTCTTGTCTGCACAAGCATATCCCCGTAGCTCCACGGAAACGAGCAGATAAAAGCTACAACGATACACCACTCATGTAAGAAGAAATCGCAAAGTTCCCAGTACTTATTGTCACGCCCTTCGACTGGGCTTCGTGTATCCCCCTCTGCCATCCGCTCCTCCCTCCTCCCTCCCTCCCTCCCTCCCTCCGCCCCCCCCCCCTCTCCACGCTCCCAACGAGAGGAAACGATCCCCCCCCCCCCCCCCACCTCCTCCACCCTCTCCGCCTTAAAGCTTGTGCCCCCCCCCCCCCCCCCCTTTCCCTTACCCACCACCTCCCTTCCTCTCTTCCCCACCCCTCTACCTCCACGCCCTCAACGGGAAGGTGCCCCCCCCCCCCCCACACACACTTCCCCCCTAATCCACTTCAAGCGCTTGCTCGTCCGTTGTCTTGCCTGCTCGGAGTCCAAGTAGGCCGAAGGTTCGTCGATAAGGTAGATGTCCGCCGGCTTTCCGAGCGACAGAGCGATCGCCACGCGCTGCAGCTCGCCGCCCGAAAGGTTCTGCACCTCGTTGTCTATGATGTCGCTGATGCTCAGGGGCTTCATCACATCCGTCACAAACTGCACATTTTTTAGTTTTTTTTTTTTTGTAAAAGCAAAACCAGGGGATAGGGAAGGACACAGGGAAAGGAAGGGGGGGGGGGGGAAGGCGGGGGTCGGGTGGGGGGCAGGAGGAGGGAGGGAGGGAGGGAGGGAGGGAGGGAGGGAGGGGGGGAGGGAGGAAGGGAGGGAGAGATGGAGGGAGAGAGGGAGGGAGAGAGGGAGAGGGAAGCGCACAGCGCACAAGTAGGGTAAATAAGGTTCAGCGAACGTCGAACAATCAGCTACGGGTATAAAAAAACTGTCGAAAACCAGGGATGGATGTACTGAAATCGTTCAAACTAAAAACACAGCAAGCAAGCTCCGTTGGCACATAAAACATTCATTCGCTCCGCGCCCCGCATGCAAAAAAACACTTACAGTAAACGTGGGATGCTTGAGTATGAGGGGGGGGGGGGGGGGTGTACTCGATAGGAGATATGTACTCGATCTCATGCATGCGGTACCCTGGTTGTCTAGCTCACGTAGTGAACGGCATGTTGTACAGTGTCGTTGCCAACCGACGCCAACCCAACCTATCTAAAATAGGGGGGGGGGACTGCGACCCACGTGTGGTTCCAGCATTACGAGAAGGGTTGAAAATAAACGCCTTCTTCCTATCCCTGTCCGGAAAAAATCCGGCACGAAAAAAGTTCAAAAAAAAAACACAACACAAGAAGCAAAAAAAAAACATGCCAACCAAAATATATACCAGGTACCAGGTACCTGATACCGCCGTATCTGTTGGCCGAGGATGTAAAAACGCGTTACAAAGGATTCTCGACATGAGCATGGGACGGGGATAGCTTTCCCGGTAAGGGTGGTTGCTCTTGTTTCATGCTGTACAGGACACACACAAAAAAAAAAAATGGTCAAGAAGACCAAAGAGATTTCTTTTTCGATAATTGGCACGTTCCGCACTATCTCCCGTTTTTGTTTGTTTTTTTCCGTCTTTGTTTCCGTACCAGGGTAAACCTTAAACCTTATAGCATGCCCTTCTTTTTGGCTCATGTTACTGCTGTTTGTCCTGTGCTGCATGTACCGTATGATACGAAATAAACACCATGTATACACATATACTTCAGTACACACACACGTTTCGCACCGCCTCGAATACGCTACACGTACTGAACCGACCTGCGGGTGGACGTAAAATTCACGGATGCGCTTGTGCAGCAGCTGTCGAACAGTGCCCTCGAACCGGGGGCTGATCTTCTGCGGCTTGTAAGACACGTTCAGGTTCGGTGCCCCAAGCTGTGTGTTCCGGCAGGAAATAAAAAAAACGAAAAAAAAAAAACGAAAAAAAAAGCCCCCGACAAAAAAGGGGAGTAAAAACAAGGTCGCACCGGGCACAGCGGGAATCAACCATCGTTATCGGGGTGAGAACGAAAAAACACGACAGCGGACGTAAATAAGAGGGAGCGGGAGCGGGGGGGGGGGGGGGGGGGGGGGGGGGGGGGGTACTTGAAAGGAGAGATGTACTCGATCTCATGCATGGCCGTAGTCGTACGACCATAGACCCTCGCATCCCTACAATGCCGGGACGGAGCAAGTCGGGTTTTAAGCGACCAGGTAGACATTGCTTGCATGGGGGGGGGGGTACTCGAAAGGAGAGATGTACAGTACTCGATCTAATGCATGGCCGTAGTCGTATGAGCCAAGAAAAGAAGAGGGGGGGGGGGGGGGGGGGGGGCAGAAATAGGAACAGAGACGGAAATGGATGGAGAAATAAAATAAAACAAAAAATACGTGGTACCACAGCAACGAACAGCAATGGCGCGATATATAGCCGCAGCAAACAGCACTGATGGATCAACAACAACAGCAACAGCAGCAACAACCACCACCAATGGCAATCGCCGGACAACAATTGCTCGTGATGAGGAAACAAATACTTCTGAAAGAAAGAAAAAAGAGAAGAGGAGCGAAAAAAAAGATGGAAACACAGGGCACATACGTGCTGCAAAACACACACATACAAGGTAAATAACACACTAGACGACAATAAAAAAACGGATGGTGAAATAACAACAACAGCAACAACAACAGCAGCAACAACAGCAACAATAGTAAGACCAACAGCAACAGCAACAACAGCAACAGCAGAAACAACAATAGCTACAACAACAGCAGCAGCAACAACAGCAACAACAACAACAACAACAACAGCAACAGCAAAAACAACTAACAACACGAGCAACAGAAACAGCAACAACGCCAACACCAACACCAACATCAACAACAACAAAAAAACAACAACAACAACAACAACAACAACAACAACAACAACAACAACAACAACAACAACCAACCAAACACTCGAGGACGCCACCGAATATTTCAAGGGCCATCTTCGGCAGGGTACGTATACCGATACGCCGGGGTATTTTCGGTCCGCGTACCGAATTTACCAAAGCGTCGGGGTGTCGGCATCTATCAACAGTTCATCCCGAACCATACCGGACACTTCGGGAGGGTATTGAGGAAAAACTCCCGGCATAGTTTGGTACGTTTCCTACCGAAAACCCCCCTTGGAATAAAATTTCCGATTTCCACCAAGAAATATATATTGTCGCCGAATACACCGCAATACTGCAGCAAGCTCGGGGAGTACGCACACCGTACGTAAAGTTACAGCAGCAGTACGTACGTACGCAGGTAGCCACTGCCACTACAGCAACACACGCAGCGAATTAATCGGAGACAAAAAAGTGAAAACGTGTCAGATTTGGGATCGCAGACCACTCTCAAGCCTAATTAATACCAGGTATGTACCTTGATCGAAATACGAGAGTTTCGAGGAAATTGTCGAACTCACTCACAGCCGAGGTGTTTAAAAAAAAAAACATACATACATACATACATACATACATACATACATACATACATGTTATATATTTGTTTCCCCCTTCAAAAAATTATCAAATATATTCACCGAATCCGCCAGATCTTGGTCCCCGGCCGCCTCCGCCTCCATTTGCTCGTCACTTTTCAACAGGCCCGCGAGCATGCGGATGAACGTCGTCTTCCCCGTACCATTCTCGCCTATACAAGGCAAAGGGGTTTCAATTTACAGAAGCGGGAAGGATGTAGGGGGGGGGGGGGGTCCTGGACTTTGAGCCTCAAAGACAAGCACTACGCGTTTTACAACCAATACCCAGGAAGAGGGGAGAGAGAAGGAAGCGGGAGGGGCGGGGGGGTACTCATTTGTTACTTGCCTTAGTCATTTGACCATTGACCACGCATCCCTTTCGAGACGGAGCACCGTGCCTACTCCTAATAGAGACACCTCCAACAATCGGGGCGCTAATTACGTTGTTTCCATACATTACATATGACGGGGGGCTATATTATACAGGGCCTACGGTACATAAAAACCCCTGTATATTCAGCTATTTTTACAAACAATATTTGGTCCCTATTTACTATGCCCCCCCCATAAAATTAAAAACTACTCACCCAGCAACACCAGGATTTCGGAGTCCGCAAACTGCCCCTCCGCCACGTGCAGCTTGAACTGCTTCCCCGTCTTGGAGCGCATGGTCTTGGTCATGTTCGGGTAGGTGTAGATCAGGTTGGTGTTTCCGTTGGCGAGGACCTCCTCCGCCGTCATCGTCATCTGTTTTTTCGACGTGCACAATCCCAAACCCAAACACAAGAGAAAAATAAACAAATAAAACAAAACTATTAATAACACACAACAACAAAACAAGAGAAACATTGAAAAAAATAAAACTACCCCACACACAACAACAAAACGAGAGAGAGAGAAAAAAAAGAAGCGCACACAACAGCAATGAGTGCAGAAAAGCACTGCGAAGAACCTGACTTGATAAACAACAACTACACCCAACGTACCCCAAACGACAAAATCATCACACGCATCGTGACGAACTTAATTGAGCTGGGGTCACAACCAACCAAAACCAAACAACAACAAAAACACAACAGAACAGAACAGAGCAGAGCAGCAACGAAAAACATGCACCGCAACGAACAAAAATGGATAAAAAATACGGAAGAGACACGAACGGAAACGAAAAAACAGGGGGGCGGTAACGAACGCTCTCTGTCCCCACTCAATCCGTTCCTTCTCTTCAGACTCCCAACAAAGACTACGAAAACCCCGAACGAAAAAACGCCTCCACGGGCTCGCTGACCTTGGAACTCCTCGATGACGTCGTGAAACCTCAAGTTCTCTACTATGGAACAAAATGATCTAAAACACATTTTTCTATCGCCAAATATACCCCCCCCACACGAGGCACGCCTTCCCCCCCCCGTACCCCGTCCCCTATACAAAAAAAACGCCCGCTTGGGCTCACCTTGAAGTCCAAGGTGACGTCGCGGAACCTCAAGTTCTCCGTGGGGACGAAGCCGGCGAGGAAGACGTTGATGCCTTCCCTAACGCTGAAGGGCATCGTGACGACTCCGTAAGCGGAGGGAGTGCCGTATAGGCAGCAGATGAAGTCCGACAGGTAGTCAAGGACAGCAAGATCGTGCTCCACCACGAGGACGTACCGCTTGGCTGGGGGGGGGATGGGGTGGGGAGGGGGGGGGGGGAGGCGAGGGAGGGGGGGGGGGGGGGGGGGGGGGGAAGGCGAGGGAGGGGGGGGGGGGGGGGGGGGGGGAGGCGAGGGAGGGGGGGGGGGAGGGGGGTGAATATGTAAATACAGTAGTGTTTCCTCGATAGTGCCGGTATATACGCACCAGGCGACCACCATAATACCGACACCATATATAGGGGCAACCGGCATTAACTACCCCACGCACTGCCACATTATTACGGGGGGGGGCATAGTTAATAGGACCTGTGGTATACATAAAAACCTATATATTTAACCGTTTCTAGTATCAATATTTGGTCCTATTAACTGTGGTCCCCCGTAGTAGTAAGTACGCCTAATTTGTGCCAAGCGATCACAAAGGCACTACAGCGGGTGATGGGCACTACTCACCCGGCACTACAGACACCAGCATAGCAATGCCAAGGAAAGGCAGAGTGAGGAGCATTGCGAACGGGCGCACTGTCCAACACGTGAAATCGCTGGAGCAGCCACGAGAAGAGCAATGCGAAGGAAGGAAGCAAGGAAGCAATCAAGCCAATAAGCCAGCGAGCAAGAAAGCAAGAAAGCAAGGAAGCAATCAAGCCAATAAGCCAGCAAGAAAGCAAGCAAGGAAGCAATCAAACCAATAAGCCAGCAAGCAAGCAAGCAAGGAAGCAATCAAGCCAAGAAGCCAGCAAGCAAGCAAGCAAGCAAGCAAGCAAGCAAGCAAAGCAAGCAAGCAAGCAAGCAAGTAAGCAAGCAAGCAAAGCAACGAGCGGGCGGCGAGATGAACGAGCCCCGCGCGAAACAATTTAGACCGTGCGCTCATCGTACAGCACCGCATATTTATAGCATTAAAACGAATCAAAGTCGGCAAACGATACACCGTCCACGGTACAACGGTACACCTTACAACCGTACAAGGACTACCGGTAGGATACGGCACACCTTGCAACGGCACAATGGTGCACGTCACAACGATACACGTTCCAACGATACACGTTCCAACGGTGCACAGCAGTAACGGTAAAACCGGTGCACCTTATAACGGTACAGCTTAAAACGGTACACCTTAAAACGGTACAGCTTAAAACGGTACACACGGCCGCACGGCGGTATGACGGTGCACAGCAGCATGCACAGCGGATGGTACACACACCGTCAAGGCACGGCCCCCAGACAGCGGTGTTACACACACCGTCAAGGCACGAGCGCATAAGGTGGTCACCACAGAAGTTTTGGCACTTCCTTGCGAATATATTTCTGGCTCGACTTAACCCTCTTAGGACCCCAGTCCCGTTTTGGGGACAAACTACTTATAATTAGAGCGAATTGTCCCCACATATGGGAGCGCGGTGCTAAAGGACTTAACAACAGGTCCCTCAACACGATCTCTTTGGAAATCCTACGCAAGTAGTCCAGGTACCAGGTGCCCGGTAGTGTTTTACAATATTCTTCGCAGTGAAACCTAGACCTCGGGAATGCTAATCGGGCACGCTTTTACCAAAATGTTAATCGGGCACGCTTTTACCAAAATGTTAATCGGGCAGCTTTTACCAAAATGTTAATCGGGCACGCTTTTACCAAAACAAGCACCTACCGTGTCGACCGTATCGAGGGTGATGTGGTGGGCTGGTAAACCCGCCGGAAGAGGGGGCGCGCGGGAAGTTGGGGCAGCTCGCGAGCGCGTGCTCGTTTCATGCGAATTTCGGGCGCAGGCACAAGGCCGACTCGAGTCAGTAGCGATTACACTGTCGTCGAAATCAATCAGTATACTGGATTGCAGCTGTGTACTGCCTCTCGTCCCCCTACTCTCCTCCTCCCGAAACGCGATCGGTAGGTTTCCGTAGTATAAGATGGCGTGTTTCTTGGGCGTATGTAAGATGAGAAGTACTGGCAAATGTACTGATCAGGTCGAACAGTAGATTGATTACTACTGAAGGTACACACTGCGCCAGTGCCCAGCCCCTACCGAAAACACTCGTGGCTGACGGGGTTCCTCAACTGGAGGACTACCCGATATACCATGCCCTACAAGGCGTGTGCCTGCCTTACAAGGCGTGCGCCTTATCATTTGCGTTCTATAACATTATTGGTCATACACCTAGTAGTAGCATAGGCCATTGGGTTGTTCATCGGGTTACAAATAGCCCACAGATCATCTAGATAGATCATCTAGATGGATCATCTAGATAGATCATCTAGATGGATCATCTATAGACCTTTACGTTTTGCCGTTGTGGGATATTGTGCAAGATGATCTGTGTAGCACAGCTCCACCACCGTGCAAGTGTGGTGAACGTGACCTTTCTTTTCACCCATTCGCCGGAGAATAAATAAAAACATAAAATAAAAACAGCATCAACAACAACACAGGAGACAGGTGCAACGCCATACAGATCATCTACTAATAGATCATCTGCACCTGTTGTGCAAATATGATCTGTGTAGTAGATCTCCACCAACCCAGGAAACAGGCGGTACACCAACAGGCTGTACCGCTTGCATAGGGCAACACGCTCGTCTATACGTAGCCATCAGGCAAATCAGGGACTACTCTGACCCGAAGGACCTAGATCATCAAGTGGGTACCTGATCTGATCTGATCTGATCTGATCTACCAGGTATCTGATGTGTCCGTCGAGCCCCTTCAGCGACAGGCCTCAGACCCGGTGATGATTTGTCCATTCCTTTAGTCACAGGAAACAAAACCAAGAGAAAAACAAAGTAGTAGAAGGGTTGCCAACCGACAGGCCATCCATCCACCTACGGCAGTAGACAGCACTTTGTACGTACAGCAGTACGAGCTCTTTATCCCACCGAGTATCTCGTGACTCGTCCGAAGCAAGTTTGTGTTTTGAGCAAAAAAAAAACGAAAAAACGAAAAAACGAAAAAACAACAAAACCAACAAAAACAACAAAAACCACAAAACAACAAAAGGACGACAACAAAACGACAACAACATTTTTTACCACTGACAAAACCATCCTCCGTAGTAGGTGGTAGACCGCGCTTGCAGCCGCTTCTTTTCGAAGGGGCAGCAAGCAGCCACGCCTACCGACAGCCGCAGCCCAGTCGAGGCAAAGCGTCTCACCTCCTTCTTCCCCAAAGAGGATACTCCGGATAGTTGACGCAGCCTTGAGCCTCTGCTTCACATCCAGGTACGACGAGGGCTCGTCGAACATGTAAACGTCCGACTGCCGAGGCGCGCACCAAGCGACACACAACAGAGGCGTGTGGGGGCCGGGGGCCGGGGAGGGGGGGTACTCGTTCGTTGCTTGCCTTAGTCATTTGACTATGGAGGATGCGGGGGGGAAGGGGGTTGGGGGGGGGGGGGCACAGTTTTTACGATGCCAAGCGTAAGAAACCATTACAAACGAAAAAAGAGAAAACGAAACGAAAAGAAACGAAAAATAAAAAAACGAGAAAAAACGGAGTAGAGCCGGAGGAAAATAGGAAATAGGTGATACACGCCGTGGAACGGTAGGTCTACCACGGTCTGTCGTGCATCAACACCAATCGCGTTTCGTTTGCAGTATTACGGGGGCCCATAGTTAATAGGACCTATGGTACACACAAAAACCTTTACATTTAACCATTTTTACTAACAATATTTGGTTCTATTAACTATGGCCCCCCGTAATAGCACAGTGGCCACAGCAGAAGCCTGTGCTGTTGTTGCAACGGGAGCTATATAGTTTGAATTGACACACGACACGTATTCTAGACGGGGAAGTGTGGTGAGCTCAAGCTTTACTTTTTCCAATCCGCCAGAGGATAAAAAAGCAAAAACAAACAAAAGGAAAAAAGACAGGTGCAACCATTGTCAAGACAATTAGCTCCACGGAACGAAGTAGGAACGATCCTCTGGGCCCGAGCCGCTCATAACGCGGGCTGTTCGTCATGGCGGCCATTTTGATTTGGGCAGGGGTCCAAAAGCGTGACTCCATTCAAGGATGACAGCAAAGGGCGTCGAACCCCCGTGTTTATCCTCGCGAGCCTCCCGAGCACTTTTTTTTCTTCTTCTTTTTCTTCTTCTTCTCCGTCTAGTATACTGTAGGTACTATTAAAACCCCAGAGTTGTTGTTGGAGGCTATCCTGCGGACGTGTAGGTACTACTATGGGGGACCATAGTTAATAGGACCAAATATTGTTGGTAAAAATAGGGAAATATATAGGTTTTGGTGTACCTGGTATACCGTAGGTCCTGTTAACTATGGTTCCCCGTAATATTAAAGCTCCAGAGTTGTAGTTGGAGGCTATCTTGCGGACGTGTAGGTACTATTAAAAACTCCAGAGTTGTTGTCGGAGGCTATCCTGCGGACGTCACACAAAAAGTTCGTTCTTGTTTTCTGCGCCGCCGCGTTACGTACGCACTGAACGGGAAGCACGCAACTCGCCCGGTATGATGCATCAGCCGCGCGTGTTCCGGGCATTCCTCCCTCGGACAAATCTCATACCTGGTAGATGGGTTTTATCGACAAACACGAAGAGTGCAAAACGCCTACATATCACATGGCATACGTCTATATGGGGAATGCCTCGACGCGATATTTACCCAATCCCAAGCCATCCCTTTTCGTCGTGGTGGTTTTGTGTGCCCCCCCTTAAGACACGTTTTGGGAGAAAAAATCGGGTCTGGAAATCGTAACAGGCGGGTGCGTGTGTGTTACCATGCGTGTTTATACGGACGTAGTAGTTCGATGTCTCCACCCTCTCCTCCGGACGCTTTTTGTTTGCGCGCGGTCTGAAAATTCGCCGTGTCGCGTTTGCGGCTGGAAGAACAAACTTATTTGCGCGCGTCGGAAGAACGAAGCTGTGGCCCCCACCTTTTGTACCGCCACGATGCCGATAGCGAAGCGCTGCAGCTCTCCCCCAGACAGAACGCCCACATCGCGGTCCAGCACGTGGTTCAGGTCCATCTAATACAAGAGAGTATTCACAATAGAAAGGGGAATTGAGGTTCCGATGATGTAGGTAGGCGTTTTTTCGGTGGGGGTGGGCGGGTGGGGTCGGGAGGGAAAGGAGGGAGGGAGGGAGGGAGGGAGAGAGGGAGGGAGGGAGAGAGGGAGTTACGGAAGGAGTTACGAAGGGAGGGAGGGAGCGGGTGATTTACGCGTTGCGCGGCTGTCACCAGCAGAGGCGCTGCGTTATTCGGACGCGCGCGCTGGCCTGCCGCAGGGCCATGGTGTTATTCTTCACCGCCAATACAGCCGCTTCTGAGGCTGTCGATACTACCTCGGTCCGAGCACCCAAGCGGCTCAACACAAGAAACAAAAAAAACTACAGTAGAAGCATCCGGTCGACAAGAATGACGACCAGTCTCGAAAACCACGGCCGGAACGGTACAACGGAACAGACCAACGCGTCGTCTCTGTATACGTCTCGATGCGCGCGAGATAGTGATAGATACCGATTAGAACGTATCCACGAATCGAAACCTCGAGGCTCCGCAGATTGAGCTGCAAGAAACAGTTTTTTTTTTTTCTGTGTCTAGATTGGAATTATTACATGAGAACGAGCGCGTACTATATATAGTATACTAGCCTCAGTACCACGACTCCCGATTTCCCAATTTCCTTGTCAATCTTAACCCGCGTTTCTTTCGCCCGTTTTCTGAGAAAATGTTCGGTACTGTTTTTCGAGTCGAACCCGCCCCTCATCACCGGTCGGGATCCAGCCTCCCTCATATCTCGCGTTCCTTCGTCCTGCTCGCTCTTTCACTCCTCCCGGATTTTACCCCACCCCCTCCAGCAGCTCACACTTCATGCGACTTGCCGAACACCTCACGTTTCGCTTCGCGCTTCGTGCAAGCAAGCAATGTCCGCCTGGTCGGTCAAAAACCGACGTGCTCCGTCCCGGTGTTGTAGGGCTGCTGCGAGGGTCTATGGTGGTGCGACTACGGCCATGCATGATATCGAGTACACCCTTCCCCCCCCCCCCCCCCCCCCCCGCTCCCCCGCGAAACCACTCCCCAAATCCACCCACACCTCAGTCTCCTCGGCTAAAGTCTCACCCTCCCACCCTCTAGCGCACCCCCGTATTTTCAATACCGAGACGGAACGTAACCCGCGGTATACCGAACAGCGGAGGCGTACCGATTTTATTCAAACTTTGATCGGTATTCCAACAACCATCGTTCCTACACTCCCAACACTCCAGCAAGAGTAGTACGAGGATAAGGAACAGGCATCGTACTGCGCTGCATATACACATAGGCGGTACCCGCTGTGGCCGACCTCGTTGAGGACGCTGTCCATGGTGCCCAGCTGGTTCTTAGAGGTGAAAATTTCTCCCACTTTCCCCTTGACGGCCTTCGGGATGTGATCCACGTACTGGGGCTTGATGATCGCCTGGGCGGCACGAGAGAGGAGGGGTGGGGGTGGGGGTCGGGGTCGGGGGCAAGTCCAGCCGGCTCGCAGCCCTAGCAACTGACCACCAACCAACTGAGGGTTGCTTACCACTTACTTGACAAAATGGTTGAAACACTGTGTTACGAGACGAACAGGAGGTAACCCTGACCCTAACCCTGACCCTCAGCCGATCAGACCAAACCGCAACCACGACCCTAGGCCAATCAGACCGAATCTCGAACAAGTGATTACCTCTGCTGAACCAAACCACAGTTCCTAACCAGTTAAATGAAGCACCAACCGACTCACAGCCGCAAGTGATCATGGTGGCAAGACCCTCTCTAGGGGTGGCGATGGGAGTGCGGGGGTTGGGAGGGGGTGTACCAGCATGCCTCAGTACACCCATCCTCCAACCGTGGTACACAGTCGGAACACGCCGCCGGAGGGAACAAAAAACCCAGCACAACTCGCTCACGAACGTAATCCTTGGTGCAGAGAGGCACATCATGGAGTTTTTTTCGCGCGTATTTTGTGTGCATGTATTGCGTGCGGATGCCAGCGCTATGTGTTTCGAGCGACCATCACCACCACCACCACCACCACCACCACCACCACCATCAGCACCAACAAGAACACGAACAATAATAAAATCGCGTTCACCTTGAGGTTGTCCTCCAGGATCCTGGTGAAGTAGTTCTGCAGCTCCGACCCGCGGAAGTGCTGGAGGATCTCCTGCCAGTCCGGCGGGCTCTCGAACCGACCCAAGTTAGGCTTCAGCTTCCCGGCCAAGATCTTGAGGGCCGTTGACTTTCCGATACCGTTGGTTCCCACCAGGCCCAGAACCTACACACAGCCGGAGAAGCAGCGGAAGGCGAAACGAAAACAGCAACAGAAGAACGACAGCAGGACAGCACTATTACTGCAAAAATATGGGTTTCCAACGGAAGGAAGGGATTCTATCGAAAAACCTGGCACGTAGGTTTTAGCAGGTTTGGAGCGGAAAGCGGGGTTTCCGAAAAATGGGTTAATAACGCATGGGGGACCTTTCCGCGAAATAGGCTGGGTTGGGTTTGCAACACAAAAGAGGCATTTTCACGAAAAACACCCTTCTTATACTTGAACCGGTAAACCACGAGTACAACAGCCTGGCTGGCGCCATGGGTCTACGCGGGTACATCGCTCGGAAAGCGGCTGCAAAACGAGCAACGATTGGTCTGCAAAGTGAACAAAACAACCGCGGGCAAGGCACACAACAGTATCGAAGAGCGTTTCGTCCTGAATTTCTTGCTTCATTCTTGGAAACCAAAACAGGAAAGAAAAAAAAACAGGAAACAAATCCCGTAAAAAAAAACTGGAAATGTAACCGAGGGCAAAACAAATCAGGAAAATCAGCAAAACAAATACCTAGGAGAACGAAAAAAAAACACGCCAAGAGGTAACAACGGTCCTAACCTCCGTTGTTCTCGCACGGAAAGACACGAAAGGCTGAATGAAGCACGCCACGCTAGAGAGCACGCCGACGTGATACCTATGTTACTTCCCAGAACGTAAAAAAGTTACGTACAAAAGTTGCCCTCGCTGGTCGGCAAAAAAAAAAGGTTGCTTGTGTAAAAAAAAAAGAAGCGCACGCTGGTCGTCATTGTTTCACCGGCTGGTCGTTAGATTGGATTTCCACAGGAGATGAGGCGTTGTTTGCCACAGGAAACATCGTGAATACTTTTTTAGGTTGATGTTGACGGGATGTTGATGATGAACTTGCATATATATACCAGGCACTTGATATATGTTTAGTACCACCGACCGCGACTCTCGACGTAGGTACAGTGGTCTTCTATACCGCCCACCGAGAGAAAGGCAGTCATGCATACGCCTCTCCAACATTACCGAGACCAAACCAACGCACGCAACATGGGGATGAAAGCGACGAACGTCCTGCTGCGCAAGTCCATCGCGACGCCTACACTCGTATGGTGGTGAACTTCTGCACTTGCACCGGGCACCAACACATGTCTCGTATGTTGTCTCTACGTTTGGAGGGAGAGAGAGAGAGGTGTCACCTGTCCGGGCCGGGGCATCGGCAGCCTGTGCAGCTTGAAGCTGTTCGGGCCGTAGCGGTGGGTCGTTTGCGACTCAAGGTTCTTGGGCAAGTTGATGATGGAGATTGCCGCAAAAGGGCACTGTCGACACAGAACAGAGGCAGAGGGGAAGAGAGAAAAAAAAAGACAAAGAGGCGAGGAGAGAGACGACGATTATGATGATGATGATGATGATGACGACGATGATGATAGTGATGATGATATGGGTGTGTGTGGGGGTGTGCGCTTGATATCGTGCACCGCCGTAGTCGTATGACCATAGGCCCTCGCATCCCTACAATGCCGAGACGGAGTACGTCGGGTTTTGACCGATCAGGCAAAGATTGCTTGCTCGCACCAAAAGCGCGAAGCGCCGTGAGGTGTACAGCCACTCGCATGGGGGGTGAGCTGCACCCTGCTAATAACCGCTGGGGGGGGGGTGAACACACAGAGATATTACATAGTTGATAGTAGTAGCAGTAGTAGTAGTAGTAGTAGCAGTGTGCGTTGATGCATTAAAGTCTAGCCCCTGGTATTAATCGTACTATTACGGGGGTCCATAGTTAACAGGACCAAATATTGTAAGTAAAAAGTATTAAATATATAGGTTTTATGTATACCATAGGTCCTGTTAACTATGGCCCCCCGAGGTGTTTCGTCGTGACGGAAGCGAGTACGCCGGCATCGCGCCATCCATTTCACGCGCTCCACCCGTGTCCCGCAAAATCACCACTCGTACAACACGCTAGCGCCAAAACACTCCCTCGGACGAACTCCGACAACCGCGAGAGCGAAACCGCCTCGCGACGCGACGCCTCCACGGAAAGATCTCGACCAGATATTCTCGAAGATATACCCGCCGATTTTGCCGATTTTGAAAAAAACAAACAAAAAAACAACAACAACAACAACAACAACAAACAAGCGGCTCTGAATTTCCTTTCGGGCTGCATGTTATCTTGCGGGTTACGCATAGGGCACTCGTGCAGCAGTAAAGGGGGGCACGAAGACACCGCGAAAACCGTGCCGACTGCTACACGCGCGCATGCGAGTTCCTCATTTAGAACGCGCCGCAACAAAAGGGCCCCTCTCCCGAGCTATCTAGCTGACGCCGATTCGACACGTACGTCCGCCGACCGAGGCTTACGATTCGTTTCAATCGTGGGGTTTCTCCGAGTCAGCCTCATCGACCAGCGCGCACAAAGCATGCGACGGTTGTAAGACGCCCTGCCGCGCGAGTCCCTGGCAACGCCTGTAACTACCTTGCTGCTACCGCTGCTACTGCGGCGGCAGTAAATCGTCACACACCTTTTTCACGCAGATACCGCAGCCGATGCACAGCGACTCCGAGATGTACACGATAGGGCTGGTCTTCTCCACCTCCATGCAAAGCTTGCCCATCCGGACAACAGGGCATGACTTCTTGCACTCCTAAGGCAGGGAGAAATCACGCGGCGAGAATATCACCATCATCGTGAAACACAAAAAAAAAAAAAACAGAGGCGACGGGTGGGGGGGGGGGGGGGGGCGTGGTGGGTCGACGGAGAGGGGCACACACAACGAGCGAACGAAAAATATAGGGTTTCTTTCACAAAGGCGGTATTCAAGGGCGAGGGGTTATGGTACGGGGTTTGCATCATAGAGGCATGCGTATTTTCGTTTCCGTTCTTGAAAACCTCTGTGTTTTTTTAGTTCTGACTTTCGTATATATTTTTTCGAAGAATACTGTATGAAAAAAACACAATTCAAAGCAAGTAAACAGATCTAGGAAATGAGAAAAAAAGCCTACGAGACTGCTGTGCTACGCACCTGTACGCACGAGGTCCCTTCCTTTCACGTACAAAATGTCGGCTATTTGAGCGCTTTGGGTCACTTCGGCGGTACATTAGGCACATGGGAAGCTGAGACCATCGGTGCGTTCGTGACGTTACGCCAGACCAAACCACCGAATGTGCTGAATCAGGACACTAGCCAGCCTTTTCCCGAAGGCCAGCTCCGTAGGAGCGGCACGCTCGGGATCACACCGGCCCAAGGAAGAAGCACAATGTGAGGGAACGAGGGGGAAAAAAAGGCTCCCTCGTCACAGCCCATACCAAGCTTTCACGGCGGACAACAGTTTCGAGACCCACCACATGGCGCCGGTTTCAGCGCCAGCGCCATGCCCTTTCCTCACTCCATACCTATGGGCGCGCTCGTCGGAGCGTCGAGCTGCAGCCGTGGGATAGAGTCGTCGGGACATTCCCACCGCTTGCGCCTCCAATATGGCTCCCCACGAAACATAACTCAGCAGGCCGTAGTTCACTACTGCCTCACAAGGCCGTTCAAGCACGCGGGCCGCGCGATATCTCATGCAATCACGACGCCTGCGCACGCGATGAGCCTGTCTGGTCTGGCGTCGGCTGTCGAACGCACCGACCTCTCCAAAATGCCCCGCTTTCTGGAGGCTGGAGAAGGGCACAAGCTGACCGGTCGGAATATGACTCAGGCGACGGCCAAAGTTTCTGGACAAACACCACCAACACGAAACAATACTTCACACGGCAGTCATACAAAGGGACGCTGATCACGCTCGTACTTATCACTGCTGTCATGTTGCGCTAGGGCAACATCGCCAGGGAGAGATGACCTTCTCGGCTCAACTATAACGTGTGTGGTCTGGTCGCAATCAGTGTGGTATTGAGCTGAAAATCACCAAGCAGTGTATAAACGCCTGCTTAGAGCTGAAAATCACCAAGCGGTGTAGACACACCTGTTTCGAGCTGAAAATCACCAAGCAGCGTTTACACACCTGCTTTGAGCTGAAAATCATCAAGCAGTGTATACACACCTGCTTGTAGTTGTTCCCGGCCTCTGGCGGCATGGAAAATCATTTTTTGCAAACCGTAAGCAACAGGAACATTCAGCCAAGGGCTGAAGAAACGGGAACAGGGAAGATTCGAAGGCCGCCACCACGGAAGGCGTGCCTTACCATTCCTAATACTGCTGTCACTACCGAATCTTCTCAAAACTGACACGATTTACGTTTTTGCCAAAATGTCGAAACCCTAAAAATAGGTCGTTGACAATTGAAGAACCGCGCAACGAGCTGATCGTGCATTAGTTGCAGTTGTTGCAGTAGTTGTTGGACGGAATGGAGCCGGACACGACGACAACAGACGCACCTGCTTGCATTTCTTGGGCTTGCACTTGTCCTTGTTGACGATGGCTATCCGCGTCAGGTCCGCGGATTCATCCTTGCGAGGCATTTTGGACGACGCGCCGACCAATCAACCGTCTCACCGACCGACCGACCGACCGACTGAGAGACAAGCAGGTCGACCCCCGGATGGATTGGACGAACTAAAAAAAAAGCCTTCCCAGCTCTCCTCAAGCTCTGCCTGCTGAAAATCGGCGTGCAACGCAAGGGGAGAGGGGAGAGGGGGGGGGGTGTACTCGATAGGAGATATGTACTCGATCTCATGCATGACCGTAGTCGTATGACCATAGACCCTCGCATCCCTACAATGCCGGGACGGAGCATGTCGGGTTTTCACCGACCAGGCACACATTGGAGAGGGGGGGTTCGTCTTCACGTGTTTCGCTATTTTTTCGAGGGGGGCGCCGTGGAGGCTTCCGCCTGTTTTCTATGGTCTCACGTGAAACACCGCGCGCAGTTGGGTGTCGTTCTGTTTCTTGCCTTTATTTCGCACTTATAGCGGCAAGGATTACATTGGTGGAACATTGCCGCGAGATGAAACTATCTGTTAAGAACGCGTACATGTTGTGGTCTGGGCAAACTCCTTGGAATACGTATATGGTGCATGATTCTTGCAGTGGCAGACGGGTTGGTTGGCACATAATACGGAAGAACACAGTACTCAGAACCAAAAATGATGCGTGAATATAGAGAGATACCTGGTATTTGGGGAAAAGCGTGGGGCATGATGAGTTTTAAGCTTCGGCCTCAGAAAGGATTGGCTCTTCGAGCGAGCGAAAACCCCCCCAACCACATAAGCATAAACAAACGCTGACCGTGGTTATCAGTTCAGCCAGAAACAACCACCCCCGTGATTCGACTCAGGACGCGTGTATAAAAAAATCACGAGCAAGCCTCGAGAGGGTGTCGCGATCCGAGGAAGCGATAAAAAACAAACGAAAAAACAAACGAAAACGTTGACCGTGATGATCAGTTCACAGCCAGAAACACCCCCCCCCCGGGGTTCGAACTCAGGATGCGTGTACCAATGAATCACCAGCAAGCCAAGAGAGGGTATCGCGATTCGAGGATGAGACGCGCACGCGGAAACGCCGTGGTTCGGGTTTTCTATCCATCCGGACGATAGTCTCCAGCAACAGCAACACGAACAATAGAACAACGAACATGAACGAAAACAACAGTAGCAACCGCAAAAGTAGCATCACCACCAACACCACCACCACCAACAACAACCAAGGACGAGTACCTGGTGCATGACAAGTATACAGCAGGCACATGATAGGTTCTAGACGGCGATCGATCGAATTAAAAAACGACACAAAAAAGGTCCGACTCGTCGGTCTGAGGACTGAGAGCTGTGGGCTGAGATAAGGGGCGGTGCCTGAAGTAGGGCAGCTGGCTGACGCGCATAGCCAAGGCTCGTAGGAGAAAAAAAAGAGCCGACATTCGCGGAAGAGCGCAAAACTTGGTACGCGTGCACGTGTGTTTACGCTTTACGCATGCACGGTGTCAGCATCGCAACGTTGAAGGGAAGGCGAGCGGGTGTCGGACCTGCAAGGTGGGCGTGAGGCGCGCGAGCTTTTGCCTTTAGAACTGCACCCCACGTTTGTAGGGGCAAACGTCTTGGAGACAGAGGACCAAACTACTGCAGAAAAAAAATGGGCGCACAAGCGTAAATTCATAATGCAGCAGCGGCTAACGTACCGTATCAATACCGTGGCTCGCCAAGCCGATACTACTACCAGGTGGACTCTTGATAGTGCTTGTGTCACAGCGCAGGTCGCCCGCGGCAACTGGGCGTCGCCCGTGGCAACTGGGCGCAACCGGGTTGTTGCCTACCAGGTAAATAATGCGCTACATGTGCCGGTATAAGGGCGAGCGGATGCCGACAGCTTGCCATTTCTTCATGCGAACCTTGGTGCAGAACCTATACGAAGCCGCACAAAAAAGATATCTCTCCGACCTGGTCGACCAAGCGAATTGCTCGTATCCGCTCTATGCCCGCATATCTCTGTTTTTTAGTTTGGCTGCTTCCGTGCGTACTGCTGGGAAGCGGGTTGGAAGATAGCTGTGCTGCTGATATAGTGTCGGATATTGTATCGAAAGGATATCGAATTTGTGATACATACTGCGTATGGACTACGTCCTAAAACATATCTGTGGTGTAAGGATCATTCATACTTGAACACGAAGACGAAGCGGTCCTTAAAAAAACGCCTACCAGGTAGAGTGGTATTCATCGTATGTACATATCGACCATGTTCTGCCCTTCCATCCCCTGACATCTCCCCGTGTGTTTTAAGAAGATCACGAACGAAAGCTTCCATGTTAAGACACCAACCAGCATGGAATAATCGAAATCCAATCGAAGTTTTTTTGGTGCATCAGCTCCGCCGCATAGGACTCGATTACGATATCGATAAAGAAAGCTATTAACATGTGTCGAAGGATAGGCTGCCGATGAGACGCCTCATCGCTCGGACGAATTTCGAAGCCGATTTTTCTTGGCTCCTGGGTCATGGGCATAGCGCCGACTGTGGCTTGGAGCTTGCAGGGTCAAGGATCAACCTCAACCGGAGGCATCCCCTCGCAGGATATACAACGCCCGTGTTCGCGTGGATGGTCCCGGTTTAAGTAATTCGACAAGGTCTTTCCAAAGCAAGTTTTTTTTGTTATCGCGTGTGCCCCTCCGCCCTGTTTTGTGGAAAACCGGCCCGGAAAAAAATACGTCCCGCACGTTCGGTATGTGCCGTGTTGCCCATTGCATCGCCCATGCCAAGACTGCTGCTGTAAGTATATAGGTGCACTAATTCCTTGTGTATAACACTGCTCATGCTCCATCGAGACGGCGGCGATTGGTGAGGGACAGGCAGCAAGAAACTCGTGCCATGCACACCATACAGCACCAAGTAACTGCTATAATATAATACCCGAGCGTGGATATTATGCTGCTGACTTGTTTGTGTGAATAGCTGCTGCTGCTGTGGCACTCGCCCGGCTGGACCTTGTACAGGTGCGACCCACCACTGGTTCATCTGGCAACCTGAACGACATACATTCCCTTCCTATCAATATTACCGTGGACTATAGTAAATAGGACCAAATATTGTTAGTAAAAGTAGGAAAATATATATATATATATACTGGTAGGTTTTATTAATAGTATCTACCGTAGGTCCTGTTTACAATGGTCCCCCGAATTAGTACAGTTACAGCAGTAGTACCATGTACTTACTGGTACGAGTACGATGTATCACACCAATGCCAGAGCTGCTACGTAACAGGTACAAGGGTATATAGCAGAGATTTTCCAGCTTCGCGTACTCGTATTGCTGTACTTGTACTATTAATACTATGTACTACCTGGTATGCTCCTGTACTGCGTCCGCAAGCCTCGGCGTTACTCCCCTCTGGGTACCACAACCGACCACCACCTTGGTAGCGCTCGAAGAGTCAAACGGCTTCGGCCCCTAAAGGTCACGCACACATCGGGAGGCAACCCAACCACATACACTCGGAATGTGATAATACTGCTGCTGCTTGCTGCTGCTGCTGCTTGCTGCTGCTGCTGCTGCTTCGTGGTCTGGATGCGAAAGTATAAAACCCCTTCTAGCAAGCGGCCATGAAAATGTGAGGCTCGCTCGTGCTCCTAAATGGTGCGCCACGCCGGTCGCCGGATGCGAGCTAGAGCCAGCTCCCTTCACCCCGAAGGCTAGTGCACCCAGCACCGTATTTTCTACACGATCTGAGGGCCATATCAGGCCGACCAAACACGTCAGCACACGCACGGCAGAGCAGCAAGCAACAACGCCGCCCCATACCGAGAACGAGGCTGTCTCGTGACGGCGGTGAGGACACAACCAAAGTTTTCAGACTCCACTGCCACTAGGAGAGACACAGTGGACGCGTTCCAACAAGGAGATAAAACACTACCATACAGACCTCTTTCTGTACACATTTGGTGCTGATACCTGGCTCGGAGCTCCCTTCTCTCGCCGCTGTCGTCGCTCTAAGCGAGAGTAGCGGTGAGCGTTAAAGCAGGGGTTTCCATCTTGATGTGATGCGTTGTTTCGTAGGGGTCACGGGAACAGTGCAAACCCGCAGAGGTACCTGATGCGTTCTGCGCTCAACCCCGACTTGATCCCTCCCTACTAGAGCACTATGGCACAGGCAGGAGAGGATAAAGCAGCGACGACGGCAGAGCGAATGGAGTTACCGCTGCCGAAAATCTTGTTGCGTAAGCCCGGAAGTCTCGAGCTCTTCAAGGGGCCTTCCAAAGCGGACGGAAACGAGCTGCAAGACCTCTGCGTAGACGAAGGCTTCCCGGAGGTGGATGCCTCGTCCACCGAATGGTCTAAGTGAGTGCATTGCTGTGGTTCGATAAGGGCTGCAGTGGTCTTAAAACTCGGGTTGCACGAGTTTACTGCAGTAATGTGACGGTCGCTGCAAGAGTGCGTGGAGTGAAGGGTATACTGGCGCCTGACGATTGTGTGGTAGAGCTGGAAACATGCCCTCGACCAAATCGTCGGCAGCCTACAGCAGTACCATATATATGCACCGTCGACACACTCGACGGAATCTGTTTCCAGTAAATATGGCAGAGAGGAGAGACGCTCCTATTATTAATATTGGTAGCAACCAACACCACTTGAGCATCATCAAAATCAGATTTGCACCACACAGCGGTACAGAAGTGCTGGTACTGGTACGTATAATCAGCAGTAGTACTAATAGTAGATCATGGGCTGCTGCTTGCTGCCTGTCTGGCAGAAGGTTGAAAAACGTGTGCCGTGGCGTGGTGTACTCATGTGTTCATCGTCAAGAACAAGCTTCGTCTCGTTGCCCCGAGAGGAGGGTTTGTGGTTCTCGCCTGTCCGACCCGAATAAAGCCTCCCCTCTCTCCTCTTTCCTCTCCTCCTTTTGTGGTGGGCCGAAGACATAGCGTCACACACCTGAAAGTCTGTTCGAGACGTGCCATCCCAAAAAAAATACAGCCGTACTTGCACACATACGTGTCCGTTGTCAAAGCACCATGCCCATGGCACTACGGTACAGCAGTAGCCGGAGGTGAGACTCTCTCTCGACGAGCTGGCAGCTGCATCGTACAGCAGTACATAAGAGTCGGTAGGTCGTACACCTCTTACAGCAGTACAAGCACGGCAGCAGCTCTACTTTGTCTACAGCAGTGTGTAGGCCTACTTCTCTACCGGTGGTATATAGGATATGTACGTGGTCATACGTTTAGGCTGCTTGGTATACCTGGTAAAGGTTGCACGGAGTTCGACGGATGGAGGCCTGGTTCCTGAGGTGTTCTTGTGGTGAGGCTGTCGGTGCTTGCTGCGGCGACCTGTCTAGCCGCTACATATTGCACGATAGCACGATAGCGCCTTCTCCGACCCATGGGGGAAGCGAACGTATTAAAGTCCCGCCCGCTTCACAGGGAGCTCCTCTGGTACCAAGGAGAGGACTGTCAAGAGATGGGGGAATTTCCGAGAACTATCCGTCGTTTGCTCGTGAGAGAGAGAGAGAGCGAGTGTTGGTTTATGTCAAGTGTGCTTGTTTGATAATGGGCCTTCATGTTGTGCAACCGTTGCTTGGTTGATCGCGTACAGCGAGTGGACCTACCAAGCGGGTGCAGCATGTGGCGGTGCTGGCAGGCTGTGTGAATCGACAATGCTTCTTCTGCTATATAGCTGGCCAGCAGTTACGGGGCCGTTAAGAATGCTGTCAATACCTTTGCGTATAGTACGTAACGTCCCTTCTCGGTTCAGACGATGGAGAAACGAAAGCGCATCGAGCACGGACAAATACACAAAACACAGGGAAGGGCAAGAGGAGCGATGAGAGAACTGAGAAAAACTAACTCCCAGTAAGGCTGCTGCTGTACGCTTTGAGCAACACCATGCCGGCAGAGGGTACTGCATATACACCTGTTTTTTTTTTTTGCAGATGTTGGATCAGTAGGTACTGGGTATAGGATGGAGGGCGACTGGCCCCGAGGATAGAAGGCAACAGTCAGCATTCACGTAAGACGCGAGCCAACGAGGGAAGAAAACGGGCGAAAAAAAAAAAAAATGCAAAAGGCGTGAACCGTAGAGGGGAGGGGGTAGGAGAGCCTGCCTCTAGAGCCCGGACCTGAGTTACGACTGTTACGGGGCGGTCCATAGTAAATAGGACCAAATATATAGAGTAAGAGTAACGATTTATGTTGGTTTTTGTGCGTACCGTAGGTCCTATTTAGTATGGTCCCGTAATATTTTACGGTAGGATAGGGAGAGAGAAAAGAAGGGCGAATACACGGGAAGGTATCGTACCCATACCCAGACGACAAAGGGCTAACACGTGGGACAGGCCTCGATCACCTGTAGATCATGTACCTGGTAGATCGTAAACTGCCGCTATCCTCTCAGGGCAAACTGCAGTCAGTCCCGTTTCGGCGACAAACTACTTGGAATTTGAGTGGTTTGTCCCCCAAAACGGGACATTGGTTTGCCCTAAAAGACATGCCTTATTCGGCAAAAAAACTGCATGTTTCGGATCCAACCCAGGAAACCTGTAGATCATGCAGAGTATGCAGCTCCCACTCGGCAGCATGAGCTAGATCATACCAGTACAGAGCAGTCATCTATCTGCCCTGAAAATATCTAGATAATAGTATTAGTGCGGTATTGGTAGGTGATATTTCTGACGTGTGAGAGAGTTAGAGTTTTGACCGACGAAAGCCATGCTGATATCATGGGTGGCATTGTTGACCGCGCGCATTCTATGAGAAAGGTGCATTGTTGTTTTGTTGTCTTGACTGCCGGCAAGGGCGATGCTCACAGACAGCATTAGCAGCAGCAGCAGCAGCAGGAGCAGGAAGCGTTGGGAGTGAACACGCAGTACGACAGGGTGCCGTCGGCTGCACCTTTCAGAGCCTACTTCTAGCGCACCACGAGTATCCATACAGCAAACGCATACGCGTACGGGTACCTGGTGTTGAACCTACACCGGCAGTACAGTAGGTGTAACACAGTAGTGCTTCGTTAGGTGCTTACAAGAAAGCCTACGGCAGGACTTCGTACCGGTGTGTTGCTCGAAGAGATAGTGTAAATATCGCAGCGCTACTGTTTTACACTGCTTGGAGTTAGCCTTCGCTGGTGCTGCTGGTGGTGGTGCTGCTGCTGGTGTATCACAGTCCCCAAGTTTTGCGAGGTGTGATATTTTGTGTCCCACGCGTGAGTTGGTGACACATGAGTACTTCGTATGGTACTTGATTAGGGCCTCCGGTCCTGTTGCAGTGTCATAGCCCGCAAGTTAGCGATGTTGTGGCATGTGAAAATGACACCAATGAGTTGGCGTTTTTTTTATTTTATTTTTCCCTCTGCTGACCCAAGCAAACACTCTGTGAAGGCAAGGCCAGAAAAAAAAGGACGTTGTCTGCCCCCCGGCGGAAGCAACTCCCGTTGAGGGCAACGGCAGAGCAACGCCACCCGAAGCTAAGCAGCACCAGAGCGCAAGGTCGGCTCATCTCGAATCCTTTTCGTGAACAGCTACCAGGGTGTATGACAGGTAGCTACCTGTACTCCTAGCCACATCTAGTCACAGCGGGGGGAAACGCCCGAAATGAACCCTGGCCTACCGCCAAGAAATGACAAAATGACGATGTCGACGGCCACTACGTACCAGTCTTGCTATCAATGAGAAACCGCGGTTTGACTTCTTGACTGACCGCCCCCCGAGCATGCAATACTTGCCACTGATGTTGGGAGACCGCGGCTTGACGGCTACCGGCCGTCTTGACTGACCGCCCCCATACATTTAGCAAGGTCTGGAAAGGCCTGACGTATCGACTGACCGGTCTCAGAAGAGCCCTTGACGCGTCCCCAATATACCAGAATGCTACCGAGTGGTCTCCTACGTGATACATGTGGTATGAATATGAAACCGCGGTTGGACGTCTTGACTGACCGCCCCCCGAGCATACAACACCTACCATTGTTGTTGGGAGACCGCGGCTTGACGGCTACTGGCCGTCTTGACTGCCCGGCCCCATATATTTAGGAACGTCTGAAAAGGCCTTGACGCCTTGACTGACCGTCTCAGAAGAGCCCTTGACGCGTCCCCAATATACCAGAATGCTACCGAGTGGTCTCCTACGTGATACATGTGGTACCAACGGTACTGCTGTCTACTAAATGTACTGCTACTGCCGCTCCCTTGCAGCCGTACGCGGTGGAAACGTCACAGAGCCGCACTTCTGAAATTGATTTTTCTTGGTGCCCCACCTTCGCATGTACCAGGTAGAGCTTTTGTTTAACTTTGTAACGCCATCCAAGCGAACCCCCCCCCCCCCCCTCCCCCCCCCCCCTCCCCCATACAAGTGTAGCAGTTAGCTTGTCGCCTGTTGCTGTTGCTGCTGCTACTGATGGCGTCGCTGCTGCTGTTTCGTGGCTTGCCCTATCTCGAGTACCTTCTATTGCTGTCGATAGGAGCTCTATGGACCACTTCCAGTGACAAACAAGAACGAAAAACGTCCCGGGGGTGCGTGGAGGGGTGTAAACAAGAGGGTAGCTTAGCTCACCACTCCCCCCATCAAAAATGGTTGAGGGTTACTGTGTACGAGATCAATAGAACTAAAGCTAAGCCCAAACCCATCAGACCCAATCAACCAATGGTTGGCATCCCCGGTAGCCCGCTTGTATCGTACACAGTGTGTGCCAACCATGTTCTCGAAGAGGCGGCAAGCTCCACTGGTGAGTACATTGGTTTCTCCGTTTACCCCGCAGGACCCTCCCACCCACCCCTACTAACAGGTCTCTTGGGTTCTTGATCCCGATGCGCCGCCTCTCGTTCGTGTTGTTACTCTGCCGTGGGCAGAGATGGGCGATTTCTAGCAGCGGTATGTTCCACGGGAGTGGAGATCGTCGATGTGGCTTCCAAGACAGTGGTGAGAGGCGGCTCTGCTGTATCGTGGTTTCTAACAGCTGCTTCTTTCGCCGATTTCCGGTATTTATTTATTTTTTGTCCAAGAAAGCGTAGCATCACACCCGTCGACACAACGTCCGCTACTCGTACTATATACCAGGTACCAGGTATGCTGGGTAGTCTGTGTTTTTGTTTTAGATCACGAGCAAAAAAAAACGAGGCTGGAAACGTGTGTCTTTTTTTTTTTTTTTTTTTTTGTCTTCTTCGCACTCGAAAGTCGTCCGCTAGCTGGCTTCGCGGTCTCCCATTCCACACACAAACCCCATCCGCCCACCTTGCCGCTTGCGCCACCGTCGCCGCCGCCGCTGCTGCTGCTGCTGCTGCTACTTGTGCTTCTGTGTTTCGCGCTGCTGCCCCTTCCTTCTGGCGCCACCGCTGTTGCTCCTGCTGCTGTATTGCTGTTCATCCTTCTGCTGTTCCTGCTTACGCTATATCTGCTGCTTCTGATGCTTGCTGCTTCTTTTACTGCTGCCTGTGCTGCTGCTGGCGCCCTCTGACCCTACAGGTGGGACGCGTTGAGGCTGCGGGGATCCGAGCTGTTCATTTTTCTCCCCTAGGCACGTACCTCCTCACCTGGCAGCCCCCGAACAAGTCGGTCGACGGGGAGAGGCCGCCGGGGAACTTAGTGGTGTGGAGCACGGCTACGTGGTCGGAGGAGCTGAGGTGCGCGGGAAGTAGGTGGAGGTGGACAGGGGTGGGGGGGAGGAGGGGAGAGGGGCGTGCACTCGATAGGAGAGATGAACTCGATCTTCATGCATGGCCGTAGTCGTATGACCATAGACCCTCGCATCCCTACAATGCCGGGACGGAGCATGTGGGGTTTTTTCGTCGACTCAGCCAGACATTGCTTGCACCAAGCGCGAAAGCGCCGTGAGGTGTCCGGCGAGTCGCGCGAAGGGTGAGCTGCATCCTACTAAGAACCGCTTGTGAGGCGGATTTGCATTTGGATGACAGCTTCAATGAGTTGTTTTTTTTCCGGTGTAGGCATTTCCAGAGACAGCAATGGGAGTACTATGTAACTGCCTCTCGGGTGCCTTACCTTGAACGCTACGTGATACGATCATTCCCACTGGTGCGGAGTAAAGGTGCTTCACCTTGCATCGCACAACTGATCTAGCTCGACAGCCAGCTGTGGGCGACCGCCAAAACCAAACGGTACCCTGGTTGTCCAGCTCACGTAGTGAGCGGAATATTTTACAGTGTCGTCGCCAACCGACGCCAACCCATGACCCCCCCGAGGGGTAAGAGGGTCTATGGTCATACGACTACGGCCATGCATGAGATCGAGTACATCCCTCCTATCGAGTACAACTCCCTCCCCCCCCCCCCTTCACGCTGTTGGTGTCGGGGGTGGTGGTGGTGGTGTGATTGGTGTTGTTGGTCGTGGTGCTGGTGGTGTTGTCGTGATTGCTGCCGGTATTGCTGTGGCTGGTGTTGTTTGTCCTTCGAGCGCCCTTGGGTAGCGTTGTGTCCGTGCCCGCAGAGCAGAAGACCCACAACAGGCAGTCAGTGCTTTGGGTAGAAGACCCCAATGGCCACAGCTCTACCATCTCGGTTAGGACGCCCGCGGCTCTCGAAACAGCCCATTATCTCTTTGCCAACACACGTACTATTATTCGGGAGACCCGTGTATACATCCTGCCTTACCGGCCTTCTCATAAGGAAAGTACCCCGCAAGAATCTCTACCTGATATTTACGGAGAAGCACGAACACTCCTACAGTAGAGCGGCTATACGAACAGTTAACTCGTGGAACGCACCCCTTCTGCAATATGGCAATCGATCCTGGACCGGCATCCACGCTTTCTTGATGTAAGGAACGGTAAGTACGGGCTGCGTGTCAGCTCTCACTTTTTTGCCTCGACGTTTCTGTTTTTCGCGTCGTATGATTCGCGTCCTCGCAGGGTGTCGCAGAAGCAGCTGAGGAAGGAGGCGTGGCCCAGCCTGCAGTGGAGCGGCGACGAGCTCATCGCAGCGCGAGGATTGGACAACGACATCCAGGCGAGCGGAGATGCTATCAATAGGAGACCGGTCTCTGGAGACGCATCAAGGTCTTAGTTTGGCCTCGATATACCAGTTTCAGAGTAGGGGGCGGTTAGTGGAGGGGTCAAATCGCGGTCTCTTTAGGCCTTGTTACTTACACTAGTTTTCGTGTAGGGGGCGGTCAATCAAGGACTGAAACCACGGTCTCTTTAGGCCTTGTTACTTACACTGGTTTTCGTGTAGGGGGCGGTCAATCAAGGACTGAAACCACGGTCTCTTTGGGTCTTTTATGTATTTATGTAGTGTGGGTGTCGGTCAATCAAGCGGTCAAAACCGCAGCATTCAACGCACGTGGCGTAGTTTGCGCGAGAGGGGGTTGATGTTCGATCGACTCGATCAGATGCATCCGAAGGTCGATTGCGGAAGAGCGAAGGCCGATTCCTAATGTTTCGATTCGCTATTTATACGTACCAGGGTATGCTCGGTTCTGGGATGCCAATTTTTTCTTCTTCTTTTTTTTTTGTTAATCAAAGTGTTTATTATTAACTCATCCGCTTGTGTCTGCTGTCTTCCGTGTGTTTTTGTTGGTTTCCATATATCACTGTGTCAGGTTTTCGCCCCCCCCCCTCCTTTTTTTGTATTTTGCCCCCCATTCTTTTTTTGTATTTTGCCCCCTCTTCATCTCTAAGGCGCGTGGTGCTATCATTGGGAGTCACGTCGGGTTGACCCCCGAGGCCTTTCTGCCGGGACGTTCTGTTTGGACATCGTATCGCAACTCTCGTGATCTAGCACCTGGTATTAATAACAAACTTTAATATAGCATCGTATGTATAGCTACGTTTTTCGAACGTATAATGCTAAATGAACCCTATGCGCGACAGAAAAATGAAGGAACGTTCGTACCGGGGGGGGGGGGGGCGACGACACCTGTGACCACGGCTTGCCGAGAAGAAGGCCGCTGAAGGTAAAAAGCCTCCTACGAGTTGAGCTGGAAAGTGAAATATAAAAAAAAAAAAAAAAATCCTACGAGCACTTTTTGGCAGAACGCTCTAACTACAGTAGTCGACACGGGAAGCCCGGCCGGACACATTGATCGAGGTCCGGGCGCGATCCGTGCACTCTGGAGCGCGTAGCGGGCGCTCACAGTTTTTTTTCGGCGGGAGTGAATGAGAAGATTTCCCTGGTTTCAGCACGAGAGGCGTTATGTTGTACGTGCGTACCGGTGAAATGCCGTCATCTTTTTGAAGCCGGGAAAATGGTCTTTTACTTCGTCACGTACATACCGGGATTTTGTCGTCTGTTTTTGGTTTCATGAGCACACAGCCCAGACATACACCAGGTAGGCAGCAGACAACACGCACAGAGCACAGCGTTGCAACGCTGGCGCCCGTAGGCCGTGCGTGCGTGACACACCCATTTGCGCTGTACTCCTGTGGCTGCTGGTGTTTATCCTAGCCTGCGGTCCGTAATCCACCGTCTAGTTGTCTTTGCTGCTGCTGCTGCTCTATGTGTAACAGAACCACGCTAGCTCTGGACGGAAATGCATGTATGCACCGTTTGGTCTGATCATGACTACCTCAACTGCCCTTATATCTCCGACGTTTTGTGGTTCATCCCCGAAGCACCCCCAAGGAATCTAGACATCAGACAACACGCAGAAAACACAAGCAACGTTACAACCCCGCCTAGCGACTGTAGCAGCAGCAGCAGCAGCAGCAGCAGCAGCGGACAATACCACGCTCGTGTCGCCGGTCCGTGGCGTGCTGTGCTGCTTTGGCTATATGCTTTGTCGGACGCCTGGGTCCGTCATCGGTCATCACCACATCTCCCTCTCCGCTCTGTGCTGCTGCGCATGCGTGTGCGGTGTGCCGTGCGCGCCGCGAAAAATGATATCAGGTAACGTGTATCTTTTGTTATTTAAAATAAAACTCTAAATGGGCACGATGCTCGCCGATTGTTGGACTTTATGGCGCGAGTTGGACGCCTCGCAGAGATCGTGACTATGTGTTTCTACTTTTTTTATTTTCTATTTTTTTTTTCCCGGTATCATGTACGTAACTCAGACACCACAGACAACGAACAGCACACGAGCAGTGCAGGGCGCGTGCTGCAACCAGCTGGCCATAGCGCTATAAACGCCTGCCGCCCGTCAGCAAGGCAGAAAGCAACATCACGTGTGTGCGGTAGTTTGTCCGCGCTGTATTGCTGTGGCTTTCTATTAATGCGCAGTTGGTTTTTTGTCGGACCCTCCCATCTGTCAAGCTGGGGATCTCTGGCTGTGATTCATTAAACGTTGTGTGATGCATGCATGCATGCTGCCGCAGGCACGACAACACTGCTGCTGCTGCAGTGCGAGTTTCGTGGGCAGCCGAGCGTGGTCGAGAGTTCCAGCCCCTGCTTCGGTGCATCCTTTTCTAGGCTGTCTCTGTAAATAGTATCCCACTGCTGCTGCTCTGCCGTGTTTCGGACGGGCGTACCAGGCGCACACGATATGAATAGGGTGTTCGCGATAATTCGGTTGGGAACTATTACGGGGGACCATAGTTAACAGGACCTATGGTATACATAAAAACCTATATGTTTAACCATTTTTACTAACAATATTTGGTCCTGTTAACTATGGCCCCCCGTAATAGTTTGGTTGGGTTTCTTGTGGTCTGTTCCCCAACCCACGAATACATTATTAGTCAAAAGTGCCTTCTGGGGCACTTTTTGCCACAATTTCGGTAGGGATATCCTAAAGTTTCGTGAGTTAGCGTCATGGGTATACCAGATAGGAAACAGACTACAAGAAACCCGACCGAATCGGTTTCAAGCCAATTCGTCGGAAATACCCTATCCATACCATACAAATATGTCTCTGGTACGACCGTCTGCCGAGTTCGCATTTTTTTTTCTTGTTTTTCTGAGGTGTACGATGTTCGCTCTGCTTCGGTCGCATGTTACCCGGTATTACTCGTATATATATATATATATATATATATTTTGTTTCTTCCATGCGACGTGTTTTTTTCCTCTCCAGAGACGGAGCCTGCGTACAGACGACAAGTTTTTTTCGGTAATCGCGATGAGTTAATGCGATATAATAATAGTAAGTTGTTTGAAGGAGGCAAGCGACGTACGCTAGAGGGGTGCATGCGGCCTCAACCTCTCTCGCCTGAAATTACGACGAAAAAACAAATCCGAAACGAACGATCCCGTGGCCGGGGCCTGCCACGAGCAATATAGCAGGCAAGCCAAACGTGAGTGTTACGGGATTTTCCAACGACTTTGGGTACGTGCAGCGGCCAGTCTGTTCGGTACCGTCAGTACTATATTTTTGGACCAAAGAAAAGTACAGTACCTCTATACCTCTATCGTTCCTCGCGTCACAATAAGCCAGAATCCGCCAATAGTAAGGTACAGTACCTCTATACCTCTATCGTTCCTCGCGTCACAATACGCCATAGTACGCCAACATTGTCAGTGGACATTGTCAGCGGCTTCTCTGACGCTTTTGATACGTTGGTCGGTCCGTTGGTTTCGCTGGTTCGTTCGTTCGTTCGTTCGTTCGTTCGTTCGTTCGTTCGTTCGTTCGCCCGTTCGTCCGTCCGCTCGCTCGCTCGCTCGCTCGCTCTATCGTGTACAGCATGCGTCATGATGAGCCGACATTTGTACGCGCCATAATACGCCAACATTGTCAGCGGACGTTGTCAGCGGCTTCTCTGGCGCTTTTGACACGCTGGTCGGTCCGTTGGTTTCGCTGGTTCGTCCGCTCGCCCGTTCGTTCGTCCGTCCGCTCGCCCGTTCGTTCGTCCGTCCGCTCGCTGTGTGGTTGGTTTGCTTCAGATCTATCACGGGCAGCGCTTGGAGCAAGGCATAGTCGCCCGAATTTCCTGCCCGAAGCTGGCAGGCTTTAGCCTCGCCCCGGGGACCGCGCCCTACCGGTGAGTGTAGGGCCAAGGCGTGGCAGGCCGACCTCTCCTCCTGGGCGTTCACCCCCATGCTTGGCACGCGCGGGGAGGGGGGGGGGGGGGGGGGGGGTGCACTCGATCTAGGAGAGATGTGCTCGATATCATGCATGTCCGTAGTCGTATGACCTTAGACCCTCGCATGCCCAAAGTGCCGGGACGGACCATGCCGGATATTCACCGACCAGGCAGACATTGGTTGCAGCAGGGACCGGGGGGAAGGAGGGGGAAGGGAGAAGGGGGAAGGGGGGGGGTGTACTCATGTCATGCATGGCCGTAGTCGTATGGGGGCGGGGGGGGGTGGGGGGTGTTTGGAGAGTCGTGGTGTCGTCTTACGCGACGGACGCGCTGTATGCCGGTACCGGTATATCGGGGGCCCTCTCTCGATGTAGGCGGGGCCAGCGGCGGAGGGGGGGTCGGTGCGGGGCTGATAAATTTTGGCGCACACACCAGGATAGCTTTCAACCCTGGAAAGGACGTACCGTATGAAAATTATTAGTACCACCCAGGACGAACATGTGACTACCGTTTGGTCTTCATATTAATGAATTAACGGTCCTTGTATTTCCGGCCAGAGTCCAAAACGGGTCCGATCGACCATTGGACAGAAAACGGTATACCGGGGTTGTTGTTCCTCGCGCCAGTTGGGGGTGTAACAGGGAGTTGGAGGGTGAGCAAGACTCGCGCCTCTGCGCGTGTTTTTTTTTTTTTCGAGGGGTAGGCTCCATTCTTGCGTGCATGCATGCCCTCGTTGTGTAGCTAGAGCCCGCTTTCGCCACCTTGTGAAGGCGTTATTTGTCCGTTTTTGTTGCTTAAGTCGCATCTTGGGACCGCGTGTGCTCAAATAAAGCGCGGCGTGCTACTTTTCTGTGTTTGGTCGGCGATGCAAAAACCGATTTTTTGCTGTAAAACGTCAGGCTGGTGACCTTCGTGCCGGAGATGAAGGGCAAGCCCGGAAAGATCGCGATGTGGCAGTACCCAGGAGCGGACACGCCTCTTACGTCTAGGAGCTCTTTCCGCGCGCAGGTGAGCCGCGTTTTAGATTTTTTGTAGGCCCGCTTGCCGAGCAAAACAAATCATGTCCGCAGGCGCTTAAGGAAAACAGGTCGTGCAGGCGCACCCACGAGGTGCAGAAATATAATCAGATTTCCGCAGGAGACGCCGGAGGTCCACCAGCCGCCCTGATCGCAGCCATAACCGGTCAGGGTTCCAAGCGTGGCTCGCCTGCGCGATTTATCTTCCTCAGGCGCCTACGAAGATGTTATTTGTGGGGGCTGCTGAATGGCGTCGGCACTTTGAGGCGCACGCAAGTTAGAAAATAACAATATATATATACCAGGGTATATATAATCCTGGCGTTACCTGAGTTGATTGGGAGGTGAACGAAAAAAAAGAGGAGTCGGAGGCCATGGGATTGACGGAGTGCCTATCGTGTCGGCCTATCGTAAATAAACAAGTATCTGGGTGTGCAACGCTGCCGCGGCATGCGCCTGTCGGTGGCGGCAGAAGGGCGACTATTACGGGGGGCCATAGTAAATAGGACCAAATATTGTTAGTAAGAACAGATAAATGTGTAGGTTTTTGTGTGTACCGTAGGCCCTATTTACTATAACCCCCCGCAGTAGTATTGGATACACTGCTGAGGAACTACTCTCTTGGCAAATATGCCGCTCTTTTTGTTCTATATCGTGAAGGGCCATTCAGGGGCTTCCTGTTATTAGTAGTGACCAAGTTGCCCTTTTTTTTTAGTTCCGGACAGAGTAGTTGTCCCTGCTGCTATCGGGTACTGCTGGTACCAATTTGGCGATGTTTCGAGTTTCGTTTTCATCCATGGCAAGTACGCCACTTCGGGCTACGCCTTTTCACTGCGCGTATAGTTCAACAGCTAGAGTTGCGCCTGGTATGGGTACAAACTCGCAAATGTTTTGGGTTTCGATTTTTTGCTGCGTGTACGCGTCTTTGTTAGCATCTGCAGCGAAAAAAAAGCCGACCCGCTTTCCCCCGCCCCCCGTTCCCCTTCCCCCGACTCCCCCCCCCCGTCCCCCCCCCCCCCCCTGTTTCTCTCAGGAGGCGTCTTTCAAGTGGAGCCCCGACGGGCGCGCGGTGCTGTGCCTCACCAGCACCGACGTCGACGCCACGGGGAAGTCGTACTACGGCTCCACGGGGCTGTTCCTTATGCACGCGGATGGGCAATTCGACTGCGCCATCGCCCCGGCCAAGGAGGGCACAGTCCAGGACGTGCAGTGGGGCCCGGCGGGATCGAAGGGGAACAAGTTCGTCGTCATTGCCGGGAGCATGCCCTCCACCTCCACGCTCTACAACATCAAGGCACGTGTTGCTATATCTATTTGGCGTGGGAGGCATGTTTGTGCGCGGGGTACGGGGGTCGGGGGAAAGGGGGGGGGGGGGGGAGGAATGGTGGCGTGGCAGAGGCGGTGTGGGTTTTCGACGTTTTTTCACTATTGTTTGTGGTGCCTCCTTTTAGCTTTTTTTCTCTGTTAAGATTTTAGGCCATTTCTGTTACCGTTAGATTGGATAGATAAAAAAGGACGTTTTTCCGATTAAAGATCGTACATGTATGTATGCAGCGGTCTGGGGATCGGGGGGGGGGAGGGGGGGGAGGGGCGGGAGGATGTAGGGGGATGGTGGCGTGGGAGGGGCGGTATGGATTTGGCGTTTTGCTTTGGAGGTTGTCTGGACCTCACTTTTTTTTTTACATGCTTTTTTCGTAATGTTTTGTACTCTGTAGGTAGCGTTATGTGTGTGTGTGTGTTTTTTTGTTTTTGTTTCCCCGCCTTCTTTATAGGGTTGTAGCGTTTTTTTGAAGGCATTCATCTCCCCTGGTAGTAAGGATGCCCCGCTTTTTTTTTCCAGCGGGTTTGAAGGGTTCCCCCGCCTCCTATTTGTACCGCATGGCCGGCGTCCGCCCGCTGCTTGCGGTGGTGGCGGTTGCCTGTGAGGCGCGCGAATACCGCCTGCTTTGCTGTTTGCACGTGTCGCGCCAATAAGAGGCACAGGTACACCAGCACCAGCAGCAGTCGTTTAGTTTCGTTCTGTTTCGAGCGTGCCGCTCACGTCGGCAAAGAGCGCGCAATCGCCGTGCTTGTGGTGGTAATGGTGGTGGTAATGGTGTTGGTGTTGGTGTTGGTGGTGTTGGTGTTTCTGTTGCTCGTGTTGTTATTTGTTGTTGCTGTTATGGTTGGTGTTGTTGTTGTTGTTGTTGGTGGTGGTGGTGGTGGTGACGTCATTGGTTAATCTCCATAATCTGATCTGTCGTCGCAGGACTGGCTCCAACTACCCTAGCGAGATAACAAAAAGCCTCAGGAATGAAAGAACAACAATGCACCGACACACGCGTCTGAGAACAAGAACCAACAGGTGGAATCAGCGTGCGTATCCCGCCCTGGCTGCTTCAATACCAGGTACCTCACTAGCGAATTGAACAACAGTAGTACACGTGCCTGAAGCAAACCACGCACACCCCAAGACAAAATACATACGAGTGAAATCAACCTACCGCACGTATCTCGCCCCGTGTGTTGTGATTCCCTGCCCTCGTCCAGGGAGAGCCGACGTTCGAGTTCGGCAGCGCGCATCGCAACACCATCAGCTGGAGCCCTCACGGGCGGTTCCTCCTGCTCGCAGGTCAGGTGCCTTACCGCGTGCCGTATTTCGGGAGGAAGCCCTAATTGCACACGGGGGGGGTACGCAAACTGTAATCTGCACGCCTCCACCCTCCTGTTAATGCACACAAGCTATTATAGGGGTCGAGTGGATCGGCGTTTTGGCGTACGGCGTAAAACCTATGGCACCCTGATATCCCACCCCGACCTACTCCGCCGAAATCGAGGGTTTCCACTATATAAATTGCCTCAGCGAAAATCGAAATTCGCCAAAAGCAGCGTATACTACCTGTAAAAGGTGTGCAGAGCACAGTTTGTATGCCCGGTGTGCCAGCAGAGCCCGCCATATTATGGAGGATTTCCTAGTGGATTGATGGCGTGTTTTTCTTGATTATGTTTCTGGGTGTTTTTATTTTTTGTTGGTAGCTGTAGGACGTAAGACACACGTGCGTCATCGATTCCCCACTTCGTTTTATAAATATTAAAAACAAATGTATTGCCGATCTTGTATGATATGTTATGTTCATGTTGCCCGGTGGGACCTGTGTCATCTGCATGATCTATCTAGCTCGTGTTTCCCGGGTTGGATTTGTACTATACACAGATCTTGCGCAGCCTCTCACATCCGCAGGCGAGGAACTAGTGTAGATCATCTACCGTGAATAAATAGATAGATAGATCATGATCTGCCTCTCCGAGGTGTGGTGGATTGGGCTTTAGCGTGGGTGGGGGTTTTGATCGCGGGCTTTGCCGTGTGTAGGGTAGGGTATTGCCTGGTACGTGGCGTGACCGTGGTGGGAGCATTTGTGTCGCTGCGATGTGGCCTGTATCCTCGAAGGCTCACCATAGCGTGTCGTGTTGTGTACCTTACCGAACTCGCTAGTAATCCCGGTCGTCGATGCCGTCCAAGCGAGCAGTAAACACATGACCGCATACGAAAAGGTGGAACGATGACGTCAACCTACCAATGACCCCCTTTTCCTGGTTCCAACCTTCTCCTCCTTCGACGATGTCATACATACATATGCTAGAAAGTACGTACCAGGCGCCAAAATCAGTCCGCCTTACAAGCGGGTTTTAATAGGATGCGCAGCTCAGCCTTCGCGCCACTCCCCGAACGCCTCCACGTTTCGCTCGCATCAATGATGCAAGCAATGTCTGCATGGTCGGGCGAAAACCGGACGTACTCCGTCTCGGCGTTGCAGAGGAGAACGAGGGTCTATGGTCGTACGCCCGCGGCCATGCATGGCAATGAGGTACCCCCCCCCCCCCTCCCCTCTCTCGAGTTTCCCCCGCCTTCCCTACCCTAGATGGCGGCCACAGGCGGCGAAACCGGAAGGGGATAAGACTAGCAAACACTTTCTATGTGCATTTGTGGAAACAACGTAATGAACACCCAAAAGTTGGAGGTGTTCTCTATTAGGAGCAGGGACGGTGCGCGCTCCGTCTCGGAAGGGATGCGCGGTCACTAGTCAAATGACTCACCCCGTTTTGAACCGCAGTCCCGTTTTTGGGACAAACCACTCAACTTTCAAGTAACAAATGAGTACCCCCCCCCCCCCCGCCCCCCCCCCCCCTTCCACTCCCTTCCCCTCCCTTCCCGTCCCTTCTCCTGCCCTTCCCTGCTCTCCCCTCCCTCGATATGATTTGGAAAACATGAACACGCGATATAATAGGGTTGGGCAATTTGGCGGGCGAGATGGACTTCTGGGACGTTAACCGCAAGAAGGTCATGGGCTCCACGGCGAGCCACTGCGCGGTGGCCTACGGCTGGAGTCCGGACAGTCGGTGGTTCCTGACGGCGACCTGCGCTCCCCGCATGAACGTCGACAACGATGTCAAGGTACGGTATACTGCAACAAGTGAGACACCAGCACCTGCCTGTGCGGAGGTCCAATGTTTTCCCCTCTAAAGTCGTCTTCGCGAGCTCTTGGTGGGGTACCAGTAATACCGCCGCCGTAGGGGTGTTTTCCATCACACCTTTTGCTACGGGGCGCCTGGTGTGTGGGCCTTAGAATCGTCCGCGATACGCGCGACGGATTTCGCCGCTATCCGCGTGTGTCACGTGTGAGAAGATCGACTATGTGCACGCCCACCTCCCTGGGTTGTGTTTCCCTCGACTGGGTGCAGTATTTGCATCCCTACTATTAATAGTAGCACCCGCCGTCGAAAGTATCAAAACGTATATTCTGAGCTTGTAAAGATTGAGTCTCCACGAAATCTTCATCTCACAGCTGGTGTGTGTGTGTGTGTGTGTTTTTTTTTTTTCGTAAATACAATACATGGAAAGGAGGAGAAAAAGAAGGGGAACCAAGGAGAAGCTCGCTGCTTCGGCCTTGCCTTGACTTTGCCTTGGCCGTGCGTTGGCCGTGCCCTGGCCTTGCCCTGGCCGTGCCCTGGCCTTGCCTTGGCCTTGCCTTGGCCTTGCCTTGGCCTTGCCTTGGCCTTGCCTTGGCCTTGGCCTCGCCGTGGACTTGGGTAACGTCTATTGCTTTTTTTTTTAATGGAAACGTTTCATTCCTCAGACAAATGGTATGCCTCCCGAGCTGACGTATGTACTGCAAGCGCGTCACACCTCAGGCAGGCCATAATCTACTGTGGATCGTCTACGGTCAGTTCCTTGCTATCTGTTGGCAGAGGATGAGCATGTCTGGCGAGCAGTCCCCCTTTAGGGATGGTGCCTTATTTTCTGAGCTCCCTCTCACGATGATGAGAGCTCAAATGATCACACAACATATGGAGCCCGAAGGTGTAATCCCTGCCTTGGGTTGAGTCTGTCATAGCACAGATCCGACCCGGGAAACATGTTTTTGTGGGTTGGACGCCCCTATCTATCTATCTATCTATCTATCTATCTATCTATCTATCTATCTATCTATCTATCTATCTATCTATCTACCTATCTATCTATCTATCTATCTATCTATCTATCTTACACAAGTGGAAATCGACGATCTGTCTTTTGAGGTGTGATTACATTTGACGCACGGGACAGATCAAACCTGCTGCAAACATTTCAGAGGTCGGACAGATTATCGTTTTTTCCACTTCACGAAGCATACACTTCAAGGCATATATATGTTGATATCCTTATGATCTGTATGATATGTATGATCTAGCTCGTGTTGCCGGGCGGAAGCTGTGTAACCTTGGACGATGTAAGTCATGGCCCCTGCGTTGGATCTGCGCTATGCAGATCCTACGCAGTACCTCAAAACGGCAAGCAAGGAACTACTAAAATGTCATCTCCTGCACAGCACCTCAAAACGTCATGCAAGAAACCACCATAATATCATCTACTGTGTATAGATAGATAGATAGATAGATAGATAGATAGATAGATAGATAAATAGATACTTGGTAGATAGATAGATATGCAAGAAACTACTAAAATATCATTTCCTGCACAGCACCTCAAAACGTCATGTAAGAAACTACTAAAATATCATCTACTGTGGATAGATGGATAGATAGATAGATAGATAGATAGAAAGATATATACCAGGTAGATAGACAGGTAGGTAGATAAATAGATCATGATCTGTCCCAACGTTTTTGATGTCTTAGTTGCGCCCGAAAATGGTTGGTGTATCGAGTCTGCTCAATGTGTTTTTTTTTTTTGCGTGGCGTCTGTCTTCCGGGGCGATCCAGGTGTTTCGGTACGATGGATCGGGACCCGTCGTCCAGAGGAAAGTGGCCGTCCTTTACGACGCCGCCTGGCAGCCGGCCGCTCAGGGGGTGTATCCCGACAGACCCGCGTCTCCCGGGCGCAAGGGTCCAACAGCAGCAGAAACCGCCGCGGGTGAGTTGGGGGGAAGTTCAATCCTCCGTCACGCGTTCGCATGAGCTCCCCTGGTGGTGTCGGTGGTGGTGGTGGTGGTGGTAGGGGTGGTGGTGGTGGTGGCGGGGTTACTAATCGGTTGCTCGGCCTATGTCATGTAACCATTGGCCACGCATCCCTTTTTTAGACGCTGGGCGGGGGGGCGGGGGGGGGGGGGGGGTACTCATTTGTTGCTTGCCTTCCGTCATTATACCATTGGCCACGCATCCATGTCGATACAAGGGGTTGGAGGGGGGGGGAGGGAGATACGCCGCTGTGCATTTATCTTCCTCGATAGTGCATGGGTTCGGCTAATTGGATTGAGTTTGGTGTTTTTTTTTTATGTCGACGACCAGCACGGTTGGTAAACCTGCAGGTTGGTAAGCCTGCAGGCTGCTAGCCCCCCCCCCCCCCCCCCCCTCCCCCGAATGCGCACCTAGACAATGCATGTGGCGCTATACTGCCTTAGTAACGCATGCCGCGTGTAGCCTGTGACTACCTAGGCACACCTAAGCTTAACTTCCTCGTCTTCCCGCACTGCCCCCCCCCCCCCCCCTCCCCCCCCCCGCCTCTCATCTGACCTCTATTCAAATCTCGGCCAGGTCGCGGCCCGACATTTGGGGAAAAGGCTGCTGTTTATCGCTCGCCCGGCTCATCGGGATCGCTGGCTGCCCTCATGAGGGCGGACCGAGGGGTGGACACGCCTGGGGCCGGAGGAAAGAAAATCGGGCGCGCGGAGGCGTCGAGGGCGAACGTGCCGTACATTCCGGGGGGGATGGCCCCTGCCGAGCCAAAAAAGCCTTCCAAGAACGCTAGGAAACAGGTGCTTTAAGGGGGAATCAGGTTTTTGTACATTGAGGGAAGAACCCCTTCCATTTGTTGTACTTACGTACGTACGTACGTACGTACGTGAGCGACTGCTGTGTCCTGCTCGCTTTCATTCATAACTTAGATGAGGGGTAAAGTAGTAGGCACAGACACCTCCCCCCCCCCCTTTCCCCTTGCCTTCCCTTGCGGATGGAGTGGTGTGTTTGCATTGAAATGAATGCTGGCATTGGCAGGGGCTGTCGTGGGTGGAACGCAGACATATCGCGTTAGTTGGTATCGGCGAGGAATGATTACAACAGCATTGATTGGTAGCTTTTGCGGATTGTCCGCTTGTTGGCCTCATTGTTTTGTTCCGTACTCTTTTGAGCTTCCCTTCCACCTCGTCTTATGACAGTAACCTTTCTCGGTAGATTCGGCGAAAAGCGCTTGTATTTGTGTTTGCTTGCCCTGAACATAAGGCTATTGTTGCTACTGCTGTGGGTCAGGTGGATTGTTCACGTCCTCGTCCTGGTGGTTCGTTTGCTGCTTTTTCGGGCGGCCAGTTTTTTTTGGAGGAAGTTGCTGGTATTGACTTTGACGCGAATGGGGCAGAGAGCAGGCCTGGGCGGTGTGTTTCGTTTTGGTATCTTTGACACGTTTTATGGTACGTTTACGTATGTCCAGTTCGGGTGTTTGTTTTCGCTTCGTTAACTGTCATTGCTTGCTCGTGCTTTTCCCTTTTGTTTCTGTTTTTCGATGTTTTGTATATTTTTTTTTTTCAGCTTACGCGCGTCTTTTTTACTTGCACTGTTACGGGTTTCTTCGTAGCGCGCGGACATTGATCAATCTTCTGTCGACCTTTCTCTTTTCAACATTCGACAACTTGTGCGCCTGCCACTCCCAACATGTACTCCCAGGAGGCCAAGAAGCGTGCGAAAGAAAAGGCGGACGCACAGAAAGAAGTGGAGGCCGTTCTGGCAGCCGCCTCGGGGGGCGCGGGGGCGGAGGCCCAGGCGGGTGCAGACGGGGCAGGGGCGGGCGGGGGTGCGGCGGTAGACCCGGTGAAGCGCGGGAAGGCGCTCTCCAAGAAGATCAAGAAGCTGGAGGCCGTGAAGGTCAAGAAGGATGCGGGGGAGTCTATTAACGCGGTGCGTGTTTCGTTTTTTCCCGTTGAGGTTGTATATCTCAACCGTTCACGAGTATGATCATTTCATTTTGCGGGGAGGGGGGGGGGGGGGGGGCATAGTAATCATGATTGACAGAAGACCCAAAAACCAGGTATATTCTCCCTGTATGTTTCAACACCGTATTTTGTACTGGTAATGAGTACAGTGTTGCACCCCCCTTACCAGCAACAGGGGCGTTTTGGCGTGTACCGCTGTGCGCAGTAGTGGTCCTTCTGAGGCACGTTGGTGCTGCGATTTGTCGGGAGTTCTGTCCTGCTGCGAACAAGAGCTCTCGTGGAGCTTGCTTGCCTTCGGTTTGTGCCGGTCGACCTATCGTCGACGGGGTGGAGGCCCGTATTCGGAACGGTGAATATACGCTTGGCGATGGGCGGCGGGTATTGAGGCGTGTTTGCCATTTAGGGTTGGCACCTATTAACAAACAGTTATGGTGTTGATAGTAGGACCTCCACACTAATGGTGAGTCGATATTATTAAGCCACCCAAAAACTGGTTCTAGACCCGATGCACAATCGTAAAGCCTGCCAGGTGCCGCAGGGGGACACGGCAATCAGGGCAAAATATTGTTAGTAGTTAGTTTGGAGTATACCTTGGTGTTGGTTTGTGTGTAGATGGTGGGCCCTGATCACTGTTAGTATGATTCCTCGTAGTGTCGTCTTAACTAAACGTATTGTGCAGCAGCGATATCAGTGCATCTATATTGGGTGAACAAGGAGCCCCGGTCGGTCCCAGTGACATGTTTAGCCCAGAAGGTACCACCCCCCAAACTCAGTCCCCATCCCGATCGTTTGTAGCACTCGTCGGTATTTGAGGAGGGCGTGGGTGGGATGGTGGATGCTAGGGGCGAAGCTAATGCCTTACTGGGTTTGAAACCGCCCACGTACTACCGCGCTTGCTTTCTCATCGTGCCTACCGCCGCGCCCCCTCGCTCTCTCGTGCTTGCTGTCCGTTTCTCTTAACAGGACCAAACCGCGTTGCTGGAGTCGGAGGCGGCCCTCCGAGAGGAGTTGGCTTCGCTAACCTTGTGATACGGGACGACACCGACCGACTCGGTGACGAAAGGGGGGGGCGAGCGCGTTGTTGCTGCGTTTCTGTGCTCCCGGGCGTGACCAGTGTGGAGGAAGGAGTCATGTAGACGAGAGGGGAGGGGCGGAAGGGGGGAAGGGCTCCCCCATGACCCGGATGGGGTAGTTTGAGGCCCTTGTGAAGCCTACGTTTGGTGGAGCACCTTAGGGTGCGCTATCGGTACATACCCCCGTGAGGTGGGCGCACGTCTTTCTCTGGTGTCTATTTATTGCTCTCCATGAATATTCAGGGATATGGCATACGGGGCAGGCAGCAGCAGCAGCAGCAGCAGTAGCAGCCGCAGCAGCAGCAGCCGCAGCAGCAGCAGCAGCAGTAGGGGACGATAGCGGCGGGTGGCGTTGTGAGGGCTGCGGGTTTTGTGGCACCGAGGGACACAGCAGATAGCAGTCGCGAGCGACCCTTGGTGTATGTCTCTACTATAATACTGATATTAGCTGTCTTATGGGATGCCGTCCTTGTTTGACGGGGGCGATGGCGGCTGCCCCAGAGCGGACGTCGCCTCATGCGCCCTCTGGGAGGGCGGCTCAGGCGCCACTTTGCGTCGTCGTCGTGTGGTGTTCTTGTGCGTTTGTTCACGCCCACCAGGCAAGGTTGGGGTTACTGCCTTGTCAAATGAAAGCAAGGAGCTTTGTAACAAACAAATGTCCCGCGTCGTGATCAGCCCGGCCGACACACACGCGCGTGTTTGCTCGGGCCAAGCTCAGGCTGAGCGAAGTTGTGCGATTTTATTTCCCCCTAGCATGCGTACTTGGTTTAGTATCTTGCGCACGTAGTTGTCTGTAACGTCAGAGACAAGAAAAAAAGACAAGACACAGTCACGCATAAGCAAACAAACACACACACTGAGTGACAGGTCTTCCTATCGACCGGTGCAATGCTCTCATCATAAAAACATCCCAAAAATACGGAAAAAAGAAAGAGAGTCTCAAATGCACCTAACCTACTGCGCATCAAGTAGTGTCGTACGTGGGCGTTTTTCTATCACGAAGCGCCAGCCAATAGTCTGCAAAGGCAACTTCGCTCCTTCACCGTTCAAGCTAGGGTCAACTCAAGCTCTTTTCACTTCTACGCACAGCTCGGACAGTCCTCCAACACCCCCTGCTAAGTATGGTCGTGCAGGAGTCTGGCCCTTAGCAGGGGCTAGACTCGCTGATGGCTCTACCGCGTGTAGAAGTAGAGTCCAATCTCATAGTCCGTGTCCTATCGATACAGACGACTATCATAGCCGTGTACAACCATTAGCCCTCATGTCTGGTGGCTAACCTCGATTACTGCTTTATACCAATAGTGTGGAGGGACCGGGGTGCTAACGCCTAACTGTTCGCAAAAACAAACAAAAATCTAATTTATACCATTTTTTTATGATCGCGGAAAGCGTGAGAGCGCGCGTTGGCAACCTTGGATGAAACTCAACGAGCCATCGTTGGAATGCTGAACCAAGCCCTCCGCGATGTAAACATGAGGGCAAGGGCCGGGGGGGGTGGGGGGAAAAGGGATGACACCTGTTTTACCACGGTTTGTCCGCAGGGCTGGAACGTAAAGGTGATAGTTGAAAAAACAAACGCCCCCACACTTCAGCCCTGCTGTGTTGTACTACACCCAACGAATGCTAACTCTACCCGTGCCTCCTCTATCCCCGTCGGATATGTTGGATTATAAAACGCTAACGCTGCGATTGCCCTCGCCGCCCATACTGGCTTCATGCTGACCTCGCATAACCCAGCCCGTTTGCAAGGTCAGTGTGTGCCGTCCTCACTTCTGTATAATGCAGCCATGACAGTTTATCGGAGTACACGAGAAGGCTGGGTGCGGCGCGAATCCATGATATCCGCTCCCCTCAGAAGACCCACGGCGGCGCCTGCCAAACCAAATTCAGCACGACCAAACCCTACGCTCCCGCTGGAGATTTCTTGTTCCCCTGCTTCTGGCACTTGGAGGGTCCGGTTCGCAGAGTTTCGAGAGTCTTCCAGTCCGTGCGGGGCTTGATCGAAGCCGAAGCCAAGGTCGGCTCAGCCGTCGTCAAGATCGCTGCCTTCACTGCGGTGACCCCGCTTCCGCTGCAAGGGACGGCCACCCGGTACTTGAGGTCCTTCTGCTTGATCTCGCAGTCGACGCGGTTGTAAGCTTTCTTGTTTTTCCTCTTTTTCCTGGCGGCGAGAAATATGCCCTGGACGGTCTGCGGGGCAAACCACGCGTTGAACGGCGAGAGTGCAGTTCGAGTAACCGTCACTCGGGACAGATACGTACTGTTCATGTACGGTAAGTTACTTGCTTCAACGTTGCTACATCTGCCGTACGGTGTAATAGAGACTGAAACATGAAAGATCGCTGGCCGATGTTGGAACGATTCTGGTATGCTGCGACCGACGGACCGCCCACGGTGAATACATGGAACTACGAAATCACGCATATGTAAACATTTCGTTTTTTTCAGCTGGGCTGTATGACACAGGTTGCGAGTTACTCCATCTATGTTTCAGTAGTGGGTTTGTGTGTACGTTTGAGCGTGGAAACGGTGTGCAGTCATTCCCCCTTACCGTGCCGCCGCCGCCGCCGCCACCACCACCTCCTCCGCCGACGTTGCTGCTGCTGCTGACACTAGCAGAGTCGTCGATGACAGTGCTTTCACTCGCAGTAGTGCTGTCGTTGTCATCGTCTGCCTTGACAACTAATGATGTTGGTGTGGGCGCCGCCGACGGTGCCTCTCCGTGCCAGAAGTCCGTCAACAACTTCGACACCCTTTCCTGAGAGGTCGCGCGTGGAATAAGGCAACACGAGGTTTGCTGTTGGAGGCAACTTAGTCGAAGTCGAACGGGGGCGCGTGGCACTCAGCAACGGAGCAAGGATGGTCAGTGGTCAGTGACCCTACACTTGGTGATGACGACATAAATATACCTGATAATAGCTCTATACTACCAGGTATATCGTATCGGTATCATACGTATTTCGCATGGGAAATGTCGCTACGCGATATACGCTTGCCCCCCCATCAACGTACAACAGCCAGGCGGCCACCAGCTTGTCCCAGACGATGCAGTACGAGTACGTAGGGTGTACCTAGGTTCGTGCTGGGTGTCGTGGTGCGCAAAGCTGGTTGTCTCCAAAAATCTGGGACTGCCTGTATATTTGGCTCGTGGTAGTGGCTAAAACCTGTGGAATGTACAGCTCCTGTAGCGATCTATGCCTTTGACTCACCGACAAGACTGCCCACCTATCCATGGCGAATATGAGGATGCGAACGATCAAGCTCGCCCGGCGTTGCGCAAACTCGACGACCAAACAGCACGCGTTGACCTGCGAGGGCCGCGTGGAGCGATATGGTGGGCGAGGAACATTGAGGTTGCAGTACGCGGCGTACTGCTGGAAACTGTGGTACATGCCCTCATTGTGCGGTTGCGAAAATGTGAGTTATGCTTAATTGTGCCGCATACAAGGAAGCTGCGACCCTACTACAGCATACGGTCATTGGCAGAGGTTCTCCGTCAATGTTACTCTGCATAATCTCCATCTCACCACCCTGTCATTGGCGCATGAGGCGATGTTGACAAAAGTGCCCAGCAGAAAACTGGCCATCGTCGATTCCCGAACACCGCAGAATTGCGCGATTGCCGAAAGGCGCCGTCGACGATACTACTGCGGAAACTGCCACCACGAGAGAGGAGATTGAAGTCGCCCGATGCGGACGACCCCGTGCACGGCTGTAGGTGGCCGATTCGCCAGTGATGCAGGCGTCGTCGGAGGGTGTAGTGCTGAATGGTAGCTCCGGTCGCGGGTCCGTTGGTGATGATTTGAAAAGGGCAGCAGCACCGTTGATGCTTGAAGCTGAATCCTGATTCCACAGAGTGGGGTGCTATTCCTACAATCGCACGGAGTACGGCGACAGCACAAGGCTCGCCCTGACTGCGAAGGAGACTTGGTTGCTCGGCGTGATCACTGCAGTAGGCACTTCGAGCAACAGGCTGTCGGTGCGCGAAGAAAGGTTGGCCGGACAGGTGTGGTCAAATTTTGTTTCTGTGTGCCAGGTGCAGGCTCGCGCGACGCAAAATGCCGCACGAGCGGCGAGACTGTCAAGAGTCAATCGCGCCGCATTCGTTTCGTGCCGTTTCGCCACTTGTTTTGGAAACTCAGTATAAATGGGATATAGACGAGACACATGAATTAGGAAATACTCCAGCTGTGAGTTCGTGTGGAGTTGTTACCTACAGCGCTATAGGTGTAAAAGACCGATCGATTACCCAGCCCAGCGTAATCCTTATAACACCCCCCCAACCCCCTCTGAACGGCGGGGTCTTTGGGGCGTCGGAACCGTATTCGTCTGTACGCTGACCTACCCGCTTCGTTTTATTACCTGGGGATCCAGGGAGATGTGTTTTGTTAGGTGTGCACGCGAAAGCGTTGTGCCCGCTGCTGTCTTCCTATCGTGCGGTTTCGATCCGCGATGAGCGAGTCGAACGCGCCATCGCCTGCGGCCACAAGCGAGCCACAGCTACAGCACGCAGTCGCCTTCGACATCGATATATATATATATGGGCCTATCTTGTACCTGGTACAAATACTACCGGCAGAGAGTGTACACAATGTTGTGGTCATCGCAATACACAAACGAACTGTTGTCTGCATTACACCACACATCTACAAGGCATATAACCTCGCGGAGAAGGGTTGGTTATATCATAATTCATGCATTTTGTGTATCGGGTCGTACGTAGCGGGCACAATTCGCCATGTACCGAGCAAGTGCTCTGCCATCACAGTGTGGCACATGTCAGACCTCAATCATGAGCAAGTAAGTACCGATGTGAAACGGCGGTGACGCACATATATAGGCGGCAATAGCTCAAGAAAGCACGACATATAGGGCAGATATGAAGTGATATATCACAATATACAAGGTTATGATGTAAAACATTATTTGCATATGATATATCACAATATATACCTGGTATGTGATATATCACACGATATGTGGCCTGATATCTCATATACCCTGCATAATATATATATCACATCTCATAGCGATATATCGAAAAATACCCGTGATATGGACATGACTAAGAAATATCAACTTTAATGACTAGTCATGTTTTTTTGGGGGGTATATATAGATATCATATACCCCCCCGAGTTATAGGTGATACCAGGCTCTAGTTTCTGTAAAAGAAACGTTCGAAGTGAGGTTCGAACCCGTCACCTGGACGACGCCAAATGTGAAGGTGTTCCATACCGAGCATATGGGGTAAAGTATCGACCGATTACCCAGCCCAGGGTAATCCTTGTAACCTTCGACTGATTACATAGTTGACACTCAACTTTGCAAGCTGCGTACCGTAATCATGCGAATGTTCGCACCCATCGAAAGTTCGGCACCCATCGGAGAGATAGCACCGGGGTGCGATAAAAACACAAGGTTGAAACATTTAACCGTGTTTTCGCACCCTCATCGGAACGATCGCACCCCGGTGTGATCTCTCCGACATAAACAGAAATTTGAGGGCAACCGCAGCGGGTCTATAGTAGGTAATATTCTCATTTTTTTATACTCCGATGAGATATCACCAGTGCGCCACTCCTCTCAAACGTACTTTATCAACGCATGGTAGGTCAAGTCGTTTAAGGTATCGCACCCATCGGAGAGATCGCACCGGGGTGCATGTACGCAGCACCGTTGCCCGAATACAGCCCGGTGTATTTCGATTCAGCAGCGCACCCATCGGGGAGATCGCACCGGGGGTGCACCAAAATAGAAGAACGGCATGATTTAATTGTGTTTCCGCGACCCCATCGGAAAGAACGCACCCATCGGAGAGATAGGGCCGGGATGCGATAAAAAACACAACGCAGAACCATTTGAAAACGCGATCGCATCCGGTGCGAACCTTCGCATGATTACGGTAATAAGTCTCGTCTATATCCCCTTTTTACTGAATTTTCGAATTGTATGATGAGCCGTTCGCGCGTATGCCATTTCAAGAAATTATCTCGCCGCGAAAAAAAAGTCGTCCTGCTGACTGTTGAAGCTGAGTAGCATCATACAAAGCGTGAAGGTGGTAAGGAGGGGAACAGGTAACCAGTGACAACAGCATTGTTACCCTATCTATGATAGCATATGGGTACGAACAGTGCTAGGTTGCGTAGCACATTCATTTTGTTGAGTAAGTTGATACGTTTGCGAGATCACACGACGCGCTGGTATTTAGAGCGACTGCGTCGCGGTGGTCCTACCCCCTCTGGTAGAAGAGTCTGAGATTGTGCATGATGCTAAAGACGTTCTGTTGGTACTGCTGTAGAGATTTTAAGTACACCGCTCCCGAGTCTGACCGCACAAAGTACGAGAGCCATATATTTCGCTGGGTGTGGATATCAAAATCAATTTTCACCGCTCCCTACAACTATTTTATCAGTCGAAGTCACAGCTTGCTGACGTATTTCCTAATTTTATATATATATCCGGGTTTTATAGAGTATCAGTGCGCAGAATGATAATGTAAATTGTCCTGTTGACCCGGCTAGCATCCAGGGGAGTCACTGGCCTATATCCTTGACAAGGAAATACATATAAGAAGTATACTGTAGACTACGCGCGAACCGCTTATCATACAATTTGGAAATTCAGTAAAAAATGGGATATAGACGAGCATATATATTACGCAGCTAGCTTGCAAAGCTGAGTATCAACTCTTTAATCAGTCGAACTCACAGCTGACGTGTTTTTTTTAAACAAAATGATGAAATAGTTCAAAATTTTATCATACCGTTCAGTCAGCTGACGTATTTCATAATTTTGTAGTAAGTACAGTACAGTCTGTAGCCCGATAGCAGAAAGCAAAGGAATCACCTCTGTTGGGACCCCTCCTCCTGCGCTTTGACAGGTACGCGTGTGAACGGTGTGTATAGTGTACGAGTATATCAAGAAGAATCGCAGACGCCAACATGTAAGCATGCGCGATACATAACCGGACGATAAAATTTATAAAAATAGGGAAGCTGGTTCTGACTGGATCTCATATTTGACACGGGATGCATTCCACGCTAACTTCAGTATAACGACTCAAAGTTGGCGATCGCAAGTATCATACGAATCTCCACCAAAGTTTCCATGTCGCAGCTGATGTTTTTTTCTTTTTAGCAAAACTATGGAAAGAAGGAGAAACGTAAGGGAAAGTAGAAGACGATGCCTTGGCCACGCTTTGGCCTTGCCTTGGCTTTTTGCCTTGGCCTTTCGTAACGTCTATCCTTTTATTTGAATGGAAACATTTCGTTCCTCAGACAGATGGTATCCCTCTCGAGTTGACGATGAACTTCAAGTGCGTCACACCTCAGGCAGGCCATCATTTACTGCTGCCAGTTCCTTGCTATCTATTGGCAGAGGATGTGCATGTCAGGCGAGCGATACCCCTTTAAGGGTGTTGCCTTATTTTCTGAGCTCCCAATCATGATGATGAGAGCTCAGTTGATCATACAACATGTGGAGCCAGAAAGTGCAATCCCTGCCTTGGGCTGAGTATGGCACAGCACAAATCTGACCCGGTGGCCATGTTTTTTTTATAAGTTGTACGCCCCCTACCCAGGAACAACATGAGCTATGCCATACAGATCAGGGATACATCTATCTGTTTATATATATATTGATCAAGTTGGAATCGATGATCTGTCTTGAAGGTGTGATAATGTTTTACTCTCGGGACCGATCAAATCTGCTGCAGATATTTCCAAGGTTAGGTTCTGCAGGGTACCTAAAGAACCACACCCGGGGTATTTATCCGGGAAATACCCTACAGAGAACTTCTGCAAGTTCTGTAAGACATTTATACCCGTACCCGGAACTTCTGTAAGTTCTGTACGACCTTCATACCCGTACCCGGAACTGCTGTAAGTTCTGTAAGACATCCATATCCGTACCCAGGACTTTTGTAGGTTCTGTAAGTTCTGTAAGACCTTCGGCACAATACCGGGGGTAAGGGTATACCCTCGGCACAATACCCGGGGTGCCGGTACAGATGATTAGGATAGCCTTGAGGAGCAAAGAGGTCGGGAGACAGGATTTTCGACGCTTGACAGACAGCATATTTGCCTTGACATGCCGTGACTGACAACAAACTACTAGGTTTTAGTGTGGAACACTTCGGCCCTACACCCTGGACAGCGCATGTTTTGCCTTGCTTGGCATGTCTCCCGCCATCTTCGTAGAGGAGTGATGTTATGCATTCTGACGTCATGTCTCATCAGTGACACACACCAAAAACGAGATGACGAAATTACATTGTAGCACCCACCTCGCTCACAGCCACTCAAAAACCGAGCACACCAACACACACATCCGTGCAACAACCCGTACCCGAAACTTCTGCAAGTTCTGTGCCACCGACCTACAATACCCGAGGTACCGGTACACCATTTGTATACCTGCCTGGAACTTCTGTGAGTTCTTTACGCCCGTGCCACAATACCCGGAACTTCCGTGAGTTCTGTAAGGGTTCTATACCCGTGCCCGGAACTTCTGTGAGCTATGTACGACCTTCACCCCCGTACCCGGAACTTCTGTAAGTTGTGTACGCCCGGTTTCACAATACCCGAGGTACCGGTACAACGATTGCCTACCTGACCGGAACTTCTGTGAGTTCTGTACGCCCGGGCCACAATACGTGGAGCTTCTTCTGTAAGTTATGTAAGGGTTACTTACCCTAACCCGGAACGTCTGTACGTTCTGGACACCCATACCTTAACCCTAAATCCGCAAACCCTATAGAACCTAACCTTGGATATTTTGAAGGTCGGACAGATGATCGTTTTCTCCACTGCACGATGTATATACTTGAGGGCAGGTATAGATTGATCTGTTTATGATCTGTATGATCTGTATGATCTGTATGATTTAGCTCATGTTGCTCGCGTTGCGGCGTGAAGGCTGTGTAACCTTGGAAGATCTAGGGCATGGTTCCAGCGTTAGATCTGCGCTATGCAGATTCTGTGCAGCACCTCAAAACGGCAAGAAAGGAACTATTAAGGGCCGGTCTTATCGAGGGCAAAATAAACGAAACAAAATACGAAATAAAACGAACAGACTTTCGTTTTTCGCAAAAAACAGCAGGTTGAGTCCTAACGAGGGGAAAAAAAACGAAAAAGAAACGAAACAAAAGTAAGAAGCCGAGTCGAATTTTTAGGCGGTGCAATTTTTCTGAATGACTCAACGGCCACAGCACGTGGTTCCCGGCGATAGCGCTTGACAGCGACGGCGGATAGACACAACTCGCACACGCAAGGCACCCTCCACAGCAGGAGGTTCTCGTGGTCCAACCCGCTCCCTACGGAGTGCTCTAGAACTTGTGTACCGGCCATCGCAGTTCGATGGCAGACGTTTGAATGTTGAGTGGGATTCATGTCCAAAAATATACCGCCACAGCCACTTCCTGATCCCCCGGTTTCTTACGAGGGCACCCCATGGTGATTCCCTACCCATATGTGCTCGCGCCGTCAGCAGACAAGCCGCGTGGCAGCCACATGAACTACCTCGGCCATCGTGCGCTTGCCAACCGGTCGTAGAAACTTTATCGGAACTTCATCCCAACGCGTCGAGCTCCTCCTATGTTCCTCTTCGACCCTGGGTATCCCATATTTCGTTTATTTGGCACCCATTTCGTTTTTTTTTAAGTCCTCTGGGACTTAAAAAAAACGAAATGTGAAAACGGAGGTATCGGGATCTCTACTTCAAATTTTTACGATTTGACCAATAAAACTCACGTACTCTTTAGTTCTGTTTTTCGTTTTTTCATTTCATTTTGTTTTTCGTTTTTTTTTGCCCTCCATAAGACCGGCCCTAATAGAGCATCTACGATAGATATGTAGATAGATAGATAGGTAGACAGATAGATTGATTGATTGGTTGATTGATAGATCATGCTCTGTTCAATGTTTTGGATGTCTATGCGCGTCCGAAAATGGTTGGTGCATCGAGCTTGCTCAAAGCGTTTCTTGGGTGTCGTGGTGTCTACATCTCGCGGCGGTTCAGGTGTTTCTGTACGATGGATCAGGGGCCGTTGTCAAGACGGACGTGGCCGTCCTTTGTTCCGCCGTCTGGCAGCCGGCCGCTCAGGGCGTGTACCCCGACAGACCCGCGCCTCTCGGGCGCAAGGGTCTGAATGCAGCAGAAACCGACGCGGGTGAGTAAGTGAGACACACGATACACGTTCCATGCAGAGGAAGTTCAATCCTCCGTCACGCGTTTGCATGAGCTCCCATAGTGTTGCCGGTAAAGGTGGTAGCTGGGGTACTAGTTTGGTTTGCTCGTCTAATGTCATTGCACCATTGGCCCAGCATCCCTTTTGAGACGCTGCGCGTGGGTGGAGGGTGGGTGGGGGCGTACACACTTGTTGCTTGGCTTACGCCATTCAATCATTGGCCACGCATCCCTGCCGAAGGGGGGGGGGGGGGGGGGCGTACTCATTTGTTGCTTGCCTTTTCGTGTGGCAGAAATATCAGTGCATCTATATTGGGTGAACAAGGAGCCCCGGTCGGTCCCAGTGACATGTTTTGCCCAGAAGGTACCACCCCCCAAACTCAATCCCCATCCCGATCGTTTGTAGCATTGGTCGGTATTTGAGGAGGGCGTGGGTGGGATGGTGGATGCTAGGGGCGAAGCGAACGCCTTACTGGGTTTGAAACCGCCCACGTACTACCGCGCTTGCTTTCTCATCGTGCCTACCGCCGCGCCCCGTCGCTCTCTCGTGCTTGCTGTCCGTTTCTCTTAACAGGACCAAACCGCGTTGCTGGAGTCGGAGGCGGCCCTCCGAGAGGAGTTGGCTTCGCTAACCTTGTGATACGGGACGACAACGACCGACTCGGTGACGAAAGGGGGGGTAAGCGCGTTGTTGCTGTGTTTCTGAGCTCCCGGGAGTGACCAGTGTGGAGGAAGGAGTCATGTAGACGAGAGGGGAGGGGCGGAAGGGGGGAAGGGCTCCCCCATGACCCGGATGGGGTAGTTTGAGGCCCTTGTGAAGCCTACGTTTGGTGTCTATATATTGCCCTCCATAAATATTCAGGGATATGGCATATGGGGCAGGCAGCAGCAGCAGCAGTAGGGGACGATAGCGGCGGGTGGCGTTGTGAGGGCTGCGGGTTTTGTGGCACCGAGGGACACAGCAGATAGCAGTCGCGAGCGACCCTTGGTGTATGTCTCTACTAAAATTCTGATATTAGCTGTCTTATGGGATGCCGTCCTTGTTTGACGGGGGCGATGGCGGCTGCCCCAGAACGGACGTCGCCTCATGCGCCCTCTGGGAGGGCTTCTCAGGCACCACTTTGCGTCGTCATCGTGTGGTGTTCTTGTGCGTTTGTTCACACCCACCAGGCAAGGTTGGAGTTGCTGCCTTGTCAAATGAGAGCAAGGAGCTTTGTAACAAACAAATGTCCCACGTCGTGGTCCGCCCGGCCGACACACACGCGCGTGTTTGCTCGGGCCAAGCTCAGGCTGAGCGAAGTTGTGCGATTAGATTCCCCCCTAGAATGCGTACTTGATTTAGTATCTTACGCACGTAGTTGTCTGTAACGTCAGAGACAAGGAAAAATTAGAGAAGACACAGTCACGCATAAGCAAACAAACACACACACTGAGTGACAGGTCTTCCTATCGACCGGTGCAATGCACCCATCATAAAAACATCCGAAAAGACAGAAAAAAAAGAATGTCTCAAATGCACCTACTGCGCATCAAGTATTGTCGTACGTGGGCGTTTTTCTATCACGAAGGGCCAGCCAATAGTCTGCAAAGGCAACTTCGCTCCGACACCGCTCAAGCTAGGGTCCACCCAAGCTCCTTTCACTTCTACGCACTGCTCGGACAGTCCTGCAACACCCCCTGCAAAGTATGGTCGTGCAGGAGTCTGGCCCTTACGAGGGGCTAGACTCGCTGATGGCTCTACCGCGTGTAGAAGTAGAGTCCAATCTCGTCGTCCGTGTCCTATCGATACAGACGACTATCATCGCCGTGTACAACGATGACCCCTCCGGTCTGGTGGCTAACCTCGAATACTACTTTATACCAATAGTGTGGAGGGACCGGGGTGATAATGCCTACGTGTTCGCAAAAACAAACAAAAATCTAATTTATGTTTTTTTTTATCCTCGCGGAAAGCGTGAGAGCGCGCGTTAGCAACCTTAGATGAAACTCAACGAGCCATCATTGGAATGCTGACCCTAGCCCTCCGCGATGTAAACATGAGGGCAAGGGCCGGGGGGGATGGGGGGGATGGGTGGAAAAGGGAAGACACCTGATTTATCACGGTTTGTCCGCAGGGCTGGAACGTAAAGGTGGTAGTTGAAAACACAAACACCACCACACTTCAGCCCTGCTGTGTTGTACTACACTCAACGAATGCTAACTCTACCCGTGCCTCCTCTATCCCCGTCGGACATTTTTAATCATACGAGAAAGTGCCTTGATTGCCCTCGCCGCCCATACTGGCTTCATGCTGACCTCGCATAACCCAGCCCGTTTGCAAGGTCAGTGTGTGCTGTCCTCACTTCTGTATAATCTGTAATGCAGCCATGACAGTTTATCGGAGTACACGAGAAGGCTGGGTGCGGCGCGAATCCATGATATCCGCTCCCCTCAGAAGACACACGGCGGCGCCTGCCAGAACAAACCGGCACGACCAAACCTTACGCTCCCGCTGGAGATTTCTTGTTCCCCTGCTTCTGGCACTTGGAGGGTCCGGTTCGCAGAGTTTCGAGAGTCTTCCAGTCCGTGCGGGGCTCGATCGAAGCCGAAGCCAAGGTCGGCTCAGCCGTCGTCAAGATCGCTGCTTTCACTGCGGTGACCCCGCTTCCGCTGCAAGGGACGGCCACCCGGTACTTGAGGTCCTTCTGCTTGATCTCGCAGTCGACGCGGTTGTAAGCTTTCTAGTTTTTCCTCTTCTTCCTGGCGGCGAGAAATATGCCCTGGACGGTCTGCGGGGCAAACCACGCGTTGAACGGCGAGAGTGCAGCTCGAGTAATCGTCACTCGGGACAGATACGTACTGTTCATGTTAGGTAAGTTACTTGCTTCAAAGTTGCAACATCTGCCGTACGGTGTATTAGACACTGCAACATGAAAGATCGCTGGCCGATGTTGGAACAATTCTGGTATGCTGCGACCGACGGACCGCCCACGCTGAATACATGGAACTACGAAATCACGCATATGTAAACATTTCGGTTTTTCAGCTGGCCTGTATGACACAGGTTGTGAGTTACTCCATCTATGTTTCAGTGGTGGGTTTGTGTGCACTTTTGAGCGCGGAAACGGTGTGCAGTCATTCCCCCTTACCGTGCCGCCGCCGCCGCCGCCGCCATCTCCTCCACCGACGTTGCTGCTGCTGCTGACACTAGCCGAGTCGTCGATGACGGTGCTTTCACTCGCAGTAGTGCTGTCGTTGTCATCGTCTGCCTTGACAACTAATGATGTTGGTGTGGGCGCCGCCGACGGTGCCTCTCCGTGCCAGAAGTCCGTCAACAACTTCGACACCCTTTCCTGAGAGGTCGCGCGTGGAATAAGGCAACACGAGGTTTGCTGTTGGAGGCAACTTAGTCGAAGTCGAACGGGGGCGCGTGGCACTCAGCAGCGGAGCAAGGATGGTCAGTGGTCAGTGACCCTACACTTGGTGATGACGACATAAATATACCTGATAATAGCTCTATACTACCAGGTATATCGTAACAGTATCATACGTATTTCGCATGGGAAATGTCGCTACGCGATATACGCTTGCCCCCCCATCAACGTACATCAGCCAGGCGGCCACCAGCTTGTCCCAGACGATGCAGTACGAGTACGTAGGGTGTACCTAGGTTCGTGCTGGGTGTCGTGGTGCGCAAAGCTGGTTGTCTCCAAAAATCTGGGACTGCCTGTATATTTGGCTCGTGGTAGTGGCTAAAACCTGTGGAATGTACCGCTCCTGTAGCGATCTATGCCTTTGACTCACCGACAAGACTGCCCACCTATCCATGGCGAATATGAGGATGCGCACGATCAAGCTCGCCCGGCGTTGCGCAAACTCGACGACCAAACAGCACGCATTGACCTGCGAGGGCCGCGTGGAGCGAATGGTGGGCGAGGAACATTGAGGTTGCAGTACGCGGCGTACTTCTGGAAAATGTGGTACATGCACTCATTGTGCGGTCGCGAAAATGTGAGTTATGCCTAATTGTGTCGCATACAAGGAAGCTGCGACCCTACTACAGCATACGGTCATTGGCAGAGCTTCTCCGTCAACGTTACTCTGCATAATCTCCATCTCACCACCCTGTCATTGGCGCATGAGGCGATGTTGACAAAAGTGCCCAGCAGAAAACTGGCCATCGTCGATTCCCGAACACCGCAGAATTGCGCGATTGCCGAAAGGCGCCGTCGACGATACTACTGCGGAAACTGCCACCACGAGAGCGGAGATTGAAGTCGCCCGATGCGGACGACCCCGTGCACGGCTGGTAGCGGCCGATTCGCTAGTAACGCTGGCGTCGTCGGAGGGTGTAGTGCTGAATGGTAGCTCCGGTCGCGGGTCCGTTGTTGATGATTTGAAAAGGGCAGCAGCACCGTTGATGCTTGAAGCTGAATCCTGATTCCACAGAGTGGGGTGCTATTCCTATAATCGCACGGAGTACGGCGACAGGACAAGGCTCGCCCTGACTGCGAAGGAGACTTGCTTGCTCGGCGTGATCACTGCAGGAGGCACTTCGAGCAACAGGCTGTCGGTGCGCGAAGAAAGGTTGGCCGGACAGGTGTGGCCCGAATTTGTTTCTGTGTGCCAGGTGCAGGCTCGCGCGACGCAAAATAAATGCCGCACGAGCGGCGAGACCGTCAAGAGTCAATCGCGCCGCATTCGTTTCGTGCCGTTTCGCCACTTGTTTTGGAAACTCAGTATAAATGGGATATAGACGAGACACATGAATTAGGAAATACTCCAGCTGTGAGTTCGTGTGGAGTTGTTACCTACAGCGCTATAGGTGTAAAATACCGATCGATTACCCAGCCCAGCGTAATCCTTATAACACCCCCCCAACCCCCTCTGAACGGCGGGGTCTTTGGGGCGTCGGAACCGTGTTCGTCTGTACGCTGACCTACCCGCTTCGTTTTATTACCTGGGGATCCAGGGAGATGTGTTTTGTTAGGTGTGCACGCGCAATAAGCGTTTCTGTTAGAGCCTGGTATCAGTATAGGGCTACCCTATATATACCCCCGATACGATATGATATTTCCATACCTGGTACTGGTAGTACTTAGTCATGTTTTGTTTCGACGGAACAAGCGAAATATATCATATCGTATTACATCGCTATATATAGGGGTTTTCAGCACGATATGACTAAAACGTGATATGATATTTGGTATATATATGATATATACGCCCGCTATGAAGCGATACATCGGCCTATATAAGGTGATATAAGATGATATATTATCGGCCTATATGAGGTGAAATACGTGATCTAGCTATCCGATATGTGGCATAATATATATGTCAACTTTTGCTGTCTTGACGATATCTCTTGCATCTTTCGGGCGTACATTTTGGGCGGAATATACGTGCAGTATTTGCCTGGTACGTAGATACGAGTACGAGTACGAAGTGTGAAACACACAAGGGAGCGCACCAGGGGTCTGTGCCCGCTGCTGTCTTCCTATCGTGCGGTTTTGATCCGCGATGAGCGAGTCGAACGCGCCATCGCCTGCGGCCACAAGCGAGCCACAGCTACAGCACGCAGTCGCCTTCGACATCGATATATACATATATATGTGCCTACCTTGTACCTGGTACAAATACTACCGGCAGAGAGTGTACACAATGTTGTGGTCATCGCAATACACAAACTAACTGTTGTCTGCATTACACCACACATCTACAAGGCATATAGTAACCTCGCGGAGAAGGGTTGTTATATCATAATTCATGCATTTATTTTGTGTATCGGGTCGTACGTAGCGGGCACAATTCGCCATGTACCGAGCAAGTGCTCTGCCATCAGTGTGGCACATGCCAGACCCCAATCATGAGCAAGTACCGATGTGAAACGGCGGTGACGCACATATATAGGCGGCAATAGCTCAAGAAAGCACGACATATAGGGCAGATATGAAGTGATATATCACAATATACAAGGTATATGATGTAAAACATTATTTATTTGCATAATATGATATATCACAATATATACCTGGTATGTGATATATCACACGATATGTGGCCTGATATCTCATATACCCTGCATAATATATATATATATCACATCTCATAGCGATATATCGAAAAATACCCGTGATATGGACATGACTAAGAAATATCAACTTTTATGACTTAGTCATGTTTTTTGGGGGGGTATATATAGATATCATATACCCCCCCGAGTTATAGGTGATACCAGGCTCTAGTTTCTGTAAAAGAAACGTTCCAAGTGAGGTTCGAACCCGTCACCTGGACGACGCCAAATGTGAAGGTGTTCCCTACAGAGCTATAGGGGTAAGGCATCGACCGATCACCCAGCCCAGGGTAATCCTTGTAACCTTCGACTGATTACATAGTTGACACTAAACTTTGCAAGCTTCGTACCGTAATCATACGAAGGTTCGCACCCATAGAAAGTTCGGCACCCATCGGAGAGATAGCACCGGGGTGCGATAAAAACACAAGGTAGAAACATTTAACCGTGTTTTCGCACCCTCATCGGAACGATCGCACCCCGGTGCGATATTTCCGACATAAAGAGAAATTTGAGGGCAACTGCAGTGGGTCTATAGTAGGTAATATTCTCATTTTTTTCATACTCCGATGAGATATCACCAGTGCGCCACTCCTCTCAAACGTACTTTATCAACGCATGGTAGGTCAAGTCGTTTAAGGTATCGCACCCATCGGAGAGATCGCACCGGGGTGCATGTACGCAGCACCGTTGCCCCAATACGGCCCGGTGTATTTCGATTCAGCAGCGCACCCATCGGAGAGATCGCACCGGGGGTGCACCAAAATAGAAGAACGGCATGATTTAACTGTGTTTCCGCGACCCCATCGGAGAGAACGCACCCATCGGAGAGATAGGGCCGGGATGCGATAAAAAACACAACGCAGAACCATTTGAAAACGCGATCGCATCCGGTGCGAACCTTCGCATGATTACGGTAATAAGTCTCGTCTATATCCCCTTTTAACAGAATTTTCGAATTGTATGATGAGCCGTTCGCGCGTATGCCATTTATTTCAAGAAATTATCTCGTCGCGAAAAAAAGTCGTCCTGCTGACTGTTGAAGCTTAGTAGCATCATACAAAGCGTGAATATGGTAAGGAGGGGAACAGCTAACCAGTGACAACAGCATTGTTACCCTATCTATGTATGATATCATATGGGTACGAACAGTGCTAGGTTGCGTAGCACATTCGTTTTGTCGAGTAAGTTGATACGTTTGCGAGATCACCCGACGCGCTGGTATTTTGAGCGACTGCGTCGCGGTGGTCCTACCCCCTCTGGTAGAGTCTGAGATTGTGCATGATGCTAAAGACGTTCTGTTGGTACTGCTGTAGAGTTTTTAAGTACACCGCTCCCGAGTCTGACCGCACAAAGTACGAGAGCCATATATTTCGCTGGGTGTGGATATCAAAATCAATTTTCACCGCTCCCTACAACTATTTTATCAGACGAAGTCACAGCTGACGTATTTCATAATGTTATATATCCGGGTTTTATATAGTATCAGTGCGCAGAATGATAATGTAAATTGTCCTGTTGACCCGGCTAGCATCCAGGGGAGTCACTGGCCTATATCCTTGACAAGGAAATACATATAAGTATACTGTAGACTACGCGCGAACCGCTTATCATACAATTTGGAAATTCAGTAAAAAATGGGATATAGACGAGCATATTACGCAGCTTGCAAAGCTGAGTATCAACTCTTTAATCAGTCGAACTCACAGCTGACGTGTTTTTTTTAAACAAAATTATGAAATAGTTCAAAATTTTATCATACCGTTCAGTCAGCTGACCTATTTCATAATTTTGTAGAAAGTACAGTACAGTCTGTAGCCCGATAGCAGAAAGCAAAGGAATCACCTTTGTTGGGACCCCTCCTGCGCTTTGACAGGTACGCGTGTGAACGGTGTGTATAATGTACGAGTACATCAAGAAGAATCGCAGAAGCCAACATGTAAGCATGCGCGATACATAACCGGACGCCAAAATTTCAAAAAATAGGGAAGCTGGTTCTGACTGGATCTCCTATTTGACACGGGATGCATTCCACACTAACTTCAGTATAACGACTCAAAGTTGGCGATCGCAAGTATCATACGAATCTCCACCAAAGCTTCCATGTCGCAGCTGATGTTTTTTTCTTTTTAGCAAAACTATGGAAAGAAGGAGATACATAAGGGAAAGTAGAAGACGATGCCTTGGCCTCGCTTTGGCCTTGCCTTGGCGTTTTGCCTTGGCCTTTCGTAACGTCTATCCTTTTATTTGAATGGAAACATTTCGTTCCTCAGACAAATGGTATCCCTGTCGAGTTGACGATGAACTTCAAGTGCGTCACACCTCAGGCAGGCCATTATTTACTGCTGCCAGTTCCTTGCTATCTGTTGGCAGAGGATGTGCATGCCTGGCGAGCAATGCCCCTTTAAGGGTGTTGCCTTATTTTCTGAGCTCCCATTCACGATGATGAGAGCTCAGTTGATCATACAACATGTGGAGCCAGGAAGTGCAATCCCTGCCTTGGGCTGAGTCTGGCACAGCACAAATCCGACCCGGTGACCATGTTCTCTATAGGTTGTACGCCCCCTACCCAGTAGCATGAGCTATGACTCACAGATCAGGGACACATCTATCTGTTTATATCTATATTGATCCAGTTGGAATCGATGATCTGTCTTGAAGTTGTGATAATGTTTTACTCTCGGGACCGATCAAATCTGCTGCAGATATTTCCAAGGTTAGGTTCTGCAGGGTACCTATAGAAGAACCACACCCGGGGTATTTATCCGAGAAATACCCTACAGAGAACTTCTGTAAGTTCTGTAAGACATTTATACCCGTACCCGGAACTTCTGTAAGTTATGTACGACCTTCATACCCGTACCCGGAACTTCTGTAAGTTCTGTAAGACATCCATATCTGTACCCAGAATTTATGTAAGTTCTGTAAGACCTTCGGCACAATACCGGGGGTGAAGGTATACCCTCGGCACAATACCCGGGGTGCCGGTACAGATTAGGATGGCCTTGAGGAGCAAATAGGTCGGGAGACAGGATTTTCGACGCTTGACAGACAGCATATTTGCCTTGACATGCCGTGACTGACACCAAACTACTAGGTTTCAGTGTGGAACACTTCGGCCCTACACCCTGGACAGCGCATGTTTTGCCTTGCTTGACATGCCTCCCGCCATCTTTGTAGAGGAGTGATGTTATGCATTCTGACGTCATGTCCCATCAGTGACACACACCAAAAACGAGATGACGAAATTACATTGTAGCACCCACCTCGCTCACAACCACTCAAAAACCGAGCACTCCAACAAACACACACATCCGTGCAACAACCCGTACCCGAAACTTCTTCAAGTTCTGCGCCACCGACCTACAATACCCGAGGTACCGGTACACCATTTGTATACCTGCCTGTAACTTCTGTGAGTTCTTTACCCCCGTGCCACAATACCCGGAACTTACGTGAGTTCTGATAGGGTTTTATACCCGTACCCGGAACATCTGTGAGTTCTGCACGACCTTCACCCCCGTACCCGGAACTTCTGTAAGTTATGTACGCCCGGATACACAACACGCGGGGTACCGGTACAACGTTTGTTTGTATACCTGACCGGAATTTCTGTGAGTTCTGTACGCCCGGGCCACAATACGTGGAGCTTTTTCTGTAAGTTGTGTAAGGGTTACTTACCCTAACCCGGAACCTCTGTAAGCTCTGTAAGACACCCATACCTTAACCCTAAATCCGCAAACCCTACAGAACCTAACCTTGGATATTTCGAAGGTCGGACAGATGATCATTTTTTCCACTGCACGATGTATATACTTGAGGGCAGGTATATGTTGATCTGTTTATGATATGTATGATCTGTATGATCTGTATGATTTAGCTCATGTTGCTCACGTTGCGGGGTGAAGACTGTGTAGCCTTGGAAGATCTAGGGCATGGTTCCAGCGTTAGTTCTGCGCTATGCAGATTCTGTGCAGCTCCTCAAAACGGCAAGCAAGGAACTATTGATAGAGCATCTACGATAGATATGTAGATAGATAGATAGACAGATAGATTGATTGATTGGTTGATTGATAGATCATGCTCTGTTCAATGTTTTGGATGTCTATGCGCGTCCGAAAATGGTTGGTGCATCGAGCCTGCTCAAAGCGTTGTCTTGGGTTTCGTGGTGTTTACCTTTCGGGGCGGTTCAGGTGTTTCTGTACGATGGATCGGGGGCCGTTGTCAAGACGGACGTGGCCGTCCTTTGTTCCGCCGTCTGGCAGCCGGCCGCTCAGGGCGTGTACCCCGACAGGCCCGCGCCTCCCGGGCGCAAGGGTCCGAATGCAGCAGAAACCGCCGCGGGTGAGTAGGTGAGACACACGATACACGTTCCATGCAGAGGAAGTTCAATCCTCCGTCACGCGTTCGCATGAGCTCCCATAGTGTTGTCAGTAAAGGTGGTAGCTGAGTCACTAGTTTGGTTTGCTCGTCTAATGTCATTGCACCATTGGCCAATCATCCCTTTTGAGACGCTGGGCGTGGGTGGAGGGTGAGTGGGGGCGTACACACTTGTTGCTTGGCTTACGCCATTCAACCATTGGCCACGCATCCCTGCCGAAGGGGGGGGGGGGGGGGGGCGTACTCATTTGTTGCTTGCCTTTTCGTGTGGCAGAAATATCAGTGCATCTATATTGGGTGAACAAGGAGCCCCGGTCGGTCCCAGTGACATGTTTAGCCCAGAAGGTACCACCCCCCAAACTCAATCCCCATCCCGATCGTTTGTAGCACTCGTCGGTATTTGAGGAGAACGTGGGTGGGATGGTGGATGCTAGGGGCGAAGCTAATGCCTTACTGGGTTTGAAACCGCCCACGTACTACCGCGCTTGCTTTCTCATCGTGCCTACCGCCGCGCCCCCTCGCTCTCTCGTGCTTGCTGTCTGTTTCTCTTAACAGGACCAAACCGCGTTGCTTGAGTCGGAGGCGGCCCTCCGAGAGGAGTTGGCTTCGCTGACCTTGTGATACGGGACGACACCGACTCGGTGACGAAAGGGGGGGGTGAGCGCGTTGTTGCTGTGTTTCTGTGCTCCCGAGAGTGACCCGGGTGGAGGAAGGAGTCATGTAGACGAGAGGGGGGGGGGGGAAGGGGGGAAGGGCCCCCCCATGACCCAGATGGGGTAGTTTGAGGCCCTTGTGCAGCCTGCGTTTGGTGGAACACCTTTGGGTGCGCTATCGGTGCATACCCCCGTGATGCGGGCGCACGTCCTACTCTACGGTGTCTACTTATTGCCCTCCAGAAATATACAGGGATATGGCATATGGGGCAGACAGCAGCAGCAGTAGTAGGGGACGATAGCGGCGGGTGGCGTTGTGAGGGCTGCGGTTTTTGTGTCACCGAGGGACACTGCAGATAGCAGTCGCGAGCGACCCTTGGTATATGTCTCTACTATAATTATGTTATTAGCTGTCTTGTGGGATGCCGTCCTTGTTTGACGGGGGCGATGGCGGCTGCCCCAGAGCGGACGTCGCCTCATGCGCCCTCTGGGAAGGCTTCTCAGGCGCCACTTTGCGTCGTCGTCGTGTGGTGTTCTTGTGCGTTTTTTCACGCCCACCAGGCAAGGTTCGGGTTGCTGCCTTGTCAAATGAAAGCGGTGAGCTTTGTAACAAACAAATGTCCCAGGTCGTGGTCCGCCCGGCCGACACACACGCGCGTGTTTGCTCGGGCCAAGCTCAGGCTGAGCGAGGTTGTGCGATTAGATTCCCCCCTAGCATGCGTACTTGGTTTAGTATCTTACGCACGTAGTTGTCTGTAACGTCAGAGACAAGAAGAGAAAGAGAAGACATAATCACGCATAAGCAAATAAACACACACACTGAGTGACAGGTCGTCCTATCGACCGGTGCAATGCACCCATCATAACAAAATAAACCAGAAACGGAAAAATGAAATGATGTCTCAAATGCACCTACTGCGCATCAGATAGTGTCGCACGTGGGCGTTTTTCTATCACGAAGGGCCAGCCAATAGTCTGCAAAGGCGACTTCGCTCCTACACCGCTCAAGCTAGGGTCCACCCAAACTCTTTTCACTTCTACGCACTGCTCGGACAGTCCTCCAACAACCCCTGCTAAGTATGGTCGTGCAGGAGTCTGGCCCTTACCAGGGGCTAGACTTGCTGATGGCTCTACCGCGTGTAGAAGTAGAGTCCAATCTCGTCGTCCGTCTCCCCTATCGATACAGAGGACTATCATCGCCGTGTAGAACGATGACCCCTCACGTCTGGTGGCTAACCTCGATTACTACTTTATACCAATAGTGTGGAGGGACCGGGGTGCTAACGCCTACCTGTTCGCAAAAACAAACAAAAATCTCATTTATACCTATTTTTATCATCGCGGAAAGCGTGAGAGCGCGCGTTAGCAACCTTGGATGAAACTCAACGAGCCATCGTTGGAATGCTGAACCTAGCCCTCCGCGATGTAAACATGAAGGCAAGGGCCCGGGGGGATGGGGGGGGTGGGGGGAAAAGGGATGACACCTGTTTTACCACGGTTTGTCCTCAGGGCTGGAACGTATAGGTGATAGTTGAAAAAACAAACACCTCCACACTTCAGCCCTGCTGTGTTGTACAACACTCAACGAATGCTAACTCTACCCGTGCCTCCTCTATCCCCCTCGCCGCCCATACTGGCCTCATGCTGACCTCGCATAACCCAGCCCGTTTGCAAGGTCAGTGTGTGCCGTCCTCACTTCTGTATAATGCAGCCATGACAGTTTATCGGAGTACACGAGAAGGCTGGGTGCGGCGCGAATCCATGATATCCGCTCCCCTCAGAAGACCCACGGCGGCGCCTGCCAAACCAAACGCGGCACGACCAAACCCTACGTTTCCGCTGAGGATTTCTTGTTCCCCTGCTTCTGGCACTTGGAGGGTCCGGTTCGCAGAGTTTCGAGAGTCTTCCAGTCCGTGCGGGGCTTGATCGAAGCCGAAGCCAAGGTCGGCTCAGCCGTCGTCAAGATCGCTGCCTTCACTGCGGTGACCCCGCTTCCGCTGCAAGGGACGGCCACCCGGTACTTGAGGTCCTTCTGCTTGATCTCGCAGTCGACGCGGTTGTAAGCTTTCTTGTTTTTCCTCTTCTTCCTGGCGGCGAGAAATATGCCCTGGACGGTCTGCGGGGCAAACCACGCGTTGAACGGCGAGAGTGCAGCTCGAGTAATCGTCACTCGGGACAGATACGTACTGTTCATGTTAGGTAAGTTACTTGCTTCAAAGTTGCAACATCTGCCGTACGGTGTATTAGACACTGCAACATGAAAGATCGCTGGCCGATGTTGGAACAATTCTGGTATGCTGCGACCGACGGACCGCCCACGCTGAATACATGGAACTACGAAATCACGCATATGTAAACATTTCGGTTTTTCAGCTGGCCTGTATGACACAGGTTGTGAGTTACTCCATCTATGTTTCAGTGGTGGGTTTGTGTGCACTTTTGAGCGCGGAAACGGTGTGCAGTCATTCCCCCTTACCGTGCCGCCGCCGCCGCCGCCGCCATCTCCTCCACCGACGTTGCTGCTGCTGCTGACACTAGCCGAGTCGTCGATGACGGTGCTTTCACTCGCAGTAGTGCTGTCGTTGTCATCGTCTGCCTTGACAACTAATGATGTTGGTGTGGGCGCCGCCGACGGTGCCTCTCCGTGCCAGAAGTCCGTCAACAACTTCGACACCCTTTCCTGAGAGGTCGCGCGTGGAATAAGGCAACACGAGGTTTGCTGTTGGAGGCAACTTAGTCGAAGTCGAACGGGGGCGCGTGGCACTCAGCAGCGGAGCAAGGATGGTCAGTGGTCAGTGACCCTACACTTGGTGATGACGACATAAATATACCTGATAATAGCTCTATACTACCAGGTATATCGTAACAGTATCATACGTATTTCGCATGGGAAATGTCGCTACGCGATATACGCTTGCCCCCCCATCAACGTACATCAGCCAGGCGGCCACCAGCTTGTCCCAGACGATGCAGTACGAGTACGTAGGGTGTACCTAGGTTCGTGCTGGGTGTCGTGGTGCGCAAAGCTGGTTGTCTCCAAAAATCTGGGACTGCCTGTATATTTGGCTCGTGGTAGTGGCTAAAACCTGTGGAATGTACCGCTCCTGTAGCGATCTATGCCTTTGACTCACCGACAAGACTGCCCACCTATCCATGGCGAATATGAGGATGCGCACGATCAAGCTCGCCCGGCGTTGCGCAAACTCGACGACCAAACAGCACGCATTGACCTGCGAGGGCCGCGTGGAGCGAATGGTGGGCGAGGAACATTGAGGTTGCAGTACGCGGCGTACTTCTGGAAAATGTGGTACATGCACTCATTGTGCGGTCGCGAAAATGTGAGTTATGCTTGTGTCGCATACAAGGAAGCTGCGACCCTACTACAGCATACGGTCATTGGCAGAGCTTCTCCGTCAACGTTACTCTGCATAATCTCCATCTCACCACCCTGTCATTGGCGCATGAGGCGATGTTGACAAAAGTGCCCAGCAGAAAACTGGCCATCGTCGATTCCCGAACACCGCAGAATTGCGCGATTGCCGAAAGGCGCCGTCGACGATACTACTGCGGAAACTGCCACCACGAGAGCGGAGATTGAAGTCGCCCGATGCGGACGACCCCGTGCACGGCTGGTAGCGGCCGATTCGCTAGTAACGCTGGCGTCGTCGGAGGGTGTAGTGCTGAATGGTAGCTCCGGTCGCGGGTCCGTTGTTGATGATTTGAAAAGGGCAGCAGCACCGTTGATGCTTGAAGCTGAATCCTGATTCCACAGAGTGGGGTGCTATTCCTATAATCGCACGGAGTACGGCGACAGGACAAGGCTCGCCCTGACTGCGAAGGAGACTTGCTTGCTCGGCGTGATCACTGCAGTAGGCACTTCGAGCAACAGGCTGTCGGTGCGCGAAGAAAGGTTGGCCGGACAGGTGTGGCCCGAATTTGTTTCTGTGTGCCAGGTGCAGGCTCGCGCGACGCAAAATAAATGCCGCACGAGCGGCGAGACCGTCAAGAGTCAATCGCGCCGCATTCGTTTCGTGCCGTTTCGCCACTTGTTTTGGAAACTCAGTATAAATGGGATATAGACGAGACACATGAATTAGGAAATACTCCAGCTGTGAGTTCGTGTGGAGTTGTTACCTACAGCGCTATAGGTGTAAAAGACCGATCGATTACCCAGCCCAGCGTAATCCTTATAACACCCCCCCAACCCCCTCTGAACGGCGGGGTCTTTGGGGCGTCGGAACCGTATTCGTCTGTACGCTGACCTACCCGCTTCGTTTTATTACCTGGGGATCCAGGGAGATGTGTTTTGTTAGGTGTGCACGCGCAATAAGCGTTTCTGTTAGAGCCTGGTATCAGTATAGGGCTACCCTATATATACCCCCGATACGATATGATATTTCCATACCTGGTACTGGTAGTACTTAGTCATGTTTTGTTTCGACGGAACAAGCGAAATATATCATATCGTATTACATCGCTATATATAGGGGTTTTCAGCACGATATGACTAAAACGTGATATGATATTTGGTATATATATGATATATACGCCCGCTATGAAGCGATACATCGGCCTATATAAGGTGATATAAGATGATATATTATCGGCCTATATGAGGTGAAATACGTGATCTAGCTATCCGATATGTGGCATAATATATATGTCAACTTTTGCTGTCTTGACGATATCTCTTGCATCTTTCGGGCGTACATTTTGGGCGGAATATACGTGCAGTATTTGCCTGGTACGTAGATACGAGTACGAGTACGAAGTGTGAAACACACAAGGGAGCGCACCAGGGGTCTGTGCCCGCTGCTGTCTTCCTATCGTGCGGTTTTGATCCGCGATGAGCGAGTCGAACGCGCCATCGCCTGCGGCCACAAGCGAGCCACAGCTACAGCACGCAGTCGCCTTCGACATCGATATATACATATATATGTGCCTACCTTGTACCTGGTACAAATACTACCGGCAGAGAGTGTACACAATGTTGTGGTCATCGCAATACACAAACTAACTGTTGTCTGCATTACACCACACATCTACAAGGCATATAGTAACCTCGCGGAGAAGGGTTGTTATATCATAATTCATGCATTTATTTTGTGTATCGGGTCGTACGTAGCGGGCACAATTCGCCATGTACCGAGCAAGTGCTCTGCCATCAGTGTGGCACATGCCAGACCCCAATCATGAGCAAGTACCGATGTGAAACGGCGGTGACGCACATATATAGGCGGCAATAGCTCAAGAAAGCACGACATATAGGGCAGATATGAAGTGATATATCACAATATACAAGGTATATGATGTAAAACATTATTTATTTGCATAATATGATATATCACAATATATACCTGGTATGTGATATATCACACGATATGTGGCCTGATATCTCATATACCCTGCATAATATATATATATATCACATCTCATAGCGATATATCGAAAAATACCCGTGATATGGACATGACTAAGAAATATCAACTTTTATGACTTAGTCATGTTTTTTGGGGGGGTATATATAGATATCATATACCCCCCCGAGTTATAGGTGATACCAGGCTCTAGTTTCTGTAAAAGAAACGTTCCAAGTGAGGTTCGAACCCGTCACCTGGACGACGCCAAATGTGAAGGTGTTCCCTACAGAGCTATAGGGGTAAGGCATCGACCGATCACCCAGCCCAGGGTAATCCTTGTAACCTTCGACTGATTACATAGTTGACACTAAACTTTGCAAGCTTCGTACCGTAATCATACGAAGGTTCGCACCCATAGAAAGTTCGGCACCCATCGGAGAGATAGCACCGGGGTGCGATAAAAACACAAGGTAGAAACATTTAACCGTGTTTTCGCACCCTCATCGGAACGATCGCACCCCGGTGCGATCTTCCCGACATAAATAGAAATTTGAGGGCAACTGCAGCGGGTCTATAGTAGGTAATATTCTCATTTTTTTCATACTCCGATGAGATATCACCAGTGCGCCACTCCTCTCGAACGTACTTTATCAACGCATGGTAGGTCAAGTCGTTTAAGGTATCGCACCAAATCGGAGAGATCGCACCGGGGTGCATGCACGCAGCACCGTTGCCCCAATACGGCCCGGTGTATTTCGATTCAACAGCGCACCCATCGGAGAGATCGCACCGGGGGTGCACCAAAATAGAAGAACGGCATGATTTAATTGTGTTTCCGCACCCCCATCGGAGAGAACGCGCCCATCGGAGAGATAGCACCGGGATGCGATAAAAAACACAACGCAGAACCATTTGAAAACGCGATCGCATCCGGCGCGAACCTTTGCATGATTACGGTAGTAAGTCTCGTCTATATCCCCTTTTTACTGAATTTCCGAATTGTATGATGAGCCGCTCGCGCGCATGCCATTTCAAGAAATGATCTCGCCGCGAAAAAAAAGTCGTCCTGCTGGCTGTTGAAGCTGAGTAGCATCACACAAAGCGTGAAGATGGTAAGGAGGGGAACAGCTAACCAGTGACAACAGCATTATTACCCTATCTATGTATGATATCATATGGATACGAACAGTGCTAGGTTGCGTAGCACATTCATTTTGTTGAGTAAGTTGATACGTTTGCGAGATCACACGACGCGCTGGTATTTGGAGCAACTGCGTCGCGGTGGTCCTACCCCCTCTGGTAGAGTCTGAGATTGTGCATGATGCTAAAGACGTTCTGTTGGTACTGCTGTAGAGTTTTTAAGTACACCGCTCCCGAGTCTGACCGCACAAAGTACGAGAGCCATATATTTCGCTGGGTGTGGATATCAAAATCAATTTTCACCGCTCCCTACAACTATTTTATCAGACGAAGTCACAGCTGACGTATTTCATAATGTTATATATCCGGGTTTTATATAGTATCAGTGCGCAGAATGATAATGTAAATTGTCCTGTTGACCCGGCTAGCATCCAGGGGAGTCACTGGCCTATATCCTTGACAAGGAAATACATATAAGTATACTGTAGACTACGCGCGAACCGCTTATCATACAATTTGGAAATTCAGTAAAAAATGGGATATAGACGAGCATATTACGCAGCTTGCAAAGCTGAGTATCAACTCTTTAATCAGTCGAACTCACAGCTGACGTGTTTTTTTTAAACAAAATTATGAAATAGTTCAAAATTTTATCATACCGTTCAGTCAGCTGACGTATTTCATAATTTTGTAGAAAGTACAGTACAGTCTGTAGCCCGATAGCAGAAAGCAAAGGAATCACCTTTGTTGGGACCCCTCCTGCGCTTTGACAGGTACGCGTGTGAACGGTGTGTATAGTGTACGAGTACATCAAGAAGAATCGCAGAAGCCAACATGTAAGCATGCGCGATACATAACCGGACGCCAAAATTTAAAAAAAATAGGGAAGCTGGTTCTGACTGGATCTCCTATTTGACACGGGATGCATTCCACACTAACTTCAGTATAACGACTCAAAGTTGGCGATCGCAAGTATCATACGAATCTCCACCAAAGCTTCCATGTCGCAGCTGATGTTTTTTTCTTTTTAGCAAAACTATGGAAAGAAGGAGATACATAAGGGAAAGTAGAAGACGATGCCTTGGCCTCGCTTTGGCCTTGCCTTGGCGTTTTGCCTTGGCCTTTCGTAACGTCTATCCTTTTATTTGAATGGAAACATTTCGTTCCTCAGACAAATGGTATCCCTGTCGAGTTGACGATGAACTTCAAGTGCGTCACACCTCAGACAGGCTATTTTTTACTGCTGCCAGTTCCTTGCTATCTGTTGGCAGAGGATGTGCATGCCTGGCGAGCAATGCCCCTTTAAGGGTGTTGCCTTATTTTCTGAGCTCCCATTCACGATGATGAGAGCTCAGTTGATCATACAACATGTGGAGCCAGGAAGTGCAATCCCTGCCTTGGGCTGAGTCTGGCACAGCACAAATCCGACCCGGTGACCATGTTCTCTATAGGTTGTACGCCCCCTACCCAGTAGCATGAGCTATGACTCACAGATCAGGGACACATCTATCTGTTTATATCTATATTGATCCAGTTGGAATCGATGATCTGTCTTGAAGTTGTGATAATGTTTTACTCTCGGGACCGATCAAATCTGCTGCAGATATTTCCAAGGTTAGGTTCTGCAGGGTACCTATAGAAGAACCACACCCGGGGTATTTATCCGAGAAATACCCTACAGAGAACTTCTGTAAGTTCTGTAAGACATTTATACCCGTACCCGGAACTTCTGTAAGTTATGTACGACCTTCATACCCGTACCCGGAACTTCTGTAAGTTCTGTAAGACATCCATATCTGTACCCAGAATTTATGTAAGTTCTGTAAGACCTTCGGCACAATACCGGGGGTGAAGGTATACCCTCGGCACAATACCCGGGGTGCCGGTACAGATTAGGATGGCCTTGAGGAGCAAAGAGGTCGGGAGACAGGATTTTCAACGCTTGACAGACAGCATATTTGCCTTGACATGCCGTGACTGACACCAAACTACTAGGTTTCAGTGTGGAACACTTCGGCCCTACACCCTGGACAGCGCATGTTTTGCCTTGCTTGACATGCCTCCCGCCATCTTTGTAGAGGAGTGATGTTATGCATTCTGACGTCATGTCCCATCAGTGACACACACCAAAAACGAGATGACGAAATTACATTGTAGCACCCACCTCGCTCACAACCACTCAAAAACCGAGCACTCCAACAAACACACACATCCGTGCAACAACCCGTACCCGAAACTTCTTCAAGTTCTGCGCCACCGACCTACAATACCCGAGGTACCGGTACACCATTTGTATACCTGCCTGTAACTTCTGTGAGTTCTTTACCCCCGTGCCACAATACCCGGAACTTACGTGAGTTCTGATAGGGTTTTATACCCGTACCCGGAACATCTGTGAGTTCTGCACGACCTTCACCCCCGTACCCGGAACTTCTGTAAGTTATGTACGCCCGGATACACAACACGCGGGGTACCGGTACAACGTTTGTTTGTATACCTGACCGGAATTTCTGTGAGTTCTGTACGCCCGGGCCACAATACGTGGAGCTTTTTCTGTAAGTTGTGGAAGAGTTACTTACCCTAACCCGGAACTTCTGTAAGCTCTGTAAGACACCCATACCTTAACCCTAAATCCGCAAACCCTACAGAACCTAACCTTGGATATTTCGAAGGTCGGACAGATGATCGTTTTCTCCACTGCACGATGTATAGACTTGAGGGCAGGTATATGTTGATTTGTTTATGATATGTATGATCTGTATGATCTGTATGATTTAGCTCATGTTGCTCACGTTGCGGGGTGAAGACTGTGTAGCCTTGGAAGATCTAGGGCATGGTTCCAGCATTAGATCTGCGCTATGCAGATTCTGTGCATCACCTCAAAACGGCAAGTAAGGAACTATTGATAGAGCATCTATGATAGATATGTAGATAGATAGATAGGTAGACAGATAGACTGATTGATTGGTTGATTAATATATCATGCTCTGTACAATGTTTTGGATGTCTATGCGCGTCCAAAAATGGTTGGTGCATCGAGCCTGCTCAAAGTGTTGTCTTGGGTGTCGTGGTGTCTACCTCTCGGGGCGGTTCAGGTGTTTCTGTACGATGGATCAGGGGCCGTTGTCAAGACGGGCGTGGCCGTCCTTTGTTACGCCGTCTGGCAGCCGGCCGCTCAGGGCGTGTACCCCGACAGACCCGCGCCTCTCGGGCGCAAGGGTCTGAATGCAGCAGAAACCGCCGCGGGTGAGTAAGTGAGACACACGATACACGTTCCATGCAGAGGAAGTTCAATCGTCCGTCACGCGTTTGCATGAGCTCCCATGATGTTGCCGGTAATGGTGGTAGCTGGGTTACTAGTTTGGTTTCCTCGTCTAATGTCATTGCACCATTGGCCAATCATCCCTTTTGAGACGCTGGGCGTGGGTGGAGGGTGAGTGGGGGCGTACACACTTGTTGCTTGGCTTACGCCATTCAACCATTGGCCACGCATCCCTGCCGAAGGGGGGGGGGGGGGGGGGCGTACTCATTTGTTGCTTGCCTTTTCGTGTGGCAGAAATATCAGTGCATCTATATTGGGTGAACAAGGAGCCCCGGTCGGTCCCAGTGACATGTTTAGCCCAGAAGGTACCACCCCCCAAACTCAATCCCCATCCCGATCGTTTGTAGCACTCGTCGGTATTTGAGGAGAACGTGGGTGGGATGGTGGATGCTAGGGGCGAAGCTAATGCCTTACTGGGTTTGAAACCGCCCACGTACTACCGCGCTTGCTTTCTCATCGTGCCTACCGCCGCGCCCCCTCGCTCTCTCGTGCTTGCTGTCTGTTTCTCTTAACAGGACCAAACCGCGTTGCTTGAGTCGGAGGCGGCCCTCCGAGAGGAGTTGGCTTCGCTGACCTTGTGATACGGGATGACACCGACTCGGTGACGAAAGGGGGGGGTGAGCGCGTTGTTGCTGTGTTTCTGTGCTCCCGAGAGTGACCCGGGTGGAGGAAGGAGTCATGTAGACGAGAGGGGGGGGGGGGGAAGGGGGGAAGGGCCCCCCCATGACCCAGATGGGGTAGTTTGAGGCCCTTGTGCAGCCTGCGTTTGGTGGAACACCTTTGGGTGCGCTATCGGTGCATACCCCCGTGATGCGGGCGCACGTCCTACTATACGGTGTCTACTTATTGCCCTCCAGAAATATACAGGGATATGGCATATGGGGCAGACAGCAGCAGCAGTAGTAGGGGACGATAGCGGCGGGTGGCGTTGTGAGGGCTGCGGTTTTTGTGTCACCGAGGGACACTGCAGATAGCAGTCGCGAGCGACCCTTGGTATATGTCTCTACTATAATTATGTTATTAGCTGTCTTGTGGGATGCCGTCCTTGTTTGACGGGGGCGATGGCGGCTGCCCCAGAACGGACGTCGCCTCATGCGCCCTCTGGGAAGGCTTCTCAGGCGCCACTTTGCGTCGTCGTCGTGTGGTGTTCTTGTGCGTTTTTTCACGCCCACCAGGCAAGGTTCGGGTTGCTGCCTTGTCAAATGAAAGCGGTGAGCTTTGTAACAAACAAATGTCCCAGGTCGTGGTCCGCCCGGCCGACACACACGCGCGTGTTTGCTCGGGCCAAGCTCAGGCTGAGCGAGGTTGTGCGATTAGATTCCCCCCTAGCATGCGTACTTGGTTTAGTATCTTACGCACGTAGTTGTCTGTAACGTCAGAGACAAGAAGAGAAAGAGAAGACATAATCACGCATAAGCAAATAAACACACACACTGAGTGACAGGTCGTCCTATCGACCGGTGCAATGCACCCATCATAACAAAATAAACCAGAAACGGAAAAATGAAATGATGTCTCAAATGCACCTACTGCGCATCAGATAGTGTCGTACGTGGGCGTTTTTCTATCACGAAGGGCCAGCCAATAGTCTGCAAAGGCGACTTCGCTCCTACACCGCTCAAGCTAGGGTCCACCCAAACTCTTTTCACTTCTACGCACTGCTCGGACAGTCCTCCAACACCCCCTGCTAAGTATGGTCGTGCAGGAGTCTGGCCCTTACCAGGGGCTAGACTTGCTGATGGCTCTACCGCGTGTAGAAGTAGAGTCCAATCTCGTCGTCCGTCTCCCCTATCGATACAGAGGACTATCATCGCCGTGTAGAACGATTACCCCTCACGTCTGGTGGCTAACCTCGATTACTACTTTATACCAATAGTGTGGAGGGACCGGGGTGCTAACGCCTACCTGTTCGCAAAAACAAACAAAAATCTCATTTATACCTATTTTTATCATCGCGGAAAGCGTGAGAGCGCGCGTTAGCAACCTTGGATGAAACTCAACGAGCCATCGTTGGAATGCTGAACCTAGCCCTCCGCGATGTAAACATGAAAGCAAGGGCCCGGGGGGATGGGGGGGGTGGGGGGAAAAGGGATGACAGTTTATCGGAGTACACGAGAAGGCTGGGTGCAGCGCGAATCCATGATATCCGCTCCCCTCAGAAGACCCACGGCGGCGCCTGCCAAACCAAACGTGGCACGACCAAACCCTACGTTTCCGCTGAGGATTTCTTGTTCCCCTGCTTCTGGCACTTGGAGGGTCCGGTTCGCAGAGTTTCGAGAGTCTTCCAGTCCGTGCGGGGCTTGATCGAAGCCGAAGCCAAGGTCGGCTCAGCCGTCGTCAAGATCGCTGCCTTCACTGCGGTGACCCCGCTTCCGCTGCAAGGGACGGCCACCCGGTACTTGAGGTCCTTCTGCTTGATCTCGCAGTCGACGCGGTTGTAAGCTTTCTTGTTTTTCCTCTTCTTCCTGGCGGCGAGAAATATGCCCTGGACGGTCTGCGGGGCAAACCACGCGTTGAACGGCGAGAGTGCAGCTCGAGTAATCGTCACTCGGGACAGATACGTACTGTTCATGTTAGGTAAGTTACTTGCTTCAAAGTTGCAACATCTGCCGTACGGTGTATTATACACTGAAACATGAAAGATCGCTGGCCGATGTTGGAACGATTGTGGTATGCTGCGACCGACGGACCGCCCATGCTGAATACATGGAACTACGAAATCACGCATATGTAAACATTTCGTTTTTTTCAGCTGGCCTGTATGACACAGGTTGTGAGTTACTCCATCTATGTTTCAGTGGTGGGTTTGTGTGCACTTTTGAGCGCGGAAACGGTGTGCAGTCATTCCCCCTTACCGTGCCGCCGCCGCCGCCGCCATCTCCTCCACCGACGTTGCTGCTGCTGCTGACACTAGCCGAGTCGTCGATGACGGTGCTTTCACTCGCAGTAGTGCTGTCGTTGTCATCGTCTGCCTTGACAACTAATGATGTTGGTGTGGGCGCCGCCGACGGTGCCTCTCCGTGCCAGAAGTCCGTCAACAACTTCGACACCCTTTCCTGAGACGTCGCGCGTGGAATAAGGCAACACGAGGTTTGCTGTTGGAGGCAACTTAGTCGAAGTCGAACGGGGGCGCGTGGCACTCAGCAGCGGAGCAAGGATGGTCAGTGGTCAGTGACCCTACACTTGGTGATGACGACATAAATATACCTGATAATAGCTCTATACTACCAGGTATATCGTAACAGTATCATACGTATTTCGCATGGGAAATGTCGCTACGCGATATACGCTTGCCCCCCCATCAACGTACATCAGCCAGGCGGCCACCAGCTTGTCCCAGACGATGCAGTACGAGTACGTAGGGTGTACCTAGGTTCGTGCTGGGTGTCGTGGTGCGCAAAGCTGGTTGTCTCCAAAAATCTGGGACTGCCTGTATATTTGGCTCGTGGTAGTGGCTAAAACCTGTGGAATGTACCGCTCCTGTAGCGATCTATGCCTTTGACTCACCGACAAGACTGCCCACCTATCCATGGCGAATATGAGGATGCGCACGATCAAGCTCGCCCGGCGTTGCGCAAACTCGACGACCAAACAGCACGCATTGACCTGCGAGGGCCGCGTGGAGCGAATGGTGGGCGAGGAACATTGAGGTTGCAGTACGCGGCGTACTTCTGGAAAATGTGGTACATGCACTCATTGTGCGGTCGCGAAAATGTGAGTTATGCTTGTGTCGCATACAAGGAAGCTGCGACCCTACTACAGCATACGGTCATTGGCAGAGCTTCTCCGTCAACGTTACTCTGCATAATCTCCATCTCACCACCCTGTCATTGGCGCATGAGGCGATGTTGACAAAAGTGCCCAGCAGAAAACTGGCCATCGTCGATTCCCGAACACCGCAGAATTGCGCGATTGCCGAAAGGCGCCGTCGACGATACTACTGCGGAAACTGCCACCACGAGAGCGGAGACTGAAGTCGCCCGATGCGGACGACCCCGTGCACGGCTGGTAGCGGCCGATTCGCTAGTAACGCTGGCGTCGTCGGAGGGTGTAGTGCTGAATGGTAGCTCCGGTCGCGGGTCCGTTGTTGATGATTTGAAAAGGGCAGCAGCACCGTTGATGCTTGAAGCTGAATCCTGATTCCACAGAGTGGGGTGCTATTCCTATAATCGCACGGAGTACGGCGACAGGACAAGGCTCGCCCTGACTGCGAAGGAGACTTGCTTGCTCGGCGTGATCACTGCAGTAGGCACTTCGAGCAACAGGCTGTCGGTGCGCGAAGAAAGGTTGGCCGGACAGGTGTGGCCCGAATTTGTTTCTGTGTGCCAGGTGCAGGCTCGCGCGACGCAAAATAAATGCCGCACGAGCGGCGAGACCGTCAAGAGTCAATCGCGCCGCATTCGTTTCGTGCCGTTTCGCCACTTGTTTTGGAAACTCAGTATAAATGGGATATAGACGAGACACATGAATTAGGAAATACTCCAGCTGTGAGTTCGTGTGGAGTTGTTACCTACAGCGCTATAGGTGTAAAAGACCGATCGATTACCCAGCCCAGCGTAATCCTTATAACACCCCCCCAACCCCCTCTGAACGGCGGGGTCTTTGGGGCGTCGGAACCGTATTCGTCTGTACGCTGACCTACCCGCTTCGTTTTATTACCTGGGGATCCAGGGAGATGTGTTTTGTTAGGTGTGCACGCGCAATAAGCGTTTCTGTTAGAGCCTGGTATCAGTATAGGGCTACCCTATATATACCCCCGATACGATATGATATTTCCATACCTGGTACTGGTAGTACTTAGTCATGTTTTGTTTCGACGGAACAAGCGAAATATATCATATCGTATTACATCGCTATATATAGGGGTTTTCAGCACGATATGACTAAAACGTGATATGATATTTGGTATATATATGATATATACGCCCGCTATGAAGCGATACATCGGCCTATATAAGGTGATATAAGATGATATATTATCGGCCTATATGAGGTGAAATACGTGATCTAGCTATCCGATATGTGGCATAATATATATGTCAACTTTTGCTGTCTTGACGATATCTCTTGCATCTTTCGGGCGTACATTTTGGGCGGAATATACGTGCAGTATTTGCCTGGTACGTAGATACGAGTACGAGTACGAAGTGTGAAACACACAAGGGAGCGCACCAGGGGTCTGTGCCCGCTGCTGTCTTCCTATCGTGCGGTTTTGATCCGCGATGAGCGAGTCGAACGCGCCATCGCCTGCGGCCACAAGCGAGCCACAGCTACAGCACGCAGTCGCCTTCGACATCGATATATACATATATATGTGCCTACCTTGTACCTGGTACAAATACTACCGGCAGAGAGTGTACACAATGTTGTGGTCATCGCAATACACAAACTAACTGTTGTCTGCATTACACCACACATCTACAAGGCATATAGTAACCTCGCGGAGAAGGGTTGTTATATCATAATTCATGCATTTATTTTGTGTATCGGGTCGTACGTAGCGGGCACAATTCGCCATGTACCGAGCAAGTGCTCTGCCATCAGTGTGGCACATGCCAGACCCCAATCATGAGCAAGTACCGATGTGAAACGGCGGTGACGCACATATATAGGCGGCAATAGCTCAAGAAAGCACGACATATAGGGCAGATATGAAGTGATATATCACAATATACAAGGTATATGATGTAAAACATTATTTGCATAATATGATATATCACAATATATACCTGGTATGTGATATATCACACGATATGTGGCCTGATATCTCATATACCCTGCATAATATATATATATATCACATCTCATCATAGCGATATATCGAAAAATACCCGTGATATGGACATGACTAAGAAATATCAACTTTTATGACTTAGTCATGTTTTTTGGGGGGGTATATATAGATATCATATACCCCCCCGAGTTATAGGTGATACCAGGCTCTAGTTTCTGTAAAAGAAACGTTCCAAGTGAGGTTCGAACCCGTCACCTGGACGACGCCAAATGTGAAGGTGTTCCCTACAGAGCTATAGGGGTAAGGCATCGACCGATCACCCAGCCCAGGGTAATCCTTGTAACCTTCGACTGATTACATAGTTGACACTAAACTTTGCAAGCTTCGTACCGTAATCATACGAAGGTTCGCACCCATAGAAAGTTCGGCACCCATCGGAGAGATAGCACCGGGGTGCGATAAAAACACAAGGTAGAAACATTTAACCGTGTTTTCGCACCCTCATCGGAACGATCGCACCCCGGTGCGATCTTCCCGACATAAATAGAAATTTGAGGGCAACTGCAGCGGGTCTATAGTAGGTAATATTCTCATTTTTTTCATACTCCGATGAGATATCACCAGTGCGCCACTCCTCTCGAACGTACTTTATCAACGCATGGTAGGTCAAGTCGTTTAAGGTATCGCACCAAATCGGAGAGATCGCACCGGGGTGCATGCACGCAGCACCGTTGCCCCAATACGGCCCGGTGTATTTCGATTCAACAGCGCACCCATCGGAGAGATCGCACCGGGGGTGCACCAAAATAGAAGAACGGCATGATTTAATTGTGTTTCCGCACCCCCATCGGAGAGAACGCGCCCATCGGAGAGATAGCACCGGGATGCGATAAAAAACACAACGCAGAACCATTTGAAAACGCGATCGCATCCGGCGCGAACCTTTGCATGATTACGGTAGTAAGTCTCGTCTATATCCCCTTTTTACTGAATTTCCGAATTGTATGATGAGCCGCTCGCGCGCATGCCATTTCAAGAAATGATCTCGCCGCGAAAAAAAAGTCGTCCTGCTGGCTGTTGAAGCTGAGTAGCATCACACAAAGCGTGAAGATGGTAAGGAGGGGAACAGCTAACCAGTGACAACAGCATTATTACCCTATCTATGTATGATATCATATGGATACGAACAGTGCTAGGTTGCGTAGCACATTCATTTTGTTGAGTAAGTTGATACGTTTGCGAGATCACACGACGCGCTGGTATTTGGAGCAACTGCGTCGCGGTGGTCCTACCCCCTCTGGTAGAGTCTGAGATTGTGCATGATGCTAAAAAAGACGTTCTGTTGGTACTGCTGTAGAGTTTTCAAGTACACCGCTCCCGAGTCTGACCGCACAAAGTACGAGAGCCATATGTTTCGCTGGGTGTGGATATCAAAATCAATTTTCACCGCTCCCTACAACTATTTTATCAGTCGAAGTCACAGCTGACGTATTTCATAATGTTATATATCCGGGTTTTAACAGACAAAATTTTAATCGGAAAAATGGGAACGAAGCCTAAAATGAGAACCAAGCCGTATCTCCAGAACCATGTGGTGTATCAGAGAACCAAAATGATCCTGCGAAACCCCTTGGCCAGCCCTGTGAGAGGAGCTCGTCAGAACGGTCATGCTCCATCTCGTACCTTCGGGTGGGCGCAAAAAGCGATATACGCTGGCTCTATTGTGATTTCTCTAGATAGATGCTGGCTACCGCGGCGATGCCGAGGACTTCCAGCCTGAGCGACAGCTCATTCGAAGGCTGCTGTACAGCCCCACAGGACTGCCAACGTTTTTTCTTGGAGTTGTACACAGTTGGTTTGCTTTCTAAAAAAAACCGTCCGTTCCCATTTTTCGTTTCGTTCCCATTTTTCCGTTTTGTCTGTTTTTTATAGAGTATCAGTGCGCAGAATGATAATGTAAATTGTCCTGTTGGCCCGGCTAGCATCCAGGGGAGTCACTGGCCTATATCCTTGACAAGGAAATACATACAAGTATACAGTAGACTACGCGCGAACCGCTTATCAAACAATTTGGAAATTCAGTAAAAAAAGGGATATAGACGAGAATATTACGCAGCTTAGCTTGCAAAGCCGAGTATCAACTCTTTAATCAGTCGAACTCACAGCTGACGTGTTTTTTTTAAACAAAATTATGAAATAGTTCAAAAATGTATCATACCGTTCAGTCCGCTGACGTATTTCATAATTTTGTAGTAAGTACAGTAAAGTCCAGTCTGTAGCCCGATAACAGAAAGCAAAGGAATCACCTTTGTTGGGACTCCTCCTCCTGCGCTTTGACAGGTACGCGTGTGAACGGTGTGTATAGTGTACGAGTACATCAAGAAGAATCGCAGAAGCCAACATGTAAGCATGCGCGATACATAACCGGACGCCAAAATTTCAAAAAATAGGGAAGCTGGTTCTGACTGGATCTCCTACTTGACAAGGGATGCATTCCACACTAACTTCAGTATAACGACTCAAAGTTGGCGATCGCAAGTATCATACGAATCTCCACCAAAGCTTCCATGTCGCAGCTGATGTTTTTTTCTTTTTAGTAAAACTATGGAGAGAAGGAGAAACATAAGGGAAAGTAGAAGACGATGCCTTGGCCACGCTTTGGCCTTGCCTTGGCGTTTTGCCTTGGCCTTTCGTAACGTCTATCCTTTTATTTGAATGGAAACATTTCGTTCCTCAGACAGATGGTATCCCTCCCGAGTTGACGATGAACTTCAAGTGCGCCACACCTCAGGCAGGCCATCATTTACTGCTGCCAGTTCCTTGCTATCTGTTGGCAGAGGATGTGCATGTCAGGCGAGCAATACCCCTTTAAGCGTGCTGCCTTATTTTCTGAGCTCCCATTCACGATGATGAGAGCTCAGTTGATCATACAACATGTGGAGCCAGAAAGTGCAACGCCTTCCTTGGGCTGATTCTGGCACAGCACAAATCCGACCCGGTGACCATGTTTTTTGTATAGGTTGTACGCCCCCTACCCAGTAACATGAGCTATGCCATACAGATCAGGGATACATCTATCTGTTTATATATATATTGATCAAGTTGGAATCGATGATCTGTCTTGAAGGTGTGATAATGTTTTACTCTCGGGACCGATCAAATCTGCTGCAGATATTTCCAAGGTTAGGTTCTGCAGGGTACCTAAAGAACCACACCCGGGGTATTTATCCGGGAAATACCCTACAGAGAACTTCTGTAAGTTCTGCAAGACATTTATACCCGTGCCCGGAACTTCTGTAAGTTATGTACGACCTTCATACCCGTACCCGGAACTTCTGTAAGTTCTGTAAGACATCCATACCCGTACCCAGAATATCTGTTAGCTCTGTAAGACCTTCGGCACTATACCGGGGGTAAGGGTATACCCTCGGCACAATACCCGGGGTGCCGGTACAGATTAGGATGGCCTTGAGGAGCAAAGAGGTCGGGAGACAGGATTTTCAACGCTTGACAGACAGCATATTTGCCTTGACATGCCGTGACTGACACCAAACTACTAGGGTTTCAGTGTGGAACACTTCGGCCCTAAACCCTGGACAGCGCATGTTTTGCCTTGCTTGACATGCCTCCCGCCATCTTTGTAGAGGAGTGATGTTATGCATTCTGACGTCATATCCCATCAGTGACACACACCAAAAACGGAATGACGAAATTACATTGTAGCACCCACCTCGCTCACAGCCACTCAAAAACCGAGCACACCAACAAACACATCCGTGCAACAACCCGTGCCCGAAACTTCTGCAAGTTCTGTGCCACCGACCTACAATACCCGAGGTACCGGTACACCATTTGTATACCTGCCTGGAACTTCTGTGAGTTCTATACGCTCGTGCCACAATACCCGGAACTTCCGTGAGTTCTGTAAGGGTTTTATACCCGTACCCGGAACTTCTGTGAGCTATGTACGACCTTCACCCCCGTACCCGGAACTTCTGTAAGTTGTGTACGCCCGGTTTCACAATACCCGAGGTACCGGTACAACGATTGCCTACCTGACCGGAACTTCTGTGAGTTCTGTACGCCCGGGCCACAATACGTGGAGCTTTTTCTGTAAGTTATGTAAGAGTTGCTTACCCTAACCCGGAACTTCTGTACGTTCTTGACACCCATACCTTAACCCTAAATCCGCAAACCCTATAGAACCTGACCTTGGATATTTTGAAGGTCGGACAGATGATCGTTTTCTCCAATGCACGATGTATATACTTGAGGGCAGGTATATGTTGATCTGTTTATGATCTGTATGATCTGTATGATCTGTATGATCTAGCTCATGTTGCTCACGTTGCGGCGTGAAGGCTGTGTAACCTTGGAAGATCTAGGGCATGGTTCCAGCGTTAGATCTGCGCTATGCAGATTCTGCGCAGCACCTCAAAACGGCAAGAAAGGAACTATTAAGGGCCGGTCTTATCGAGGGCAAAATAAACGAAACAAAATACGAAATAAAACGAACAGACTTTCGTTTTTCGCAAAAAACAGCAGGTTGAGTCCTAACGAGGGCAAAAAAAACGAAAAAAAAACAAAACAAAAATAAGAAGCCGAGTCGAATTTTTAGGCGGTGCAATTTTTCGGAATGACTCAACGGCCACAGCACGTGGTTCCCGGCGATAGCGCTTGACAGCGACGGCGGATAGACACAACTCGCACACGCAAGGCACCCTCCACAGCAGGCGGTTCTCGTGGTCCAACCCGCTCCCTACGGAGTGCTCTAGAACTTGTGTACCGGCCATCGCAGTTCGATGGCAGACGTTTGAATATTGAGTGGGACTCATGTCCAAAAATATACCGCCACAGCCACTTCCTGATCCCCCGGTTTCTTACGAGGGCACCCCATGGTGATTCCCTACCCATATGTGCTCGCGCCGTCAGCAGACAAGCCGCGTGGCAGCCACATGAACTACCTCGGCCATCGTGCGCTTGCCAACCGGTCGTAGAAACTTTATCGGAACTTCATCCCAACGCGTCGAGCTCCTCCTATGTTCCTCTTCGACCCTGGGTATCCCATATTTCGTTTATTTGGCACCCATTTCGTTTTTTTTTAAGTCCTCTGGGACTTAAAAAAAACGAAATGTGAAAACGGAGGTATCGGGATCTCTACTTCAAATTTTTACGATTTGACCAATAAAACTCACGTACTCTTTAGTTCTGTTTTTCGTTTTTTCATTTCATTTTGTTTTTCGTTTTTTTTGCCCTCCATAAGACCGGCCCTAATAGAGCATCTACGATAGATATATAGATAGATAGATAGATAGGTAGACAGATAGATTGATTGATTGGTTGATTGATAGATCATGCTCTGTTCAATGTTTTGGATGTCTATGCGCGTCCGAAAATGGTTGGTGCATCGAGCCTGCTCAAAGCGTTGTCTTGGGTGTCGTGGTGTCTACATCTCGGGGCGGTTCAGGTGTTTCTGTACGATGGATCGGGGGCCGTTGTCAAGACGGACGTGGCCGTCCTTTGTTCCGCCGTCTGGCAGCCGGCCGCTCAGGGCGTGTACCCCGACAGACCCGCGCCTCTCGGGCGCAAGGGTCTGAATGCAGCAGAAACCGACGCGGGTGAGTAAATGAGACACACGATACACGTTCCATGCAGAGGAAGTTCAATCCTCCGTCACGCGTTCGCATGAGCTCCCATAGTGTTGCCGGTAAAGGTGGTAGCTGGGGTACTAGTTTGGTTTCCTCGTCTAATGTCATTGCACCATTGGCCAAGCATCCCTTTTGAGACGCTGGGCGTGGGTGGAGGGTGGGTGGGGGCGTACACATTTGTTGCTTGGCTTACGCCATTCAACCATTGGCCACGCATCCCTGTCGAAGGGGGGGGGGGGGCGTACTCATTTGTTGCTTGCCTTTTCGTGTGGCAGAAATATCAGTGCATCTATATTGGGTGAACAAGGAGCCCCGGTCGGTCCCAGTGACATGTTTAGCCCAGAAGGTACCACCCCCCAAACTCAATCCCCATCCCGATCGTTTGTAGCATTGGTCGGTATTTGAGGAGGGCGTGGGTGGGATGGTGGATGCTAGGGGCGAAGCGAACGCCTTACTGGGTTTGAAACCGCCCACGTACTACCGCGCTTGCTTTCTCCTCGTGCCTACCGCCGCGCCCCCTCGCTCTCTCGTGCTTGCTGTCCATTTCTCTTAACAGGACCAAACCGCGTTGCTGGAGTCGGAGGCGGACCTCCGAGCAGAGTTGACTTCGCTAACCTTGTGATACGGGATGACACCGACTCGGTGACGAAAGGGGGGGTGAGCGCGTTGTTGCTGTGTTTCTGTGCTCCCGGGAGTGACCAGTGTGGAGGAAGGAGTCATGTAGACGAGAGGGGGGGGGGGAAGGGGGGAAGGGCCCCCCCACGACCCGGATGGGGTAGTTTGAGGCCCTTGTGAAGCCTACGTTTGGTGGAGCACCTTCGGGTGCGCTATCGGTGCATACCCCCCTGATGCGGGCGCACGTCCTACTCTTTGGTGTCTATATATTGCCCTCCATAAATATTCAGGGATATGGCATATGGGGCAGGCAGCAGCAGCAGCAGTAGGGGACGATAGCGGCGGGTGGCGTTGGGAGGGCTGCGGTTTTTGTGGCACCGAGGGACACAGCAGATAGCAGTCGCGAGCGACCCTTGGTGTATGTCTCTACTAAAATACTGACATTAGCTGTTTTATGGGATGCCGTCCTTGTTTGACGGGGGCGATGGCGGCTGCCCCAGAACGGACGTCGCCTCATGCGCCCTCTGGGAGGGCTTCTCAGGCACCACTTTGCGTCGTCATCGTGTGGTGTTCTTGTGCGTTTGTTCACACCCACCAGGCAAGGTTGGAGTTGCTGCCTTGTCAAATGAGAGCAAGGAGCTTTGTAACAAACAAATGTCTCACGTCGTGGTCCGCCCGGCCGACACACACGCGCGTGTTTGCTCGGGCCAAGCTCAGGCTGAGCGAAGTTGTGCGATTAGATTCCCCCCTAGACTGCGTACTTGATTTAGTATCTTACGCACGTAGTTGTCTGTAACGTCAGAGACAAGGAAAAATTAGAGAAGACACAGTCACGCAAAAAACAAACAAACACACACACTGAGTGACAGGTCTTCCTATCGACCGGTGCAATGCACCCATCATAAAAACATCCGAAAAGACAGAAAAAAAAGAATGTCTCAAATGCACCTACTGCGCATCAAGTAGTGTCGTACGTGGGCGTTTTCCTTTCACGTAGGGCCAGCCAATAGTCTGCAAAGGCAACTTCGCTCCTACACCGCTCAAGCTAGGGTCCACCCAAGCTCCTTTCACTTCTACGCACCGCTCGGACAGTCCTGCAACACCCCCTGCAAAGTATGGTCGTGCAGGAGTCTGGCCCTTACGAGGGGCTAGACTCGCTGATGGCTCTACCGCGTGTAGAAGTAGAGTCCAATCTCGTCGTCCGTGTCCTATCGATACAGACGACTATCATCGCCGTGTACAACGATGACCCCTCCGTCCTGGTGGCTAACCTCGAATACTACTTTATACCAATAGTGTGGAGGGGCCGGGGTGATAATGCCTACGTGTTCGCAAAAACAAACAAAAATCTAATTTATAGTATTTTTTTTATCATCGCGGAAAGCGTGAGAGCGCGCGTTAGCAACCTTAAATGAAACTCAACGAGCCATCATTGGAATGCTGAACCTAGCCCTCCGCGATGTAAACATGAGGGCAAGGGCCGGGGGGGATGGGGGGGATGGGTGGAAAAGGGAAGACACCTGATTAATCACGGTTTGTCCGCAGGGCTGGAACGTAAAGGTGGGAGTTGAAAACACAAACACCACCACACTTCAGCCCTGCTGTGTTGTACTACACTCAACGAATGCTAACTCTACCCGTGCCTCCTCTATCCCCGTCGGACATTTTTAATCATACGAGAAAGTGCCTTGATTGCCCTCGCCGCCCATACTGGCCTCATGCTGACCTCGCATAACCCAGCCCGTTTGCAAGGTCAGTGTGTGCTGTCCTCACTTCTGTATAATCTGTAATGCAGCCATGACAGTTTATCGGAGTACACGAGAAGGCTGGGTGCGGCGCGAATCCATGATATCCGCGCCCCTCAGAAGACCCACGGCGGCGCCTGCCAGAACAAACCGGCACGACCAAACCTTACGCTCCCGCTGGAGAGTTCTTGTTCCCCTGCTTCTGGCACTTGGAGGGTCCGGTTCGCAGAGTTTCGAGAGTCTTCCAGTCCGTGCGGGGCTCGATCGAAGCCGAAGCCAAGGTCGGCTCAGCCGTCGTCAAGATCGCTGCCTTCACTGCGGTGACCCCGCTTCCGCTGCAAGGGACGGCCACCCGGTACTTGAGGTCCTTCTGCTTGATCTCGCAGTCGACGCGGTTGTAAGCTTTCTTGTTTTTCCTCTTCTTCCTGGCGGCGAGAAATATGCCCTGGACGGTCTGCGGGGCAAACCACGCGTTGAACGGCGAGAGTGCAGCTCGAGTAATCGTCACTCGGGACAGATACGTACTGTTCATGTTAGGTAAGTTACTTGCTTCAAAGTTGCAACATCTGCCGTACGGTGTATTATACACTGAAACATGAAAGATCGCTGGCCGATGTTGGAACGATTCTGGTATGCTGCGACCGACGGACCGCCCATGCTGAATACATGGAACTACGAAATCACGCATATGTAAACATTTCGTTTTTTTCAGCTGGGCTGTATGACACAGGTTCAAGTTACTCCGTCTATGTTTCAGTAGTGGGTTTGTGTGTACGTTTGAGCGTGGAAACGGTGTGCAGTCATTCCCCCTTACCGTGCCGCCGCCGCCGCCGCCACCACCTCCTCCACCGACGTTACTGCTGCTGCTGACACTAGCAGAGTCGTCGATGACGGTGCTTTCACTCGCAGTAGTGCTGTCGTTGTCATCGTCTGCCTTGACAACTAATGATGTTGGTGTGGGCGCCGCCGACGGTGCCTCTCCGTGCCAGAAGCCCGTCAACAACTTCGACACCCTTTCCTGAGAGGTCGCGCGTGGAATAAGGCAACACGAGGTTTGCTGTTGGAGGCAACTTAGTCGAAGTCGAACGGGGGCGCGTGGCACTCAGCAGCGGAGCAAGGATGGTCAGTGGTCAGTGACCCTACACTTGGTGATGACGACATAAATATACCTGATAATAGCTCTATACCACCAGGTATATCGTAACAGTATCATACGTATTTCGCATGGGAAATGTCGCTACGCGATATACGCTTGCCCCCCCATCAACGTACATCAGCCAGGCGGCCACCAGCTTGTCCCAAACGATGCAGTACGAGTACGTAGGGTGTGCCTAGGTTCGTGCTGGGTGTCGTGGTGCGCAAAGCTGGTTGTCTCCAAAAATCTGGGACTGCCTGTATATTTGGCTCGTGGTAGTGGCTAAAACCTGTGGAATGTACTGCTGTTGTAGCGATCTATGCCTTTGACTCACCGACAAGACTGCCCACCTATCCATGGCGAATATGAGGATGCGCACGATCAAGCTCGCCCGGCGTTGCGCAAACTCAACGACCAAACAGCACGCATTGACCTGCGAGGGCCGCGTGGAACGAATGGTGGGCGAGGAACGTTGAGGTTGCAGTACGCGTGCGTACTGCAGAAAAACGCGGTACATGCGCTCATTGTGCGGTCGCGAAAATGTGAGTTATGCTTGTGTCGCATACAAGGAAGCTGCGACCCTACTACAGCATACGGTCATTGACAGAGCTTCTCCGTCAATGTTACTCTGCATAATCTCCATCTCACCACCCTGTCATTGGCGCATGAGGCGATGTTGACAAAAGTGCCCAGCAGAAAACTGGCCATCGTCGATTCCCGAACACCGCAGAATTGCGCGATTGCCGAAAGGCGCCGTCGACGATACTACTGCGGAAACTGCCACCACGAGAGCGGAGATTGAAGTCGCCCGATGCGGACGACCCCGTGCACGGCTGTAGGTGGCCGATTCGCCAGTGATACAGGCGTCGTCGGAGGGTGTAGTGCTGAATGGTAGCTCCGGTCGCGGGTCCGTTGTTGATGATTTGAAAAGGGCAGCAGCACCGTTGATGCTTGAAGCTGAATCCTGATTCCACAGAGTGGGGTGCTATTCCTATAATCGCACGGAGTACGGCGAGAGCACAAGGCTCGCCCTGACTGCGAAGGAGACTTGGTTGCTCGGCGTGATCACTGCAGTAGGCACTTCGAGCAATAGGCTGTCGGTGCGCGATGAAAGGTTGGCCGGACAGGTGTGGCCAGATTTTGTTTCTGTGTGCCAGGTGCAGGCTCGCGCGACGCAAAATAAATGCCGCACGAGCGGCGAGACCGTCAAGAGTCAATCGCGCCGCATTCGTTTCGTGCCGTTTCGCCACTTGTTTTGGAAACTCAGTATAAATGGGATATAGACGAGACACATGAAATAGGAAATACGTCAGCTGTGAGTTCGTGTGGAGTTGTTACCTACAGAGCTATAGGTGTAAAAGACCCATCGATTACCCAGCCCAGGGTAATCCTTATATCACCCCCCCAACCCCCTCTGAACGGCGGGGTCTTTGGGGCGTCGGAACCGTATTCGTCTGTACGCTGACCTACCCGCTTCGTTTCATTACCTGGGGGTCCAGGGAGATGTGTTTTGTTAGGTGTGCACGCGCAATAAGCGTTTCTGTTAGAGCCTGGTATCAGTATAGGGCTACCCTATATATACCCCCGATACGATATGAGTTTTCCATACCTGGTACTGGTAGTACTTAGTCATGTTTTGTTTCGACGGAACAAGCGAAATATATCATATCGTATTACATCGCTATATATAGGGGTTTTCAGCACGATATGACTAAAACGTGATATGATATTTGGTATATATATAATATATACGCCCGCTATGAAGCGATACATCGGCCTATATAAGGTGATATAAGATGATATATTATCGGCCTATATGAGGTGAAATACGTGATCTAGCTATCCGATATGTGGCATAATATATATGTCAACTTTTGCTGTCTTGACGATATCTCTTGCATGTTTCGGGCGTACATTTTGGGCGGAATATACGTGCAGTATTTGCCTGGTACGTAGATACGAGTACGAGTACGAAGTGTGAAACACACAAGGGAGCGCACCAGGGGTCTGTGCCCGCTGCTGTCTTCCTATCGTGCGGTTTTGATCCGCGATGAGCGAGTCGAACGCGCCATCGCCTGCGGCCACAAGCGAGCCACAGCTACAGCACGCAGTCGCCTTCGACATCGATATATACATATATATGTGCCTACCTTGTACCTGGTACAAATACTACCGGCAGAGAGTGTACACAATGTTGTGGTCATCGCAATACACAAACTAACTGTTGTCTGCATTACACCACACATCTACAAGGCATATAATAACCTCGCGGAGAAGGGTTGTTATATCATAATTCATGCATTTATTTTGTGTATCGGGTCGTACGTAGCGGGCACAATTCGCCATGTACCGAGCAAGTGCTCTGCCATCAGTGTGGCACATGTCAGACCCCAATCATGAGCAATTACCGATGTGAAACGGCGGTGACGCACATATATAGGCGGCAATAGCTCAAGAAAGCACGACATATAGGGCAGATATGAAGTGATATATCACAATATACAAGGTATATGATGTAAAACATTATTTGCATATGATATATCACAATATATACCTGGTATGTGATATATCACACGATATATGGCCTGATATCTCATATACCCTGCATATATCACATCTCATAGCGATATATCGAAAAATACCCGTGATATGGACATGACTAAGGAATATCAACTTTTATGACTTAGTCATGTTTCTTTGGGGGGTATATATAGATATCATATACCCCCCCGAGTTATAGGTGATACCAGGCTCTAGTTTCTGTAAAAGAAACGTTCGAAGTGAGGTTCGAACCCGTCACCTGGACGACGCCAAATGTGAAGGTGTTCCATACCGAGCATATGGGGTAAAGTATCGACCGATTACCCAGCCCAGGGTAATCCTTGTAACCTTCGACTGATTACATAGTTGACACTCAACTTTGCAAGCTGCGTACCGTAATCATGCGAAGGTTCGCACCCATCGAAAGTTCGGCACCCATCGGAGAGATAGCACCGGGGTGCGATAAAAACACAAGGTTGAAACATTTAACCGTGTTTTCGCACCCCCATCGGAACGATCGCACCCCGGTGCGATCTCTCCGACATAAACAGAAATTTGAGGGCAACCGCAGCGGGTCTATAGTAGGTAATATTCTCATTTTTTTCATACTCCGATGAGATATCACCAGTGCGCCACTCCTCTCGAACGTACTTTATCAACGCATGGTAGGTCAAGTCGTTTAAGGTATCGCACCAAATCGGAGAGATCGCACCGGGGTGCATGTACGCAGCACCGTTGCCCGAATACGGCCCGGTGTATTTCGATTCAACAGCGCACCCATCGGAGAGATCACACCGGGGGTGCACCAAAATAGAAGAACGACATGATTTAATTGTGTTTCCGCGACCCCATCGGAGAGAACGCACCCATCGGAGAGATAGCGCCGGGATGCGATAAAAAACACAACGCAGAACCATTTGAAAACGCGATCGCATCCGGTGCGAACCTTCGCATGATTACGGTAATAAGTCTCGTCTATATCCCCTTTTAACAGAATTTTCGAATTGTATGATGAGCCGTTCGCGCGTATGCCATTTATTTCAAGAAATTATCTCGTCGCGAAAAAAAGTCGTCCTGCTGACTGTTGAAGCTTAGTAGCATCATACAAAGCGTGAATATGGTAAGGAGGGGAACAGCTAACCAGTGACAACAGCATTGTTACCCTATCTATGTATGATATCATATGGGTACGAACAGTGCTAGGTTGCGTAGCACATTCGTTTTGTTGAGTAAGTTGATACGTTTGCGAGATCACACGACGCGCTGGTATTTGGAGCGACTGCGTCGCGGTGGTCCTACCCCCTCTGGTAGAGTCTGAGATTGTGCATGATGCTAAAGACGTTCTGTTGGTACTGCTGTAGAGTTTTTAAGTACATCGCTCCCGAGTCTGACCGCACAAAGTACGAGAGCCATATATTTCGCTGGGTGTGGATATCAAAATCAATTTTCACCGCTCCCTACAACTATTTTATCAGTCGAAGTCACAGCTGACGTATTTCATAATGTTATATATCCGGGTTTTAACAGACAAAATTTTAATCGGAAAAATGGGAACGAAGCCTAAAATGAGAACCAAGCCGTATCTCCAGAACCATGTGGTGTATCAGAGAACCAAAATGATCCTGCGAAACCCCTTGGCCAGCCCTGTGAGAGGAGCTCGTCAGAACGGTCATGCTCCATCTCGTACCTTCGGGTGGGCGCAAAAAGCGATATACGCTGGCTCTATTGTGATTTCTCTAGATAGATGCTGGCTACCGCGGCGATGCCGAGGACTTCCAGCCTGAGCGACAGCTCATTCGAAGGCTGCTGTACAGCCCCACAGGACTGCCAACGTTTTTTCTTGGAGTTGTACACAGTTGGTTTGCTTTCTAAAAAAAAAAACCGTCCGTTCCCATTTTTCGTTTCGTTCCCATTTTTCCGTTTTGTCTGTTTTTTATAGAGTATCAGTGCGCAGAATGATAATGTAAATTGTCCTGTTGGCCCGGCTAGCATCCAGGGGAGTCACTGGCCTATATCCTTGACAAGGAAATACATACAAGTATACAGTAGACTACGCGCGAACCGCTTATCAAACAATTTGGAAATTCAGTAAAAAAAGGGATATAGACGAGAATATTACGCAGCTTAGCTTGCAAAGCCGAGTATCAACTCTTTAATCAGTCGAACTCACAGCTGACGTGTTTTTTTTAAACAAAATTATGAAATAGTTCAAAAATGTATCATACCGTTCAGTCCGCTGACGTATTTCATAATTTTGTAGAAAGTACAGTACAGTCCAGTCTGTAGCCCGATGATAGCAGAAAGCAAAGGAATCACCTCTGTTGGGACTCCTCCTGCGCTGTGACAGGTACGCGTGTGAACGGTGTGTATAGTGTACGAGTACATCATCAAGAAGAATAGCAGAAGCCAACATGTAAGCATGCGCGATACATAACCGGACGCCAAAATTTCAAAAAATAGGGAAGCTGGTTCTGACTGGATCTCCTATTTGACACGGGATGCATTCCACACTAACTTCAGTATAACGACTCAAAGTTGTTGGCGATCGCAAGTATCATACGAATCTCCACCAAAGCTTCCATGTCGCAGCTGATGTTTTTTTCTTTTTAGCAAAACTATGGAAAGAAGGAGACACATAAGGGAAAGGAGAAGACGATGCCTTGGCCACGCTTTGGCCTTGCCTTGGCTTTTTGCCTTGGCCTTTCGTAACGTCTATCCTTTTATTTGAATGGAAACATTTCGTTCCTCAGACAGATGGTATCCCTCCCGAGTTGACGATGAACTTGAAGTGCGTCACACCTCAGGCAGGCCATCATTTCCTGCAGCATGCTGCCAGTTCCTTGCTATCTGTTGGCAGAGGATGTGCATGTCTGGCGAGCGATACCCCTTTAAGGGTGTTGCCTTATTTTCTGAGCTCCCAATCATGATGATGAGAGCTCAGTTGATCATACAACATGTGGAGCCAGAAAGTGCAATCCCTGCCTTGGGCTGAGTCTGGCACAGCACAAATCCGACCCGGTGGCCATATTTTTTTTAAAAGTTGTACGCCCCCTACCCAGTAACAACATGAGCTATGCCATACAGATCAGGGATACATCTATCTGTTTATATATATTGATCAAGTTGGAATCGATGATCTGTCTTGAAGGTGTGATAATGTTTTACTCTCGGGACCGATCAAATCTGCAGCAGATATTTCCAAGGTTAGGTTCTGCAGGGTACCTAAAGAACCACACCCGGGGTATTTATCCGGGAAATACCCTACAGAGAACTTCTGCGAGTTATATAAGACATTCATACCCGTACCCGGAACTTCTGTAAGTTCTGTAAGACATCCATACCCGTACCCAGAATTTCTGTAAGCTCTGTAAGTTCTGTAAGACCTTCGGCAAAATACCGGGGGTAAGGGTATACCCTCGGCACAATACCCGGGGTGCCGGTACAGATTAGGATGGCCTTGAGGAGCAAAGAGGTCGGGAGACAGGATTTTCAACGCTTGACAGACAGCATATTTGCCTTGACATGCCGTGACTGACAACAAACTACTAGGGTTTAGTGTGGAACACTTCGGCCCTACACCCTAGACAGCGAATGTTTTACCTTGCTTGGCATGTCTCCCGCCACCTTTGTAGAGGAGTGATGTTATGCATTCTGACGTCATGTCTCATCAGTGACACACACCAAAAACGAGATGACGAAATTACACTGTAGCACCCACCTCGCTCACAGCCACTCAAAAACCGAGCACACCAACACACACATCCGTGCAACAACCCGTACCCGAAACTTCTGCAAGTTCTGTGCCACCGATTTACAATACCCGAGGTAGGTACCGGTACACCATTTGTATACCTGCCTGGAACTTCTGTGAGTTCTTTACGCCCGTGCCACAATACCCGGAACTTCCGTGAGTTCTGTAAGGGTTTTATACCCGTACCAGGAGCTTCTGCGAGCTATGTACGACCTTCACCCCCGTACCCGGAACTTCTGTAAGTTATTTACGCCCGGTTTCACAATACCCGAGGTACCGGTACAACGTTTGTATACCTTACCAGAACTTCTGCGAGTTCTGTACGCCCGGGCCACAATACCTGGAACTTCTCCCGTACGTTCTGAAAGACACCCATACCCTAACCCTAAATCCACAAACCCTACAGAACCTAACCTTGGATATTTCGAAGATCGGACAGATGATCGTTTTCTCCACTGCACGATGTATATACTTGAGGGAAGGTATATATTGATCTGCTTATGATCTGTATGATCTGTATGATCTGTATGATTTAGCTCATGTTGCTCACGTTGCGGGGTGAAGGCTGTGTAACCTTGGGAGATCTAGGGCATGGTTCCAGCGTTAGGTCTGCGCTATGCAGATTCTGTGCAGCACCTCAAAACGGCAAGTAAGGAACTATTGATAGAGCATCTATGATAGATATGTAGATAGATAGATAGATAGACCGAGAGATTCATTGATTGGTTGATTAATAGATCATGCTCTGTTCAATGTTTTGGATGTCTATGCGCGTCCGAAAAAGGTTAGTGCATCGAGCCTGCTCAAAGCGTTGTCTTGGGTGTCGTGGTGTCTACCTTTCGGGGCGGTTCAGGTGTTTCTGTACGATGGATCGGGGGCCGTTGTCAAGACGGACGTGGCCGTCCTTTGTTACACCGTCTGGCAGCCGGCCGCTCAGGGCGTGTACCCCGACAGACCCGCGCCTCTCGGGCGCAAGGGTCCGAATGCAGCAGAAACCGCCGCGGGTGAGTAAGTGAGACACACGATACACGTTCCATGCAGAGGAAGCTCAATCCTCCGTCACGCGTTTGCATGAGCTCCCATAGTGTTGTCAGTACAGGTGGTAGCTGGGTTACTAGTTTGGTTTCCTCGTCTAATGTCATTGCACCATTGGCCAAGCATCCCTTTTGAGACGCTGGGCGTGGGTGGAGGGTGGGTGGGGGCGTACACATTTGTTGCTTGGCTTACGCCATTCAACCATTGGCCACGCATCCCTGTCGAAGGGGGGGGGGGGGCGTACTCATTTGTTGCTTGCCTTTTCGTGTGGCAGAAATATCAGTGCATCTATATTGGGTGAACAAGGAGCCCCGGTCGGTCCCAGTGACATGTTTAGCCCAGAAGGTACCACCCCCCAAACTCAATCCCCATCCCGATCGTTTGTAGCACTCGTCGGTATTTGAGGAAGGCGTGGGTGGGATGGTGGATGCTAGGGGCGAAGCTAATGCCTTACTGTGTTTGAAACCGCCCACGTACTACCGCGCTTGCTTTCTCATCGTGCCTACCGCCGCGCCCCCTCGCTCTCTCGTGCTTGCTGTCTGTTTCTCTTAACAGGACCAAACCGCGTTGCTGGAGTCGGAGGCGGACCTCCGAGCAGAGTTGACTTCGCTAACCTTGTGATACGGGACGACACCGACTCGGTGACGAAAGGGGGGGGTGAGCGCGTTGTTGCTGTGTTTCTGTGCTCCCGGGAGTGACCAGTGTGGAGGAAGGAGTCATGTAGACGAGAGGGGGGGGGGGGGAAGGGGGGAAGGGCCCCCCCACGACCCGGATGGGGTAGTTTGAGGCCCTTGTGAAGCCTACGTTTGGTGGAGCACCTTCGGGTACGCTATCGGTGCATACCCCCGTGAGGTGGGCGCACGTCCTACTCTTTGGTGTCTACATATTGCTCTCCATAAATATTCAGGGATATGGCATATATATGGGGCAGGCAGCAGCAGCAGCAGTAGGGGACGATAGCGGCGGGTGGCGTTGTGAGGGCTGCGGTTTTTGTGGCACCGAGGGACACAGCAGATAGCAGTCGCGAGCGACCCTTGGTGTATGTCTCTACTAAAATACTGGTATTAGCTGTCTTGTGGGATGCCGTCCTTGTTTGACGGGGGCGATGGCGGTTGCCCCAGAGCGGACGTCGCCTCATGCGCCCTCTAGGAGGGCGGCTCAGGCGCCACTTTGCGTCGTCGTCGTGTGGTGTTCTTGTGCTTTTGTTCACACCCACCAGGCAAGGTTGGAGTAGCTGCTTGTCAAATGCAAGCGTTGAGTTTGTAACAAACAAATGCCCCACATCGTGGTCAGCCCGGCCGACACACACGCGAGTGTTTGCTAGGGTCCAGCCCAGGGTGAGCGAAGTTGTGCGATTTTATTTCCCCCTAGAATGCGTACTTGATTTAGTATCTTACGCACGTAGTTGTCTGTAACGTCAGAGACAAGAAGAGAAAGAGAATACATAATCACGCAGAAGAAAACAAACACACACACACTGAGTGACAGGTCTTCCTATCGACCGGTGCAATGCACCCATCATAAAAACATCCGAAAAGACAGAAAAAAAGAAAGTCTCAAATGCACCTACTGCGCATCAAGTAGTGTCGTACGTGGGCGTTTTTCTATCACGAAGGGCCAGCCAATAATCTGCAAAGGCAACTTCGCTCCTACACCGCTCAAGCTAGGGTCCACCCAAGCTCCTTTCACTTCTACGCACTGCTCGGACAGTCCTGCAACACCCCCTGCAAAGTATGGTCGTGCAGGAGTCTGGCCCTTACGAGGGGCTAGACTCGCTGATGGCTCTACCGCGTGTAGAAGTAGAGTCCAATCTCGTCGTCCGTGTCCTATCGATACAGACGACTATCATCGCCGTGTACAACGATTGCCCCTCCGGTCTGGTGGCTAACCTCGAATACTACTTTATACCAATAGTGTGGAGGGACCGGGGTGATAATGCCTACGTGTTCGCAAAAACAAACAAAAACCTAATTTATGTTTTTTTTATCCTCGCGGAAAGCGTGAGAGTGCGCGTTAGCAACCTTAGATGAAACTCAACGAGCCATCATTGGAATGCTGAACCTAGCCCTCCGCGATGTAAACATGAGGGCAAGGGCCGGGGGGGATGGGGGGGATGGGTGGAAAAGGGAAGACACCTGCTTTACCACGGTTTGTCCGCAGGGCTGGAACGTAAAGGTGGGAGTTGAAAACACAAACACCTCCACACTTCAGCCCTGCTGTGTTGTACAACACTCAACGAATGCTAACTCTACCCGTGCCTCCTCTATCCCCGTCGCCGCCCATACTGGCCTCACGCTGACCTCGCATAACCCAGCCCGTTTGCAAGGTCAGTGTGTGCCGTCCTCACTTCTGTAGAATCTGTAATGCAGCCATGACAGTTTATCGGAGTACACGAGAAGGCTGGGTGCGGCGCGAATCCATGATATCCGCTCCCCTCAGAAGACCCACGGCGGCGCCTGCCAAACCAAATTCGGCACGACCAAACCCTACGTTTCCGCTGGAGATTTCTTGTTCCCCTGCTTCTGGCACTTGGAGGGTCCGGTTCGCAGAGTTTCGAGAGTCTTCCAGTCCGTGCGGGGCTCGATCGAAGCCGAAGCCAAGGTCGGCTCAGCCGTCGTCAAGATCGCTGCTTTCACTGCGATGACCCCGCTTCCGCTGCAAGGGACGGCCACCCGGTACTTGAGGTCCTTCTGCTTGATCTCGCAGTCGACGCGGTTGTAAGCTTTCTTGTTTTTCCTCTTCTTCCTGGCGGCGAGAAATATGCCCTGGACGGTCTGCGGGGCAAACCACGCGTTGAACGGCGAGAGTGCAGCTCGAGTAATCGTCACTCGGGACAGATACGTACTGTTCTTGTACGGTAAGTTACTTGCTTCAACGTTGCTACATCTGCCGTACGGTGTAATAGAGACTGAAACATGAAAGATCGCTGGCCGATGTTGGAACGATTCTGGTATGCTGCGACCGACGGACCGCCCACGCTGAATACATGGAACTACGAAATCACGCATATATATGTAAACATTTCGGTTTTTTAACCTGGTCTGTATGACACAGGTTGCCAGTTACTCCATCTATGTTTCAGTAGTGGGTTTGTGTGCACTTTTGAGCGTGGAAACGGTGTGCAGGCATTCCCCCTTACCGTGCCGCCGCCGCCGCCGCCACCACCTCCTCCACCGACGTTGCTGCTGCTGCTGACACTAGCAGAGTCGTCGATGACAGTGCTTTCACTCGCAGTAGTGCTGTCGTTGTCATCGTCTGCCTTGACAACTAATGATGTTGGTGTGGGCGCCGCCGACGGTGCCTCTGCTTCTCCGTGCCAGAAGTCCGTCAACAACTTCGACACCCTTTCCTGAGAGGTCGCGCGTGGAATAAGGCAACACGAGGTTTGCTGTTGGAGGCAACTTAGTCGAAGTCGAACGGGGGCGCGTGGCACTCAGCAGCGGAGCAAAAATGATCAGTGGTCAGTGACCCTACACTTGGTGATGACGACATAAATATACCTGATAATAGCTCTATACTACCAGGTATATCGTAACAGTATAATACGTATTTCGCATGGGAAATGTCGCTACGCGATATACGCTTGCCCCCCCATCAACGTACATCAGCCAGGCGGCCACCAGCTTGTCCCAAACGATGCAGTACGAGTACGTAGGGTGTGGCTAGGTTCGTGCTGGGTGTCGTGGTGCGCAAAGCTGGTTGTCTCCAAAAATCTGGGACTGCCTGTATATTTGGCTCGTGGTAGTGGCTAAAACCTGTGGAATGTACTGCTGTTGTAGCGATCTATGCCTTTGACTCACCGACAAGACTGCCCACCTATCCATGGCGAATATGAGGATGCGCACGATCAAGCTCGCTCGGCGTTGCGCAAACTCAACGACCAAACAGCACGCATTGACCTGCGAGGGCCGCGTGGAACGAATGGTGGGCGAGGAACGTTGAGGTTGCAGTACGCGTGCGTACTGCAGAAAAACGCGGTACATGCGCTCATTGTGCGGTCGCGAAAATGTGAGTTATGCTTGTGTCGCATACAAGGAAGCTGCGACCCTACTACAGCATACGGTCATTGACAGAGCTTCTCCGTCAATGTTACTCTGCATAATCTCCATCTCACCACCCTGTCATTGGCGCATGAGGCGATGCTGACAAAAGTGCCCAGCAGAAAACTGGCCATCGTCGATTCCCGAACACCGCAGAATTGCGCGATTGCCGAAAGGCGCCGTCGACGATACTACTGCGGAAACTGCCACCACGAGAGCGGAGATTGAAGTCGCCCGATGCGGACGACCCCGTGCACGACTGGAAGCGACCGATCCGCCAGTGATACAGGCGTCGTCGGAGGGTGTAGTGCTGAATGGTAGCTCCGGCCGCGGGTCCGTTGGTGATGATTTGAAAAGGGCAGCAGCACCGTTGAAGCTTGAAGCTGAATCCTGATTCCACAGAGTGGGGTGCTATTCCTACAATCGCACGGAGTACGGCGACAGGACAAGGCTCGCCCTGACTGCGAAGGAGGCTTGCTTGCTCGGCGTGATCACTGCAGTAGGCACTTCGAGCAACAGGCTATCGGTGCGCGAGTAAAGGTTGGCCGGACAGGTGTGGCCAGAATTTGTTTCTGTGTGCCAGGTGCAGGCTCGCGCGACGCAAAATGCCGCACGAGCGGCGAGACCGTCAAGAGTCAATCGCGCCGCATTCGCTTCGTGCCGTTTCGCCACTTGTTTTGGAAACTCAGTAAAAATGGGATATAGACGAGACACATGAATTAGGAAATACGTCAGCTGTGAGTTCGTGTGGAGTTGTTACCTACAGAGCTATACCTGGTAGGTGTAAAAGACCGATCGACTACCCAGCCCAGGGTAATCCTTATATCACCCCCCCAACCCCCTCTGAACGGCGGGGTCTTTGGGGCGTCGGAACCGTATTCGTCTGTACGCCGACATACCCGCTTCGTTTTATTACCTGGGGATCCAGGGAGATGTGTATTGTTTGGTGTGCATGCGCAAGCGTTTCTGTAAAAAAAACGTTCGAAGTGAGCTTCGAACCCGTGACCTGGATGACGCCAAATGTGAAGGTGTTACCTACTGAGCTGAAGGAGTAAAATATCGATCGATTCCTTGTAACATTCGTCTGATTATATAGTTGACCCTCAACTTTGCAAGCTGCGTAATAAGCGCCTACCAGGTATGTCCCCTTTTTACTGAATTTTCAAATTAATTGTATGATGAGCCGTTCGCGCGTATGCCATTTCAAGAAATTATCTTGCCGTGAAAAAAAAGTCGTCCTGCTGGCTGTTGAAGCTGAGTAGCATCATACAAAGCGTGAAGGTGGTAAGGAGGGGAACAGGTAACCAGTGACAACAGCATTGTTACCCTATGTATGATATCATATGGGTACGAACAGTGCTAGGTTGCGTAGCACATTCGTTTTGTTGAGTAAGTTGATACGTTTGCGAGATCACACGACGCGCTGGTATTTGGAGCGACTGCGTCGCGGTGGTCCTACCCCCTCTGGTAGAGTCTGAGATTGTGCATGATGCCAAAGATCTTCTGTTGGTACTGCTGTAGATTTTTTAAGTACACCGCTCCCGAGTCTGACCGCACAAAGCAGTCTTACCGCACAAAGCACGAGAGTCATATCTTTCTCTGGGTGTGGATATCAAAATCAATTTTCACCGCTCCCTACAACTATTTCATCAGTCGATTTCACAGCTGACGTATTTCATAATTTTATATATCCGGGTTATACAGTATCAGTGCGCAGAATGATTATGTAAATTGTCCTGTTGACCCGGGTAGCATCCAGGGGGGTCACTGGCCTATATCCTTGACAAGGAAATACATATAGCGCGAACGGTTTATCATAAGAATTGGAAATTCAGTAAAACATGGGGTATAGACGAGCGAGCATATTGCGCAGCTTGCAAAGCTGAGTATCAACTATTTAATCAGTCGAACTGACAGCCGACGTGTTTCATAATTTTGTAGAAAGTACAGTACTACAGTCTATAGCCCGATAGCAGAAAACAAAGGAATCACCTCTGTCGGCACTCCTTCTGCGCTTTGACAGGTGCGCGTGTGAACGGTGTGTTTTGTGTACGAGTATATCAAAAAGAATCGCAGAAAGAAGCCAACATGTAAGCATGCGCGATACATATCCGGACGCCAAAATTTAATAAATACGAAAGCAAGTCCTGACTGGATCTCCTACTTGACAAGGGGTGCATTCTACACTAACTTCAGTACAACGACTCAAAGTTGGCGATCGCAAGTATCATACGAATATCCACCAAAGCTTCCATGTCGCAGCTGATGTTTTTTTCCTTCTTGTAAAACTATGGAAAATGGGAGAAACATAAGGGAAAGAAGAAGACAAGGCCTTGGCCACGCTTTGGCCTTGCCTTGGCTTTTTGCCTTGGCCTTTCGTAACGTCTATCGTTTTATTTGGATGGAAACGTTTCGTTCCTCAGACAGATATCTGATGGTATCCCTCCCGAGTTGACGATGAACTTCAAGTGCGTCACACCTCAGACAGGCCATCATTTCCTGCTGCCAGTTCCTTGCTATCTGTTGGAAGAGGATGTGCATGTCTGGCGAGCAATGCCCCTTTAAGGGTGTTGCCTTATTTTCTGAGCTCCCATTCACGATGATGAGAGCTCAGTTGATCATACAACATGTGGAGCCAGAAAGTGCAATCCCTGCCTTGGGCTGAGTCTGGCACAGCACAAATCCGACCCGGTGACCACGTTTTTTATATAGGTTGTACGCCCCCTACCCAGTAACATGAGCTATGCCATACAGATCAGGGATATATATATATATTGATCAAGTTGGAATCGATGATCTGTCTTGAAGGTGTGATAATGTTTTACTCACCGGACCAATCAAATCTGCTGCAGATATTTCCAAGGTTAGGTTCTGCAGGGTACCTATAGAACCATACCCGGGGTATTCATCCGGGAAATACCCTACAGAGAACTTCTGTAAGTTCTGTAAGACATCCATACCCAGAACTTCTGTAAGTTCATTCAGTTCTGTAAGACCTTCTGCACAATACCGGGGGTAAGGGTATACCCTCGGCACAATACCCGGGGTGCCAGTACAGACTAGGATGGCCTTGAGGAGCAAAGAGGTCGGGAGACAGGATTTTCAACGCTTGGCAGACAGCATATTTGCCTTGACATGCCGTGACTGACAACAAACTACTAGGTTCTAGTGTGGAACACTTCGGCCCTACATCCTTGACAGCGCATGTTTTGCCTTGCTTGGCATGTCTCCCGCCATCTTTGTAGAGGAGTGATGTTATGCATTCTGACGTCATGTCTCATCAGTGACACACACCAAAAACGAGATGGCCAAATTACATTGTAGCACCCACCTCGCTCACAACCACTCAAATACCGAGCACACCAACACACACACACATCCGTGCAACAACCCGTACCCGAAACTTCTGCAAGTTCTGTGCCACCGATTTACAATACCCGAGGTACCGGTACACCATTTGTATACCTGCCTGGAACTTCTGTGAGTTCTTTACGCCCGCGCCACAATACCCGGAACTTCCGTGAGTTCTGTAAGGGGTTTATACCCGTACCCGGAACCTCTGTGAGCTATGTACGACCTTCACCCCCGTACCCGGAACTTCTGTAAGTTATATACGCCCGGTTCCACAACACCCGGGGTACCGGGCCAACGTTTGTGTACCTGATCGGAACTTCTGTGAGTTCTGTACGCCCGGGCCACAATACCTGGAACTTTTTCTGTAAGTTGTGGAAGAGTTACTTACCCTAACCCGGAACTTCTGTACGTTCTGTAAGACACCCATACCTTAACCCTAAATCCACAAACCCTACAGAACCTAACCTTGGATATTTCGAAGGTCGGACAGATGATCGTTTTCTCCACTGCACGATGTATAGACTTGAGGGCAGGTATATATATGTTGATTTGTTTATGATATGTATGATTTGTATGATCTGTATGATTAAGCTCATGATGCTCACGTTGCGGGGTGAAGGCTGTGTAACCTTGGGAGATCTAGGGCATGGTTCCAGCATTAGATCTGCGCTATGCAGATTCTGTGCATCACCTCAAAACGGCAAGTAAGGAACTATTGATAGAGCATCTATGATAGATATGTAGATAGATAGATAGGTAGACAGATAGACTGATTGATTGGTTGATTAATATATCATGCTCTGTACAATGTTTTGGATGTCTATGCGCGTCCAAAAATGGTTGGTGCATCGAGCCTGCTCAAAGCGTTGTCTTGGGTGTCGTGGTGTCTACCTCTCGGGGCGGTTCAGGTGTTTCTGTACGATGGATCAGGGGCCGTTGTCAAGACGGGCGTGGCCGTCCTTTGTTACGCCGTCTGGCAGCCGGCCGCTCAGGGCGTGTACCCCGACAGACCCGCGCCTCTCGGGCGCAAGGGTCTGAATGCAGCAGAAACCGCCGCGGGTGAGTAAGTGAGACACACGATACACGTTCCATGCAGAGGAAGTTCAATCCTCCGTCACGCGTTTGCATGAGCTCCCATGATGTTGCCGGTAATGGTGGTAGCTGGGTTACTAGTTTGGTTTGCTCGTCTAATGTCATTGCACCATTGGCCAAGCATCCCTTTTGAGACGCTGGGCGTGGGTGGAGGGTGAGTGGGGGCGTACACACTTGTTGCTTGGCTTACGCCATTCAACCATTGGCCACGCATCCCTGCCGAAGGGGGGGGGGGGGGGGGGCGTACTCATTTGTTGCTTGCCTTTTCGTGTGGCAGAAATATCAGTGCATCTATATTGGGTGAACAAGGAGCCCCGGTCGGTCCCAGTGACATGTTTAGCCCAGAAGGTACCACCCCCCAAACTCAATCCCCATCCCGATCGTTTGTAGCACTCGTCGGTATTTGAGGAGAACGTGGGTGGGATGGTGGATGCTAGGGGCGAAGCTAATGCCTTACTGGGTTTGAAACCGCCCACGTACTACCGCGCTTGCTTTCTCATCGTGCCGACAGCCGCGCCCCCTCGCTCTCTCGTGCTTGCTGTCTGTTTCTCTTAACAGGACCAAACCGCGTTGCTGGAGTCGGAGGCGGACCTCCGAGAGGAGTTGGCTTCGCTGACCTTGTGATACGGGACGACACCGACTCGGTGACGAAAGGGGGGGGTGAGCGCGTTGTTGCTGTGTTTCTGTGCTCCCGGGAGTGACCCGGGTGGAGGAAGGAGTCATGTAGACGAGAGGGGGGGGGGGGGAAGGGGGGAAGGGCCCCCCCATGACCCGGATGGGGTAGTTTGAGGCCCTTGTGCAGCCTGCGTTTGGTGGAGCACCTTTGGGTGCGCTATCGGTGCATACCCCCGTGATGCGGGCGCACGTCCTACTCTACGGTGTCTACTTATTGCCCTCCAGAAATATACAGGGATATGGCATATGGGGCAGACAGCAGCAGCAGTAGTAGGGGACGATAGCGGCGGGTGGCGTTGTGAGGGCTGCGGTTTTTGTGTCACCGAGGGACACTGCAGATAGCAGTCGCGAGCGACCCTTGGTATATGTCTCTACTATAATTATGTTATTAGCTGTCTTGTGGGATGCCGTCCTTGTTTGACGGGGGCGATGGCGGCTGCCCCAGAGCGGACGTCGCCTCATGCGCCCTCTGGGAGGGCTTCTCAGGCGCCACTTTGCGTCGTCGTCGTGTGGTGTTCTTGTGCGTTTTTTCACGCCCACCAGGCAAGGTTGGGGTTGCTGCCTTGTCAAATGAAAGCGGTGAGCTTTGTAACAAACAAATGTCCCAGGTCGTGGTCCGCCCGGCCGACACACACGCGCGTGTTTGCTCGGGCCAAGCTCAGGCTGAGCGAGGTTGTGCGATTAGATTCCCCCCTAACATGCGTACTTGGTTTAGTATCTTACGCACGTAGTTGTCTGTAACGTCAGAGACAAGAAGAGAAAGAGAAGACATAATCACGCATAAGCAAATAAACACACACACTGAGTGACAGGTCGTCCTATCGACCGGTGCAATGCACCCATCATAACAAAATAAACCAGAAACGGAAAAATGAAATGATGTCTCAAATGCACCTACTGCGCATCAGATAGTGTCGTACGTGGGCGTTTTTCTATCACGAAGGGCCAGCCAATAGTCTGCAAAGGCGACTTCGCTCCTACACCGCTCAAGCTAGGGTCCACCCAAGCTCTTTTCACTTCTACGCACTGCTCGGACAGTCCTCCAACACCCCCTGCTAAGTATGGTCGTGCAGGAGTCTGGCCCTTACCAGGGGCTAGACTTGCTGATGGCTCTACCGCGTGTAGAAGTAGAGTCCAATCTCGTCGTCCGTCTCCCCTATCGATACAGAGGACTATCATCGCCGTGTAGAACGATTACCCCTCACGTCTGGTGGCTAACCTCGATTACTACTTTATACCAATAGTGTGGAGGGACCGGGGTGCTAACGCCTACCTGTTCGCAAAAACAAACAAAAATCTCATTTATACCTATTTTTATCATCGCGGAAAGCGTGAGAGCGCGCGTTAGCAACCTTGGATGAAACTCAACGAGCCATCGTTGGAATGCTGAACCTAGCCCTCCGCGATGTAAACATGAAGGCAAGGGCCCGGGGGGATGGGGGGGGTGGGGGGAAAAGGGATGACACCTGTTTTACCACGGTTTGTCCTCAGGGCTGGAACGTATAGGTGATAGTTGAAAAAACAAACACCTCCACACTTCAGCCCTGCTGTGTTGTACAACACTCAACGAATGCTAACTCTACCCGTGCCTCCTCTATCCCCGTCGCCGCCCATACTGGCCTCACGCTGACCTCGCATAACCCAGCCCGTTTGCAAGGTCAGTGTGTGCCGTCCTCACTTCTGTAGAATCTGTAATGCAGCCATGACAGTTTATCGGAGTACACGAGAAGGCTGGGTGCGGCGCGAATCCATGATATCCGCTCCCCTCAGAAGACCCACGGCGGCGCCTGCCAAACCAAACGCGGCACGACCAAACCCTACGTTTCCGCTGAGGATTTCTTGTTCCCCTGCTTCTGGCACTTGGAGGGTCCGGTTCGCAGAGTTTCTAGAGTCTTCCAGTCCGTGCGGGGCTTGATCGAAGCCGAAGCCAAGGTCGGCTCAGCCGTCGTCAAGATCGCTGCCTTCACTGCGGTGACCCCGCTTCCGCTGCAAGGGACGGCCACCCGGTACTTGAGGTCCTTCTGCTTGATCTCGCAGTCGACGCGGTTGTAAGCTTTCTTGTTTTTCCTCTTCTTTCTAGCGGCGAGAAATATGCCCTGGACGGTCTGCGGGGCAAACCACGCGTTGAACGGCGAGAGTGCAGCTCGAGTAATCGTCACTCGGGACAGATACGTACTGTTCATGTTAGGTAAGTTACTTGCTTCAAAGTTGCAACATCTGCCGTACGGTGTATTAGACACTGCAACATGAAAGATCGCTGGCCGATGTTTGAACAATTCTGGTATGCTGCGACCGACGGACCGCCCACGCTGAATACATGGAACTACGAAATCACGCATATGTAAACATTTCGTTTTTTTTTCAGCTGGTCTGTATGACACAGGTTGCGAGTTACTCCATCTATGTTTCAGTGGTGGGTTTGTGTGCACTTTTGAGCGTGGAAACGGTGTGCAGTCATTCCCCCTTACCGTGCCGCCGCCGCCGCCGCCGCCACCACCTCCTCCGCCGACGTTGCTGCTGCTGCTGACACTAGCCGAGTCGTCGATGACAGTGCTTTCACTCGCAGTAGTGCTGTCGTTGTCATCGTCTGCCTTGACAACTAATGATGTTGGTGTGGGCGCCGCCGACGGTGCCTCTCCGTGCCAGAAGTCCGTCAACAACTTCGACACCCTTTCCTGATAGATCGCGCGTGGAATAAGGCAACACGAGGTTTGCTGTTGGAGGCAACTTAGTCAAAGTCGAACGGGGGCGCGTGGCACTCAGATGCGGAGCAAGGATGGTCAGTGGTCAGTGACCCTACACTTGGCGATGACGACATAAATATACCTGATAATAGCTCTATACTACCAGGTATATCGTATCGGTATCATACGTATTTCGCATGGGAAATGTCGCTACGCGATACCAGGTATACGCTTGCCCCCCCATCAACGTACATCAGCCAGGCGGCCACCAGCTTGTCCCAGACGATGCAGTACGAGTACGTAGGGTGTACCTAGGTTCGTGCTGGGTGTCGTGGTGCGCAAAGCTGGTTGCCTCCAAAAATCTGGGACTGCCTGTATATTTGGCTCGTGGTAGTGGCTAAAACCTGTGGAATGTACCGCTCCTGTAGCGATCTATGCCTTTGACTCACCGACAAGACTGCCCACCTATCCATCGCGAATATGAGGATGCGCACGATCAAGCTCGCCCGGCGTTGCGCAAACTCGACGACCAAACAGCACGCATTGACCTGCGAGGGCCGCGTGGAGCGAATGGTGGGCGAGGAACATTGAGGTTGCAGTACGCGGCGTACTTCTGGAAAATGTGGTACATGCACTCATTGTGCGGTCGCGAAAATGTGAGTTATGCCTAATTGTGTCGCATACAAGGAAGCTGCGACCCTACTACAGCATACGGTCATTGGCAGAGCTTCTCCGTCAATGTTACTCTGCATAATCTCCATCTCACCACCCTGTCATTGGCGCATGAGGCGATGTTGACAAAAGTGCCCAGCAGAAAACTGGCCATCGTCGATTCCCGAACACCGCAGAATTGCGCGATTGCCGAAAGGCGCCGTCGACGATACTACTGCGGAAACTGCCACCACGAGAGCGGAGATTGAAGTCGCCCGATGCGGACGACCCCGTGCACGGCTGGTAGCGGCCGATTCGCTAGTAACGCTGGCGTCGTCGGAGGGTGTAGTGCTGAATGGTAGCTCCGGTCGCGGGTCCGTTGTTGATGATTTGAAAAGGGCAGCAGCACCGTTGATGCTTGAAGCTGAATCCTGATTCCACAGAGTGGGGTGCTATTCCTATAATCGCACGGAGTACGGCGACAGGACAAGGCTCGCCCTGACTGCGAAGGAGACTTGGTTGCTCGGCGTGATCACTGCAGTAGGCACTTCGAGCAACAGGCTGTCGGTGCGCGAAGAAAGGTTGGCCGGACAGGTGTGGCCCGAATTTGTTTCTGTGTGCCAGGTGCAGGCTCGCGCGACGCAAAATGCCGCACGAGCGGCGAGACCGTCAAGAGTCAATCGCGCCGCATTCGTTTCGTGCCGTTTCGCCACTTGTTTTGGAAATTCAGTAAAAATGGGATATAGACGAGACACATGAATTAGGAAATACGTCAGCTGTGAGTTCGTGTGGAGTTGTTACCTACAGAGCTATACCTGGTAGGTGTAAAAGACCCATCGATTACCCAGCCCAGGGTAATCCTTATAACACCCCCCCAACCCCCTCTGAACGGCGGGGTCTTTGGGGCGTCGGAACCGTATTCGTCTGTACGCTGACCTACCCGCTTCGTTTTATTACCTGGGGATCCAGGGAGATGTGTTTTGTTAGGTGTGCACGCGCAATAAGCGTTTCTGTTAGAGCCTGGTATCAGTATAGATAGGGCTACCCTATATTTACCCCCTATACGATATGATATTTCCATACCTGGTACTGGTAGTACTTAGTCATGTTTTTTTTCGCCGGAACATGCGAAATATATCATATCGTATTACATCGCTATATATAGGGGTTTTCAGCACGATATGACTAAAACGTGATATGATATTTGGTATATGATATTTACGCCCGCTATGAAGCGATACATCGGCCTATATAAGGTGATATAAGATGATATATCGGCCTATATGAGGTGAAATACGTGATCTAGCTATCCGATATGTGGCATAATATGTCAACTTTTAAATTTTGCTGTCTTGACGATATCTCTTGCATCTTGCGGGCGTACATTTTGGGCGGAATATACGTGCAGTATGTACCTGGTACGTAGATACGAGTACGAGTACGAAGTGTGACCCATACAAGGGAACGCACCAGGGGTCTGTGCCCGCTGCTGTCTTCCTATCGTGCGGTTTTGATCCGCGATGAGCGAGTCGAACGCGCCATCGCCTGCGGCCACAAGCGAGCCACAGCTACAGCACGCAGTCGCCTTCGACATCGATATATATATATATATATATATGTGCCTACCTTGTACCTGGTACAAATACTACCGGCAGAGAGTGTACACAATGTTGTGGTCATCGCAATACACCAACTAACTGTTGTCTACATTATTACACCACACATCTACAAGGCATATAATAACCTCGCGGAGAAGGGTTGTTATATCATAATTCATGCATTTTGTGTATGTATCGGGTCGTACGTAGCGGGCACAATTCGCCATGTGTACCGAGCAAGTGCTCTGCCATCAGTGTGGCACATGCCAGACCCCAATCATGAGCAAGTACCGATGTGAAACGGCGGTGACGCACATATATAGGCGGCAATAATAGCTCAAGAAAGCACGACATATAGAGCAGATATGAAGTGATATATCACAATATACAAGGTATATGATGTAAAACATTATTTGCATAATATGATATACCAGGTATCACAATATATACCTGGTATGTGATATAATATCACACGATATGTGGCCTGATATCTCATATACCCTGCATATATCACATCTCATAGCGATATATCGAAATATACCCGTGATATGGACATGACTAAGAAATATCAACTTTTATGACTTAGTCATGTTTTTTGGGGGGGTATATATAGATATCATATACCCCCCCGAGTTATAGGTGATACCAGGCTCTAGTTTCTGTAAAAGAAACGTTCGAAGTGAGGTTCGAACCCGTCACCTGGACGACGCCAAATGTGAAGGTGTCCCTACAGAGCTACAGGGGTAAAGTATCGACCGATTACCCAGCCCAGGGTAATCCTTGTAACCTTCGACTGATTATATAGTTGACACTAAACTTTGCAAGCTTCGTACCGTAATCATACGAAGGTTCGCACCCATCGAAAGTTCGGCACCCATCGGAGAGATAGCACCGGGGTGCGATAAAAACACAAGGTAGAAACATTTAACCGTGTTTTCGCACCCTCATCGGAACGATCGCACCCCGGTTCGATCTTTCCGACATAAAGAGAAATTTGAGGGCAACTGCAGCGGGTCTATAGTAGGTAATATTCTCATTTTTTTCATACTCCGATGAGATATCACCAGTGCGCCACTCCTCTCAAACTTACTTTATCAACGCATGGTAGGTCAAGTCGTTTAAGGTATCGCACCCATCGGAGAGATCGCACCGGGGTGCATGTACGCAGCACCGTTGCCCCAATACGGCCCGGTGTATTTCGATTCAGCAGCGCACCCATCGGAGAGATCGCAGCGGGGGTGCACCAAAATAGAAGAACGGCATGATTTAATTGTGTTTCCGCACCCCCATCGGAGAGAACGCACCCATCGGAGAGATAGCGCCGGGATGCGATAAAAAACACAACGCAGAACCATTTGAAAACGCGATCGCATCCGGTGCGAACCTTCGCATGATTACGGTAATAAGTCTCGTCTATATCCCCTTTTTACTGAATTTTCGAATTAATTGTACGATGAGCCGTTCGCGCGTATGCCATTTATTTCAAGAAATTATCTCGCCGCGAAAAAAATGTCGTCCTGCTGGCTGTTGAAGCTGAGTAGCATCATACACGGGATGCATCCCACACTAACTTCAGTATAACGACTCAAAGTTGTTGGCGATCGCAAGTATCATACGAATATCCACCAAAGCTTCCATGTCGCAGCTGATGTTTTTTTCCTTTTTGTAAAACTATGGAAAATGGGAGAAACATAAGGGAAAGAAGAAGACAAGGCCTTGGCCACGCTTTGGCCTTGCCTTGGCTTTTTGCCTTGGCCTTTCGTAACGTCTATCGTTTTATTTGGATGGAAACGTTTCGTTCCTCAGACAGATATCTGATGGTATCCCTCCCGAGTTGACGATGAACTTCAAGTGCGTCACACCTCAGACAGGCTATTTTTTACTGCTGCCAGTTCCTTGCTATCTGTTGGAAGAGGATGTGCATGTCTGGCGAGCAATGCCCCTTTAAGGGTGTTGCCTTATTTTCTGAGCTCCCATTCACGATGATGAGAGCTCAGTTGATCATACAACATGTGGAGCCAGAAAGTGCAATCCCTGCCTTGGGCTGAGTCTGGCACAGCACAAATCCGACCCGGTGACCATGTTTTTTATATAGGTTGTACGCCCCCTACCCAGTAACATGAGCTATGCCATACAGATCAGGGATGCATCTATCTGTTTAAATATATATATTGATCAAGTTGGAATCGATGATCTGTCTTGAAGGTGTGATAATGTTTTACTCACAGGACCAATCAAATCTGCTGCAGATATTTCCAAGGTTAGGTTCTGCAGGGTACCTATAGAACCATACCCGGGGTATTCATCCGGGAAATACCCTACAGAGAACTTCTGTAAGTTCTGTAAGACATCCATACCCAGAACTTCTGTAAGTTCATTCAGTTCTGTAAGACCTTCTGCACAATACCGGGGGTAAGGGTATACCCTCGGCACAATACCCGGGGTGCCGGTACAGACTAGGATGGCCTTGAGGAGCAAAGAGGTCGGGAGACAGGATTTTCAAAGCTTGGCAGACATAATATTTGCCTTGACATGCCGTGACTGACACCAAACTACTAGGTTTCAGTGTGGAACACTTCGGCCCTACATCCTTGATAGACAGCATATTTGCCTTGACATGCCGTGACTGACACCAAACTACTAGGATATAGTGTGGAACACTTCGGCCCTACACCCTAGACAGCGAATGTTTGCCTTGCTTGGCATGTCTCCCGCCATCTTTGTAGAGGAGTGATGTTATGCATTCTGACGTCATGTCTCATCAGTGACACACACCAAAAACGAGATGGCCAAATTACATTGTAGCACCCACCTCGCTCACAACCACTCAAAAACCGAGCACACCAACAAACACACATCCGTGCAACAACCCGTACCCGAAACTTCTTCAAGTTCTGCGCCACCGATTTACAATACTCGAGGTACCGGTACACCATTTGTATACCTGCCTGGAACTTCTGTGGGTTCTTTACGCCCGTGCCACAATACCCGGAACTTCCGTGAGTTCTGATAGGGTTTTATTCCCGTACCCGGAACATCTGTGAGTTCTGCACGACCTTCACCCCCGTACCCGGAACTTCTGTAAGTTATGTACGCCCGGTTTCACAATACCCGGGGTACCGGTACAACGTTTGTATACCTGACCGGAACTTCTGTGACTTCTGTACGCCCGGGCCACAATAGGTGGAGCTTTTTCTGTAAGTTATGTATAAGTTGCTTACCCTAACCCGGAACTTCTGTACGTTCTGAAAGACACCCATACCTTAACCCTAAATCCACAAACCCTACAGAACCTAACCTTGGATATTTTGAAGGTCGGACAGATGATCGTTTTCTCCACTGCACGATGTATATACTTGAGGGCAGGTATATGTTGATCTGTTCATGATATGTATGATTTGTATGATCTGTATGATTTAGCTCATGTTGCTCACGTTGCGGGGTGAAGGCTGTGTAACCTTGGGAGATCTAGGGCATGGTTCCAGCGTTAGATCTGCGCTATGCAGATTCTGTGCAGCACCTCAAAACGGCAAGTAAGGAACTATTGATAGAGCATCTATGATAGATATGTAGATAGATAGATAGATAGACCGAGAGATTCATTGATTGGTTGATTAATAGATCATGCTCTGTTCAATGTTTTGGATATCTATGCGCGTCCGAAAAAGGTTAGTGCATCGAGCCTGCTCAAAGCGTTGTCTTGGGTGTCGTGGTGCCTACCTTTCGGGGCGGTTCAGGTGTTTCTGTACGATGGATCAGGGGCCGTTGTCAAGACAGACGTGGCCGTCCTTTGTTCCGCCGTCTGGCAGCCGGCCGCTCAGGGCGTGTACCCCGACAGACCCGCGCCTCTCGGGCGCAAGGGTCCGAATGCAGCAGAAACCGCCGCGGGTGAGTAAGTGAGACACACGATACACGTTCCATGCAGAGGAAGTTCAATCCTCCGTCACGCGTTTGCATGAGCTCCCATGGTGTTGCCGGTAATGGTGGTAGCTGGGTTACTAGTTTGGTTTGCTCGTCTAATGTCATTGCACCATTGGCCAAGCATCCCTTTTGAGACGCTGCGCGTGGGTGGAGGGTGGGTGGGGGCGTACACACTTGTTGCTTGGCTTACGCCATTCAACCATTGGCCACGCATCCCTGCCGAAGGGGGGGGGGGAGGGGGCGTACTCATTTGTTGCTTGCCTTTTCGTGTGGCAGAAATATCAGTGCATCTATATTGGGTGAACAAGGAGCCCCGGTCGGTCCCAGTGACATGTTTAGCCCAGAAAGTACCACCCCCCAAACTCAGTCCCCATCCCGATCGTTTGTAGCACTCGTCGGTATTTGAGGAGGGCGTGGGTGGGATGGTGGATGCTAGGGGCGAAGCGAACGCCTTACTGGGTTTGAAACCGCCCACGTACTACCGCGGTTGCTTTCTCATCGTGCCGACAGCCGCGCCCCCTCGCTCTCTCGTGCTTGCTGTCCGTTTCTCTTAACAGGACCAAACCGCATTGCTGGAGTCGGAGGCGGCCCTCCGAGAAGAGTTGGCTTCGCTAACCTTGTGATACGGGACGACACCGACTCGGTGACGAAAGGGGGGGGTGAGCGCGTTGTTGCTGTGTTTCTGTGCTCCCGGGAGTGACCCGGGTGGAGGAAGGAGTCATGTAGACGAGAGGGGAGGGGGGGAAGGGGGGAAGGGCTCCCCCATGACCCGGATGGGGTAGTTTGAGGCCCTTGTGAAGCCTACGTTTGGTGGAACACCTTTGGGTGCGCTATCGGTGCATCCCCCCGTGATGCGGGCGCACGTCCTACTCTACGGTGTCTACTTATTGCCCTCCAGAAATATACAGGGATATGGCATATGGGGCAGACAGCAGCAGCAGTAGTAGGGGACGATAGCGGCGGGTGGCGTTGTGAGGGCTGCGGTTTTTGTGTAACCGAGGGACACAGCAGATAGCAGTCGCGAGCGACCCTTGGTATATGTCTCTACTATAATTATGTTATTAGCTGTCTTGTGGGATGCCGTCCTTGTTTGACGGGGGCGATGGCGGCTGCCCCAGAGCGGACGTCGCCTCATGCGCCCTATGGGAGGGCTTCTCAGGCGCCACTTTGCGTCGTCGTCGTGTGGTGTTCTTGTGCGTTTGTTCACACCCATCAGGCAAGGTTGGAGTAGCTGCCTTGTCAAATGCAAGCGTTGAGTTTATAACAAACAAATGCCCCACATCGTGGTCAGCCCGGCCGACACACACGCGAGTGTTTGCTCGGGTCGAGCCCAGGGTGAGCGAAGTTGTGCGATTTTATTTCCCCCTAGAATGCGTACTTGGTTTAGTATCTTACGCACGTAGTTGTCTGTAACGTCAGCGACAAGAAAAAAAGAGAAGACATAATCACGCATAAGCAAATAAACACACACACTGAGTGACAGGTCGTCCTATCGACCGGTGCAATGCACCCATCATAACAAAATAAACCAGAAACGGAAAAATGAAATGATGTCTCAAATGCACCTACTGCGCATCAGGTAGTGTCGTACGTGGGCGTTTTTCTATCACGAAAGGCCAGCCAATAGTCTGCAAAGGCGACTTCGCTCCTACACCGCTCAAGCTAGGGTCCACCCAAGCTCTTTTCACTTCTACGCACTGCTCGGACAGTCCTCCAACACCCCCTGCTAAGTATGGTCGTGCAGGAGTCTGGCCCTTAGCAGGGGCTAGACTTGCTGATGGCTCTACCGCGTGTAGAAGTAGAGTCCAATCTCGTCGTCCGTCTCCCCTATCGATACAGAGGACTATCATCGCCGTGTAGAACGATTACCCCTCACGTCTGGTGGCTAACCTCGATTACTACTTTATACCAATAGTGTGGAGGGACCGGGGTGCTAACGCCTACCTGTTCGCAAAAACAAACAAAAATCTCATTTATACCTATTTTTATCATCGCGGAAAGCGTGAGAGCGCGCGTTAGCAACCTTGGATGAAACTCAACGAGCCATCGTTGGAATGCTGAACCTAGCCCTCCGCGATGTAAACATGAAGGCAAGGGCCCGGGGGGATGGGGGGGGTGGGGGGAAAAGGGATGACACCTGTTTTACCACGGTTTGTCCTCAGGGCTGGAACGTAAAGGTGATAGTTGAAAAAACAAACACCTCCACACGTCAGCCCTGCTGTGTCGTACAACACTCAACGAATGCTAACTCTACCCGCGCCTCCTCTATCCCCGTCGGATATGTTGAATTATTAAACGCTAACGCTGCGATTGCCCTCGCCGCCCATACTGGCCTCACGCTGACCTCGCATAACCCAGCCCGTTTGCAAGGTCAGTGTGTGCCGTCCTCACTTCTGTAGAATCTGTAATGCAGCCATGACAGTTTATCGGAGTACACGAGAAGGCTGGGTGCGGCGCGAATCCATGATATCCGCTCCCCTCAGAAGACCCACGGCGGCGCCTGCCAGAACAAATTCAGCACGACCAAACCTTACGCTCCCGCTGGGGATTTCTTGTTCCCCTGCTTCTGGCACTTGGAGGGTCCGGTTCGCAGAGTTTCTAGAGTCTTCCAGTCCGTGCGGGGCTCGATCGAAGCCGAAGCCAAGGTCGGCTCAGCCGTCGTCAAGATCGCTGCTTTCACTGCGGTGACCCCGCTTCCGCTGCAAGGGACGGCCACCCGGTACTTGAGGTCCTTCTGCTTGATCTCGCAGTCGACGCGGTTGTAAGCTTTCTTGTTTTTCCTCTTCTTCCTGGCGGCGAGAAATATGCCCTGGACGGTCTGCGGGGCAAACCACGCGTTGAACGGCGAGAGTGTAGTTCGAGTAATCGTCACTCGGGACAGATACGTACTGTTCATGTACGGTAAGTTACTTGCTTCAAAGTTGCAACATCTGCCGTACGGTGTATTAGACACTGAAACATGAAAGATCGCTGGCCGATGTGGAACGATTCTGGTATGCTGCGACCGACGGACCGCCCATGCTGAATACATGGAACTACGAAATCACGCATATGCAAACATTTCGTTTTTTTCAGCTGGGCTGTATGACACAGGTTCGAGTTACTCCATCTATGTTTCAGTAGTGGGTTTGTGTGTACGTTTGAGCGTGGAAACGGTGTGCAGTCATTCCCCCTTACCGTGCCGCCGCCGCCGCCGCCACCACCTCCTCCGCCGACGTTACTGCTGCTGCTGACACTAGCAGAGTCATCGATGACAGTGCTTTCACTCGCAGTAGTGCTGTCGTTGTCATCGTCTGCCTTGACAACTAATGATGTTGGTGTGGGCGCCGCCGACGGTGCCTCTCCGTGCCAGAAGTCCGTCAACAACTTCGACACCCTTTCCTGAGAGGTCGCGCGTGGAATAAGGCAACACGAGGTTTGCTGTTGGAGGCAACTTAGTCGAAGTCGAACGGGGGCGCGTGGCACTCAGCAGCTGAGCAAGGATGGTCAGTGGTCAGTGACCCTACACTTGGTGATGACGACATAAATATACCTGATAATAGCTCTATACTACCAGGAATATCGTATCGGTATCATACGCATTTTGCATGGGAAATGTCGCTACGCGATACACGCTTGCCCCCCCATCAACGTACAACAGCCAGGCGGCCACCAGCTTGTCCCAGACGAAGGGTGTGTCTAGGTTCGTGCTGGGTGTCGTGGTGCGCAAGGCTGGTGGGCTACTAAAATCTGGGGCTGCCTGTATATTTGGCTCGTGGTCGTGGCTGAAAACCTGTGGAATGTACTGCTGTTGTAGCGATCTATGCCTTTGACTCACCGACAAGACTGCCCACCTATCCATGGCGAATATGAGGATGCGAACGATCAAGCTCGCCCGGCGTTGCGCAAACTCGACGACCAAACAGCACGCGTTGACCTGCGAGGGCCGCGTGGAGCGAATGGTGGGCGAGGAACGTTGAGGTTACAATACGCGTGCGTACTGCAGAAAAATACGGTTCATGCGCTCATTGTGCGGTCGCGAAAATGTGAGTTACGCTTGTGTCGCATACAAGGAAGCTGCGACCCTACTACAGCATACGGTCATTGGCAGAGCTACTCCGTCAATGTTACTCTGCATAATCTCCATCTCACCACCCTGTCATTGGCGCATGAGGCGATGTTGACAAAAGTGCCCAGCAGAAAACTGGCCATCGTCGATCCCCGAAAACCGCAGTATTGCGCGATTGCCGAAAGGTGCCGTCGACGATACTATTGCGGAAACTGCCACCACGAGAGCGGAGATTGACGTCGCCCGATGCGGACGACCCCGTGCACGGCTGGTAGCGGCCGATTCGCGAGCGATGCAGGCGTCGTCGGAGGGTGTAGTGTTGAGTGGTAGCTCCGGTCGCGGGTCCGTTGGTGATGATTTGAAAAGGGCAGCAGCACCGTTGATGCTCGAAGCTGAATCCTGCTTCCACAGAGTGGGGTGCTATTCCTATAATCGCACGGAGTACGGCGACAGGACAAGGCTCGTCCTGACTGCGAAGGAGACTTGGTTGCTCGGCGTGATCACTGCAGTAGGCACTTCGAGCAACAGGCTGTCGGTGCGCGAAGAAAGGTTGGCCGGACAGGTGTGGTCAGATTTTGTTTCTGTGTACCAGGTGCAGGCTCTCGCTACGCAAAATGCCGCACGAGCGGCGAGACTGTCAAGCGCCGCATTCGCTTCGTGCCGTTTCGTCTTTTCGAGAAATTATCTCGCCGCAAAAAAAAAGTCGTCCTGCTGACTGTTGACCCTGAGTAGCATCATACAAAGCGTGAAAATGGTAAGGCGGGGAACAGCTAACCAGTGGCAACATCATTGTTACCCTATGTATGATATCATATGGATACGAACAGTGCCAGGTTGCGTAGCACGCACGTTTTGGTTGAGTAAGTTGATACGTTTGCGAGCTCACACGACGCGCGAGTATTCGTAGCGACTGCGTCGCGGTAGTCCTACTCCCTCATGTAGAGTCTGCGATTGTGCATGATGCAAGAGCAGTACTGTTGGTACTGCTGTAGTCTTACCGCACAGAGCAAGAAGGCCATATGTTTCGCTGGGTATCAAAATCAAATTGCACCGCTCCCTACAGTAGAGCAGTACAGCACAGTTCAGACCGTAGCCCGATTGCAGAAAACGAAGGCATCGCTTCTGTTGGGACGCCTTTTGCAATTTCACCGGTACGTGTGTGAACGGTGCGCGTTGCCTATATTGTCAAGAGGAATAGCAGAAAACAACACATACATGAGCATGGGCGATACAGTATCGGACACCTAACTTTATGAGACAGGAAAGCTGGTCCGGTCTAGAATACCTATTCGACAATGGGAGCGTTCCACACTAACTTCAGCACAACGACTGAAGCATTTCCGGCGAAATTGGCGTTGACAACTGAGGAAATGATTCCGCACAAGTGATGGAACTAGGGGGTACCATTAACAACTCTCGAATTCGTATTGTGGAGTGGTCGCTCAAGATCACTCGTCATTCTCGTCATCGGAACCCCGTCAGCAGAGGTGGGCACGAAAATATTTCTCGAGAGGGAATACGAGATGTCTACGCCCACGTGGTCGACACCGACTTCAACTCCTCCGGCTGGCGCGACAGTTCCGGTCCCGGAGTCGCCCGCGTTGCTCTTGCGCCGGCCCAACCCCAAGCCCAATCGGGCATCGGCTACGGTTTGACGAACGGATCGTGGGATGTATCCTCCATCGCATGGGGGGGGGGCGTGGTCAACACGACCGCGAGCACCTTTCCCGCGGGGGGAGTATTCCCACCTGACTGGTTGAAATAATATATCAGCCAGAAGGAGGCGTACGGCCTCTACCACCTCCTACATAATGTTTGTACACGACACGCGAACGTGTTGAGGCGAGCACAAGTGCTCATGCACGTGGGCAACAAATCGGTAGTGGTTGCGTGTAACCGCGGGCGTGCTACGAACCGCGAGACTCGCGCATTTCTGGTCCAGCTGTTCGACCTCTAGGTAGAATACTGCTTCATGTTGTCGTTGAAGTGGATCCCGACGACGGAAAACGGAGTCGCGGATGCAATCTCGTGGCCGTCACGAAAAGCCATTTTTGCATAGCGCCTGCAGCATTCAATGTGGACCTCATGGCATGTACGGCGTCGGTCTTGCGGTCCTCCTTAAGCGAGGAGGCACTGCCCTTTTTCTCCCAGTACGACTGTGCCGGTTCGGCAGGGACCGACGTAGTTGCGCAGGATGTTTCGGTCGTCCCGGATACGGGAGTTCCGGCCTCTGGGTTTTGTTCTCCGCCCCCTATCATGGCAGGACGCCTCGCCCAATATGTGGCGGAATACAAGGCTCCTGGGGTTGCTCTCTTGCCAGATGTGCAGGCGTATTGGTTCACGTTGTTGCAGCTCGCCACGGATAGGTCTATCGAGTTGGCCCCTGCAGCTGCAAATGGGTGCTTTCGGTGGCCCAGTACGGATAGTGGCCTCACGAATTGGTGGTACTCCCGCTTAAAGATGATAGCGTACGAGATGGACTTCCCCAGGATAGTAAATTATTTCAGCTGCATACTTATGATGATACGGGCTTGATAACAACTACCCTCTGCCGCCGACCATCGCAAGATGACGCGCTCTCACGCTCCCGAACGCCCAGTGGGCATCTTGGTCCATGACTGTACACAGAGCGCCAGTGGGAGACCTGTTTAGGGCACTGGGTTCACGACGACCCGGGACCCGGTGCGATTCGCGTTTTGTTCCCCATGCCACGAAGAAAACCTTGCACAAATTAATTTATGTTGACAATGCGACGTACAGCCGGTTCGGGTTCGGCCGGCCCTGCGGTATCCACAGCGGTCGCCGGTCGTCGTGGATGTCCAGAAGCTGCAGGCACGGCGACACAAGGTGTTGGCGGCGATGGAAGGGTGCCCTGGGCAAGTGCGGAAATATAGCGTAGCCGATAGGAGTGATGCGTTCGTCCTCATTATTTCGGCCAGATCCCGTGGTTGGACGACAGCAACGCCGAATGAAGCCTTTGACTTCCTCGGTTACCTTGACTCTCAGGCAAAAGGCACCAAGATGATGCATGCAACGTCTGGCCCAGGCGTAGGCCCTGCGGACGACAACGCGTGTCTGGCGGCGTTCAAATGTGCAATGCGGTGCGCGGCTGACTCAATCCGAAGAGGAGTTGTCTCGAAGCCAAAATTGGCCATGAAATGACTCGGAAAATGGGAAGAGTGGAATCCTGCCCGCTGGGTAGGCCACCCTTGCGCGAGCCCATTGTTAGATTCATATCTCACATTTGTGTCCTAGGAGCAAAAGCAGGTCGAAGTCCCGGTCAATCTGGCGCTTCCAATGCTGGAGCCCACATTGATGGACCTGCTAGGCGACTTGAGGTTGCGGGAGCAGGTGGCTAGTTCGATGGCAGAGAGTATCTCTCTGACGAGGGGCGTTGCCCTGTATGCGCTGGCCTTTTTCTCGATGAGTAGGGCATACGACCTTTCCGTCCTATGGGGTCGCAAATTTTGAGACTCCCAGAGTTTAGGGGCTTGATCTTTAATTTTCGTTCTGGTAAGACTTTTCGGGCTTCTAGCGACGCGGTCGTAGTGTTGGCAGACAAAGACTTCCCGGAGACGTGCGTGTGCCGGGCGGTTACGGCGCACGTATTCGCCGCGCAGCCGATTGGGTGCGATTTAACCGCCATGCATCTTTTCCCCGTGGGTACGACGGAGGGTGGCCGAGGTTCTCGGCTCCTCTCCACGGTCCGAATGACAGCTTCCCTGTAAGTCCATTTAAGTCCAATTACGGGAGGCAGGCCAGCCTCACCATTTCACGATGCAGTCCTTTTGAGGCTCCTTTACCAGATCCCTGGCCGAGACGGTGGGGCCAATATCATGAAGATAGGTGGTTGGAAGACGGAGGCTGCAGAAAAGTACTACACCGGCGCTACTTTTACTGGTCGGGTCCGGGGTGGCAAGAGAAAACGCGCCCAGAGCTACGGGGACGCTAGCCGGCTTCCTCTGCCGCACGAGTTTGAGAAGGATACCGCAGCATGTGCGAGCCAGGGTTGAGGCAAGAGTAAGGAAGTTTGGGTGAGACAAGTACGTATCCGACCAGTGGTCTATTGAGGGCACATCACAAAATACTATTCAACGACGCAACGAAGTATGGGCGAGACCACGGGTCGGCGCAGGAGCCCCAATAAAAAGTTAATACTTACATCAAATGATCCAGGACATCGAGACATAATACTACAGTAATGCTTCCCTGTAGAGCTCAGCCTGCCTTTCTTAATGGTGTTTTTCATGTTATATGCTGTGTACTGCTATACCACTAAATATACCAAACGCATGCCGCTTCAACACTTGAGCAGCACTTACTTCTGTACCTACCCGAGCGTCAGGGTGGACCGGGCCTCAGCCGGCCTGCAGCATACCGGTATATAGGGAGTATAAACACCTACCAGGTATTTTATATACAACTGTAAGGCGGATAGGTTTCATATACACATTCGAGCCGTTTTAGCCAGCTTGCATGACAAGTGTACGAGAGAGACACAAATGTTCTGATGCACTGTTGGCTTTTGTTGGAAGTAGACGGAAGCTTCCATGGAATCCTCAACCCCTTTCAATTAAAGCGCCCTGGAAGCTTCCGCGGAAACTGTAGAAGCTCCCTCCTACTTTTTCCGAAGAAGCATCCGCGGAAATTCGTAGCGGACGCTTCATAGAAGTATCAATGTGAATTTCCAAGGAAACTTCCGAGCAGCTGTATTGATATCCAGGAACGTCCGTGAACGTCCACTGCATTTCACACACTTTCGCTGGAAGAAATTGTGTGCTCCCATGAAAGTAGTGGAAGCTTCCATGTATGCATTTCGGACTTCCACCGAAGCTTCCATGGAAGTTGTGGAATTTCCACCGGAAGTTTCTTCCATGGAACTTTCCGTGGGAGCAGGATTTACCACGATGGGAGTAGTGGAGGCTTCCATGGAAGTTTCTATAAATTGCACCGAAATACACAGGAGGAGTACACGCAAGGCCACCTGGGTCGACCGTACACGAGGGAAAATTCACGACTTCCTCGGAAGCTCCCGCTGCTTCCATGGAAGCTTGCAGTACTTCCATGGAAGTGGTGCAAGCTCCTTTCAAGGAGCTGTACATAATTCCGCTCGCTTCTGCTCCCACTTGCTTCCAGAAGCGAGTTTGTATTTCTTCTTTTTTGCCTTCGCGTTGTGGCCGAGGACGACCACTGAGCCTCCGGATGGGGTTTGGAGTGGCTGGAAGGCCTCCGGCGGCTCCTGCGTAAAAACTATATTTGTTTCTGCACCTTGTGGGTGGGAGCAGGGCACAAAATGGAATTAGGTCCGAGTAGGACTAGGCTGGAGAGGTCAGAGTGGGGATGGCGACAGCTTGCACGGAAGCTTCAAGGTGTTCTAACGAATCTTCCATTGATGCACATGAAAGCTGCCATGTAAGTAGCTTGCATGAACGTAGCGGAAGGTCTCACGAAAGTCCCCATGGAACCAGCGTCTATGGAAGTTTCCATGCACTCCCACGGAAACAACTGAGTGGTACACCCAACCCGACCCGCGAGGTTTGGACCGAGTCATGAACAACCCTGAGGTTTTTACGCACCGCTCAAAAGAGTTTGGTACATCATAGAACGACGAATGCATATGGGCATTGGTCGACATATTTCTTGCCTTGAGGGATCGTGAAAATGTTTTACTCGCTTGGGGTGCGCTACTATTAATAGTTACCACTGTAGTTAGAAGTTCATTGCAACCGATACGTAGTCTAACCAGAAAAACTTAGATACGGTTGAAACATTCCCACCGCAGTATGAAGAACCAAAGACGCGTTGCCAAAATAACGTCCTCGAGCATTCCAGATAGTCTAGGAGCTGCGACAGCTCACTAAACACAACAACTCAGACGAACGGTAGAATTTTGTACTACCCCGACGCCCTCTCTGCCCACTCACATCTGAACGACTCACAATGTATCATCTTGAGATGGTTCTTGGTTCAACGAGTAACTATTTCCAGTTAACACACAATCTTCTACATCAGCATCAGTGTTACTCGACTTAGTCTGTTAGCGACTCTGCGTTAGTTAGCCTCTGAATACCGTCATCGGTCAACCATTTAGAGTGTCAACTGCCGCATTCACATCACCCCTCCCCCAAAGGGCCATACATAATACCAAGTAGCCCCCCCCCCCCCCCCCCCCCCCCCGAAGTACGCAAAAAATATTTGCCCCTCTCTCCCTCCCCGTATACCGCGAACGTGCAAGCCTGCAGATAAAAGATAACTCAACCCGTCGGGAAATTGACGACGAACTACAACGACTCCAACGACCACTGCGTGACCGGGGGATGGTAAAAGTGGGGGTCCGAACGACGATGCAAAGAGTGCAACAAGATTCAACCGTACTGCCGAGCGTTCGCGCGTCTCGTAGATGGTTGATAGCACCGAGGTTATCAACTATTGTTTTGGTCGATATATGGGGGGGGCAAAGGTGTCAAGTGTTTATACTCAGTATAGTCGACGGGTGGCGTACGGTCGAACCGCTACGTCTGGATAGAGTCACCAATCACGACACATGGGGAAACACGTATTCCAGTATTCGAAAACAGACAACCAAAAATAACTAAAAACAACAATCAGGCACAGCCAATCACACGAAAACATGTATTCCAGCGTCCGAGAAAACAAAAACTACAACAATCGGCCATAGCAATTTTAGCACAACATTAACAACCAGCCACTACCAACGAAAAACACGGAATTCACCACCAGTTACATATCTATAAAGCACGAACAACACCAAAGAATACAGTATAACCCATCAACCGTGTGGACCGGAGTGTATCCGTTATAACACTATTTCCCCTCACCAGGGTCGTCAGCAGCGTTGGAGGCTAGATACGAGTTGCGCGCTACTACGCACCCTTCCGTAGAATTTCACGTTGATCCGCTCGGTGCCCCTCCGTCCTTCTCCTCCTTCAATCGATCTCCCTCCTCTTTCATGAGCTCGGCCATTTTCCTCCCGAAGCTCGTGTACACCGCCAAGTGGGGCCCGTCCCTCGCCAAAAACGGCTTCCGAGCGGACGGGGTGGGCTCGCCCCAGGCGTCGTCGAAGTCGTATCCCTCGGAGAGGCAGTGGTCCCACTTGAAGTTGTCGTACACGTAAGGCAGAGAGTCGAATCGAGGGTCCAGCGCCTCGAGCACCTCGCGGTTGGTGAGGTCGTTTCCCAAGACTGGGTTACCGCGGATGCCCGTTTTGATGTCGAAGGGGTTGTTGTCCAGCTCCAGCAGGCCGAACGGGAAGACGTCCTTGCCGCGGTGTCCTTCGCACGAGTCGTAGTAGGCGCTAATGTACTCGGTGGTGGTCGTTCCGTCGGGGAGGGGGATTTCAACGTCGTTGTCCGGCCAGGTGAACCTCGTCACTTGGCCCGTCACCACCGCGAACTGCCACAGTCGCTCCATCGCGGGGTGTACCGGCCAAAACATCGGGTCCAGGGAAGAGCTCGACTGCTCAAGGGAGGGAGGGAGCGGGGGGGGTAGTGGGCGGGATAGGGCGGAGCGGGGGATGGCGTACTGTAGTTGAGTAGTTTGGTCGGCCCTTCGGTCGGTCATATCGTACTCTCTACTAACTGTGGTGATATATTCAGCGGTTCGGTAGAGACGTACCAAAGTCGATAGAGATATATAGAGAGAGAGGGGAAGAGAGAGATAAAGGAGCTATACCGTTGCATTCCAGGACGTACGCGAACAGGTTTCCCAGAGGAGCCTCGTCTCGGCTTTGTGCCCAAACCCCATCCCACCGGTCTCGCCTTTAGCAGTTTACCGGCATTCAAGTCGTACAAAGACATGTGGTAGACTATTTTCCAGCTATGGTTCGCTACCCGCAACCAGGCCGTCTGCCTATAATTGATGCCGCGAACGCTCACACAACTGCCCGCACCGCGTGCGTTCAGGAGGATCCTAGCTTCGTACGCTATCCCCTTTCCCTTCTCCGTTGCGAGTGAACCATTCCATTAGTTCCGGAAGTTATTCTAACAGCTCAGACGGCAGCAACTCGCCGCAGTGTTTACGAACTGGTGGAGCCATGGCCAACCTATTGATGGTTACACAAAACGCGTCAATACCGCCTCAACCCGATACATTTTCCGGACGGGCGGGGTTGTCATTGGGTCGGGTTAAGCTAGAGAGTCGAGCATATTGAAGCATTGTTTTCAAGCTGGGCTCAATGAGTCTTCCACACGAGTCGCGCCTCCGTAGTTCTAACTAATCCCGGCCAAGACGCGATCGGACTTGACGCTCAAACCCTCAACACATCCAAGCTGCGATCACCATGGCCCGTCGCGTGGCTGTCATAAGAAGAGCTCAGTAGCAGTTCAAGCGCTTGCTCCTCCGTGGCGAAGGGTACCACCCTCCAGAGACAAACAACGGAACACTTCCCCCTTCAAGCGTCCTCAACCCCACCCCCCACCCCCTACGCCCGGTCCCGACTACGTCCAACCTAAAACATTTTTCCCGTTATCTTCTTATAGGTATCGACGCTTTGCTTTCTTTCGAGACTTAACTTTCCTAGAGAGACTGTTCATGTCGTCTCCCTTCGAGCACCGAGCATACAAGTGAGCTTGCCTACGCAATGCTGGGCTTGATGACAAAACAGACGCTAGGACTCATGTACAGTAAAGCGGACGTAGTAGTCGGGGCTTAAGAATTGAACCCGATCCTTCCGATTAAAAATAATATTTTGACCGATTCAATTGACCTCGGAATATAAGGAGCGAACCGTTTCCTTGCTGGTTTGACTACAACGTAATTATCCGACTGTAGAGCCTCTCTCCACGAACCGGGAGGGGAAAGGGAGGGGGACCATTCGGGGTTTTTGCTTGTTTTGCTCAAATTTGTCGAACAAATCAAATCGGACCGGCTCATCGAAAATATATGACTGATTGTCTTTGCTTACACACATAGCATTTAGTTTTCTTGGCCATTGGGTTTGCGATTGACACCCACGTCGCACGTTGCCGGATGGAAAACATGGTGGCAATGTTAACCCAATAGAATTTCGACTCGTATTCACAGCTCCAAACACAGCTGTAGTACATTGCTGTAGTAATAGTTGTCATAGTAGTAGCAAAGTAGTGCAGAAGTATGTAGTAGTAGTAGTAGTAGTAGTAGTAGTAGTAGTAGTAGTAGTAGTAGTAGTAGTAGTAGTAGTAGTAGTAGTAGTTTAGAATGGCAATAATAAATAGTAGTAGTAATAGTAGTAGTTGTAGTAGTAGTTGTAGTAGTAGTAGTGGTAGTAGCAGGAGTAGGCACACCCCACCTGGTCCATGTCGCCCAAGGCGATCACCCCGGAGCAGAGCAATTCGACGACCTGCCGCTGGATTTCCCCGCTGAATTCTCCGATGTAATACTCGAGGTAAGCGAACTCGGAGATGGCAGTCTTGTAGTCGTCCCCTTGCATGAGATCGTACTCGAGGCAGCCGCAAGTGCCGCTTGACAGGAGCTGCGTTCGTTTATTTCACACCCATCGCAAAAAGCGCACATACATGGAGAACAGCAGAACGTGAACGCAAGACATACACGCACGCGATGAGATCACAGGGGGTTGGGTGTATCTGAGTTGCTCGTACTACTGCTGACTCGCTCGCGCCCGCCCGCCATCAATCAGCTAAGAGCAGAATAAAAGCGATAATAGAGTCTGACGTGCAAAAGCCTCCTTCCACAGGCTCGTGTGTACAACTAGGTGGTGTTAGGCCTCAGAGCCAGCCCCTCCGCTCCAGTGGCGGAGGGGCCATGCGTATGAAAACATTAGCCTCGACTCCACCTAAGGATGTGTAGGTCGTAGGCTTGTAGGCTTAGGTTTTGGTTGAGATCATTTTTTTTCGAAATAAATGCTGGAGGTCGAACTGTTCTGTGAGAAAGTATGAATGCTACAAGGTAGGATGCGGATGGTAATGGCTATCCTACGAGTAGCCTTTCTATGGCTACAGTGCTGTGGTGACTACATTACAGTAAGGTAGTTGGCTATAGTAGGCATTACGGCGGACTGCGTGCAGCAACTTGCGAAGTTCTGCGTTTTTGTGTATGAACGGCACTTACTTGTTGACCCTCGAAATTTGTTCCTAATATCCTATAAAAAAATACCACATAGTACACGAATACGCGTATTCATAGTCAGTTACATTTTGCCTACTACACCGCGCAACTACTGTACTGCCCGGCGAACTCACAAGCCTTATCTATGGTGAGCGATAGCCTTTTAAGGGTGATGCCTTATTTATATAGCTCCCCACACGAGGAGCTCAAAATCGCACCCGCAACATGACTCCAAAACGAGGTACTCGTAGTTCGCGCAACCCGACCACCAGTTTCATGCTCTAGTCCTAAAACCAAATGAGCTGCGTAGTGAAAGCATCACACCAACCGGTATGCTAGGAGTTATCCACTCGAGGAGCGACTGGTCGGTAAATATTGCCTCAAAAGGCAAAAAGTGCAGCCCATACAGCGGGTAGAGGGTGGACACAAAAACCACTCACAGCCCCAACCGCGACTTTCAAAGAAACTCGTAGCCCTCTCCTCCTCTCACGCACACCGCCCTTCCTATTCCTCACCTCCTCGGGCTTAACATCCACCGAAACTTTGTCTCCTTCACAGCTCCATACGCCGTTGCAGAATGCCGACCTGCGGTGCTCTACCGCCAAGAAGGCGAGCGTCGCGGCGACGTCGGGGCCCACGAGGGTGCTGACGCTGTTGTACGTGCTCGCGCAGTCCAGCACGCCTCCCAGCCAGAGGTGGATCGGCCCGTGCGGGTCGCCCATGCTTTCCCACACCCACGAGTAGAAATCGCCGCTGGTTGTGGTGAGCTCGTAGTGGATCTGGCAGTTGGGCCAGTCGAGGTACCCGTCAACGTTGACCTGGCAGTTCTCGCCCACCCCCCTGGACAAGTATCTGCATATATTTGTTTTTCGTATCGTACGGCGGGCATGAGCATCCGCGCACGCGAGCACAAAGCACGTGTTTTAGACACTGGTAGGCTATGATGTACTTCCCGAAGTTTGTGCAACTACGCCTGTTGATACTCGTGTTGTGTGTACTGGGTGTATCAAACGTGTACTGGAGTATCGCGCCAGCTTGTTCATTGCACAGTTAGCAACCCACTAGTGCACCTCTCAACATGCTGCATACACGTGACAGCCGCATTTTTCTACACGTATACCACTACATCAACACTAACTAGTATATAGCGGGGGAACACAATAAATAGGACCAAATATTGGTAGTAAAAACACCGAAATATATAGATTTTAGTACGTACCGTAGGTCCAATTAATGTAACCCCCCGCAAACGCTACTTGGACCTATGCCAATAGGAAAGCGAAGTATCAATTAAAAAATGATTCTCAAAGATATCCTGCAGAAAATTATTTAGAACACGCTTCTTATGGGCACGTTTAGAAAAAAAGAAGTTCCAAACTTTTGGAAAAGCCCGAAAAAAAAAACTCTGGGGCCGATGTTGATCCAACATTGGCTCGAGAAAAACTCAGGCCGATCTTTGGTTCGAAGCGGCGAGATTCCGAGTCCTTGACGGACATCGATCGAAATAACCAACGACTGAACGGAGTGCGCTCGTTAGGGGCTCCGGCCCACCCTAGGGTCACCATCTTCACACCATGGCCGGTGTCATGTGGCGGGAGCTGACCAGGCGTATATAATATACTATCTATGATAAAAACCAACTGGCCGCTGGTGTGAACAAAACAGAAGACAAAATATCTCCATCCGTCTCGAATGGCAAAAAGTATACTTTTTTCAGGTTTGGGAGGATACCGTAGGACGCCGCCGGCAAGCTCTCGCCCCCTAGACCATGGATCCACCTGATATCTTCGAGGCCGCCATCTATATTCGTTGGCCTTGCCGGACACCCAGCGGGTTGGCCGTGGGTTGAGTCTATGTTGAGATCGAGCTTCGATCGTCGCACGAGCTGATTTCTATCACCGTGTTGACAATTTGCAACCAGAAAAAAAACAATTGCGCCGCCTGCAGCCGTTGGGGAAAAAAAACAAACAAACAAACATTTTCTCTTTTTTCCCATAGCGGCGGCACGAGGAAAGTTTCGGCTGTTTTTTAAAACAATATGCTCGTTTTTTTTTTTTTGAATTTCTCGTTTCCATTGTTGGCATACCTGGTAGGTCTTAGTGGGGATTTTTTTCTTCCCCTATCAAAAGTCTGTGACCACATACTTGTGTCTTCCTTGGATAGGACATTGGGCGTGCTGCTGTCGTTGAGTAGAAACAACCGTTTAGAGCAAAGACAACGCACACAAACACTGAATGTGTAATCCATTATTAACAGCTAGATTATTACATCAACACAAACTCGAGTATTTCACCTCTATAAGCTGGACAATCAATTTCAATTTCATGAACAACTAGTGGACGGTCGCGGGCCTGTGCTGGTTTGCCCACCTTCTACCGGCGTATTTCAAGATGGCATGCTTCCACACTGGACATCCCCAGCGAAAGCAACGGCTCATTCACCTAGCTCGTGGCCCGTTGCTTACAAAGCTGTCAAAGTGCTGTGCTCATGTCTCACGTCGGTACGTACGTTCCCAGTGCTCCCGCTGCCTACATTCAAAGTATGTACCTGGTGCTTCCGTAAACATAGTTCGTACCGCATTTCTGTACACGACAATTCTTCATACGCATAGTAGTATTACCAATGTAGGGCTACTTATTTATAGTATCCATACTACCTACGTTCGTATTGCCAATGACACTACTACTGCAGCAAAGTTGTGTCGATGCTTGCCAGCTGCGGTAGTCATATCGATATTTGCAAGACTAACGCGATACTGTGGGGGTGGGAGTGGGCTCGGCAAGGGGGGGGGGCGAGGGAGAGAAAATAGCGGGCACAAAAATGATGGGGCACAAGCGTCTATCTCCTTATGGTCCCAACGACAAGATTTTGTACCGCGCGAGCTCGTGGCAAGGGACACAAAGTCCAGTACGCGGCGAGATCCCTTTTAATCTCAAACACTTTGGCGGTTGTAAAGCAAGGTACTCTCGTCAAACGTGCTCACGCTCTGTCGTTGGTGGTCCACGGAGAGCGGAGCTTGCCGTAGATGTCCGTCTCGATCTGACCCGGGTTGTATTTCTTGTCCTTGGGGATTTGCGTAGACCCCCATCGGCCGTCCTTGACCTTCCAATCGACAAGGGAAATACACGAGTATGCGGGGGGAAAAACAGTAAAAATAGGTCGGTCGGTTGGACGGTCGGTCGGTTGGATGGTCGGTCGGTCGGTTGGTTGATTGGTGGCTCAATGGGTGGATGGGTCGATAGTTGAGTGAGTTGGGGGATCGGTCGATCGTTCGGTACGTCGGTCGACCGGTCGGTCGGTAGGTAGGGAGGGGGGTAGGAGGGAGGCAGGACACATAGGTCGATATATACGTAACTAGATAGATACGTCGGAATACACTGTAGGTAGTTAGGTAAGTAGGTAGATATTTAGGTAAGCCGGTAGGTCAGTCGGTCGGTAGGTAGGTAAGTCGGTCGGCCGGCCGGTCCGTTGGTACGCAGGTTGGTCGGTACGTCAGTATTCTGGTCGGTAGGTGGATCGGCCGCGTAACTACTCGCACCGCATCAACCTAACAAATCACAAACGTTACCCCCCAGCTGCCACCGTTGCCGCCGTTGCTAAGTAAGTGCCGACGCGTTCTACGACAGAGGTACTCTATTCCGGGGGACCATAGTTGGTAGGACCAAATATTGTTAGTAAAAATGGTCAAATATATACCTGGTAGGTTTTTATGTATACCATAGGTCCTGCCTGGTATTAACTATGGTCCCCCGTAATAGTACATTTATGCTGAAATAATTATGATCGACGGGGCTCTTTAACCCAAAATCGTCGCAACGCCAATCTTGTTTCGGAAGACGTCGTTTTCGTATACTTGGGCGATGGGAATTGTCTTCGGGATGCAATTTGATACTTGCTGAAGTCAGTTTTCGGGTGAGGTGCCGAGCTCCTCAAATGAGGAGCTTCAGAAAATTTAGGATGAACCACTATCGCACAACGCCTCTGCCGCTAGTGTTGCTACCGCCAATACCACCGCTACCGCTGCTACATCTCATATAGCTGCTACCGCTGCTGCCGGAAGGATCGATTGACCACTACTACTGATAGTGCATATATATGGTATGGCGGGCTCGTTTTCTTAGCCCCATTAATCAGCCGTCCTCCGAAAGAAAAAAATCAAAAGCACGAAAACCATACTTCGGAAGGTCTTCGAAGCAAACTATACTGCCGGTATAAGCACGAATACCGTGGAGCACGGCAGCGAAATAAACCAACCCATACGATGGATTTCCGAGCCGGTGATCTCCAAAGCAAGGGAGGCACACAAGAATATACAATAATAAGTGATGACAATGGAATGATCTTGATCTCGTCGATATGTTGAACAAAAAACGTCGCCTTGCACTTTCCCCGAGGCCTGTAAAAATTACGATCAACTGGAAAACTCTGTTGAGGGTGTGTGCTAAAATGTGTGATACATGTATGGGTAGGGTAGCGTTATCGACACGGTTAAGTTAAACCAATGTAAACAAACAAATAAATGACAACAATGAACGGAGACACAAACCGCGCCTGGCGAGAAAAAATACGCCAACCCTCTCACCATGTAGTCGGTAAGGTCAGAGGCCCCGAACCACGAGGGACCCAACAGCTCCGTCCTGGTGTTCGGATGCCTCGGGTCGTACACCACGCTGGCCGCAGAAGTGGTCTCGATCGTGAAGTCCCAGTAGGGGACGGTCAGCTTGGGGTTCACGAGCTGCAGGCTGAACTCGAAGGTGTTGGTGATGAGCGAGTGGCTCGTCAGGAAGCCTTGTCCGTCATGGAACTGGGGGGGGGGGGGGGCGAAGTAGAGAATGACGACGGTAAGTTCGGTCGACGACCACACAGGAGGGTAATGCAGTGTTTTGGTTTGGGGGCGGTCACGTTCGACCATTTGAGAATTTAGCCCTTAGGGAGGCAAGCGAAGTGTCCCTGGCGGGTGGCGCTCCTGAAGTGAGAGGAATTTTTAACCTGCTACAAACCCCATTAAATTTGCTTTTATTTTATCTGATGACCTGCCTCGTTGTGCGTGCTAGTACCAATGGGATTAAATGATCAAATCCAAGGTACTAGTACGCGCAACGATGCAGGTCATGAAACTTATACGATGGGTAGCGTGATACTGCAGTAGCAACTACATGTACCCCTCTCCTACAGAATACGTAGCCACATATTAAGCTCTCCTTGATGGACAGCTGTCACGGGTTCCTCTCACAAAAACGAGGCCTTGATGCGTAGATAAATGCTCGCCAAACAACACGTTTGACCCCCGTATGGCCCCAGAAGCACAGCGTATCCTGTGTAAAACGAGATGGTACTATTGTCCGATGGACCAACCCCTATTACAATACCCGTTCTGGGGCTCAAGACGGGCACGAAAGGCGGTAGAGCTTACCGCTTGTTCATCACTATGATGGTTGATGCACAGTGTTCAAGAGATGAACAGGACTGGAGAAGTGTGTTTATCATTTATTCGAGAACATGGCTGAGGGCCACACCGCTGCTGTGCACGAGTCGAATAGGAACGAACTCTAACCCCAACCCCCGAGCCAATCAGAACCAATCAACCATATATTGGTTAGCAATAATCTCTTTGCCGCGCACACCGTGTATGTCAACCATTTCCCTGGATAAGCGCCATGCTCAACCGGAGGACTGACACCCTATTATTGTACATTGTTTATCATTGATCAATCGTTGGGGCTAGTCAGGGGTAGGGTGAGGGTTATCCGTCATGGTCGTATCGTAAACAGTGGTAATCACAGTAACCCTAAATCATAGTGTCTACGTCCAATACGATGGTCAATCTTTCCCAGAGAAAGAGGAGGGAAAAGGTTGCCGCTCGAACCCAAACGGCGACTACCGTACATCTCCTGCCACCTGCCAACACGAAGCTGCGCGGGCCGCTGCGTTAGGAGATTCGCATCTCAGTATCACAGCCGCATCTAAACCAAGGAGTGTGTACGACCCGCTGCTACGTGGGTGGTCAATAGTGTTACAGAGCGTATCACCTTTTTTTTGACGGCTACATCTTAGCCTGTACAACTGCCTGGAAAGTGTGTAGAGACCTCGACTCCGCTTCGATAAAATGCTTGTAATTGTTTTTCAACTTGAATGATGGTTTTGAAATACTGGTGCAAACTCGGTCCTACGTTCGTCGTCCGGGTAGATAGCGTGGCCAACGAAAACGAAGCAAGTCTCACGTGATCGCAGGTGTCGTTCGTAGTGGCCATGTAGTGGATCCGGCTGATGGCGTACACATCCGCGTAGTCGTCCCCGTAACGCTCCCTCCCGTTGCCACCGTCCACCCGTACCGCCCACAGTTGAAACATCTGTCGTCACAGGACCAACCACAGTCATCATCGAAACCAGCAAAATCGAACGTTGTGCGCAAGGAATGGTCAACGACACGAACGAGATTGAAAACGTACCAGTTGCCTGTCCCAAAGGCAGCTATCGTCAAAATGATTTGCCTGGATTGCAGTTTCGTGCGGATAAACATTTTGTACAGCGACGAGGAAGACGATGATCGTACGGCCCGCATACCGCTGATGAAAAATCTGATATTTACGGCATCGGATGCGGGATTGGATCGTTGAAATCTCCGATGCCGATACTCTAGAACTATTCACGAAGGTGGTAGTAGTGGAATGCGGGTAGCTTGCGGATGAGTCACCCAGACAATGCCCCCCCCCCCCCCCGCGCAGCTTGGTGCGAGCAATGTCTGCCTGGTCGGTGAAAACGCGACATGCTCCGTCCCCGCATTGCAGGGATGCGAGGGTCTATGGCCCTACGACTACGGCCATGCATGAGATCGAGTACATCTCTCCTATCGAGTGTACCCCCCCCCCCCCCCCCCCAGCTAGGAGACCAATTATTTGGAAGCTTATACAACTTCCATGGAAGTAAACGCAACTTTTTGGAAGTAAATTTGCTTTCCCCATTGAAGTTGACGAAAGCTTCCATGGAAGTTGCTGTAAGGTTCCAAGGTATATATATTGGACGGTTTACTTCCATGGAAGTAAATCTAACTTCCATGGAAGTTTTTCCATGGAAGTAAAATCTCACCCTTACTTAAGCTCATTCTTATCGGAGAGCTTTTTTCCCAAAAATTCCAAGGTTTGGCTCATTCTTATCGGAGAGCTTTTTTTCCAAAATTTCCAAAGTTTGGAAATAATTGGAGATATGTATCGATATACGGAGGAGGCGTTCTGTCACTAGTTGTGAAATTCCCCAGAACAGAAGCAAAAATATCAACTTCGTTAACATTCCAATATTTGGAAAAAACAGGAAAATATGGCAGATTACAAAATTACGCGAAAAAATGTCGAAAAATTGGAAAAAAAAGCTCTCCGATAAGAATGCCCCCAAGTTAGAAGTGAAAGGGAAATAAAAATGCTTGCATGGTTTTTTTCTACATCCATGGAAGCCTGGTATGGTACCAGGTACACATCCTGTACCTCGTATGCAATGATTGGATGAAGTGGATTGAACACCGAGAGAAAAATAAAGCAGTTTTTATCCCCTTCCTTTGTCCTATTTTCGAGATTTTTTTCAGTGCCCGTGGCCCGTGGTGGTGTTGTGGTCATGCAACCCGCATACACTGTACCGGGGACCCTACAGGAGTAGCCTACTCAAATTCCATACGAGTACACATCCGTACTCTGTACTGCTGTATATATACTGCGTACCACGTGCTGGGTCTATTTGTATGCCCCGCGTATTGTCACATCGTACTCGGTACGAGGTCAAGCGAGCGGTACATGCAGCGAATATGATTTTTAGGATTATCGACAAAACACCGAGGCAACAGTACAGTTCCGATACTCGTACTTGCACCGTCACTCGATCATGTGGGATACCGGTATTCAACTTTCTGGAAGACCGGGAAATTTCATACCTGGTAATTGTTTTCGAGCGGAGGACCGTAATCCCGTTTGGCGGCAAACCACTCAATTTTTCGGGACAAAGTACTTAGCCTTTGAAAGGTTTGCCCCCGAAGCAGGACTGCGGTTCTAAAAGCATGAACGAAAACACGAGAATAATGTTTTCAGTGTGTCATCTACCCCCACATGGATAACATTTTTGAGGCATAACTCTTTTTTACTGATCATCAGATAGATGCTGGACGGCGGTGCAAGCTACAAGATAAAGATACGAGTACGTTAAGCAACTCGTGTATACGACGGTGTACCGGTATCTGCTGTGTGTGGTGCTTCGTCGACGCAAAACAACACCAGCACAGCAGCAGCACACACGGTTTTCCTATTTACGCTACTCGCACAGAGTCCCAGAAATTGCATAGTCCAGGGGACCCTACTACTGTTGTGGCTCAGTAGACTTGCCGTACGGGCAACAGCTATAAAAGCTTTACTCGTGCTTCACGTGATACCTGGTAGATAGATGCTTACGATCGAGCTTCTCTCTCTCTCTCTCCCTCTCTCCCTCTCTCTCGTACTTTGTGTGTTATTTTCTTTGTAGTCTGTGCTCACCGCATCCAGCAGCTCCTCCTTCTCGTCGTCCGTCAGACTCCTGATCTCCCTGCGCACGTACTTCACCAGCACCGTCTCCTCCAGCCGGTTCGTCACCTTGCCGTCACCGTCGACCTCTTCCAGCACCACAACATTCTCGTTTAGCTGGGTGAGGACCACGATGGTCACCGCCCCTGTTGCCGTAGTCTGCACCTCTCCTGCTCCTCCCGAGGTGCCGCTGCTGCCGCCCGCGCGCACTTCCCAGCGATATTCGAACCCCTCTCGCGCCCGCACCACTGCGAGAGTCGTGTCACGGTGCGGCTCGATGAGCTTGATGTCCTTGAGCCAAGGGTAGTCCTGGCCAGGCTTCCCGTCCCGAATGTGGTAGAAATTGAGCGCCGTGAACTCGAGGGTCTCGATGGTAGCGGCAGCAGAGTCTGATGGGTCGCCCTTGCCGTTAGTTTTAGGTCGTTTTTCGCGTTCACCAGCAGCAACGCCGGCTTCAGCTCCGATCTCGAAAAAATCCCCGGCTGCTACAACCGTGCTCCGATTGGCCGCCGTATTCCGACTCCACCACACGCCGCACCCCGCCAGGAACCCCAAGCTGCACAGAAAGGCAGCAACAACCCTCCATGAAACGCCTCTCCTTCCAGCCTCGGATTCTCGCAGGTCCTTTTTCTGTTGTTGTGGTGACGGATACTGCTCCCATCCGTAAATGCTGCCGGTGCAGCCCGACGCCCTCGGGAGAAAACAGTCGGGCGACGACCCAGGCTGCTCGGAGTCGTCGACCGATCCATACTTAAAGTAAGGGGGCGAGCCCTTGTTGGGAGGAGCCATACCAAGCGGCAGCGCTAGGCGAGGCGAGGGTCCTGCTCTGTGATATTTGTACTGTGGCTGCTCCCGCGCTCGCTCCTCGAGTACCTGCTGTGTGCTCTCTCCGCCTTCAGTGACCTGCCCCTTGGCCGCAGAGAGAGAATGTATATACTTGCTTTCAGTGCGGTAGTAGTGCGCGACCAATGAACTTCATCTCGATGACGCGCGCACTAAAAACCAGTGCTTGTAGAACCGTAAGTTATTTTTTCGACGTGATGACGGTATGATGGTATCGGACGCGATCTTGTGGCAGTTGCCTTTAACGTTATTGGATCTTCAGCTGGTTGGTCAAAACGGACAGGACCTCTCAAACTACTACGTAGATCAGCGTGTAAATCTACGACTCTGCTTGTTTTGTTGTATCTATACGCGGCGTGCCAGGTCTAGGGCCTACTGGACCAAGTAGTGTCAATACCGCTGTTCATCATACTCGTATGCGTTATTTTGTGCATATATATGCTGCTACTGGCCCTATGGTCTCCGATATCTCCATCTCTGACACACTACTAATATCAATACGTGTTTGTGTACTGATGATGCCGGTATGATGGTAATCATGCTGGTTGACAACGTTTTCTGCTGTTGTTGTTACGGATATTTTTCGTTCGCTTCCTGTTGAGTTGTGCAATGGGGGGGGGGGGGGGGCGACAGCGGCGGCAGTAGTAGTACCGACATTGGAGACACCGCTAATTAATGACGAGAGAGACTCTAGGAAGAAGGCGGCAGAAGGTGTGGCAAGACCACTGAATCTTTTTTTTTGTAACCGAGACGGGAGCGCATGATGATAGAGCTAATACTGCCTCGAGTACGACCTTCTCTCTTGTTTCTCATGTATGTATGTCTTGCTTTTCGCCATGCTTCTCTCTCTGCCTGTTTATTCCAACCCCCCGCCCCTCCCCCGCCGTCCTTTCTGCCGGTATCTTCCTCTCCTCTGTATTTCCTCATGCGCACAGCAGCTACCTATGCTCCCCTTGAGCATGTATATAAGTATGCGTCTCTTCTGGCAGCATTTATTTCTGATTTGATATATTTGCGTCACTTGTACCCTGTCTCATTCTAAATATATATATGTTTTTAGGTCAGTTCATATTTTCTGGTCTCATTTGTGTTGTTGCGTTTTCGTACCCGGTACGTTGTCGACATTCCATTTGCTTTACGCATTCATTCACGATGAGTTTTTGTCTGTTTGGTGTCTCGCCGGGCTGTCTGCGACCACACATAACTACTGCAGCAGCAGTCAGTAGTAACAGATATCTCTCTAATATAAGGGATCAGGACGGACACTGCGTGTACAGCACTACTACTACTACTACTACTGCTGTAGGAGTAGTTGGTCGGGTAGAAATGGCGGTTTAACTTGAAGACAATGCCAACACGGCGTCACATCGTATCGAAAGTTCGATTGATCCTATTTCTGCGTGGTTTCGGCCTTCCATCCCCTCGTATCCTCGTGCATGTTTTTGTTGCTGACGTGGAACAACAAAAATCAAGGTTTTTACCTGGTACCTTGGTAATAGTTACCAGTTATTTTTGCTCCATGTTCCGTTTATTATATTCGCTATCATTTTCTACCACTATCTCCTAATAGTAGTCGAAACTCTGATCCGGGGTCACAAAGCAGGCTCTTCTCCTTCCTCCCCCCTCCTGTTGCTGTCTTGCATATTTATCGCGGGAAGCTTCCAGCCCTTTCATCCCTGAGGCTCGTCGACCGACTGGCATCAAATTGCGCCTGCCTGCCCACGCTTGCTACTAATAATAATAGGCGCTCTCAGCAATTGATACCGTTTTTTATATATTTTTTGCCATATATATATATTGATAATAAAAACAAAAATTCGACCCAGGTGGGATTTAAAACTCCTGCATGAACTGTTATCTACAGCAGCAGCATTCCAGAGTGGTACCGCTGTATGTACCATCAAACAGCGAAACCGTATCGGTAAGTTTTTTTAATGGATATGGGTATCACAATGTCGACTTCGATTGTATCGTTCGATACCCAACACGTCATAAATATGCCGGACAATCTGCGCGACAAAAGTTGAAGGCATTTGTCGGGGGGGGGGGAGAAAGGAAGAGACCGGTGCTGCTATTCCGGAAGGCTGGCGTAACTGGTAAGAGTGAAACATCCTTTACAGTGCGAGTTGAGCTGGAAAAATAGGCGATAATAAAAAAACGAAACTACGGTAATACAGCAGTATACCAGGTACCTGGTATACATCACTATTGTCACATCATATTTCTGCTGGGTTCCCTCTTTGTAGTAAAGCGAATTGAACCGCGACAGGAATCAATACATCAGCCTGCATGGGTTCCGAAACAACTGCTTTAAGTACGTAAAGTAGTAGTACCACACTTGATGATAGCGGTGTCCACATTACCCCCTTACAAACCCCCACGGAACGCAAGGAAAATGAATGAAGAAGGGATCTGGGTCACAAAAATAACAAAATTGGGAAACGTGTGAATATTAGAGGAGGAGTTGCTGCACGAAAGAAGCAACGCGTCCCAAGCTGAGAGAAATATATAGCAGGGGAAGGGAAACCCGCTTCCCTTATACTTCGTCGACAGCCGTGGTTGCAACATGGCTGTCGCCGCGCTCCCCCGGAGAGGATGAGGCACTCAATTATGTGTCGTAGAAATAGTACGCTGGTCCCAAACAAACACCACAACAAGAAACAAACAGACTCGCTAGTAGAACAGAAAGCCGAAACAGGAGAAGAGTCGGTTGCGAAGCGGCCGCACCCGTTTTCAGCATCGTACCACCAGGAAGCACAACCAAATCAGGTGCATACGTACGTAAAGCAGGTCTATGTAAAGTAGTCGTTACAACTACTACGCACGGTGGTAGTCGATGCGAAACCTTGCTGTATCTACCAGTACCCTGATCCACTGCAGCTACAGGTGCTATGGTATGCCTGGCGTCTCCTTCCTGCGTAGGAAGACGAGAACAAAAGAGGAACCAATAACGGGGAACACAAGCAGTGGGAAACTGATCGTCCAATTGCATAAAATCGTGCCGACTCGCCTTCTACGTACACTTTTGGCGACGGAAATAGATTCAGATGAAAATATTACCAGGTTAGCATCAATATATACTGTAAATAATGCGCAACCCGAAAATCGGACCCCTAGCGCTCCGTGCGCAAGGATTCCATTCTATCGCTGACCTTTAGCGGTCGAATTTGGTTACTACGTAGTACGGTGTATGTGCGTGTGCTGTGAGTTCCCACAACAAACCAAGAAGCAGATCCCACCAGGTATAACACGCCAAGAGCAACCAGCAAGAGCGGCAAGGCGGGGAAAAAACTGTAAACGAGGGTTGATAGTGGGCCTCGAGCTTCCAGAATAAATACATCGTAATGATCTGTTTCGTGACAAAAACGCCGCGCCAAAAGTTTTTGAGATTAAAAACAAAAGGAACCAACTGCTGCGCGCACTCCAATTAGATGCTAGTGGACGAGGGAAGAAAGGGCTGGCAGTCTTCACTCGCGATGCGAAATGCAAGGCGCGGACCGTAGTGATTAGGGGGGAGGAAAGCCTGCTGCGTGGCCCCGATACGACTATAAGGGAGAGAAAAGGAGGGGAGGAAAGGCATCCCTTTCTAGGGCAGGAGAAAATGATAATACTAATGTTAATAGTACAGCAGTGGTAGTAATGAGAACCAACTGTGGTGTGCGGTCATAGGAAGACAGACACCTGTTCTTTGGGTCCATGGCGAGTATTGATTACTTGTGTATTTACTACGATGGCCCTCCAAAATGCCTCGAAAGTGGTACCAGACATCACACTCTCTCCAAGTAGTTCGGCCCCGAAAACGAGGTTGCACTTCCAATGGGGTCAATGGTACTGCTGTACCGAGGGGGAGCAGCACGGGAGGTGGTAATAGAGGCACGGCGACCACATCGGCCGTGGGGTGAGGTAGGGCGTCACTGGAGGCAAGAGCGTGGCATTGCTCCCGCGGATGAAGATCTTTTTCTGCCGGCGATTTTTTTTTGTGCCGGCGAAGCATCAGTGAATGGTTTCCCGTGGGGAACCGAAAACACAATCCTCTGTGCCTTGACAGTACTGCTTTATCGTTATATCACAGCGTCGGCAGCTTATTACTAGTTTGAAACAAGCACAACGACAGCCGTCGACAGAAAGTCGACCAACTGAATGAAGGTTTCGGGTTTTCCAAACAAAAACGCGCCGCCAGATATCCGGTGTGGATTCTTATGTCTGCGCTCTCGGAGAAGAACACGGAAATGTCGTCAAAACACGGGGCTATCTATACCAGCAGCGGCATGAAAGATGCGCGCATCAAAAAGACCAACACAGCGATTCTTCTCCAAATATCGCAAGCAAATCTAGACCTGCCCCCCCCCAACGCACGGACGACATACAACCGGTTACGGCGGATGCACTGACTGCTACATGTACGCTCTTACCCAAGCTGCGCAACCTCCCCATACGCAAGGAAAATCAGAGTCGAGCAGTGCGGCGAAGAGCGAGTCAGATATACGAAGCCGAGCGGGAACTGAGAACGACAAACACATACCGACATGAATTAACTCGCATCCATCCGGGGGGGGGGGGGGGGGGGGGGCATGGGCGTAGTTACAGCGTGGCAAAGAGGACGATCTCCATACGTGCTGTCTGGCGATCGAAGGCTTCCCGGGTCGGGAGCACAGGCCGGCACGATGTTTACGCACAATAATCTACCAACAGTTCCCGTCTCCCGATCAAATTTCGCATCCCTGAACAGCTCTGGACGTTTTCATGCAGTACTATAAAACCCTGTTGTCTTGCAGAGGTTACAGCGGCGGTCGCAGGCAGCAATACGGTCGTTGACGTGGCGGCAAAGAAGACGCCACACTTGTTATCAGCCCAACCGCGATTTTCCGCGATATTTCTGTTGTTACTATAGGCAGAACAAATCCATTGGCTATCCCACCAGCGACACCATATCCGGGACACAACAACCTCGCTGCTGTACGTACTGTAGAATGCCGCCAGCCAAAGAGGACATCCGCTGGTCCGGCACATCAATCATCCAGTGGAAACCTCAGCGGGATGGTTATCATCGGAGGGTCTGTCCTTGGTCGCGGTGCCACCGTAGATACTGGGGGTGTTGTCGCACACGGTGGCCGCGCGCGGGGGGGGGGGGGGGGGCGGAAAGACGCAAACCCGTTTGGAACGCCACGACGAACGATATTTCCAATAGTGTCTGCCTAAAGCAAACGTTCCAAAGTATCCCTTGAACTAAGGCATGGCAATCGAACGCACGTAGCCTCCACCCAATGCACGGCGTTCGGACGCACGAGGTGCACGGACACTACCAGGCTGATAAGTTCCGGCTAAATTCAATCAAAAATGAAGGAAACCACAAACACTTCAGTTGTTCGATCGGTTGTTCGAAACATATCTCTGCAAGCTTCGTGTAATAATTCGGTCTTGCGTACCTCCTTAAGGGCAATGAACACCAACACCCGCCATTGGCGACGAAAAAATATTACGAATCGTGACATGCATTTACAAAAAAAGGGGGCAACTCGTGGTTTCTAGTTTTTGGTGGTCACGCCTTTGATCAAGAATCATGACATTCGATATACTTTTTCGTTCTCGACAAAATAACTCTTACAAGGTTGCGATTCCTATCAAAAACCACGCGCGATCTAATGACGGAAGCGTCACGATTCGCGACAAATATGCCACAATTTTTGTCTCGATTCGTGACGGTTTCATTTTCGTTCGTCGTTAAGACTCGCTGCGCTTTAATAACTGCACCCTGCACACACGTGTTTTTAGAAAGAAAAACAAAACGGATTTAGTGTGGGAAAACGTTTGCAGTGGAAGCCTACCGGCAGAAAATAGGGAAAAAATTGCACAGCAGATACTAAGAGTATAGTTTTACCCTTCTAAGACCGCAGTCCCGTTTTGGGGACAAATTACTCAGACTTTGACAGGGTTGCCCCCGAAACGGGACTGCAGTCCTAAAAAGGGGTAAACGGTGACTGGCACTTTACCTTGCACCTCGACGTCGCCGATAAAACTCTTCCACGGCCGCCTCCTCTCCGGCTTGGTCTCTGATACTATCAAGCCCCTTGTACTTGGCCTTCACCAGAAGCTCGAGCCTCACCGATCGGAGCCGACGCCGCTGCGCACGAAGGGAAGGACGGCGAAGCGAAGCAGGCACATACATGCCAACGAACCCGTCAGCAGCAGTTGTCGGCTGGGGGTTCCAGCATGCCCACATGCTATTACGGGGGACCATAGTTAACAGGACCTATGGTATACATAAAAACCTATATGTTTAACCATTTTTACTATCAATATTTGATCCTGTTAACTATGGCCCCCCGTAATAGGAAACAATCACTTGCGAGTCGAAGAGTGGTATCACAAAAACTAAAATACAAACGCAGCGGAACACAACGCAGCGTGCGATCGAAGTATCACACGCACCTTGCCAGCTTGAGCGTTAAGAGGAATATATCGATCTCAGAAGCTGCGATGTGTTGCCAGTCAACTTTTATATACCAAAGTCTCCGACGGTTATATGTGACAGATTGGGAGCTGCGTTTCTCCGGCTGCAACTAGGGGCAAACGGAACGCTCGGGACAAAAGGACCGCCGCACGTTTTTCAAAAGAAAACAAGGGAGAAACGATCGCAGAAAACACGAATACAAACACACACAAAACTCCATCCTCACTCGAGTGCTATACTGAAGTACATGCGAAAATCTACAAGATAGAGAGAGAGTACTGCGCATATAGCACAAGGTCGCATGGGGAGGAACGGAATGGCGATCATACATACAGCGTACAGTGGGGTTGACTTCGCCCGCCCGCCAAAACAAAAGACGAGACATACGCGCGACCGATGGTTTCTTTTCACCGCGGCGGCGTGCGCTTCCAACCATTCAGGAAAAGCACAGAACGGAAACAAATACATCAACTCTAAATTTCAAGTAGTTTGTTCCCTGAACGCGAGCACGGTCCTTAAGGCGTGAACGGCTTCGCTCGAAAACCGCGTTGCGTCCCATCCCCGACAAATCTACCTTGGGTCTTGCAACCAGCTCGGTCCTCGGCGAGATGGCGATGGAGTCAATCCATCGAGTAAGAGTGTTACGAATGTCGAAATTGTTTAACGGCAGGCGGTTAGCTGCCTCGCGCCGAAGCGATACTCGGGAGTCCGCCAAGGGCTCGGCTCCCCCTGCCGCGTAGTCGAGTCGGAGGCGGTGTAAAACCCTGTTCTCGACGAGTCTGTTTCAAGCTTCGTTGGCGAACTTGTTTAGGTCTTGAGGGAGAAAACACGCCCTACGAGCAGTGCTCGTCTGGGGAAATATCAGATTTCGTTTACCGAACTCAAAACACCTGCAAAAAAAAAAAGGATCCGTCTGATACGGACACACCACAAGCATATCACTACTGTCACCGCGGCTAGCTCACACACTATTAAAAATCGTACACGGTTCAAAACGTCCTGGGGGGAAAGCATTATTACTTGTGTAAATACTACCAGGTACGCTGATATCTGGTTTTCGGGTTCATCGTGGGTTCTCAATACTATTCAATATAAACACCACTGTACGCCTTCCCCCCTTCCGTAACGCCTGCTGGGCTACTTGAGTGGCTTATGTAAGCCAGCAGGCAGTGCTACTAACGTGTAACAAACCCAAACAGATGTACCACTTCGTCTCCCCGAATTCGGGAAATAAATTAATTACCACGTAAAACAAGAGCCCCACCCATCTGATCACACATACGTGATGAAAAATCCCTTCGAGTTCGTTGGTTGTCGTGGACTTCCTCATCAATAAAAATAACAAACAACAAAATGTTGGCCTTTCCACAAACAGCACACTGTGTACATGGGGTCCAACAGGGGCTCCTCGACTTCAACGACCGGCCAGTCTGGTCGAAAGGTAACCAAGCGTGCGGCGAAAGGGGCTAGAGGCTGAGAGCCGCAAGACACTTGTCCAAGCACGCACGGTACGCCTCCCCGCCCCCAAAGCATACCATGACCAGGGACAGCTTGATATAAATCAAATATACCGCGCGAAGACACAGACGTAGGCCGTGGGTACGATGTGCCCTGTCTGGCCGGGCTTGGGCGCGAGTTGCTCCACAACGCAGGAATTTCTCACCCGCTTTGCTTCCTCCGAGGCAGGTAGTTTCTGCCCCACCTTGAAAGGGTTGGTCTCGTAGGCACTCTGAAAAGTGGAGCGAACGAAGCGGCGCAGAGCAAAACCGACGGAAGAATGCCAAAAAAAACAAATCATCGTCCTTATGAACAACTTTTGGACTACTTCCCGGGGAGTGGCTTACTTTTTACACATCGTCTCCTGAGCACACATCAATTAGCTAACCATTGATCTTACATACTGACCCGAGACAATATCGAATGATTATGAAACATGACAGCCGCCCATATCCCCCTCTCAGCATGCCGCGATTTGATGGTGGTGGCGCATATATTGCGGGCTGTCGGCTGAAAACAAGTCAGTACAGGTTGGAATTGACACGTTCGCATGCCAGCGGTAACAGCAGAAGACGGTTCTGCTGTTGCGATGGGAGCTATGGGTCAAACTGACACAAAGGCACGTATTCTAAACGGGGAGGTGTGGTGAACCGAGGCTCTACGTTTACCAACCCTTCGGATAAAGGATGAATAATAAGAGACCCTCCGGCATGAGCACATATTAGACGATATGTACAGCAGGTCTGTCGTTCTCATTAGCGCTGTACGTCAGCGCGGAGGTGGAGAGAGGGGGAAGCGGTGGGAAATAGTTTGTAACCGACGAATAGCAGTCTACGGGCGTTCGATACTGCTGTGTGTGTGTGTTTTTTTTTCATTCAAATTGAACCGTTTTTTTCTGTCCGCGGGCATCCAGCACAACCAGTGTCCGTGCGTGCCGATTCTTCAATCCTAGAGCGATACACGAGGCCTCACGTATATACCTGGATTCTCGAGCTCACGAGGGCAAAGAGGAAGAGAATGTCCTCCAGTCGCCCGCCCTCCGTACGAGTGCCTGATGCTTCCTCAAACTCCTTCAGCACGAGGTAGGTCGCTGGTTGAACAGCAAAAAAGAAACGCCCAAAAAATGTAAGCTCCAATAGATGGCTCGAACAGAAAATAAGAAAAGCCACGCTGATTGCAGTATTGTTGCGAGTGTTCCAGGTTGCAACCTGATTCAGTTAAGCAAAAAGAAAACAAGAAATGATGGTTTACGGGTGCCTGTGACCATGGCGAAGCGAAGCAAACCTCTGTTAAAAGAGCTATGCTGCTGCAGGGCATCCCCGTTAGGCAACCAACACGAAACAAAAACACCAAAAATAAGAGCATCAAAACCCTCGCCCCCGGCCTCTATTCCGTGCGATGCCAGACAAGAAATAAAAAGAGTCAGCACACCGTGCTCAACACATATTTACGGCACGCTGTTAGTAGATGTGGGTCTACGGTAAGATGCGGGTACCCGACCTATCCCTTGCGCGAACCATGGCTCCCTGCCGCTGGTATCTCCCCCAGCTCTTAAGAGCTCATCGACCCAATGGAGGTTGTTGCTGTGTTCGTAGAACAGCTCCAAGAACTGGCTGTCATCTTCGTATCCCGAATGAGCACTATGTGGTGTTGGCTTTGCTGCCTATCTGTGGACTATAAGTGAACTCCTCGTATTACGGGGGACCATAGTAAATAGGACCACAAATTGTAGGTAAAAATAGCGAAATATACAGGTTTTTGTCTGTTCCGTAGGTCCTATTTAATCTGGTCCTCCGTAATAGTGTTCCTTTTTCGTCACCACGGGCTTAGTTGTCCCAGTGTACAAAAAATGTGAGGTCAACAAAAACAGCGGCAGCAACAACACCACCAACACCAACACCAGCACCAACGACAATAACACAGAAAGACAAGACGGCATGCACCTTCCGCCGTGCAAATGCAGCCTTCTCCCTCGGTGTGCCATCTCCAGAAGCGGCTTCGGCTAGGTGGGTTGCGGACACGCACGTGTCGCAGCCCCTTCAGGCGGGGGTGGCCCACGACGCTCCCCGTGTTGGTCCATCTGCAAAAAAAAATAAAAAAAAATAAGAAGAAGCACACCACGCTCGGTCAGGACGGCCACCAGGCGATCTCAATATCAAGAGAGGGGAAAAAAAACATCCATGAGAAAAAAAAACAGAAAAAACAATAGCAAACAAGAAACGAAACGACCATGATGAATGAGTCCAAGACCCTAGGAAAAAAAATGAAAAACATTGTGGAAGATAAATGTTTTTGCAGATAATATAATCAGGAAGAACAAATGGAGGGGAAAGGAAGGAAGAGAAAACCAGGGCTTTTCGCGGGGTTTTTTGCGGGTCACGTGGTGTTCAAAATGTCACGGGTCGGGTCGGGTCAGGAAGTGTTCATAATCTCACGGGTCGGGTCGGGTCAAGAGGTTTTTAGATCTCGTGGGTCGGGTCAGGTCGGGTCAAGAACTTTTCAAATCTCACGGGTTGGGTCGGGTCGGGTCGGGTCGGGTCAAGAGTCGATGAAAAGCTCACGGGTCGGGTCGGGTCAGCTGACCTGACCCGTTCCGGCCCGTGAGGTGTGACCTGGCCCGCGAAAAGCCCTGGAGAAAACGATTGACGACAAAAAGTAAAAAGAAACTGCACTCACTGCGTTTGCTGCCATCAAGACGTCGCCTGAGTTTGAGAAATATTTCGCAGCGTGTGCGGGGTCGGACTGACGCAAAGTGCAGCAAGTTTGGCCGAGACAATTATGTGCCTGACCGGTGGTTAAGTAGGAAGATAATTCCGACGGCACAGTAAAGACGGGCCGGACCACGGGCCGGCGCGGGAGGCTTAATCCGATCCAACACCTACACGAAACGATCGACGGCAGAGATATCGCGTAGTGCTTATAGTAGCGGTCCGCACATTCCGGCCGAGAGTGGTCTGGAAGTAAACTGCCTATCAAAAATAGAGGATCATGGTTTGGCACAAATCATGGAACAACAGTTTGGATCAGAATGTCTTCAAAATTCGTATCGCGGAAAAAGCAGCCTTGCTTTTTTCTCCCGCAAGCTCGCAAGGAGAGAGGGTCGTGGACTCTTTGAGACCATCCCACCCACTCTGCACGGAAAGGCCAGAAACGCAGCAGTGTCGCGCCTTGAGATTACAGATGAAACAGAATCCGTTTTTCATTGTTGGTCGAAGAGTGGGACTAAAGCCAGGCAGGAGGCGGTTGTTTTCTACATGAAACAGGCGAAAACAAATAAAACAAGCGGGAACACAATGTGGCACAGGGTAGGTGGGGAAAAAATATGTCACCTGCTACACAAACAAGTGATATGCATAACTCCCCGTGTGGAACATGCCTCTTATCCTCGCCTGCTGTCGATCAGAATTATTCGTCGAACCGCCGCGAGCTCTTCCGAGGGAAGTTCCGACCAGCAGACCGAGCCCTCGCTCGGAAACACGACGAGGTCGCACGCGGGATCGTACTTCGGAAGGCTACTCTCGGCTTCCTCAAACGGGACCATTCGCACGGACTGCCGGCCGTCGTCAACGATGTCGTACAAAATTGCGAGAGAAAGACAAAGAGGGGGGAGGGGAGAGGGAGAGGGAGAGGGAGAGGGAGAAGGAAAGGGAGAGGGTGTGCATATTATTATGCATGATCGTAGCAGTATGACCAAAAGCCCGGTACCGCCTCTTCGAAAGCGGCAGACCAGAGCGAAACGTAGGCCTCGGAACATCGAGACACTGACGACAACAAGGTAGAAGTAGCGGGGCTTGAGTGAGAGTGGGTCGCCGATGCGCATCCGCCATGTTTCCCTCTCGTCTCGGGGAGGTTGCACGGGGCTGATTAAACGACGTGAACCCAGAGTCATGCATGTTGACGCTTGAAACACTTCCTCTGCGCCACAAGTACAGGCTGTTACGCATGTACAGGCACGTAGCCCGTCTCCAGTCTTTTGTTTTCGTTCTTTTTTATTAAAGTTTTGATTTTCGGGTGGCACCCCCCCCCCCAAAAAAAAACAAGTGAAAGCGTTCGTGAGGTGCACCAGTACGAGTCCAAGCGGCCAACTGCGCACGGAAATTGTTCCAGCCCCCGCCAGCCCAAGATACATATATACATACCCTGGTATGCTACAAGGCCTTGCGCGCAGCCAGTCCGAGATACATACATACATACATACATACATACATACGAAGTATATACATACATATATATATACCCTGGTGTGCTACAACGCGCTTCGTGCAGCGGGCGGTTCCGGCCGCTACGCTCGCTCACGAGGAAGGATGGAATGGAACAGATGGTCCAAATACACTAGGTGCTAACAGGCGACTTGCAATGCCAAGAGCTCCATCCTCCATCCAGGAAAACAACCCGGGCGCCGCATGTATGTACTACGTACATACTTCCTTTCTTCTGTCGATATGTACGATAGAGAAAGCACAGCACCGCACCGCACCGCACGGCGAAAACAATGGAAAAATAATGAAATCGAAAAAATTGAAAAAGGAAAATAATCCCGTCTCTTCTCGGGTAATTATTTCCCGCCTGGTTGGAACACCTTGCGCCGGTCAAGATAAAAGCGAACAGCTGAGCTTCTCTCAACCTCGTAAGCTGCTCGCCCCTCTCGCGACCACCTCACCACCGATTCGGTCCAGGTAAAGCTTTCCTCCCTCCCCGCCCCAGTGAGCCCCGTCGCGCGCCTCGCGTGAAGCCCGGTGCTCACCGTGGCCCTCGTTCGCCATCTCGACATTGTTGGTGCTCAGACTGCGATGCTCTCTCTGGGAAATCCAGCTTGTGTCACAAAATAAGCACCGCTTGGACATTTTTTTGCAACCCAGAACGATCCTCAAAGACTCGTACATAGTATCTTCAATCTGACATCAGGAGGTCAGACAGAGCCAATTAATGCTTCCCTCGTGCCTCGAGGCACACGCGACGCCCAGCCACGAAAACGACGACCGCGCTCCTTCCACCCACCCCCCTGTACCTGCCAGCGCCCGCCGACACCCACGACAGCACCGCACTCGCCCGCGGTGCCGTGCTCTGGGTACAAGCACGAACACGTAGCAAAATAATAAAGAAGGAAAAAAAAGGCTCTCGCCTGCAAGTGAGGGTAGGAGGCGGTGTCCAAGTGGGAGCTCTGAGATGCCAGAGATGCACCAACCCAGCACGCCCAGGAGAAATACATCTATACGTGGAGTGTATGTGGAGCTTGCTGGTGTGAACCCAAGCCCCAAAACAAAAGCGGCTAACACCCACCTGAGGGGCGACGACGGCGATGTGCACCCCCGAAGAACGCCTCCGCTCTTCCGCTGTAATGAGGATGTCCACCTGGTACATGGAAAATAAACGACGTTCTCATTCGTTACTGACATTTTTCTTTTTTTTTTGCTCATCCCATTTATTATCTTTGCACATTTTCTTCTCTCTCCTTCCAACTCGTAACTTAGATCCGGGGTCACATAGCAGGCTCTTCTTCCCCCTTCCCGCTACGGTACGTGCCTTCATTTTTATCGCGAGAAGATTTCAGCCTTTTCTTCCCTCGTCGACTCGCATCGAATTGTGCCCACCCACGCTGCAAGGCGCTCTCAACAATTGAATCCTTTTTTATTTTTATTTTTGCAAATAAAGTCAAATGTCCGACCCACCTGGGGCTCGAACCCAGGACTCAAACACGAGCAGAATTCAAGATTAACCACTTGACCCACCGGGGCGACCGGCTACATGGTCCTTAATATAATGGGAGTAAAATCCACCTGGTCAAACAACACCAATGTTTCATTGGCAGCTTTTATTTGTGCCACCTCGTATATACCATATGCCATGCCTGGCAGGTATATCGGCGAAGCGGAACATGAGGTCAGCGGCCGAATCAAGCGTCATCATAAGTACGAACCAAGTACAACGTACAACGTACCAATATACCTGGTATCTATCTATCTATGTACCTATCTATCTGTATTTTCTTATTTTATAAAAAAATGAAATACTCCAGCTGTGAGTTCGCCTGATTAAATAGTTGATACTCAGCTTTGCAAGCTGCGTATATTTTATTTAAAAAATTGAAATACGTCAGCTGTGAGCTCGACTGTTTATATAGTTGATCCTAAACTGTGCAAGCTGCGTAATATGTCTCGTCTATATCCCATTTTTACTGAATTTCCAAATTTTGTGATAAGCCGTTCGCGCGTATTCTATATGTATTTCCTTGAAGAGGGATATAGACCAGTGACTCTCCTGGATGCTGCCCGGGTCAACAGGACAATCTACATAATCATTCTGCGCACTGATACTATATAGCCCGGATAAGGGAGGGTATTATGACTCTGCAACATGTTGGAATCTTTTTATTTTACAAACATTGATTAACCTGTTGAATTTTTGTATGGGATGGTTCTAACTGCGAGTAATTTTTGCTGTAGTCGTTGCTGCTGCTGTGATGCTCGGATTGTATTTAATATGGCTCGAGGTGGCACCTGAATCAGGCATCGGTACTCCCGAAATTATATGGTGATTTAATATTTATCTAATTACCACATAGTAGAGTGGTATACTGGTATATAGCAGCTTAGAAGGGCGGCGAAAAGGCTTACGCTTGGGGCGAGTGGTTAGATTGATGTCGTCCTGGCCGCCGCCTCCCGTTCCCCGTCTGCGCTACGAGGAGTATCATCAAAGGCGTGCCGCACACCCATAAAATGGAAACAGAGCGTGCGTCGAGGCGTCAAAAAGTGTGCACCCGGCCGGGCTGCGCGCATTGAGTGTCTCCGGACTCACGCTTCGCAGGCGACAACCTCGCGAGGCTCGCAATCAACACAGCAGTTACAGAGTATTTTATAAAATTATGAAATACGTCAGCTGTGAGTTCGACTGCTTATATAGTTGATACTCAACTTTGCAAGCTGCGTATTATGTCTTGTCTATATCCCATGTTTACTGGATTTCCAAATTTTGTGATAGGCCGTTCGCGCGTATTCTATATGTATTTCCTTGTCAAGGATATAGGCCAGTGACTCCCCTGGATGCTGCCCGGGTCAACAGGACATTATACATAATCATTCTGCGCACTGATACTATATAACCCAGATAAGGGAGGGTATTATGACTTTGCAGCATGTTGAAATCTTTTCATTTTACAAATATTGATAACCTATTGACTTTTTGTATGGGATGGTTCTCTCTGCGAATAGTTTTTACTGTAGTCGTTGCTGTTGCTGTGATGCTCGGATTGTATTTGATATGGCTCGAGGTGGCACCTAAATCAGGCATCGGTACTCCCGAAATTATATCGGATGGAGTTTTACGAGGAAATGAGCTGCTGCTGCTGTTGCTATCACTGATGATGTGATGTTAACTCACACCCGTACCAGGTATTGTTCGTACTGCCGTATGGATAATAAAGCTATGAGATAAACGACAAGGACTATCGTCTTCCTGTTTGTGTAAATTCGAGTATTGGAGTGTTTGCGATTTATTTATTTTTACTTTTACTTCTCCAAAAAAATCTCCCGAGGTAACTTTTTGAGGTAAATTTCTGGAAAAAACGCGAAAAAGTACTTCAGCGAAGTGAGCATTTCATCAAAAGTTGCGGTAACTTTTGGCTCTCTGTTTCATTGGCCTACACGCACCGAGCATTATCCCAACGCAGACCGCATCATCTCAAATCTCGAAGGATCAAAACACCGAGCATCTTCCATGCCACCATGCTGCTTGCTGTACGCATCACGACAACCGCTGGGAGCACAGAGGCTCGAGAGGTGTAGCTTGAGTATAGCGCGCACGAGCGGCGTTGGATTGTGCCAGCGGGCTGCCGCCCCTGCTACGTAGGGTACGCGCTTTCGCCTACGTGGTGACGACGTGGAGGATGCTTCGGTCCAAAAAAGGACTCGCAATCACACTCGTACTCGTACTCGTACTCGTACTCGTACTCGTACTCGCACAGAGCGCGACAGCTCGTGTATCATTTCGATTCCACCACACTGGAGCAGCAGCAGCAGCAGCGGCGGCCGCAGCAGCGGCCGCGACAGTGGCGGCGGAGCGGAGCCCGCCGGCGCTGTGGCGTGCGTAGGCTGAGCGCAGCATGAGCAGGAGCAGCAGGAGCAGCAGCAGCAGGCAATCCAAACAGGGAAGCTGGCTGGTGCTGGTGCTGGTGCTGACGCTGCTTATTTTTGTTGCTCAAGCTTCCTCTAGCCGCGGCTAGCGCTTGCTAGCTGCCGCTTGCTGTGCTGCTGCTTGCAGTCGTGGGCTGGCAGCGGGGGCACCGCTGTCAACTCTGCCGCCGAAACGTTGCTGGGCTGCCGTTGCTACTCCCAAGCTGTTTTTTTTATAGTTTTTCGTTCTTTTTTTTGGCGCGTTTGCCTCACCTCCCCCCTTCTCTTCTTATTTTCGGAGGCGTCGCCTGCAGGATTTGGTTTACCTCACTCCCAAGCAACCCAAAATCAGGAAGGGAAGGAAATTCACTTTTTTTAGCGCAAGTGTAAGTTTGTTTGTTTTTTTACCTCTGTCGCGAACACTTTATTTTTTTTATTTTTTATTTTTGCTCATCCCCATTTATTATCTTCGCACATCTTCTTCTCTCTCTCCTTCCAACTCGTAACTCAGATCCGGGGTCACATAGCAGGCTCTTCTACCCCCTTCCCGCTACGGTACGTGCCTTCATTTTTATCGCGAGAAGATTTCAGCCTTTTCTTCCCTCGTCGACCCGCATCGAATTGTGCCTACCCACACTGCAAGGAGCTCTCAACAATTACACTATATTGTAGATATATACCGAACTCGCAGTCCAACGTCACAACGGCGCCCACGTTTCGGGGACAAACAACTTGGAATTAGAGTTGGATAAGTTTGGCTCGGGGTACAAATGGTCAGGTTGCAGCAGCGCGGTAAGACGTTATCCTCCGCCTACTCGCGCCATACGTGCCATATATCACACCTTTACCTCTGGAACCCAAACAGGAAACCGGACACTAACTGACCTCTAGCGGTAGCCGCAGACCCATCGGCACGTCCACTCCGTCCGGCTTGCCCACGAACACCAGGCAATCGCAGCAGTAGAACCTCCCTCTCTTGCGGCACTTGGGGCATTCCTGCCTCGCCTCCGGCCAAGGTCTGCAGCTCGGAGGGTTGTCGAGGTACTCGCCCAAGCTCGACAGCAGCGGGGCCCCCAGGACCTCCCTTCGCTTCTTCTCGGCGTCCGTCTCGTCCACTATGTGTTGGCTGTCAGGCCGATCATGTGCAACACCCGCCTCCCTCTGATTCTCGTCTACCTCCTCCTGGTCTCCAACATTTTGCCTCGCTGATGTTGTTGCTGTTGCTGCAGATGGGTGTTGCTGGAGCATTTTGGAATGAGGCCTGCGCAGCAAAGGCAGTACGCGCGAGCGGTAAGCAGTGTCGTGCATACTGGTACATAGCGGGTCGAGCCCTACGCTCAAGTTCTACCTACTCCTTGGGCACAGCAAGCACAGCAGCGGCACAGCGAAGGAGCAAGGCAGCGGAAGGAGTACGTAGAGCAATTTTCAAATTTCAGCTAAAAGTAACTCCATGCTCTGTCTTCGACTGCACAACATGTAGCAAGTGGCTTATAACTAACTTGACCAACCTCTCGAGAACAAAGTCCTGAACCCTCAGCTTTCTCCCAGAACGTCGCTGTGCACTCTGGGGCAAAGACTATCGCTGGTGCTGAGCCTACTCAATCATTCTTGCAACATTGACTTGAACAAAAAAATAACGGGAGTTCCATGATAACGAAATAGAATGTCAATACGGGACGACAGGGGACGCGCGGGATCCACGGATCCACAGGCAGCCGGCCACACCCCATGACAGGATCCCATGGGCGGAGGGTATGGAGAGTGCACAGCTGCACGCCCTCGTCATGGACTGTGGGGCCCTAGACGAATTGTGCTTCTGGCCTTAGCGCTGGCGCTCTTCTTGACGAACTTTCGTCGGCATCGTCCATGCATCCTAACAGTCGCATCAATCGTTGCGCTCAGCAGAGACACAGCAGCAGATTCGTTGAGAGACGACGTTGATGGATCTCAGTACCCACCAACAACAGGCGCAACAACAGGCACAATAACGAGGGACTCTGGTCGCAATGGCGTGGAGGAGAAAGAAAAAGCGGCGCGCGTGAGAGATGCGGCACTAGAGGCGAACACCGTACAGCGGTATCCTCCTGCGCACATTGAGCTGCAGAAGGGCATCGACCTGTATGTGAGGATATTCTACTCAGACTCGTACATACGATATCTTATTACTGAATCTTGTAGACATCGTATCTTTACGGCCCAGCGATGTTTTTAATCGTACTATTAATCTTAATCCGAGTAATGTTGATAGCATATGATACAACAAGCACAAGCAGTACCTGGTACGATACGTGGGATGCGGAGTGTTATTGGAAGTATTCCTCGCATTGCTGTAGCTGCGGGGGTTGTCGAGTTGTAGTCCTGGCACATCATGGTGGCATGGCCTGCTGCATCGGTGAAGGTGTGCCCGTCGCTGACCGTTTTCCTTCGACCTTTTGGTATAGTCGTTCATGACAGATGTGTACCGATAAATGACTGTCTGGAACAATATTACGGGGGACCATAGTAAGTAGGACCAAATATCGTGGGTAAAAATGGGTAATTATATACTGGTACCAGGTAGTTTTTTGTGCACACGATAGGTCCTATTAACTATGGTCCCCCTTAATAGTACCTGCAGAAGACATTCGGATCGAGAGTTCGACGCTCACCATCCGAGCACAGCTGTGTGTGACTGCTGTGACTGCTGCAGTCAAAGCGACATTCGGGCGAGGCCTTTCCCTTCATATTCAAAGTATGTAGCGATGTGCTGGCGAGATTTCTAGCCCATTAGTTAATATCTTGAGGTTGATCGAACAACCATATTGTATTGGGGTGGATCCCAACCAACGCTCGCTTCGCCGTGTTGCAAGAGTCGCAGCAGCACCTCGTGAGTGCGTACAGATAGGTGTCCATGATACGTACCGCAGCAGCAGTACGGCTACTTGCTGTAGGTCTATTGCCATCCGCTATCGTACGCAAATAATCAGGGATCCCGCCGACTAGCCCTCAGTAGGGGTCGCTTCGAATCGATTAATACCGCTGTGCTCTATTAATAATAAGTAACCAACTATTATGGGAAAAAATACTTTCGAAGGGGTCTCAGAACTGTCTTTTTTTGCCGAAAACCGGCGATTTACTCGACCGGACTGCCAAAAACACCGGTAGACTCCTCAGGATGCTCCCTTTTGTTTTCCGAGAGCTTTCTCGAGCACTTTTCCGTTTCCCCAGAGTCGGAGTTGAACTGTTCGTCCATATTTCCAGTTCTGAGGACATCATGATTTTTCATCAAAAATCCTCCAAGATCCATTTTTTCGGGCCCCAGTTCTGACCAACTGCCTTGTTTCTGAGCCTCTAGAGAAAACTGATTGGCTGCCCCAAAAAATAAACTAGGACTCCGGAGAAACGGAAAAATGTTCCTGAACGCTCGCAAAAAACTACGGCGAGCATTTTGAGGAGTCTATCGGTGTTTTTGGCTTTTCCGTCGAGTAAAACGCGTATTTTCGGCCTAAAAACCCAGTTCTGAGAGCTCAGAAATAGTTCCCCATAATAGTTGGTAACCGCAGCGCAAAGGCAAAGCTAAAGTTGAGAATGTACTACATTTGTAGACTACTGATAGTCTGAAACCACCGCTGGCGTGTATCCGATTTTTTTTTATCAAATCGGGCACTTGGGTGCCTCCTACGAGTACATAGAGTACCTTCACATTTGACGTCGTCGTGGATACGGGTTCAAACCTCACTTCGATAGCTTCTTTGATCAAAACGCTTGCGCGCGCGTCTTTAATAACAAAAAACATATCTCTCTGGTTCCCCAGGTATTGAAACGAAGCGGGTAGGTCAGGGTACGGTCGTCGTATACGGTACCGACGCCCCAAGGATCCCGCCGTTCAAAGGGGGGGGGTGGGGGTTACAAGGATTACCCTAGGCTGGGTAGTTGATCGATCTTTTGCCCCTACATATAGCTCAGTAGGTAATACCATCATAACATATGGTAACCTTGCAGGTAGAGGCTGTATCAAATACTTGATATTATGCCTGGTAAAAGGAAGAATGTAAATATCAGAAAAAAACGTATAATCGTCCGAGTGATTGTCTATCACCCCTCTCATTCCCTTCTTTGCGTTTGTCGAAGGAAAATGGAGACATCGACGCGTCCATCGTTCATTACCGCCGAGCTCTTGATTTCGAGAGCGACTTCCCCTCCGCGTGGTTGAGCCTGGGGGTGGCTCTCGCCGGGCTGGACCGTGAAGACGAAGCTATTGCCGCCTATGAGGTACTACTTGTATTGTTTCACGGTACTACACAACGGTGGCCCGCGATACCACATGAAACTTATGGTGCAGCAGTAGTATGGTTAATCAAACGGCTCTAGTGGTATATGATGCGTTCCTTTAATTGTCTGGTTTTTTTTTTGTGCAATCGCCCTAGGCTGCCTGGGAAAGAGGATCAATATTCGATGGTTCTTCCTTAAAAGGAAACAGAAACATCAGCCGGTCGATATACATCACCTTCGCAGCCTTGAGAAGAAACAAAGCCTATACGTACGAAGTACATGAGACACGTGGGACCACTGTGGGACTAGTGTTTTCACTTCTTCTTTTTTTTCTTTTCTTTTTTTTGCTCGTCCTATTTATTATCTTCGCACATCTTCTTCTCTCTCTCCTTCCAACTCGTAACGCAGATCCGGGGTCACATAGCAGGCTCTTCTACCCCCTTCCCGCTACGGTACGTGCCTTCATTTTTATCGAGTGAAGATTTCAGCCTTTTCTTCCCTCGTCGACTCGCATCGAATTGTGTCTACCCACGCTGCAAGGCGCTCTCAACAATTGAATCCTTTTGACTTCTATTTTTGCAAATAAAGTCAAATGCCCGACCCACCTGGGGCTCGAACCCAGGACTCAAACACAAGTAGAATTCGAGGTTAACCACTTGAACCACCGGGGCGACCGGCACTTCTGTCCGGCAATAAAAGGAGCGTTCGGGTGCTAAGAGTAATATCCGCAGTGTTGTTACATCCATGGGCACAGTGGTACACCTAGCAAATTTCCAGGGTCCTTCACGGATCGTGACCCCAACCCGCGGCTCAGGTCTGGAACTTTTCAAATATCACGGGTCGGGTCGGGTCGGGTCGGGTCGGGTCGGGTCGGGTCGGGTCGGGTCGGGTCGGGTCGGGTCGGGTCGGGTCGGGTCGGGTCGGGTCGGGTCGGGTCGGGTCGGTTCGAGTCGGATCGGATTGGGTCGGGTCGGGTTGGGTCGGGTCGGGCTGGGTCAGGTTGGGTTGGTTCGGGAGGTTTTCAGACTCTCACGAATCGTGCCGGGTTACCCTTACCCGCGAGATTTGATCCGATCCGTGCACAGCCCTGAACATTCCGTGAGACGAAGATACGATCTGGATAAGGTAAGGTCACGGGGTGTCCATCATCAGCCCCCCCCCTGTCGCCACTCCATCGTGGCGCCTTCGCTGAACGCATTACATCATACCACACGTCGTTTTTCCGTTCGACGTTATATCGCGCTTCGTTTGACGCTCTCGGGGCGTTGTTTTTTAATGTCCCGTCCGCGGTTCACTCCACGTTTTTTTTGTAGCTGGTGGTAAATCTGCCGGAGGTGAGTCCTGCGGACGCTGCCACCGCGTATTGCAACCACGGCCACATCGTGCAGACGCGCGCGGGTGCGGATTACTCGCTTCTGGAGGAGGGCATCGAGCTTTTCCGAAGGTAAGGGGGGTGCCTCCCATGCCAGTACTCTCGTCCTCGAAGAGAGAAACCCGCCTTTGGATATATTACACCAGCGATCGATCCAATCAACCCGATTAGAACTGCAGTCCCATTTTGGGGACAAACGAGTCAACGTTCAAGCGGTTTGTCCCCAAAATGGGATTGTAGCGCTAGAAGGGTTAATACCACCGTGTGATAGGCCAGTTCACTCATGATATTTCTCCGTTTTTTGGTATCATATTTTTGCCACTAATTCCAAGTTGTTTTTTCTCGTGACAAATCTGATTTATCCGAGGTCATATCTCCAACATGGGCTTAAACCGAATGGCCTTAAGATGGTTACACTGCCGCGCGGGCTTGTCTAGGATATCGATATTTCCTTGCATGGTTCCGTTTTTGTCTTGCTTGTGAGCGCCAGACCTGACGGTTCCGAAGTGTGACTAAGGGTGGGCTGATGACCCATTGACAACGCACGACGTAGGTTCACCTGGTCAAGTTTCCGATCAGTACTAAGGGAAAGGCTGGCGATTTTCAATCCCGTCCTGCATTTCGGCGGGGAGACCCAATTTTCCCCGACAAACCTATCGGCAATTAGTGCAGTTAGTCTGCCAAGCGAGATTGCAACCGGTGGCTTGGCCGCAGCGCTGACGGCCGACCCCCCTCGTCCCTCCAGCTTCCTACACCGTCGACGTTGCCCCTATCGTCCCGCGCCGTGCAGTAGCACACTCCACCTTTTTTATTTTGATACTTTTACCGCCATGTTGCCTTCGCATTGGATGCCAGGGGGCTTGAGAAACTGCCGGATCATGCCAACTGCATGTACAACCTCGGTCTCGGATTGGAAAAGGTCAGAAGCTTTCCAGGGATAGGATGGCGTTCGTTCCATCGTAGTCAGGGGTGGTGTGGGGATGGTGTGGGCGGAAGGGAGAGGCGCAGAGCAGCCCGTACGCAAGTCTCAAGTTCGGTTACTTTTACGCACCCTGAGAGCGTCGTATAACTTTGAATGAATCGGAACGTTTTTTTATCCCCCTTTTTTCTTGTAGTGTTTTCGTCGTTTTCCGTAGGAACGGACCGGAGCGTGTGATTTTTCTGCCTTATGGACGTGGGAAGGAGCCTTGCTACCGTAGAGGGGGTGCACTAAGGCCCTAGTATTAGGGTATGCACCAAAGTGTGCCGAGAGTGTTGGGTCGGTAAATACTTTAGCGAAGACCTCGGCAAGGTTCGGTACGGCCTCATTACCCTACTCCGTATATATACAGAATATTTTGGTGGTAAGGGTGTGTACGAAGTCGATGCCGGCACCCGCTCCGAAACAAAAGCGGGCACCGGTAAGTATATACATAGCCTACCGAACATGGCCCTCGCAAGAATATCGGCTGACCGACGGAGGCGGCTTGCCTGTGGGAACTTGCCCGATAGCTTTTGCAAATTCCTTAGTTTCATGCCTACATCTCCTTGAGTATTATTACGGGGGACCATAGTTAATAGGACCAAATATCGTTAGTAAAATTGTTTAAATATATAGGGTTTTATGTATACCATAGGTCCTATTAACTATGGTCCCCCGTAATAGGAACCTTTGATTTAATATATATGTAGTATGTGTCTGATGTGGTGTGGGTTGGATTTTAGACGTTGGAATTGGGAACACATCGAGGCACAACTATCTATTTTCCCAATTCGGGGAGACAGAATCGACACGAAAAATGTCCTAACATTTGGGAACGGAGTGGGGCAGTCAGTGTTTTCGTGGTTCGCCTCGCCATCGGGTTGGCGTACCTTTGAAGCCACTTCTATCGAAATCGGCTTTGGGTAAGGTGCGCGGCTTCTCACGTGAGTTGGCCGACTAGAGGACTGTTATATAGTAGGGCTGTCAGTTGGCTAGCTATTATAAGCCGCCAGCTGAGTGATTTACCCGCCGAATAAGTTATTTAGCCACCGGCTGAGTTATTTAGCCATCGACTACGTTATTTAGTCACCGACCTATTATGGGAGACCATGGTCAATAGGACCTATGGTGTAAATAAAAACCTATATATTTAACCTTTTTTACTAACAATATTTGGTCCTATTAACTATGGTCCCCCGCAATAGTTATTCCTTGGCGTTAGGTGGTTAGTTGGTTTGACAGTTGCTGTTGTAGCGTGCGGTAGTTTGCGGAATCCAGCGTAATTGCAATCTGATTGCCGCGTTTTGGCTCGAATCGTGTGCGCGTGCGTTTTGTTGTTGGCCTCCCGGAATGCGAAAAGAAAGCTACGTGTGTACCAGGTATGAACAGTTGGCTCACTTTCCCACGCCCAACTATTAACTAGCGTTGAAATAGCGCTAACAATCATTACGGGGGACCATCGTAAATAGAACCAAATACTGTTAGTAAAAAATGGGAAATATCTAGGTTTTTGTGTGCACCGTAGATTCTATTTACTACGCCCCCCCGTAACAGGAGTCATCCCTCCTATCCTCCGTACCATGGCATGGATGTGCTCTGCTTACTACGTGCTAGGGTCGACCACCCCCTCCCCTCGGTCATACAACTACAGCCATGCATTGTATCGAGTGCACCCCCTCCCCCCCCCCCCCCCCCCGCGTGCCTCAGTTCGGCAGATACCCAGAAGCTGAACACCTGTACCTTCGCTCTTTGGAACGGGACCCCTCCCTGGGAAACGCCCACCTGAACATCGGGAACATCGCTTTTAGGGCGGGCCGTTGGGAGGAAGGCATCTCTCGCTACGAGAGGTACGTCCTAAACCTAGCACCATGTGCATGTCCGGGACTGCGCCCACCTTGTATTTCAGAGAGAGAACTATTACGGGGGGACCATAGTTAATACGACCTGTGGTATACATAAAAACCTATATATTTGACCATTTTTACTAACAACGTCTGGTACTATTAACTATGGTCCCCCGTAAAAGTTGGGATTACTGTGGGAGAAACGTGGGAAGAAATGACTGAAGTCTTCTCGCGATAAAAAATGCAAGGCACCAACCGCGGGGGGGGGGGGGGGGGGCTGCTACGCTACCCCGGATCTGAGTTACGAGGTATTGATAGTAGGAGCTATTGATAGGAGGCAGAAGACGAATAGGAAGAAGGAGAAGAAGAAAAAGAAGAAAAAGAAGAAAGAATAACGGAGGGGTACGTAGCAACTATTTTCTCTTTGAGGCTGTATAAACTGCACTATTAATAGCAATCACACCAATCACACCTATTCGATGTGAGTCGCGGAGGGGAGCAAGAACCTACTCTGTAATTTTTTTTGCGATAAAAAAGGCGAATGCAAAAACCGCAATGGGGAGGAGGAAGAAGAGCCTGCTTTCGGCGACCGCGGATCTGAGTCGAGACAATTTTTACGGGGGACCATAGTAAATAGGACCTACGGTACACACGAAAGCCTATATATATTTACCTATTTTTACTAACAGTATCTGGTCCTATTCACTATGGCCCCCCGTAATAGTAGCCAGGAGAGAGAAGACGAGGGCGAACAGAAATAAGTGGGATGGGGAAAAAAAAGTACTTTCCCCCTGATCGTAGACATTGAACGTTTTTTTTTGTAATAGAAACAAAAATGGGATTCACGACATTTGGATGCTGTATTACGTGGGACCATAGTTAATAGGACCTATGGTATACATAAAAGCCTATCTATTTAACCATTTTTACTAACAATATTTGGTCCTAGGTTTTTTAACCATTTTTACTAACAATATTTGGTCCTATTAACTATGGTCCCCCGTGATAGTTCCCTAGGTGGGGAGTGCCAACAGTCACATTTTATTTCTGCCCCAAGAGTGTTCCGTCACGGTACGAGTCAAGAAAATAGTCGACGCGAAAGCACACGTCGGTACGAGTGATTGCGGTGCCGCCATACACGGGACATAAAGTGTGCGGTGATTAAATAGTTGGCTGTCATTTGGTATGGCTGATCAGTCTGTCTCGAAAATATCAGCTACCAGGTAGTCTTGGAACGTTACATATAGCTATTACCAGGGACCATAGTTAATAGGACCAAACATTGTTAGCAAAAATGGTTAAATATATAGGTTTTTATGTATACCATAGGTCCTATTAACTAAGGTCCCCTGTAATAGATGCAGCGTAATGTCCGAAGCTACCATGTGTATTGAGATTGTATTTTGATATACGACTGATACCACTCTGTGACCATAAATATTATGGCCATTTTATGCTGATATTATAATCCAAAAGGGTACTATATTTCCTACGAATCTGGCGTTTGTACGGGAGGGGGGGGGGGGGGGGGGGTGTACTCGATAGGAGAGATGCACTCGATCTCATGCATGGCCGTAGTCGTATGACCATAGACCCTCGCATCCCTACAATGCCGGGACGGAGCATGTCGGGGTTTCACCGACCAGGTAGACATTGCTTGCACCAAGCGCGAAGCGCCGTGAGGTTTCTGGCGAGTCGCATGAAGGGCGAGCTGCATCCTACCAAGAACCGCTTGTGAGGCGGACTTGCATATGGATGACAGCTTCAATGAGTTAGTTTATTTTCTGGTGTAGGCAATTCCAGAGACAGCAATGGGAGTACTATGTAACTGCCTCTTGGGTGCCATACCTTGAACGCTGCGTGATAAGATCAATCTCAATTGTGCGGAGTAAAGGTTCTTCACCTCGCACAAATGATCTAACTCGACAACCAGCTGTGGGCGACCGCCAAAACAAAAAAAGAAGCGGTACCCTGGTTGTCCAGCTCACGTAGTGAGCGTGATGTTTTACAGTGTCGCTGCCAACCGACGCCAACCCAACCTATATAAAATAGGGGGCAGGGGGGGGGGGTAGTAATCAGAACCCCGATGGAGCAAAAAAGCGTGTATCCCCCTGTTTTTACTACAGAGTATTCCTATTTGGTTTTGATTACTACTGTATGTTCTTCGGTGGTAAGCGGTAAGAAAGCACTGCTGTCTGTCCGTCCACGGATGAACAACCCGGTGCTCCCAGGAATGAAGACGAAAAACGCCCTGCTCTGCCGTGAGCCACTAAGAGAATATGTGCACGGCCGGCGAGCGCCTCGAACGGCGACTAGGTGTGAGGGAAAAAAAACGTAAACACCTCCAAGATATTTTCAACATCTAAACTCCGCGAGATATTCGCAACACGGTGGAAACACAAAACGCCGATCGTACCTGGTAGTATGTACCAGGTACGTGTTTTCGTAAGAAAGGTGTCACGGCGTCCCTCTTTGGTGCCTACACGGCTGCGGAAACGTTCCGCACGTGGCAGCCGTGTCACACTGAAAAAAAACAGATTGGCGTGTCTGCCAAGAGCTCAGATTTATCGTACCACACGGTGGAACAACAAGCCCTTGCGTGCCTATGCTTGTACAACACATGCAGTAGAGTCACGCCACTCGAGCATCGCTCCCCGTGTACGTAGTGGGTGCGTGTATGTGACGCTGTCGCGGTGGAACAAGCCCGGCGCGCCACTCGCACAACGCATTCGGTAGAATCGCGTCCCTCGAGCCTCGCCCCCCCCCCCCCCCCCCCACGTACCTATGTATGCATGTGACGCTGTTGTGATTTGACCGGTGGAATGGTGTCTCCAGCGCGTACTCGAGCCCGGGCGCGGATCAGCGGCTCCGCACGGTCAGCAGCTTCATGTTGGGGCAGGCAAGAACGCTTTTTGTTTTTGTTGTTTTCGCGGACCACGCCTTCGGTGGATGGAATTATTCTCCCTCTGCTGTTGTTGTTGTTGTTGTTGTTGTTGTTGTTGTTGTACAAACTGCAAGATGTATCCCAACACTAAATCCAGGTAATTTATCCCCAGGGAAAACAATCGCGGGTCCAGTTCTTGAGGGTTTCAGTAGCAACCGCTCACTAGAAACGTTGATCTACCTCCTCGTGCGGTAAAAACTCGTCGAGCGATCGCTCGAGCCGCTCGCTTCGTCGTTGCCGCTCCTATTGGGTTGAAGTTTGGAGCTGCCACGGCAGTAGTTGTGCTGTAGCGCCTCGCGGGGATCAGCCCCTTGTGCGCAAGGAGACACGCCATATCCTTGCCTACGCAGTCCGAAAGGTCCCCTCGGAGAACCGACAAGCGGCATCACGGCGAGCCACAAGCGGCATGCTGCAGCAGCGCGACAGTGCGACTGAGGATATGATGCCTCACTCGAGGAAAGCACTGTGCGCAACCGACGAGCACTCCCCACGCCCTTGGCCCTTGTTGTGGACTGCTGCAGTCTCGTTATAGGGGGGGGGGAACAAGCTACTCGGAATTTTGGTGGTTCGTTCCCCAAAACGGGACTCACTGCAGTTTGCCCGAGAAGGCACACGCCTTATCGGGCAGTTCCTCCCTCAGGTTGGGGAGCCCCTTCAGCCAGCGCCGGATTGGCTTTGACCCAAACGTGGTACCTGAAGCTGTTGTCGCACGCGTCCCAGTCGGAAAGGGCACGGAAAACAGCTGCGTTATCTTGTTGTTGCATGGCACACACACATTTCTTGTATGAGATCACAGCTGGGAACGCTGAAAACAAGTGAAGAGGTCAACCGTGCTGATGCGTTATGTAACGACTTTTTGTTGCTGTTGTTATTTGTTGTTGTTGCTGTTGTCGTTGTTGTCGTTGTTGTTGTTGTTGTTCTTGTTGTTGCTGTTGTTGTTTTTTGTTGTTGGTTGTTGTTGTTGTCATTGTTGTCCTTGTTGTTGTCGTTGTTGCTGTTGTTGTTTGTTCCTAGATATATCGACACGGCATCGGAAACGCTCGCAAGGGAGTTGAGTTCTACAAGAGGTCGTACGCCATCGACAACGACTACTCCCAGGCGCTCGGCTGCATCCTGCAGGTGCGGTGTACCTTTGCTGCCATACCGTACCATACCATACCATACAATACAATACCATACCATACCATACCATACCATACCATACCATACCATACCATACCATACCATATCATACCATACCATACCATACCATACCATACCATACCATACCATACCATACCATACCATACCATACCATACCGAACCATACCATACCATATCATACCATACCATACAATACCATACCGAACCATACCATATTATACCATACCACACCATACCATACCGAACCATACCATATCATACCATACCATACCATACCATACCATTACATACCGAACCATACCATATCATACCATACCATACCATACCACACCATACCATCGCCACCGCTCTGGCCTCGGCCTCCACGAAACAGTAGCTTGCTGCTGTTCCAAAATTTGCATGGGGCAGACGCTTGCGGCGTCATCCCCCCTCGTGGCCCTTCAACCTCCTAATATTATAGACGCTCAACTTCGCCGTCGATACAAATAATCAGCCGGAATTCCCAATGCAACCTTTTTGGTATTTCCTGGAGTGGTGTGAAGGGCTCGTGCATGCCCTGGACCGAGTACTTCGTGCTGACGGTCTAGGGTTGACCCGTCGGGGCCTATTTAGGCTTAACATCACAGGGCTTGGTGGAGGTAAACCCTTGACGGCTATTCTCGACGCCTTTCCTTGACGGATGTCCTTGCCGGTTATTTTTGACGGCTGCCGGTCAAGGGGGGATATCACCGTCAACCATCGCATCGTAATCTCTGTCAACTCCCGAAAAACTATTCCCAGTCCAACCCCCATCTCCTGCCCCCCCCCCCCCCCCCCCCCCAATTGGGTCAACGCTGTCATCCATATGCACAAAAAAATCCCGCCTCACAAGCGGCCCTTATTAATAGTAGGATTCCGCTCGCCGTTCATGCGACTGTCCGAACAAGCTCGCGGCGCTCCGTGCTTTTGTGTATGCAATGACTTCCTCGTCGATGAAGAGCTGATGTGCTTCGTCCCGGCATTGTAGGGATGCGAAGGTCTATGGCCATACGACTACGGCCGTGCAAGCCGTGAGCACACCCCGTCCACGGCTTCCCACGCTTCAGCCTGTTCGTCTGCTTTGGTTTTTCCCACCCCCCCGTCCCCCCCGCGCGCGCCAGTCTTTGCGATCGCTTTGCCTTTGGGAAGGGTGGGAGTTCCTGGAAGCTCAGATGGCGTCGGCTATCATCGACGAAGTCGCCTCAGAAAGCGAGCCCGGCCCTCAGTCTCCCTACGAGACACGTCTGACCGGTGAGTGTCCGGGTTGGGCTCCGGCCAGCACAAACATTGCAGGATGCTTTTGACTGTTTTTTCAAGGGTCCTTTCGTGGATTGTCATGTTGTACTTGAGAGTTGTTTTTCAGAGTGACACCTCCTTAGCATCATGGGCCTTTCGCGGCCCTTCCGTGGGCTTTCGTAGAGCTTCGTTACGTATATAGTCAGGTGTGGGAGGGTGAAATAAGCAACCTATATTACGGGGGATCGTAGTAAATATAGTACCACATTTTGTTCTTGTAAATACCACAATATATAGGTTTATGTGTGTACCGTAGGTCCTATTTAATATGGTCCCCCGTAGTGCCAGTAATGCCTTGAGCTAGTGTGTGTGCACTGCTGGAATGACACTATTAGCCTTCTTGAGGACTTCAGAGATGACGATTGCAGGCGATGGTTGCAGGTGATGCCAACTGCGTGGTTCGGAGGAGGGATAGTATTCTACAGCTTGGTGTCCGCGCTGCGATGGTTGATGCAAGGGGGTCGTACTACGGCACGGCTGCAGCCAGATCCTCCGCCTCCCACCCGTTCACAGTGCTATTACTAGTAGACGGTTCACTGCTTGATATAATCAGTGGCGATTAACCATTGTGTTGGGGTCGCTATATTTAACGCCCAGAGGAGACGAGCCGTTCAGGCTGCTCGTAGGCGGTCCAATGGTTGAGTTCACCAATAGTGATCAAACCATCGTGCTGGGGTCGCAGTCTGAAGCACCCAAAGGGGGCAAGCCGTTGACGTCGCTTGCAAACGGTGCTATGATTGATAACACCCGAAGGGGACACGCCGTTCACGCTGCTCGCAGACGGTCCCATGGCTGACATCACCAAAAGGTACCAACCATAGTACTGATCGGTGTGTTCAACCATGTTTGAGAACGCCCAAAGGGGATAACCCGTTGTTTTGTGCGTGTGATACCCGTCGACACCCAGCACACGCCCAGTGCCCGGGCCGCATCTTCGTCCTTGCGTTTTAATGGAGGGATGCGAGCTCTGTCGTCACTCGAGACCACGACACAGCGGCAGAGGTCTCTGCTTGGGTAATGCAGTACCCAGAGCAGACGATGCAGCACGACGTTGATCGTGCTCGGACACGACTGGACAGGCACAACATACGCTTGGCTAGCAACCCAGATACGCGGGAAGAGAGAACGATCGAGAACAACGAAGATTCGTTAATTCGCACTGATTCAAGACATTCATTTGCAGTGCGGCATGATTAACAGCCTGTCGTGACCCTTTCGATGGGGGTTTCATTGGGAAATTTCGTGGGGAGTTTCAGGAGAGTTTCCAGGGATTTACCTCGCAGTGGAGCGGAGAGTGTCGGCCGTCCCAGTGTTACGATGGAGGTTGCATTTTTATTTTTGCCTTGCAAGGCAAACTACTATTGCTGACCGGCGGGGTTCCTCAACCATTGTAAGGAACTACACAGCCATTGTATCGTTACCATCATTACCGTTTACAATGATTTTCGAACAACACCAAAACAATAGGCCGAGCTGGGGCAACTGATTTTTTCTACGAAAAAAAAAAAAAACGTTTTCGGGAGAGATGTAGATCTCTAATACTATAATCAAGTTTAGAGCCTCAGAAGAATTAGGGCCCACCTTCACCGAACGGGCTCGCCCTCCCCTTCCCCCCCCCCCCCCAGCCAATTTGTGGTTCGCTTCGTTTGTGAACCGTCCTGCGGAATGGAAACCGTGAAGCTTGAGTTCACCAAACTTCCGCAATTTTTAATACGTGTCGTGTCTCAATTCAACCCGCAGCTTCCCTTGGAGCTATTAATAGCTTTACACCAGGGTGCTTTGTGTTCGAGTTCGTATCGACTCAGAACGCTGCTGAAGCTATCGCGGGCCGCTCCGGATATTTCCGCGACGATTTGTGTTCGACTTCCTATCGGCTCAGGATGCCGTAAGAGCCAATGCACATCCGGCCTAGGGGAAGTATCGCCGCGATTTTCGTGGGACCTCGGCGTTCGAGGAGGTCGGTATATGCCGTACAAAATCGTCCACACGTCCTACGGTACAGGTCATCTATCCATCCATTTAGAACTTCGTTCCCACTTGATAGTCTACCGGTAGACACTTCGGGACATGTGTTGATCGTACCAGGCACGACCTACGTAGAGCGTCTCCCTCGGCTGGATCTGAACTGCACAGACCCTGCACATCAACCTCAGGACTGCAGGTTAGCATCCTGCACATCACGTTTTTTTTTTGTCGTCAACTTCTGCCTCCATCGATAAAACGGAGTCAACCAAGTCACATACGGGGGGGTCAAGACAACCCTTCTAAACGGTCACCCCGCACAATTTTCGATTTTTTGTGGTGCTCCCCCGAAACCGTTCTACAAGTAGGCGCCACAACGAAACACACGTGCCATTTTTCTCCCAACCAAATTCCCACTTCTCCCAACAACCCCCCCCCCCCCCCCCCCCGACGCCCCCAACCCCCGACCCCCGTCTCCAAATCTCCACCACCCAATGGCGCAGGGGAGCTCAAACCGTCCCAACACTTGGGCCTCGCGCGGCTGGCTTCGATGTCGTACGATCGCGTCGCGCGTCTGCCGCTGCCACGCAATCACGACAGTGGACCGCTCCCTCGAAAAAGTTCGGACGGAGGCTTGTCCGGTGCGTGGAGAGGGGACGGAAGCAGTAAACCCCTCGGCGCAGATAGAGGCGACAGTTATCTCGGTGCGGACGGAGGCATGTCTGTCGACGGGACAAGGGGCAAAGGCGACAGCCTCCTCCTCGACGCGGACCCCCATCGACAAGGACTAGGAACCGGGTTTGGTGCGGGTGTGGAGCAGGCGGAGCAACGGCGACGAGGGCGAGGGGAAGGCGCAGGGGCAGGGGCGGGAGCAGGGGGGGAGGCGTCGTCCAAGCGGGGGCTTGTGGTGGCGTACTGGAGCTACGACTACCGCGAACACCCCATGGGGCACTTGACCAAGGGGTTGTTCTGCAGCCACCAGGCGAGACACCATTGGACGCAATATAAAGTCGACCAGAGGGAAGAAAGTGCCGAATGATTCCCTTCTCGGGATAAAAATGCAAGAGGCGCGCACCGTTGTGGAATATGGGAGACATAGCCTGCCTGCTCTGTGACCCCCCCCCCCCCCTCCCCCTCCCGGATCTGAAGGTTCAGCTAGGGAGCGAGCAGGAGATATAGAAGAGCGGAATTAATAACTGGAACGGAAACAAACAAAGACGCGTCCTGCGATAGAGGTAGCACATTTCCGCTAAAATGCTTTCGGAATGACGGGGCTCCTTAACCTCGAATCGTCAAAAATTAAATCTTGTTTCCAAAAATGACTTTTTGTCTACTTGGGCCATGGGATTATTCATCGGGATGCAATTTGATTATCGCTGAAGTCAGTTTTCGGGTGAGGTATGGAGCTCCTTAAGTCAGGAGCCTCAGAAATTTCAGGGTGAACCTCTATCGTAAAACGCCTCCAAATAATACATACTTCGTTTATACGAAGTATATATACCTGGTATGCATTTAAGCTCGATTTTGTTTTGTTTGCGCCGTACAAATGCCCGGTGATTTTATTTTTTTTCCTTCAAAGCGACGATTTTTTTTTTTCGAAAGTGTGTTTTTTTGTTTTCTCATTTCATTCAAAACATGGTTGATTTTATTTTTTTCTGACAGGCAATCGATCAGGCGCAAGGCACGGCGGAAATGGAAAGGGCTGTAGAAATGATTCGTGATTGTTTTAGCTGTTTCCGCCATCTTCTTCGGCCAATGGGGCGTTTTACAGTAGAGGTTCACCCTGATTCGTGTGAGGCTCCTCACTCGACCTTAAGGAGCATCATACCTCACCCGAAAACTGACTTCAGCAAAAAAGCAAACTGCATCCCGATGAATAATCCCATGGCCCAATTGTACAAAAACGCCATTTTTCAAAACAAGATCGACATTCCGACGATTTTGGGTGATAAAGAGCCCCCGGCCATTCAGATTTGTTTTGGTCGGAAATTTGCTACATCTATCGTAGACCGCGTCCAGACATAACACACAATCACGACCCCCCATGTGAAATAAAGTGCCGGCCTGGTTGTGCAGGAAGGAACACCGCCAGTGCTTTTGCCCTTTTACCCGTCCCCCAGGCAGCTGGGAGCCGCACTTGTTCATCGGTGTGGGTGCTGACCTCCTAAGGGTACTCTCCGCTCCCCGATCGTTTTTTTTTTCTCGTATTGCCTTCGCCATCTTCGCGTGCCCCACCCGCCGCACTCTCCCACCTTTTTTCGAGTCAAGCTCACTTATTCATCCGCTCACTCACCCACCCACTCACCCACTCACCCACTCACTCGTTCCCTCAGACAAAAAACGATTCCTCTCGAACCACTCATTAGGTTTCCTGATTTCATTTTTTTTTTCTACTTCTGTTTCCCGTCGGTTCCAGTTCAGCCCCCCGTCTCGTGTTCATCCCTCCTTCGTCCGAGTGTTCCTGGCGGTCGACGGTTCTTCTCGCCCCAAGCAGGCGGCCACCGAGCCTCGGAGATACAACATCATCCACAGGTTCCGAGAAAATTTGACGTAACTCGTTCCCCCTGCCGTTTACCCCCCCCACCCCCCCCCACCCGACCCCACCCCACCCCACCCACGGTAGACCCACGGCAAGGTGTTCGCGGTGGCCGCTTCTTATGGGCCGAACGACGGGAGCGCCGCCCGCCGCAGCGCCGAAACCTGCGCCGGAAAATTCCTGGATCTTTCTTGGCTGGGAGACGTGGAGTCGGCGAAGGCGGTGGCGGCGGAGAGGCCGGAGATATTCGTGGATCTGATGGCGCACACGACGGGAGCGAGGTGGACCATATTGGATGGGACCTACGGTGCACACAGAAACCTATATATTTCGCTATGTTTTACTCACAATATTTGGTCCTGCTTGCTATGGCCCTCCGTAATAGTTGTTGTACCGTAAAAAAAAGATGGTCTTAATTTGCTTCGATATGATGGTTGATGGTAGTCCACACTGGCATTTCCTCATTTTTTACATCTTTCGTCGGGATGCAGTTTGATTCTTGCTGAAGTCGGTTTTCGGGTGAGGTGTGGTGTTACTTAAGGCCAAGCGAGGAGCCTCAGAAATATTAGGGTTGACCTCTACTGCTGCGGCAGGCGTCTCTTCTGTCGTTTTCACGATCTACTGTAGCTCATGCTTCTGGGCGGGAGTCGTAAGTTATTCGGCATGCTTCCAGCTCTCGTGGTTTCCCGTGCTTAGGTCTGTACAGCGCAGAGTATCCCGCACCGCCTTTCACAGCGGCGGCGGGTGGAGAACTAGAAGATCTAGATCATGATCTGTATGGTCTATCTACAGATCGTCTATCTGCCCGAATTGTGCCAACGTTGGCACCGTCGCCATTCCCTGTGTGTGTGGGTTTTGTCTTTCTTAACAGGCACGGCATCCCGGCGCTGAAGCCGGCTCCGATCGTGGCTAGCTACCTCGGATACCCCGGCACTGTGGGGGCTAATTTCACTGACTATGCTATCGTCGACAAAGTGAGACAGCCCGTACACACCGGCAAATAGCGGTGTAAGAAGGCGTTCCACGGGAGAGGGGAGAGGGGTGGCGGCTCTCGGCGGCTGCCGTTTTGACGTGGATCGTAGAACCGCACGTGTTGCTGTGTATGCGCGTAACCGAGGGATATTGGCGCGCGACAGATGTACGTGGAAGAAGCGTGGGTATGCTCAAGTCACTGTACCAGGTAGCTTGTTTTTCACGTCCCGCCGGAGGTTGGTTGTGCGTGTACCTTTGGCATGCTATTACGGGGGACCATAGTAGATAGGTAGGACCTACGGCAAACACAAAAGCCTACCAGGTATACGTTTAGCATTTTTTGCTGACAATATTTGGTCCTATTAACTATGGTCCCCCGTAATAGTATATTATCTGACGAGCTGGGTTCAACTGGGCTTGATGATGGTGGTGATGATGGTGGTGATGATGATGATGGTGATGATGATGATGATGATGATGATGGTGATGGTGATGATGGTGATGATGATGATGATGATGATGGTGATGATGGTGATGATGATGATGGTGATGATGATGGTGATGATGATGATGATGATGATGCTGACGATGACGATGGTGTCCTGACATTGGCCCATTTCCCTGAACCCTAGCCCGTGCTCACGGTGGCTTGGATTGACAGGAGTGCGGCAGACTAAACACACAGACACCATGTGTTTCTCGCAGGGGTCAACCTTGTCGTTGCTGTCGTTGTTGTTGTTGTCCTCACATCGGCTCATGGCCGCAATGCAGTCCGTGACCACAGGGGTGAAGGTGGTGTCGCGTATGTACCTGGTACATCCTTAAGGAATCTTACAGCGCTCGAAACGTCCTTGGCTCGAAATCACCGCCGGCGACGGCACATTTCCCCCCCCGCCCGTATACAGCTACCCCCCCCCCCCGCGTCCACTGGACGCTCGCTCCGGGTGCCGTCTCGCCATCGCGGCAACGTTGGTGTAGAAGCAATATGGGCTATGTCTCGCCTTCTTTTTAGTGTTACGGGGGGCTGTATTAAATAGGACCTACGGTACAGACAAAAACCCCATATATTTCGCTACTTTTACTATCAAATATTTGGTCCTATTTACTATGGTTCCCCATGATACCACATCATCATCATCATCATCATCATCATCATCATCATCATCATTATCATCATCATCATCATCATCATCATTATCATCATCATCATCATCATCATCATCATCATCATTGGCGCGGCAAACCACCACCCTGTGCACCGTCGTGTCTACCCTCGCGATGCCTGGTATGCTTTCTATTTTTTTAGTTGTCCTTGCGAGGTTCGACGTTGCTCACTCACAAGCATCCCGAAAGAAGAAAACCCGAAAAAAGAAAACCGCGGAACCAAAAAGAGCCCTGCGCCCGAAGTCTAACTCGATTCTCTACCTACTTCCGACTTCGTTGGCCCCTACCTACTATTAATATGAATAAAAATGCTATTGTTAATTCCCTTGGAACATCCTGGTATCCCTTTGAGCGCTCTTGCCGGGTGCGGTAAGAGCCTTCCGCGATTTCGAGAAAATGGTTGGCACGCGCTGCTGTACACGAGACAGTAGGGCTAACGCTAGCCAATGAATGGTAGATTCGCTCTGATTGGCCAAGGGATTGCGGCTGACGTATGTTCCTGTTCGTACGCAACTGTAGGGCCAAGGCCCTAAACTGCTTCCTCGAGTTCAGCAGTGGCCCCTGAATAGCGCCAAATCACGGGGTAGTACGGGGTGCCCCCTATAGTGTCTGTGTGATCGCTTGGCGCAGGTGGGATTAACTATTACGGGGGACCATAGTCAACAGGACCTATGGTATACATATAAACCTGTATATTTGACCATTTTTACTGACAAGGTTTGGTTCTACCTGGTATTAACTATGGTCCCCCATAAAAGTGTGGCATTGATAGTGTGCGGAGTAGTTTGCGCTGGGTGCTGCTATATATATATACCAGGTATACTAGTACCGGTGTTGTTTGGCTGGCGCATTTACCGCCCCTATAGAGGCACCACTACTGTTTTGATGGTGAGATACCCTCTCGTTTCGTGCGATTCCACTACGCGCTCGCAAAGCCATGGGCAATGGTCGAGATAACACGTGTCGATGGTCGCGATCACTGCCATCATCTGGCAGTGGTGTTGCGTGTATCTACCGACAGCACTTTCGCCCGCTTTTTCCTGCCAGATACAGCGTTTCATAGCACTATCACCCTAGGGTGATAACTTAACACCCCCCCCCCCCCCCCCTCATCCGACGACTTTGAAAGCTGGGTTTTTCGATCACGGGGCGAGGGCGTACTGAATACGCCCGGCGATGCGCCTATGCATCAGCCTTCTCTCGACAAAGTATTCCCAAAGCCTACATTTTCGTTGTGTGTGCCCCGATTATGACGCCATCAACGATAGAGGTTTCTGAATGACGAGGCTTCTTACCCCAAAATCGTCGGAATATCGATCTTGTTCCGAAAAATAACGTTTTTGATCATACTTGGTGCATGGTATTACTCATCGGGATGCAATTTGATTGTCGCTGAAGTCCGTTTTCGGGCGAGGTGTGGAGCTCCTTAAGTCAGGAGCCTCAGAAAATTCAGGGTGAACCTCTGTGTATCGTAGAACGCCTCTTATTTTGGAGGGAAAAGGGTCTGAAATTCGTCTCAGGATGTGTGCTTCTTATCACCCGGTGTGATACGGTGTGCTTGTACGTACGTATTCCCTGGAATTATCCTTGTGGGCGCGTGTTTTTTTTCTGCCTGTGCGTACATGCTGCTGTAATATATGGTTTCGTGCTCTGCTCGCAATCCGCAGACGGTGGTCCCGCCGGAGGTGAGCAGCCTGGGGTTTTCGGAGAAGTTGGTTTACCTCCCTCACAGCTACCAGGCCAACGACTACAACGTGTCGCACGGCCTCTGTCCCGGAGGGGAGGACCTCCGCGAGTGCCAGGCGTCAGTCAGGTACATATCTATCTATCTATCTATCTATCTATCTATCTATCTATCTTTCTATCTGTCTATCTATCTATCTATCTATCTATATATCTATCTATCTATCTATCTATCTGTCTATCTGTCTATCTATCTATCTATCTATCTATCTATCTATCTATCTATATATCTCTCTCTATCTATATCTATCTATCTATCTATCTATATATATATCTATATATATCCATCTATCTACCCTTCGCTTCTAACTGCCTAGGCCAAACGAGCCGTGTCTGCCAGGTCGGCGAAAACCCTGCGTACGTGCTTCGTCCCGGCCTTGTAGGGGTGCGAGGGCCCGTGAGCACACGCCCACGGCTGCGCTTGGCATGATCATACCTCGCCTTGATCTGTGATGTGCAACACGCGTCGTCCCGTTCGTCCACACAGGAGATCGAGGGGGCTGGATGGCGTTCTGCGCAGGTGGGGGGGCGAGGGGCCGGTGCTATGCAACTACAACAGCATTCACAAGATGGAGCCCGACTCGTTCACGGTGTTCACCAACATCTTGAAAAGGTACTCTATAACAGTAGCGGCATAAAGTACAGCAGTTGACGTGCACATTTCTATGGACGGGCGACATTTTTTTTACGAGAGCGAAAAAAAATACGGTTCACGATTTTTCTGAGAAAAGTCTACGAGTGATTGCGGTGGCGGTGGCGGCGGTTGCTCCGAGTAGGACGACATTTCGCGCTTGTACCTTCTGTTGCTCCAGAACAAACAACCCATGAGTCCGTTTTGCTTCCTGATTGGCGAGCGGTTCCTTGAAGGATACGCGTCGTAGTGGATTCTCGCAAGTGTCCGGCGGCCGTGTGCTAGTGTTTTCGCCCCGTGTTGTTTCGCTGCTTTTTTAGAGCCTCTGAACAAATGGTTCGATCGAGGAGGGCAGGCCAAAGTTGCATCCAGGCGAATCGGCGACGACGGGCGGCCGCGTGGTTGTTTCGTGTGCCCAACGCCATTTGTCGCGTTTGCACCAATGGACCGTGTAACGCGATGCTCCGATTAGCGCTGCGCGCTATGCACAAAACATAAGTCGGTAATTCCCTTGGTGATAGATATCTACCGTATGTATTTATAGTGTATTTATAGTGTATTTATAGTGCCAGAGTCGCCAAGAGGGTGGTTGATTCAAACACGGTTAGCCTCTAACCATGCATAGCGCGGGAACCCCCCCCCCCCCATCCATTTTTCGTTTTGAGGAGGGGGGGTCCAGAACACCTCGACCGTTTCGATCGGCCCACACATAGCTGAAGGTGTGCGCACATCCACGCTGGAGAGGGGGCGTCGTTTCCTGCACGTTAGTTTATACGCCCTATGAGACCTCTAGGTATATAGCAACTAAAACAATGCTAGAGTTTGGGTGCTATCACCCCACCGACGAGCGGCGTGTCCCCAGCAGTACGTCGCCCGTGCGGCACGGCTTATTGCCTTGCATCCCTAGGACACCGTTTTGTATCACCCCCGCTGCTGCAACCGTCACTTTGTAACCGCCAATTTGTCGCCGTCACTTTGTAACCGTCACTTTGTAACCGTCACTTTGTAACCGTCACTTTGTAACCGCCACTTTGTAGCCGTCACTTTGTAACCGCCACTTTGTAGCCGCCACTTTATAACCGCCACTGTGTAGCCGCCTCTTTGTAACCGCCCCTTTGTAACCGTCACTTTGTCACCGCCAATTTGTCGCCGTCACTTTGTAACCGTCACTTTGTAACCGCCACTTTGTAGCCGCCACTTTGTAACCGCTACTTTGTAACCTCCACTTTGTAACCGCCACTATGTAACCGCCACTTTGTAACCGCCACTTTGTAGCCGCCACTTTGTAACCGCTACTTTATAACCTCCACTTTGTAACCGCCACTATGTAACCGCCACTTTATAACCGCCACTTTGTAACCGCCACTTTGCAACCGTCACTTTGTAGCCGCCACTTTGTAACCGCCACTTTGTAACCGCCACTTTGTAACCGTCACTTTGTAACCGTCACTTTGTAACCGCCACTTTGTAACCGTCACTTTGTAGCCGTCACTTTGTAGCCGCCACTTTGTAACCGTCAACTTGTGACCGTCAGATTGGCCCCTGTCGCGTCCCGAGAGGGGTTGACCCCTTCTAGAACAGCACACACGTCTCTGCTACAGGACACGTAGAAAACATTGCTAAGCACATACCATGGTAGGATTTTGTTTATGCCGTGGTACACCACCATATACGTGGTTTTAAGCAATAACATAGTACATTCGCACTCTTAGCGTCAGCCCCAATTGGTTCTTCTGTTTTTGGAAACACACTCTGTGCGTCGGGTCCGAAAGCTTGTGATATTTTTCTGAGAGTGCCGCGCGTGAACGCGTCGTTCCTGCTTGCGGTGGGGACGACCAGGGTCCCCGGGAGCGTGCTCCTGCTGCTGTCCTCTTCGCGCGACCCTGCGAGCGGCGTGGAGTTCAACCTGAAGGCCGAGGCGGCGGCGAGGGGGGTGCACCCGGACAGGATCGTGCTGGACACTATGTTGCCTCGAGCGGAGCACGTGTGGGTGAGGTCAAGTGTCTAACTCGGTCTGGTTGTCCGGTTGTTCTTGCCAGCGTTAGTTGGGAGGGGGGAGGCGTATCACATGCAAGGACCGGGAACAACGCGAGCAACCACAGGACTTTGAACCCCGGTCGATCGTGTGTTTTTGTGGCTGCCGGGGAGGGGAGAGAGAGGGGGGGGGGGGAAGGGGGGGGGGGGGGGGGGGCGGAGAGGGTGGAGAGGGGAGGGGGGGGTACCAGTTCCACGTCTGTCACAGGAACGAAAAGAAGCGAACGAGCAGACGAAAAAAACACCACAAAAAACGAAAAATGAACACGAAGCGTGATTTTGTTTTCTGGCGAAACATGAAAAAACTAGACTAAAAAACAAGAACACCTGCACCCCGTACACACAAAACCTTGAACCTTGTCTTGGAAGTAACCCACGTTGTCGCAGATATAGCTCGCTCGTACACGCTTGGTAGGGAATTACGGCCGAAAATGCCTTCCCTCTGGTCGATTGCACACGTGATGATAGCGAGGGCCCCACCCTGCACCTTTCAGTTCAGCAGGGCAAACCGTCTCCTGCTGTCCCTTCTCACGTTCAAACGCCGTCGGGTGTAGCGCGCGGAAAAGCGCAGGCACAAGCATACATACGCCGAACGACAGGCAGACAGACAGACAGACAGACAGGCAGACCGATAGCCGCAAGAGCGACCTTCCGTGAGACCTGCCGATCGACGGAATCGACAGGCAGCAGCAGCAGCAGCAGCAGCAGCAGCAACAGCAGCAGCAGCAGCAGCAGCAGCAGCAGTCGCACGCGCCCCTCTTCCGCCTAGACATTAGCGGAACATCCGATATCGGTCCATAGCATCCACCGCTGCTTCGGTAGGGAGCGACCGGGGGGGGGGGGGGGGGGGGGGGGGGGGGTGCCATGCCACTTTCCGGCCAAAGTATTTGTGACTAGACGAGGAGCATGACCCAACTGAGGATGTGCCAGGTAGTCAATAAGGCATGCCGCAGCGATGGGATAATGCCGTTTGTTTGTGTGTCATGATATCTACAGGCCATGGGGTCGACAGCCCAAGGGGTTGCAGGCTCCTCCTACCCTCAAGGTCGTTTTTTTTTGGGGGGGCGGGGGGCGGGGGGGCGGGGGGTGTGAGGCAAATAGCTCCTACACTATAATCAATTCAAGAAGCCTCGGGACCAAAATCCGATGCACCTCTATCTCATAGGGCATGCATCCGCGGTATTGTGGTCTCAAAGTTCCCCCCTCCCCCCCCTCGCCCCCCCCCTCCCCCCCTTTCCCCTCCCTCCTCGCTCCGTCTCGAAAGAGATAAGTGGTCGATGGTCAAATGATTAAGACGAGCAACAAATGAGTACGCCCCTTCCCCCCCCCCCCTCCCCCCCTCCCCTCCTCCCCCCTCCCCCCTCCCCCTTCCCGCACCTCCTCCCGTCTTCACGGGCCGTACGGACTTGCCTCTCCCTAAAACAAAAAACACGGAGCGTGTCAGCGGCTCGTGCGATCTGTTCGTGGACAGCCTCGTCTATGGCGCCCACACGACCGCGGCGGATGCGTTGTGGGCTGGCCTTCCTTTCGTCACCCTCAGGGGGTACGGCGTCGGTAAGGGTAAGGGAGCAGCAACCCTTTTCGGGGCGGCGTCTTACTCTTTTGTGGGCTTCGTGGGCTCCGCTCGCGCGAGAGGCTCAACAACGTCTCACCAGAAACTTGTCTTTTGATGGGTTTTCGTTTCCCCCCCCCCCCCCCCCGCCCCCGCGCGAAATCCGACCAGCAAAATTCTATGCGCTTCGTAGGTCCCGAACCACTCGCGGGTATTCACCAGGTTCGAAGAACAGTATAACGAGAGGCCAGAGTGATCAGGACCGATCATGGTAACAAAAACTTACATATTTCAGTATTTTCAGTGGGCATATTCGGTCCTGGTTATTGGGGGGGGGGGGGCATAGTAAATAGGGCCATACATTGTTAGTAAAAATAGGGAAATATGTAGGTGTTTTGTGTGCACCGTAGGTCCTATTAATCATGGTCCCCCGTAGTACTCTCTTCCCCCGTATTACGGCGGGGGACAACAGTAATCAGGGCCCATCACACGCACAAAAATCTACATATTTCAGTATTTTTTGTCTGGGCACAACATTTCGGTCCTGATTACTGCGTTCTTCCGTGATGTTGATAGTAGTGGTTTCGAGCTTGAAGGTCTCGAAGGGTCGGAACATATTTAGTGCCTCAGAAGGCAAGGGGTGCAAGCCCTGCCGCGGGACGAGCCTGCTGTAGCGTGAGGTATTGCATCGAACGTTTTTTTGACACCTCGCACAGATCGTCGGACAGATCGTCTTATCAATTCCCAAAGCTCAGGATGTGGATATTTTAGGGCGGACAATTAGACAGCTAGATAGATAGATGTATTCCTGATCTCCCGATCTGTGTGGTCTACAGCTTGTGTTGCCGCGTGGGGGCCGTGCGAGTTAGCCGCACGACCTAGACGACGGTTCCTGGGTCGAATCTATCTGAAATATACCCGCACAGATACAGATCCTTTCCAGCACATCCTGCTGGAAGGCTAGGGTCTAGATGATCCGGGTGATCTATCTGTAGATGGTGATCTGTGTTCTAGCGTGTGGAATGTTTGGACGAGTCGAAATACACCGAAACTTGGGTGTATCGCATCGAAGCCGCATTGCTCCGCATCCCCTGCCCCCCCCCCCCCCCCCCCCCCCGCCCCCCCGGGTTTCGTACACTGACACACTGACCAAATACTGTTAGCAGAAATTGTTAAATATATACTAGGTAGGTTTTTATGTATACCACAGGTCCAATTAACTATGGTCCCCCGTAATACCACAGCTACGGGATACGCGAGTCGAGGAAGGAAATCATGGGTGAACCTTTCACGTGATTGAAGCTACTGCGAGGCGTGTGCCGTGGTGGGGGGGGGGGGGGGGGGGAGAGCATGCCTATGTGACCACGGATGCGAGTCACGACCATAAAAAAGGAGAGCGAAGAAACCGTAAGAGATGGGCAAACAAACAAAAAGCGAGAGTATAATTACTTCGGCGGGGAGGATGCCTCTCACCGACCCCCGTTTCCTTGCCCCTGCCCTCCTAATCTCCCCCCCCCCCATCTGCGTGCGAACGCGAACGTACAGACGAGACCCCTGTAGGGCAAATGCCCGGTCGCGTTGGGACGTCTCTCCTTTCCGCGCTGGGCCTGCCGGAGCTGAGCTTCCACAGCGTTAAGGACTTGGAGGACGCGGCGGTCGCCCTGGTCCAGTCGCCGTCGAGATTGGCGAGCCTTAGGAAAAGGTGACAACTTGGAGGGGGGGGGGGTGGGTTCGAACGTTTTTGGCTATGGGCGAAATTTAAAGATAGGTAAACGTATGCCTTTTGAGCCCTTCTGTAGGTACGCTCACCTGGCGCACTGGGGAAAAAAGCTACCTGACCCTCCATCTGACTGAGGGTGTATATGTATATATGTATTACAGGTATCCATTAGTTGAACCTTTCACTCCGGAGGGATATGGGTTCACCGCTGGGGTATTGTTACCAGGGCTGTTCATTACGGGTCGGGTCGGGTCGGGTCTAGTCGGGTCGGGTCGGGTCGGGTCGGGTCGGGTCGGGTCGGATCGGGTCGGGTCGGGTCGGGTCGGGTCGGGTCGGGTCGGGTCGGGTCGGGTCGGGTCGGGTCGGGTCGGGTCGGGTCGGGTCGGGTCGGGTCGGGTCGGGTCGGGTCGGGTCGGGTCGGGTCGGGTCGGGTCGGGTCGGGTCGGGTCGGGTCGGGTCGGGTCGGGTCGGGTCGGGTCGGGTCGGGTCGGGTCGGGTCGGGTCGGGTCGGGTCGGGTCGGGTCGGGTCGGGTCGGGTCGGGTCGGGTCGGGTCGGGTCGGGTCGGGTCGGGTCGGGTCGGGTCGGGTCGGGTCGGGTCGGGTCGGGTCGGGTCGGGTCGGGTCGGGTCGGGTCGGGTCGGGTCGGGTCGAGTCGGGTCGGGTCACGAAACCCGATCCCGAACCGGCGCGTAGTAATTTGAAGACCTCCTGGTCCGAGTCGACCTGACCCGCGATATGATGAAGGCCTCCTAACCCGACCCAACCTTTTTCTTCGAATGCGCAAGCGACGGTCCTGACACGTTCCGGCCAGAATGCCTATATCTACTGCTACTGCTAGTATCAATTGCGATATTCGTCTGTGCACGCACGAATACCTTAATTTATTACGTGGGGTGTGTGTGAGCGATAACACCGTGAAAGCTGTGCCCTCCGGAGCGGTACATTAAAATCGTTTTGGGACTCGCTGTCCAAACGAGGAGGAGCGCGAGCGAGCACATGTGCCCCGATGTTACACCCTAAGTGTGACGCCCGAGAGATTAGGGGGAGGAGGACACGAGTGGGGATCGCTGTCATATAGAGAATTTTTTTTTCGTGGTTGCTCTTCCTTAAGGTCGCAGTGTTCGCACGCACCACCGCGCATCAGAGCTTCTCGGTCGTCCCCCTGCTTGAGATGGACGCTCGTTGTTTTTTTGTGGGGGTGGTAAGCTGCTTGTTGGCCGTGTTCGCAGGCAGCCTTGGCAAACGATCTACAGTATTTTTTCGTATAATAGTGTGAGCTACAAAAACAACGATGGTTGACTGTTTTGTTTTGAGAATGTTTTCCCAGGGATGGCGGCGCGCCAGAACACGTACACAGAGATGTCGTGAAATTCAATCGTCTACGAGTGAACGCGATGGTGGTATTAGTGATGGGAGCGCACAAAACAAAACCCGAGTAGAGTGAGCCATACTGCGCCCCCGTCGCATGTTAATGTATACAATGCTGGTACCTGGTACCTGGTATCCGGTGCCTGGTACACAGGATACGACTCCTTGTATTGTGGTAGAGCAATTCTGACAGCACAAACACGTCCTACATACTTCCTTTTCTCCCCATCAAACCACGCGTCGGCTGACTCGCTCGAACTCCATCTTCTTGTGCCAAGTCGCATGTTTCTCCTCCGATGTCCCATAGCACAGTAGGTTCTATGGGGGGACCAATAATACACCTTGTCATCACGGAGGCCCTTATAGGGCAAATAGTCACAGAAACGCGCTTGGTGCGTTGCATCTCACGAACCCCTTGCGTGAATTCGAAAATGCTCTCTGTTGAAGAAAATGTCAAACACCCGGCTGATGGTAGGCTTCCCACCGATACTACCTTTGTCTCTTTCAGGAATACTCTGGGATGCCTCTCTCTCTTCCTGTTTTTGGGCCTATACGAAGTGTCAGGAGCCGCCACCGTGATGATAACCCTCTACCCCGCCGTCCCATGCTCATTAACCCGCGCAACTCGGCCATTTTAGGCTGCTCTCGGCGGCGATGAACGGCCCTCTGTTCGACACACGCCTCATCGCGACAAACCTAGAGCGGGCGTACGAAGCCATGGGGGAACTGCGGGCCATGGGACTGCCCTGCGGCCACGTAGGTGAGCCGGGAGGGTCACGTGTAGCACATCTTAACCCCGCGTGCTTCCGACTCGACAGGGCTCCTGCTGCAAGTCGAGGAACTTACTCGCAATGTTGTTGGGACCCCATCCTTGACGTCTTGCACTAGTAATAGCACGGGGGGCCGTCGTGAACGGGATAAAATACTGTTAGTAAAAATAGGTAAATGTAAGGTTTCTGCGTGTACGGTAGGTCCTATTTACGATGCCCCCCCCGCAAAAATAGTATTGTTCGTGATCCAGATCTGCGTAGGCTACGGGGTGGCAACTAGGGGTTGCAATCAGGGATTGCAATTAGGGGTTGCAATCAGGGGTTGCAATTAAGGGTTGCAATCAGGGGTTGCAATTAAGGGTGACAATTTTTGGAAAAAACACTTCCCCACTGACTGGAATTGTTAGACAACAATAATGCTTGCAATTCCATTCATGTTTTCTACCAGATACTGAAGTAAACACTTGGTAGTTGTTTTTCGTGACGTGCCTAGGTGAACGGGATTGGTTCATCTGTTTGGATCAAGAACCAGTTTCTGGGGCATTGCCCGCCCCTCTGACCGGAAGTACGGGGGCCGTTTCGTCTCCGGGATAACGTCGAAACGGTTCTCAATTCTCATACTACCGTCCACAATGCCAGGCACAAAAATCGCCTTCTTCAGAGCGAAACAAATCCTCAGAAACGTTTTGAAGCGCGAACCCCGACGCAGCAGGCGTTCTTCCCCCGTCCGCACCCCCTCCATGTTCATCCGTAGCAATAAATCACATCGTCCGTGGACGCGCCTTCCCTCTTTCCCCCTTCCGACAATTGCTGGCGCTGAATCAAGAGCCCGGGCTTGCGTTGCTTACATGTCGCGCAATGGATCCCGCACTCACCCGTTTACTTCGCCGTTTGTCCCCCCCCCAATTTTAGGCGGCTGTTACACTTCTCGATGACCACTTTGTTTATTGCGCGGGTGCCATGTTGATACATCCGCATGCACCAGACCCACGCCGTATCTGTGGAAGCAGTCGTCGACGATAGCGAGATTTTAAGCCACCCCCCAGTCAAGGCTGTCGGCGTCGGTTGGCGACGACGCCGTAGAACGCGCCTCTCCCTGCATGAGATACATACAGTAGACAACCAGGGGACCTTTTCTTTTTCTTTTTCTTTTTTTCATTTTCTTGTTTGGCGGTCATCACGGCTGGCGGTCAAGTTGGATCATTTTTGTGCGGGGGTGGAGGGCCTTAACTCCGCACAAGGGGAATGCTGTCTCTGGAACGGCGGTCACACACAGCCGTAGTATACTCTACCCAATGCTGTCTCTGGAAGTGGCCACACCAGAAGACAAAATAAATATCCCTTCGACGCTTGCAATCCATATGCAATAATGAAGTCCGCGTCACAACAAGCGGTTTTTACTGTAGTAGGGATGCAGCTCACCCTACATGCGACTCGCCCAACATCCCACGGCCCTTCGCGCTTGGTGAAATAAAGCAAGGACTGCATGGTCGGTGAAAACCCGACGTGCTCCGTCCCACCATTGTAGGGATGCGAGGGTCTTTGGTCATACATAGGACCACTGCCATGCATGGTATCGGCTACACCCCGACCCCACCCCCCCTCCCCAAGGCCACAGCCGTTACAGGGTTTGAGGGGGAAACCGCCCACGGTTTCTGAGATAATTTTCTCGGAGCTAAAGATGGGGTCATTTCTGCTAAATAAATGCTTTATTGTTGACACACGTTTATTTATAGAGATTTTTCTCGGAACTATTACGGGGGACCATAAAAAACAGGGACCAAAGATTGTTATGTTATTACGGGGGGGCATAGTGAATAGGACCTACGGTACGTACAAATCCCCATATGTTTCCCTTTTTTTGCCACACTATTTGGTCCTATTAACTATGGTCCCCCGTAATAGTAAGAGTCATTCTTTTATCGGAGAGTTTTTTTTTTTCCCCATTTTTTCGACATTTTTTTGGCGCAATTTTTTTCAATCTTCCACATTTTCCTGTTTTTTTTCTTCCAAATATTAGAATGTTAACGAACCTGATTTTTTAGCTTCTTCTGGAGAATTCCACGAATAGTGAGTGACAGAACGCCTCCGTATATCGATACATATCTCCAATTATTTCCAAACTTTGAAAATTATGGAAAAAAAAAAACGCTCTCCGATAAGAATGTGCCTAAGTGTAGGCAGGCATGTAGGTTTTTGTGTGCACCGTATCCCCTACTTACTGCCGTGCTCCCCCCGTGATAATGATGGGGTCGTATTATTACGGGGGGCCATAGTTAACAGGACCAAATATTGTTAGTATTTTTTTTTTTTACCATATAGGTTTTTTATGTATACCATAGGTCCTGTTAACTATACCCCCCCCCCGTAATAGCTCCCAGGGCACGGGCCACCATCTTTCTTTCCTGCACTGCATGCGGTACGGGCCCGCCGACGAAACAAGAACCACCCGCCGCGAGCAAGCCTCAGCTGGAACCACTCTTGGAAAAACGAAAAACAAAAAAACGAGCAACCCTCGAGCATAAGCTATAACGGGGGGCCATAGTTAACAGGACCAAATATTGTTAGTAAAAATGGTTCAATATATAGGTTTTTATGTACACCATAGGTCCTGTTAACTAGGGTCCCCCGTAATAGTACTTGAAGGGGTTCAGTGCAGCGCTTGCCGCTGTGAGCACGACTTACTTATTCCGAAAAAAAAGGTTGAGTTTCGAACAGGGAGGCGATCGTTTTTCATTCCGCTCGTTTGTTTGTTTGTTTGTTTGTTTGTTTGTTTGTTTGTTTGTTTATTTGTTTGTTTGTGTGTTTGTTCGTTTGTGTGTTTGTTTGTTTGTGTGTTTGTTTGCTTGTTTGTTTGTTTTTGTTTGTTTGTTTGTTTGTTTGTTTGTTTGTTTGTGTGGTTGTTTGTTTGTTTGTTTGTTTGTTTGTTTGTTTGTTTGTTTTTGTTTGTTTTTTTCGAGACAGCGGTCAGGGTCCTCTGACAAAAGTCGAACACTTTCTTTCTTTCTTTCTTTCTTTCTTTTCGGAAAGGCTATCGACGAGATATCTTTTGAAGAAAATCAACAACGCGGTTGTGTTCGGTATTATTAGCAATTCAAAACACAATTCAAAACACTCGACAGTAGGCCTAGCCTTTGGGCCTGTCAATCGGCAGCGAGCAGGGCCGTGCTCTAGTCGTGCACCTATCATGAGAAGCTAGGGGGGGGCACGGGACGAAGTAAGCCATTTAATTTCCGTCGGTAGAGACCATGACCATAACAAGTTAATTCCGTCGGCTGTGAACAAAACATACATCTCACGTGAACATAGAGATACTGCGCGTTTCAGTCCGCTCGTTTTTTTTTTTTAATGTTTCGAGGCAGCGGTCTGGGGTGTTGAAAAAAAAGTCGAACACTTTTTTTTTTTTTTTTTCGGAAAGGCTTTCGACCAGATATTTCTTGGAAAAAAAAAAAGAAGAGCACCGTGGTTGTTTTTCGGTATCATTAGCGAAAAACGCACATCCGTTCTGGGAAAAACAAACTAACATCCGAGCGCTGAAAGTAGTCGATCGCACGCTCCAAGTCCACGCTCTATACCGTAGGCATGCTCTTCCTATTTTATTTTTGTTTCATAATTGCGTGGTAGGACATGCGGCCTGTACTACAGAGTTGAGCGTCAAGCACGCGCTTGTAGGGTGATACTTTATTTTTGCCGGGGGGGGTGGTCGTACCGCTGCTGCCCGTGTTCAAGCGCGACCGCCGTTCGTTGTAGACACGCCGCGACCCTGCTCATTCTAAACGACACCCCCCCCCCTCCATCTATGGTCATACGACTACGGCCATGCATGAGATCGAGTACATCTCTCCTATCGAGTACACCCCCCCCCCCCCCCCCCCCCCTGGCAACCCGCCCTGGCCACCCGCCCTGGCCACCCGCCGCCCACCGACCCCTCGATCTCTCGCGCTTGCCCGAGCAGTCGTTGACCCAACACAAAGCGCTTTGCCTCCCTTACGGCTGGACTTCGATGGCAGTCACGACAACCGCGACAGTCGTGACGGTACACGTGACGGAGACGATTTTGCTCGACAGAGTGCTGTGACCGCGCAAGCGGGCGGGGGTGCGAATCAGCTGATTTCACGTAGTATAGAGGCAGTCATGAAGTGGGAGGAGACGAGGACGAAAGACGGCGCGGAGGCAGCCCTTGCGGCTACCGTTCGGTTGCTGGCGGGGAACCCCTTGGGTGTCGAAGCCATGCATCTGAAGGGAGTGGCGCTGTACCTGCTGGGAAGGTGGGATGGTTCGTTTGCATGCCATTGCTCACTGCTCATGATGCAGACCGTGTCACCCATCTGGCTACGTAGAGGGTTCCTCCAACAATGCCGAGCTCAAACTTCGAGCCCTGATATACCCCGCCATATACAACCCGCAGTACGTGCGGTGGAATTAAACACCACACCAAGGTTGAAAGTAATCCCTTATCTCCCCGCTGATGGGGGTGGGTGTTTATCCTGATTGCGGGGGGCCATAATAAATAGGACCGAATATTGTTGGTAGACATAGGGAAATACGTAGGTGTTTGTGTGCACCGTAGGTCCTATTTACTATGGTACCCCGTGCTAACAGTGTACCAGGTACGTAGTAAACAAGACCGAATATTGTTGGTAGACATGGGGAAATACGTAGGTGTTTGTGTGCACCGTAGGTCCTATTTACTATGGTACCCCGTGCTAACAGTGTACCAGGTACGTAAGAGCAGGAAAAAAAGAAAAAACGAGACAAGAACGAAATCAGAGCAACCAAGCAAGGAAGCGACGAAAGGAACGGCGCCTGTGTTTTTTTTTGCGGGCTATTTCTGTCTGGCCTTTTTGTTTGCGTTTGTTTGGCTGAGAACAGTTACCTTGTTTTTGTTTTTTTTTTTGCTTCGCTTCACCTTCTTTTTTAGGTTTTTGTCTGCTATTAATAGTCTCCTTTTTTGCTTCCCTGGTGTCCGCAGTGGTGGAGTGCGTATGCTTGTTTTTTTGTTTTTGCCTCTGTTTTACTTGAGGTATTTCTTCCACTCCAGAGTTATTGGAGCCTGTCCTGCGACCACGGACTGCATTGTATTTTGAGTTAATGTGAGAACAACAACAACAACAACCTCATTTTCGATTGCTAGGCCAGACGCACCCGCACACACGGGAAGGTGGTTGGCGCAACCCGCTTGCATAAACTGTTGTCGCACCCTACAGCACCAACGTCGAGGCAGAGATGCGAAGGAGATTCGGGAAAAAAGGCGCTTCTTGTTGGAGCGTTTTTGTCTGCTTTTTTTGCTCGGGGCGGAAAATCTGTTTTTTTTTTTCACCCCCGTACCGGCAACTCTCCTTTGACCGACTACGCCGATGACGTGCCGTAGAAATACTGCGTGTGGTGAACCATGTACAGGGCACGCTGGGTTAGTGTTCCGTTCGCTTCGTGGCTTGGCGCTCGGGTCCTCTTGCTCCGTGACAGAGTAAGCGGTACCTCGGTGCCTACCACCATAGTACACACGAATTCCGGCAGGGCGACATAAAAAAAAAACCAGCCGCCTGCCCTTCCTCCGTCGTCCGGGATGGTTTTCCTGCCCAAACTATATCTCTGACGTCGACCTGCTTCTCTTCTTCCCCCCCCCAAGGAACGCGGAGGCGGTCGTCGTGATGGAGAGAGTGGCGCTTTTCGCCACGGCGCTCGCCTCCAAGCAGCCTGATGTCGACTTGCGTTTGCTCTGGGGGAACGTTGGGGTGGCACACCAAGGTGAGAAAGAGGCGGGGGGGGGGGAGGGGGGGGGGAGGGGGATGCCCTCGATAGGAGAGATGTTCTCGATCTCATGGATGGCCGTAGTCGTATGACCACAGACGCTCGCATCCCTACAATGCGGGGACGGAGCATGTCGGGTTTTCACCGACCAGGCAGACATTGCTTCCATCAAGCGCGAAGCGCCGTGAGGTGTCCGGCGAGTCGCATGCAGGGTGAGCTGCATCCTACTTAGAACCGCTTGTGAGGCGGACCTACATCTGGATGGCAGCTTCAATGAGTTGATTTAATGTCCTGTTTAAGCGGAGGGGTGGGGGGGGGTGTACTCGATAGGAGAGATGCACTCGATCTCATGCATGGCCGTAGCCGTATGACCATTGACACCAGGGTGGGAAAGAGGGGGAAGGGTGCACTCGTCGTCAGGCACGCTTGCCGGCGTATGATCATAGACCCTCGAATCCCTTCAAGCCCGCGTTCTGCGTACGTTAGGTTTCCACCGACCAGGCAGGCATTTGCTTGCTTGCACCCGGTGCGCGAAGCGAAACGTGAGGTGTTCGGCGAGTCGCATTGATGAAGGTTGATATTTATCCTCCAAACGAAAAATAAAAACGCATACGTATGAGCCGGACGCTTCATGCAATGGGTAACCGGTTCGATTACTTTGTTGTTGTTGTCGCTGTTGTTGTTGTTGTTGTTGTTGTTGTTGTTGTTGTTGTCGCTGTTGTTGTTGTTGTTGTTGTTGTTGTTGTTGTTGTTGTTGTTGTTGTTGTTGTTGTTGTTGTTGTTGTTGTTGTTGTTGTTGTTGTTGTTGTTGTTGTTGTTGTTGTTGTTGTTTTTCTTTGTCTAGCCGCTTCCTGAGGCAGCAATGGGTCTACTATGCAACTGCCTCGTGGGTGCTTTGCCCTGTGCACAGTATACACGCGATACGATGCCCCCCCCCCTCCCCCTCCTCCCCTTGGATCTCCAGTCCGCGCAAATTATCTAACTCGACCGCCAGCCGTGGTGACCGGGCCGAAAAATAACAGCAAGGCACCCTACCGTGGTTATCTGTAGTAGTTCGTAAAGGGGGGGGGGCGGGAGCGGGGGAGGCGATGGCTTGATAAGAGAGTACGAGGTACGCGATGCACGTTTTTGATACCGGCGACTCTGAGAGCGAAGGGGAGGGGGGGAAAGGGACATGCGACGCTAGGGAGAGAGGGAGAGGTAGATGTGCAGAGAGAGGGGGGCATGCTACGCTAGAGTTATCACCTACCACATGGTGTTTCTCTTGAGGCGCCTCGTCACTTGAGGAGGAGCTGTATTCTACTACGGGGGGCCACAGTAAATAGGACCAAATGTTGCTAGTAAAAATAGGAAAATATAGAGGCTTTTATGTGTACCGTAGGTCCTATTTAATATGCCCCCCCGCAGCATGAATATTAGTAAGTACCAGGTATTTACTATTGCGGGGGACCATAGTTAATATGACCTATGGTACACATGAAAACCTATATATTTAACCATTTTTACTAACAATATTTGGTCCTGTTAACTATGGCCCCCCGCAATAAGTCGTTAGCGAGTCACCCATACGTCGAATGTTTCAAGGAAAACTGAATATCCTAGGTGTAAAAATAGGGACTTGCTCGGAGTGCGATAAGCACGCAGATAGATGGCGACCGCGTGATATTGGGTACGTAAGAGTTTCCTCTACTTAAAACACACAAATTCGTTTGGCAAAAACACATGCGCCCCCCCTATCGCGCAAGGCCCTTATTGGGGTGGCGTCTTACTATCTAGCAATGCCCTCGTAGGGGTAGTGCCTTATTTTCTGAGCTTGTCACATGGGGAGGGCTCAATACATAACCCGAAGAATATGCCTTCGCAAGAACGTTTGTTCGAGCATTGAATATATATATATATATATATATATATATATATATATATATATAGTGAAAGTATCATACCAGTCGGTAGGTGCCCACTTGGAGAGCTCTCTGTCGGCGGTCAGAAAGTATTGCCCCAGAAGGCAACCCCTATCGCATACTACTAATAGTACAGCACTTGTCAAACCCACTATGAATACCGAAGCATGGGAAAGAAGAGGGAAGACGGAGATTCTGCGGCCTGAGCCTGAAGCGACCGCCAACGATGTATGCTTCGAAGTATGTACACAGGAATATAAATGGGTAGGCTATGTGGACGGAACCAGGGTGGCCGGAAGGGGTCCTGGGGATACGATCAGGGTGGCTGCTGCTGTGGAGGCAACCTTTATATCCCTGCATCCTGTAGGCGGGACTAGGTCCGAGTGGGGATGAGGTCCAGGTGGGAACTGGTTTGGGGGGGAGGGGGTGGAGGGGAGAGGTCCGGAGATCGAGATAGGCAGGGAGGTAGAGAGACGGGCATAGCGTTAGAGGTCGCGCGGCATCTCCACACCCCCCGTTAGCATAACTTTGTGTTTTATTGCAGGTTGCATGAACCGGCAGGAGAATGCGTACTCGTTTTGCATGGGGGTCTGTGTTCTACGTGAAATATATCAAGATCGGCAACAACCTGAGGGTTCCTTCTCCCCGCTCGCGCGGTTGAACGACAGCACACAAAAAGATACGCTGACGTGGACAGCGCGCTTACCCCCCACCTCTATGGCAATACGACTACGGCCATGCACAAAAATCAAGTACACCCCCTCCCCCCTCCCCCCTCCTCTGTGGTAGTACGACTACCGCCAGGCACAAAATCAAGTACACCCCCTCACCCCCCCCCCCCCTCCCCCATCCCCCCTCCCCCCTCCCCCTCCCTTTCGAAGCGCGCTTAGACCCCGGTCAATGGTCAAATGACGAAGGCAAGCAACAAATGAGTACCCCCGCCCCCCCCCCTTCTCCTAGTCACGTAACGCGCATGATTACACAAATCAACCCCCTCCCCCCCCCCCCCCCTGTTCCCTCCCAACCGTCCGATATTTCTCTCTGCAGCGGTAGCCGAAGACAACGGACTCCCATACCCGCCAGCGACGGCCGCCTCGCCCTACCTCAAAGGCCTAGCCTTGCGCCCTGCAGAAGCTTCACCGCTGCACGTGCTCTTGAAACTCCACCTAGGGAGAGGGGACGAGGCTGCGTGCGCGAGTTCTTTCTGGGAGCACTGGGCGGCAATCCTCCAACGACCGGGCATCTCGGCGGGGCAAGGAGGGGGGGCGGGCGAGACCGGGGGGGGGGGGTTATCCACCGGTGATACCGGAGAAAAGCCTGAAAGCGGCGTTTTTGTGGGAGAGGGGTTCGGGGATGGGTGGGCGTGGGAGGCTGATGGATGGGGCGGCGGCGGCGACAATGGGGCTCTGGTCGGGACATTGGAGGTTGTCGCGTCGTGCTTTGTGAAACTAAAAAGGTGGGTCTCGTCACGGTGGCCCCACGCGCGCAGAGGGGAAAACGAGGGAGAGCATATCGAGAGGCAGCGGGCGGGGTGGGGAGGGTGACGGGAGGTGTTTTGGTGGGGCGGCGCGCGCGGGGGGGGGATGGGGGGGGGGGGTGTGGGGGGAGCAGGCGGGCGGCCTAGCCCCAGTAGTTTTCTGCTGCTGTTGTTGTTGGCCATTCCATAACGTTGAAGAATATACTGGAGGGCTGCCGTATCCGATCGGTGCTAGTAAGTTGATACAGACAAGTGCTATCCCTGTCAGTGGATCGGTTGAAATTCGAGGACTACTGTGGGAGAGGGACGCCAGACGGAGGACCCCGCTCACGCGCGTAACGGGTTGGAGACAAACGGGTACCTGCAACCTCGGTGCCGACCAAGTGCCGCCTCGCATGACAGTATATACAGATGACCGGTACCCCCCCCCCCCCCTGCATAATGCGGGCGTAAAACGCTCCTTGCAGAGACATGAAACAAGGTGCCGAATCCCGCAAGGTGCCGTCAACCTCTCTACTTGGCTCGCCTAATGGCGCGCCAGTCTGTTCTATCTCTCCACACTAGGGTTGGTTTACGACACCCACGCTGTGCAAGGGCGGTGTTCCGGACACCGTTGTAACCGTGGAGCGCGTTGGGCCCGTCCGCACAGGGTTCGGTGCGGTCGATTTCCGACGCTACTTTGTAGCCTTCTCTCTCTCTCTCTCTCTCTCTCTCTCTCGATCGAGATCGACCAAGTTGGTTATGAAAACACAGCATTCAGCTTCGGCATCTGGAAAAACTCGAGCACCAACACACGACCGTACCTTACCTACCCCTTTGTGAATCCAATGCTCCTTTTGGGGTATCTCCGCAAGGGCCGACGCCAGACGTCTTGCCAGCGAGTAGGTTTAGCAGTCTGGGAGAAGGGATCTTTAGGAATGTTTTTTACTTGAAAAATGTGTAGCGTGGTCTGCACTTCGGAATCGTCGTCCGCATCCGAGAAATCTCCTGGTTCGATGCACATTCGGCGTAGCCGCGTTTATGGCGAGTGTTGGCCCGTTTTGGCTGCGGTTTGGGGTTAGGGTTAGGGTTAGGGTTAGGGTTAGAGTCAGGGGTTGGGTTGGGTCTTCGCCCGTGCCTTGATCCCAACAGGAACCAAAACACCCGAGCAGCCTACCAACCTAAAGATCCCTTCTCCCAGATTGTTAAAGGTCCTCTTGCCAGCCGTGGCCATGGTGTGGAGTAGCAAATGGCATGTCGGCTGGCTGTGCATCTCGCTCAGTGCCCCCCCCTCCCCCCCCGAGCATGCACGCGTGGTACAGCAGCAACAAACAAGAGGTCAGGCTGTGGTTCGCGGCTCTCTACGTACCGGGTTTCCACAACACGTAATTTGCTTTTCCTTCTGCCACGTGCTAATTCGGAACACTGCCTCCTCGAGAAGATACGAAGAAACGTGGAGGGCGTGGAAACTCGCGGCTCAGCTCCAACCATGTGAGACATGACATTCCCTTCGACATCGCCTTCTTCTTGTTTCTCCCCCCCCCCCGCCTGCAAACGCCAAGTTCGTCCGATTCCCCAATGCTCTTGCCCCTCTGCGGGGACGTGGTAATCATAGATATATATGTGCTTTGTCGAGTCCATCAGGGGTTCTGACTTCTGCGTAACCTCCCCCCCCCCATAGATAGCCGGCAACAAACTCGGTTTCACTCTATACTTCGAAGTGCTATATTCAAGTCGAGTTGTTGTGCTGTATCCCCGACGGCCATAAAACGCCTCTTTTAGTCCGCTCTTGTTCCGATACGACGGCGGGTGGTGTTCCATGCTGCTGTCTTTATGCGTGTCAAGGTCGTGTCTGGCGGTGCTGCAGGCTTATTCAAGGTGCAGACGAAGAAGGATCGATCGATCGATCGTGTTTGTTGCTCTCCCGCGTGGTTGATGCGGAAAAATAACAAGAGCCCTTGCTAGAGGCAGCTGGCATGGTTGCAACGGCAGTGATGACCACTGTCTGAGATCTGAACCCTAACATTCTTCAATACAACAAACAAAATGTTTTTTTTTTGTTTTTCTTTCTATCTGCCCCCCCCTCCCTCCCTCCCTCCCTCCCTCCCTCCCTCCCTCCCTCCCTCCCTCCCTCCCTCCCTCCCTCCCTCCCTCCCTCCCTCCCTCCCTCCCTCCCTCCCTCCCTCCCTCTCTCCCTCCCTCCCTCCCTCCCTCCCTCCCTCCCTCCCTCCCTCCCTCCCTCCCTCCCTCCCTCCCTCCCTCCCTCCCTCCCTCCCTCCCTCCCTCCCTCCCTCCCTCCCTCCCTCCCTCCCTCCCTCCCTCCCTCCCTCCCTCCCTCCCTCCCTCCCTCCCTCCCTCCCTCCCTCCCTCCCTCCCTCCCTCCCTCCCTCCCTCCCTCCCTCCCTCCCTCCCTCCCTGCCTCCCTCCCTCCCTCCCTCCCTCCCTCCCTCCCTGCCTCCCTCCCCACCCCCCCCCTCTTCGTCCAGCCAATCAAGAGTTCCCGTTGCGGTACGCCGCTACTCTAGACACCGCCGGTTACACGGAAGAAGCGCACGACGTGTTCGGGCATGTGATAAGGAGGCTCAACCACGTGTGGTTCCACATGGAAGGGGGGTCGGACGTGACGAGAACACTTCGGCCTGGAGGAATTGACGGTGGGTACCGTACTGACTCTTGCTCGCTAGGAGATGGGGGGCCGCACCGGACGGGTGTAACCACCGATCGGTTGCGCTCAGGATAGGTGGCCGGCTGGCTTGTGTAGTTGAAAAAATCCCATGTAAACGTTGGGGGACTGGTTTGCTTACATACACATACAGTAGGTACTCACGGCCGACGAGAAGAGAGGGTCAAGGTGGGTTGCCCCACGGTATACGTTTCGGGCGGTGCAGGACGAAGGTGCTACTGGGTAAATACGATGCGCTGGAGAATGTCCAAAGCGGCCTGTGACGTGAAATCGGCGTGACACAAGCATCTCCACTTCAAGACAGCGATCACAAACTGTAGCTGTTCGTGTCTCCTCTCCCCAGCCCACCGGATCGGGCCGAATATTTCCCACACCGGCCCCCCCCCCCCGAAACAATCGACGGTACGCCCCAAATCGAGGAGTAAAAGGAATTTTCATGTTTTCGCCCTCCCCTCTCCTCCCCTCCCCTCCCCTCCCCTTCCCTCCTCCACCCTCTCCTCCCCCCCCCCCTCTCTCTCCCCCCCCCCTCGTCCCCCACCTTTCCCCCCTCGCCCAGGACAAAGGCCTCCGACGGTAATAGCACTCTACTGCTTCGAGTACGGCAACGAATGGTTCCCAAACTGGGGCCCTTCCAGTCTCGGGCGGGGCTTGGGGGGGTCCGAGGAGGTAGTGGTGCACCTCTCCAGAGAGCTGGCCAGACTGGGGTTCTGGGTAGAGGTCTACGCGAATCCGATCGGAAGTGATCTCGGACGGGACCGAGGGGGTGGGACGAGGGGGGGGGAGGAGGGAGGAGGGGGAGGGGGCGTGGTGTGGTATCCGTACAAGGCGTACGACGTTTCCAACCCTCCCGACGTGTTTATCGCTTGGAGGTGAGATTGGGTCGGCCGGCCGGGGAGGGTGAGAGCAATGGAGGAGTGTGCCGTGACTAACTCGTCAGTCGTATTGTTTCGGCACCTACGCGTGTGCTTTGCCCCCTACGCATATGTACAGTACACCGCACAATACGCACAATATGCGGTGCAACCTGCTCCAAGCGTGGTGCAACTTGAACCTACGAGCTTCAACACCGTGCGCATATAACGTGTAACAAACGACTAAACAAGGTAACGACGTGGTACCGGAATTCTCTCCCCCAAAGCATAGTGCAGTCGCTAACGCAGCTTGACTCGGCGCACTGTGCCTGCGTACCTATTTTCATCGAGCAGCCATTCGTGTGCACCACCGACAGCGTCTACATGGGCGATACAGTGAACAGTTTCTGCTGTGGTGCTGCAGGTTCCGGAAAAACTCAAACGTACCCATCGGTTATAGATCATTTCGTACAGAGCAGCGCGTGAGAGACTTCCATTTCGGCCGGGAGGATAGCGGGATCGGAATGATGACCCCACGCCCTGCACGCCTCTTCCGCAGGGAACAACGTTTTCGAGGGAGTGTTTTGCGGTGATTAGTAAGTACAGCATAGCACTCTGGATGTAAGTACCAGGTATTACGCAGGCCAAGCGGTCCTTATATTGACAGACACCCAGAGTGGTATACTCTGAGGTACCCCGAGTAACCACAGCTGATTGTCCGAGTCCTACCGGGTACTTGGGTAGAGTACCCGCTTAGCGTTGGGCATCCATATCGGAATCGAGTTCGAGATGATACCTTATCGATCAACGATACGGCCCCTGTACTAGCATGTGGAGAGGTGAATCTGATCGATACGATCGAGAAACGTTCGCTGTATATGCATAAACATTCCATGAAACGCGGGAGGGCTATGTTATCATACATATAAATACTGTATGTGTATATAATATATATACATATATATATATTACATAAATATGGGGGATGGAGGGCAAACCATGATCGATGCGATATATATTGAATGTTCGACACTTCGATAGATCGCACGTTTCGTCACGGCACAGATCCGAGCGCTCTTAGCCGCTACTTTCACCACTAAAATCACCCTGCAACGCATTGCTTTCTTCTACTAGTGCGAGGGACCACACATAGTAAAAAGGAACGAATAGTGTTAGTAAAAATAGGTAAATATAGAGGTTTTAGTGTGTACCGTAGGTCCTATTAACTATGACCCCCCGTATTACACACCTTGTACATATACATAGTGCACGCGAAAGAAACGGATACACCCCGCCTCATCTGGAAGAAGTGGTCGCCGATCGCTTTTTCTGCAGGGTCCATTTCGGGGAGACTCAGGGAAGCAGTTATTTCCTCTGGGACATGTTTTGGATCAAGGTCAAACTGTCGGCACGTGCTTCTTCCCTCGGTTGGGTGAAGATTGTGTGTATGAGAGTGCGCACACAGCCAGTCGCTCCCACATATCGCATGCTTTCCGTAGGGAGCGAGCGCCCCTTGTGAGTGCAGAGGACCGAGGCTTTGTCGGGTTATGCTGTTGATCCTGTCACGCTCTAACTACCACGCGCGAACGCGATGGAGAACCGACGGAGATATTGTCACGCCCACGGTTGTTTTCTCCCCTCGCAGGTACCATGTCAGTCTGTACCTGGCAGACGGCAGCGACCGTCGCTTTCTGTGGATGCAGGTAGGCTCCACCACATTGTCATCCCTCGCACGGCTTATACTCAGAGAAACATCAGTGGACGTTGGTTAGCCTACACGCAAATACGGTGCTTTATACATGCGGGGTACCAGATCAGACGAAGGAGAACCGATCGAAAGACCCGGGCTGCCAATCTCGCGCGAAAATGGTTCATCGTCTGGCAAAGCTAGATACCCAATGTTTTCCAGAATACGGCCAATACTGCCCGAAATAAGTCAATCTGGCGCAAGGATACTCAGTTTCTACCCGACGGCGGTCAAACACCCGAGATGTGTAGGGCAGATCCACGTCTAAAATGGGAGTATTTCAAGCGGAGCTGTGTCGCGTTCCCGTCACACGAACTCCTTAGCTTTCCTCCCGCTAACCAACGAAGCGGAGTCGAGCTTCTTTTATCTTGGGGCATCCAGTCGCGGGTGCAGCTCCCCCACTCCCCCCCCCCCCCCCTTCCCCCGCTAGTGATCGCAACGACCGTTTCTCATGTTTTCCTTTCTGTCCCACTTTGTTTCTTCGCTCTTCTTTTCGGCCCTCCCCGGTAGTTACGCAAGCCCGCCTCACAAGCGGTTCTTAGTAGGATTTAGCTCACCCTTCATGCCACTCGCCGGACATCTCACGGCGCTCCGTGCTTTGGAGCAAGCAATGTCTGCCTCGTCGGTGAAGAGCTGACGTGCTCCGTCCCGGCATTGTAGGGATGCGAGCGTCTATGGTCATACGACTACGGCCATGCATGAGATCGAGTACATATCTCCTAGAGCGAGTACACACACCCACTACGGTACATACATACGCGCCCCACGTCTTTTTTTATCACGAGAAGGGTTCAGCACTTCATCCCCTCGTCGACTAGCGCCGACCACACCCTTCCGCAGAAAACCAAATTGCTCCGAAAGGTCGAAGACGGCGTCTGGTTCGAGGCACACATGGCTCGACGGTCGAAAAGGGATGCCCTCGAGCTTATTGGGGAACGCCTGAGTGACCCAAACTCTCGCCCCGCTGAAGGAGTACCCGACACCCCCCCCCCCCCCGCGCCCCGCCAATAACGCCACACAGGATGCCGTGAGGACTCCGCTCTCCACGTCCCTAGCGGGCACCTTGGACGGCATTTTCTGCCCGAGCTTGTACCACATCAGCCTGATGGAACCGGAGTCCGTGAGACCACTGGGCCGTGCGGTGAGTAGACTCGGTTGTCTAAGATGGACCAGAGCGTTTGCCACAAGGTTGACACATCGACTGCTGCTACCGTGAGGGGGAGGGTCTACCCCATGGTCCATCCCCGCCTTTGGGCTAAGGAGCACACGCCCTGGAGAGCGGCTCAGTACCTCGACCAAAAGGGATACCCGTGCCATATTTGTTTTGTTGGCGGAGCGTATGAAGCCTTTTAGAAGTGCAGTCCTCTTGATCCACGGCCCGAACATGCGCTCGCTTGCGGTAGTGCGGTACTCTTGCGGGTATTTCGGCTAAGCTCTTGTATGCTGGTGTACAGAGTACTGTAGTTTGATACAAAACACTCAAAAAGGATAAGTAGTTAGTCCCAAATAACGGGACTGGGGTCCTATAAGGGTTGACCCTCTTATGGAACGTTTGAAAAACAACTGACCACCATCACGGCGGTGCTCCCTGCGCGATTGGGGGGTATTGATACACAATGGTTGATGCCCGAATCACAATACAGGGAGTCGGACGGGTACGGACACGAGGCGTGAACGCAACCCTTCAGTATACCTACGCGCACAACTGGGCCTTCACGCTCCGCTCGTAGACTGTTCAATGGTTGATGAAACATCATCAACCATTTTGTTGCTTGCTCTCGCGAGGTCCACAAAAACGGTAAGAAAAATACCACGCCGGCGCATGTCGCGAAACCGTGGAAGCGTTATATAAAAGCGTACGGGGTAGTTACGTACAGACTGCAAGCTAACACGGTAATCGGTCGGCGGTGTGGCTCTAAGTGAGTGATATATATATATGTATACGAACCTATAAGTGACTCCTCCTCCAACCGCGACGGGGCTTGAATGTAAGGACCATTTCTTGAAGCCTAGCCTTGTCGCCAGAGGTGACGTGGTCGCGAAGATGTCGCCGTGATGGATCCCTGGAGCGGTGGCCCCGGGTAGGCATGTTTACGGCAGACGTGAGGCTAGGGAAGTTATTTCCTTTAGGCGTGACAGCGGATATGTCTAATACGATACGGCTCCCGTGGGCTTCTTGTAGAAGTTACCACAATCGGACCCCGAGAAACAACGTTCAGCTAGCTTGGGCCGAGGACCAGCCAACTCCGTCAAACACGGGAGACCGCAAGCGACCCGAGGTTTTCTGGTAGGATATGTCGTTCCGTAGGGTTCTGCCATGCATGCGTGTTCCAATATCTAAGACAGATGCGTACGGTCCCGTCCTTCACCATTCGGGTATTCATGTCGATGGCTAACCGGTCCTTCATGTTTTCAGACAGAGTGGCCTACCAATCTGAAAAACATTATTGTGTCGATGACTCAATTACCGGTTTAGTGGTGTGGTGCTAAAACGAAGGCGAATTAACAACGCTCGCTCTCTCAATGCGGGAATGTGCTGTAGAACGTTTTCCCTATGTGTTTGCTGGATTTCGTCGGACGAAGCAGCAATGGTCTCGGAGTAGGTTCGTTAAACGGAGGCAGCCATCTCGCGAAGCAACTGTGAAAAGGAAAAACGAAAAAAAACTCGAAGAGCGTACACAAAAACGGCGCAGTGGCTTGTAACAAGACGCGCTGCCTATATTCCTGCCGCGTATGCGCGGCAGCGCCGTTCTCTCGTATGGAGATATCGGTGTTTGCGATGCTCGGTACGAAACTCACGTGGCGTACTCGCACTTCTTCGCGGCTTTTAGCTTTGCCTCACCAGGGGCATTTCAGCGCACCGTATTATCCCGTAACGCAGGACACGATGCACTGAGCAGAACATGCTGCGCGGGAGAACGTACATGCTGTACAGCGGGGTCCACATTCGTGCTGCGCGGCACCACCGTTTCGTCCCCCCCTGCCTTTTCTGCTCGCCCTTTCCCTCGGTGAGCGCGGAAAAAAAACACACGCACAACGCAAATGTTCGTCTCGCTCGTTTTCGGAAAGGTTTGCGTGAAGGATATTGTTTGTGAAGTTAGTGCTCACGCCACCACTGCTTGTGTTCGCAGCTTCCCAACGGAGTCGACGGCAGCGTTTTCAGGGACGGAGAGAACCACCCCCACGTTTTTGTCTACGGGAGCGCGCCCAACCGAGGCCTTTCCGCTGGTGAGCTGTACGTACGCATGCGTGGGTTTTGGGCCAATTCCTCTACGACGAGGCACACCGCTGCCTTTGGAGCCCTTGAACGTCGTGCGCATGTACGCCGCGGTCGATACCCTCACTGTCGCGTGGGGCGGCAACGAGTGCCCGTCGATGTTTCGTCTCGCGAGCGCTTGAACTTGTCTTCAGTTTACGTCAAGCGCAACCCAACGCAAGTTCTTCGGAACGAAACTCGTGGAACCACTCCTGTGGTGTGGGGTCACGTTGCAGTTTTTTAATACGTACTTGGGACAGATCACGACCCGTTGTGGATAATCTAGTCGTGTGCGTCCTGACCTGCCGGGATGACGCGTTCTACGATACAGGTAGCACATTTCCGCTTCAATGTTTTCTGAATCACGGGGTTTCTTTACCCAAAACTCGTTGGAATGCCAGTCTTGTTTCGAAAAATGACGATATGTTTTCAACTTGGGCCATGGGAGTATTCATTGGGAAGCAATTAGATTTTTTTCTGGAGTCATTTGTCGGGTGGGGTATGGAGCCCCTTGAGGGAGGAGCCTCAGAAAATTTAGGGTGAACCGTTATCGTAGAACGCCTTTTGTGATATTCTGCGCAGCATCTGATTGTTTCAGATCCAGCGCAAGAACCTTGTGCTACTGTACATCACGCGGATTGGAAAAAGACTCCCACCCAGCAACGTGGAGCTGTGTAGATGGATCGCACGCATCAGGAATCGATCCGCCCAGAAGCACTAATAGTAGATCACGGAGTGGGTGGGGATCAGTGACTTGTCCGACGTGTTCATCAATGCTTATTGCCGTGAAAGGCCGAGGACGGCCTACCTTATACAACACGCTAGCGATAACACACCGCCTCGGACGATTTATGAAGTTGGGGATTCTCGGCAAGAGGAAGGGCGTACTGGACACGCCCAGCGATGCGTCCATGAAGCCTTCTGGACGAAATCTGTTCAAAGCCACTACTTGCGTTGTGTGTTTGCTCCCCCCCCATGTTTAGGAGGAAGCCGGGTCTGCAGCTGGTCCCGGGGGGTGTGTTATCTTATCACCCAGTGTGATAGTGTCAAACGGTACCCTCTTCTGTGTGAGGGATGTGATACACTCATTGCTGCGGCCCGTGGTATTCGTGGAGTGTCACACTAAGTACAGAGCCTAGAAACCGTAGCTGGTCTGGTACTCCCTCCTCTGACCAAACATGCTCTCGCCTGCTCTCTCCCTTGCTGATGTTGCCCCCTCGCCGTGGTTGGACGACACCAAGCAGTGCTCATGACGTGGCCCTACATCCGAAGCGAGATCCCGACTGCGACTTTGGAGGTGAGGGAGTACTCAACGTGACTTGTCTCATGGACGACGAAATGCGCCTGCCTGGACTGACCCTGGTACGCTTATGTTTGCGACAGCAGCCTTTGCTCAAGGTTGCTCAGGGTTTTGTGTCACTACCAAGCGTCAAACCTAACTCAGATTGCTGCTTGTAGTTGGAGTGCCGTGACTGCGTAATCCGACTCTTGGATGCCGGGAGCACACGAAAATTGAAGAGCGTCATACAAACCACGGTGCCGCTGTGTTGGGGGGCCAACGTCGCGCTGTCCTAATGTATCCCAGCGTGCTGCTGCTGCTGCTGCTTGTTGCGTTGCTTGCCGGGGGACGACCTGGCCTCTATTTGCTGTTTTCGACGAAACGACTTTCAGGTCTACTACGGCTTCAGCGACAACTTCGTCAAGTGGGGAGCGGACAACATCCACCTTTTCGACGACTGGATGGCCGATATGGATCGTCTGCTAGACCAAGATGGGGTCATCTACAAGGGTCAGTATGCTAGGATAAACCACGTGTTTTTTTGTGTTTTTGACCCCCTTGACTGACCGCCTCTCTAGACTAATATCAGTATGATAAGGCCAGAGATCCTTTGGTCCCTGTCAACGGCGACATGACACCACGGTTTGATTGCTTGACTGACCGCTTCGTACGCTAGAACTAGTATGCCAAAGTCGAGCAACGGCATTTACACGCCCTTACGAATCAACCTTCTACCAGATACCTGGTTTATTTTTGCACTTTTCGTCAAAGGTAGTCGTTGTTTTGTTCATGGCTGCTGCCGAAACCTGTGGGCCAGGTTGCCGCGCATTCTTTCGCCCGGTGTTGGACACACGCTGTTGTCGATGCATATGAAAGGTACATCAAGCTCCTGCGCTGCCGGGTCCAACGTGAAACATGCCACGCAGTGGGCACATCAGATCCCCGTTTAGTTCGGTCTGTTCAGGATTATACAAGGCGGTTTCAGAATTCCAGAAATACAAGACCGCTTCAACAATATGTGGAGATTTGCGCACGGCTTTCCTGCCACGAAATGCCTTAAAATTGCTTCAACATGATTCATCTGTATTTTATGGGGGAAGCGAGGGGAGTAAAAAGTAACGGGAATGGATCCATATCTTTCCCCCCCCAGGGACACACGGGTATCGTTTTATATTTTGGGACACGCACAAAACTTCTTGATAGTGGACACCTGCAAGACGATCTATAGAACGTTCTCTTCGTGGGATCTGTATGATATGGACGACCTGTATGAGGTGTATGGTCTGTATGATCTGTATGTATGATCTGCAGGAAGCAGGCCTTCTTGCGCACATGTAGTTGCCGGATTGGACCTGTGCGATACAACTTGTGCCCAACGTCTCTTACGTGCACATGCATAGTCCTTGTCGTGACCTGTCCGACGTGTAAATAGTTTTAAACGGCTCGGGTTGTTCACCTCTCCCCTCTCTCTCCTCACATAAAGAACGCCCTTGACCATGGGATGCCATAAAAATGTTTCACATAGCTGTGGCTAGGAAACTCGAGCATCAACGCATTTGTACCTGTCATCGACCTGTGTGAGTTGGGAGGTTTATTGTTTCGAACAGCAAAATCACACTTGCTGATTCTGTATATTTCTGAGAACTTATCGCCGTCGGTCTTTACATAGAATTTACTTTTTCCCGGCTGCAGCTGAATCTCGAAAGCGGTGAACCCCCATTGCTGTTGCACGGTGAAAATTTCAATTTCGCTCCCGCTCGTCAAACTCGAACCCCGACTTCCCCTGTCTCGTGTGTGCTCGCTTTTCCTCTTCTTGTTCCTTCTCGTTCTGCTTTTATGGGCAGGAATGGTCGACCATGCCACGCTACACGACGCCTACGCTCGAGCGGGTTTCGTGCTGTACCCAACGGCTTTCCCCGGTCAGTCGCTTATCAAACACAGCGCCCATCATGAGTGGTATGCCGTGCATCGTACTTTTATGTAGGTTTGTAGATTGCCTGAGTCCTCGCCGATTTTCAGAAGTTTTGTGCTTGTATGCGTCCATCCCCAGACGACCAAAAGCGGTGTATACGGTAGCCGATACCGATCACCCCCCCCCATCCACCCGCGCCCCCCTCAAGGAGTCCTCTGCAGAAGCGAAGTGGCTTGTTTTGCTCGTGTGGACGATACAATAGATCCGCGATCCCCGCTCTCCCTACCCTTCATGCCTCAGAGCCACGGCGCCTTCCGGCTTTCCCCCACCACCCTTCCCACCCACAGGTGGGGTGTTTGCGCACCTGCTGTAGACTATCCAGAGGTCCGCACCCCTCCTACCCGTAGTATGGCGTACCAGGGTGTACACATATACACATGCATTATACTTCAGTATATATATATATGAGCCGTATGTTTCGGCTGCCGGTAAGGTAGTAGATTCCCATCTCGACCGGGGTTACGACGGAGGAAGCACGTAGTGGCGAGAACGCTTCTCACGCGTGAGGTTCCTTAGCTGAGGCTCTTATCACTACCGTTGGCAGTCCTTGAACGTTTACAGCAAACTTCGTGGCATGCCTGGGCCAGCCAGGGCACTGCTCGTCTTGCGTTATTTTTAGGTGTCGTGTTTCTTTCGGGTGAGACGGAGAGCGCTGCTCCTCCGATTGAGGTGCCTCACAGAATCCATCGGTGCACCTTACCCGTGGCGTGCGTCCCTCCTCGTTTTTCTCTGACCTCTCCGCGCCCCTCCGCCCGTCTCCTTTCAGAGACGGGGTGCGTGTCGCTAATCAAGGCCATGGCGATGGGCGCCATTCCCATTACCAGTCGCTTCCCGAATTCCACCCTGCCGGAGCTTACTTCGGAGTGGGATATGGGACCCATTGAGCCCCTGCCGAGCCATCTCAAGGTGAAGAGAGGACACGATGCCGGCCGCTGATTGGGTGGGAGGATGGTGGTAGCACAAGGAGAGACAGGAGTAGGCGCTTTCTCGGGAGTTTGGTGTAAATGTTCGGTGTTTGGGCCCATCCTGCACTGTCCTCATACTTTAAGTATTGGTATGTAGCCATGTTTTCTGCCACTTGAACCGTAACGTATGGCCGATCTGTAGACTGGGAAGGTCCCAGACTGCTGTAGCGCAGCTGATACAGGAGGCGAGTAGGCGCTTTCTCGGGAGTTTGGTGTAAATGTTCGGTGTTTGGGCCCGTCCTGCACTGTCCTCATAGTTTAAGTATTGGTATGTAGCCATGTTTTCTGCCACTGGAACCGTAACGTATGGCCGATCTGTAGACTGGGAAGGTCCCAGACTGCTGGTAGCGCAGCTGATACAGGAGGCGCCTGAACGGGAGATTGGATGGTCTCTAGTTTCTAGCAGCGTAGAGAACGCCCGTCGGATACTACTGTAGTCGCTGAGAATAACATCGAAAAAACTAAACCCCGGCTATTCTGCTGTACTCTAGGTATAACAGCTGCAATCGTGGGGGTAGGCCGCCTGCTCCCCTGGGGGGTTTCACTTCTGACATGAGCCCTAGCACCAGCGTATGCATGTATCTTCGTAGGGCGTTGGTACTCCGGTCGGCTACTGTTGAGATTACGGGGGTGGGAGTCACGTGCGTTTGTTTTCCTCTATCGTTGTATTCACCTATACCATCTGACCTGACGATAATTTGGTGGTTTTGATGCTTGCCCCCCACTCGCGTGGCCGCGGCCTTTTCAGGTGGCAGAGGGCGATACCGCGTGGCTGAAGACCTGGGCACTGGCAGTCGTACACGCCTCCAAACGCGACCATTCTGAACGCTCGTCGTCGTCAGAGCCTGACGAAGCGGAACAAGACACCGACGACATCCTCGAGTCGAAGACCATCCTACCCACCACATCCGAGACGACAGGCAGTCGGCATCCAGCTCCGCGTGACCCTCCTGACCCCATCTACACCGGTACGCAGCCACCGCCTCCGCATGATGGAAACCCTTTAGATATGCACACGGAGAGCCCTTTTGTCGCGACTATATCGGAGGCGAACGGTTCAACGAGCACCGGAAGCGAGGGGGTTTCGGGGGACAGGAGAGAGGGTAGCGTGCAAGCGCTGCGGAAGGCGATGAAGGCGGACATTAGGGAGCGGTACGCCTTCAGCGGAACTGCAAAACTGTGGGCGAGGGAGATAAGCGAGCATAGGCACCAGCGTAAAACGGTGACGAGGCGATGACTGTCCAGTCGAGTGGGTGCTGGGCATATCAAGATATACCTGGGCCATAGTCGCCAAGCCATGTGATATACATCAGGCACGCCTGTATGCCGCGGAGTAGGAGAAAGCCAGGCCTAGCCCCACGATCGGTGTAGCGTTGCACGAGTAACAGCTAACAGCTCGTAGTATTTGTCAGCAACATACCGTGGATACCAAGCTGCACGCACGAGGAGGGGGGGCTACATACACACGACCCCGCGGCCGCAGCACGAAACACATAATCCTCGTGTGTGTCTTGACGAACATGCAGGCTTGATGGGGGTGTAGCAGTGTGACCCAGTTCTGTTAGTAGTGACACTATGGTAAATAATCCCTATTACTCTACATACCTACATCAATTGTATGGTGCACGTGTAAGATACACCGGAAAGCAGCGAGGCGCACTCGTGCCCAAGGTGGCGGGGCTTCCCCTCGATCCTCGACCTCTCGCGCTGAATAACTACCAGCCTATTATTTCTACAGTAGACTGTTGTAAACCAGTTCGCGGTCTCTTTTGCCCGACACCTATTCTACATACAGTTTTAATGTGGATCATTATTATACGTTGGTTTCGATACCCGCACTACCTGATGCAAACAATGCCACATGCGTTCAATCACCCGAAAAGACTCAATTCAACACGCGAAACCCCATAGTGGAATGACCTCAACCTTCCAGCGATGGAATATGATAACACCCCCAGACCCCTGTCCTGAATACAGTAACCTGAATATAATAACTGCTAAAGAAAACTCAGCATTGCCCCTCAGGAGGCGCTGGTATCCGGGACGCGTGTCATCCCACTCACACAAACCCTGGGTTTGTAGAACCCAAGCATGGAGGTAAGGGAATGGAAGACAGCAACTATCGATGCACTGGCTTGGAAAGTAGCGTCTCTTGTTCAGGAGGCAAGCTTTTGTGCTGTCGTATTTTTCTTCTTGACGGTGACAAAGAGGGGATCAGTTTGAGAGTGGGTCGATAGGGGCTTGATTCAAGGCATAACTCCAACCCTGCTTTCCTTCGATTAACCCGCTAGACGGGTAAACACGCTTGTCCGAGGAACTCCCCTCGGAGCCATCCCACAGTAGTAGGGGTGCACCATAAGTTCCTGAGCCCTTTACACTTGGAGCTCAATATCTCACGCGATACAACACTTGGGGAAGAAATTCGTTCGTGCCACCCGACCGGCACTTGCATGCGTTAGTCCTAGAACGAATGCACGAGTAATTATTTAATCCTAACTGGTAGGTCCTCATTCAAGGAACTCAATTTGTCAGAAATCTTTGGCCTGATAAGTGCAGCCCCTACCGTGGGGCGACTCCTCGGGCGCTTGCCTGCTCTTCTTCTCACGTCTGTCTCAACCGTTGTACCGCAAGACTCCAACACCCCAGGAGTGCTCTTCGAGGGCTGCAGGGCTTTGATACTACGGCTATCCAATGACCATTCCATATTCCAACACTCCTCCATATCACATTAGCCCACGCTGGGTAGTCGTATACGCAGACCACACGACGGTCGATGGATGGTGACGGAGTTCATCCCAAAACAGCGGAAAAGGAGGTCAAAGGTGCGGCTTTTCGAAACAATGGAACAAGCTATACATTTCCCCGCGCCCCGTAGCGAGGCCTAGGCGTCACGGACAGTGCTATTGTCAGGAACTCCCGCTGGAAGAGGGGACCAAAAGGTGGCCTTGGTGGGAAAAAGTGCCGTTTCTTCGTTGTGCATGTAGGCGCGGTGGTTGACGCTGTATTGTCTCATGGATTTGCGTCGGTGAAGGCGTGGACAGCGGTCGTGGTGGAGAACTGGTCTTGTGCTCAACGCGTAGAAGTCGGAGCGGTGGCTGGTATGGCGTAGGTGGTTCAAAGTAGTCGTCGGTGGCGATGACGCCGGGACTGTTAGGTGTCGGCAAGGGAAGGGTGGGCCTGTCATCACGGCGACTGCAGCAGCCAGTGCAAAGGCGTCCAAGTGGTCGACGCTGGCGGTGGCGCCGGGGCCGTTCAGTAGCGGCACCCAAAGGGATCGGTTTGTCGTTGAATCGATTGCAGACGCCGGTGGTAGAAGGCCCAAGGCAGCCGACGCTGATGATGTGTCGGGGATGTTTGGTAGCGGATCGGGCAAGGCACGCCACCAGTGGGCCCGTTAGTGCCAAGCGTCGTGCGCTTGGCACGCCGAGGCAGCGATGGCGAAAGTGAGCCCAATGTAATAGATCGAAAGGCGGCGGAGCATGGGAGCTTGGCGGGTTGTTCGTACGCCCAGCCCGTAGTCGTAAAATGCTGGACGCGGAAAAGAAACAACTAAAGGAAAATGCCGAGGACGCCATCAGGCTCAATGACACCCTCCCGAAGATGAAGCAGATGGTGCATGAACTTCTGTGCAAGCGATGTCGTCGGAGGCGGTGTCGGCTGGACGTCATCAGGCCCGGTGGTGGGCTCCAGAGCGTGGAACGTAGATAACAATGAAGTCGGTGATGGAGAAGTGTGTCGACGTCGACCGAAGTCGATGGATTCCTGCAGCAAGCAGTCGTATTCTTGCGAAACGGGGCTGCTGCGTGTCTCACCAACACCGTTTGGAGGTGGCGCTGGAAGTGCAGGTGGTTAGTGAAGGCGCGGTCCGGGGTGGTTCTTGGTGGTAATGGACGCGGCGGAGCTCAGGTCGTGGCCAAGCCCTGGTCGCGAAGTGGGCACACATCGGCGGCGGCGGGGGGGGTCGACGATCTTGAACGCGTTGCTGAAGGTGTCGCACGGCGGCGAGGAGTCGATGATCTTGGAGGCTTGGCTACTACTGGGGTGTCGCACGGGAGCAACCATGGTCGGGAATTTTCCGAGGGTTTCCAGCGGCGGCGGCTGAGCGATGGCGGCTCTGGGAACAGATGTAGGTCCGACGAAATGCTGAGGCGTCAATGGTGGATGGTGGGGAGACGATAGGCTGCCTGATAGCCGGGCCAAGAGGAGCTCCAGTGTCCACGGCGTCATGCCCGGAAAAGGGTTTTGGACGGGGGAGGGATATAATGCGTCCACGGGTGGCGTGTCACGGAGAACGTCGACCATATAGTCGTCGGTGGAGGTAGGGGTGGAGTGGTATCCTTGGGGCATGAGGAAGGGAAAGGACAGCCCACCGAAGTCGATGCTCCTGACGGAAGACGCGTGGGGCGTCAGAGGGCGGCGTCAAGCCCGCCCAAACCAATACCCGAGTTGGAACGCGGAAACACCAAAACGCAGGCTCACAAGAAGGGGGCGGTGGGAATTGTGTCTCAAACGGCGCCGAGGAGGAGCCGCTGCTATTCCGAAATGGTCGCCGTCGTCGAGGAGGTGTTGAAAAAGGGAGGGATGGTGTCTCGAACGATGTCGAAGAGAGCGGCTGCTATTCATAAATCGGTGTCGCCGGGGTAGGCGGTGACAGAGGGTGGATCGCGCCTTTCGAACGATGCCGAGGGACCAATAGTCCCCGAGTTACCGGCGTCTCCAGGGGTTACGGTGCTCTCAGCAAGCACCGTACACGGCGTGGAAGAGAGCGGTCGGTAGCCGGAGGCTACATACATCGTGGTGGAAGGGGCGACGTGGTGGACGATAGTCGTCGAGTTCGGTGGAAGCGGTGAGAATCTGCGCAAAGACGCTGGCCGGGAGGTCATGGGTTCGGTGGGAACGGCGGGGACCGGTAGATAGCGGCTCACAATATCCGCAACGGTCGAGATAGGTTGTTGTGGAAACCGAAAAAACGCTCCAGGGTCTGTTGGCTTCGAAAATGATGTGAGAGATACTAATGATGTGGTCACAGACTGAGAGACAGAGCAAGACTGAAGACAGAAATTATCGCGAATTCTTGGCATAAACAAGTGCAACGCCAGCGTACCGGGTACAAGAACACAAGAACACAAGCATGACCAGGAAAAAAAGGAACGAAAGTACGGAAACAAGATGAAACGAAACATAGTACAAATGCCGCAAGGTGGTCAGAAAGGCTGCTACAGCAGTAGACGGAAAGCATACGCACCCAGGAAGGACCTATTGCCTAGGATATGCCACGTGTCGGTTCCAGTACGCCTCCAGGGGCGGTACCCCTCGACTACTCGTTCTTATGCGGCACCGTAAAGTGTTCTATATAGGCGTGAAAGCCACCGCTGGAACAGGAGTCAGAAAGGTGCTACTGTAGAACGTTGGGGGCAATCCGTCCGAACTATAATCCCGATCATAGACTGGCTGCGGTATGCTTTCAGGCAGAGAGAGGTAAAGGATAGCGGTCGCTTGGACTTTCGCGTTGAATCCACGGGAGCAAAGCTAGATCAATTGAACCGGCTGCGCTCCCAGTGCCGCCGAGGAAAAGGTCGGCACGGACGCGTTTCCGGGGGGGGTCTGTCGCCCTGTGGTGACGGTGGTGATGTAGGCAGACCCGAAATAATGGTGTTGGTTGGAATCCTGGCGTTCGCGGGGGGCGTGTTCGGCAGAGCCGAGGACCCGGGAGGGTCCATCTGGGCGCGCGTACGCGGGGCGTGAATACCCCGGGGAATCCCGTCTCCAAGTAGTTAACCATGTTAGGACCGCAGTCCCGTTGTGGGGACAAACTACTTGAAATTTGAACGGTGTGTCCCCAAAAAAACAGGACTGCGGTTCTAGAAGGGTTGAAGAAGGTGAAACTCGCTAGGAGACGCCATACCTGTGGTGGCCCGAGTCCTCGCAAGGGGTGACGCCTGGGAGGAGGACGGGTCAGGGGGTTCAGGGTGTGTCCTGGTTGACGGTGGACGTGAGTCGTCCGCATTCACGACGGGGCTACCCCTCGAGCTCCAGAACAGCTGTGTTGTCGACACTGCGGCAGCAGTTAGGATCCCGTCGTTCGCGGATCCCATGCTGTCGCTGATGGTGCGCACGTCTTGTGGCGACCGCCGACGGGGCCGCCGAGAGGGTGTCGGAGCGGGCTCAGGGTCCGATGGCCCGGAGATGTTGAGGCAGGGGGGCTTTGATGTAGTCCGCAACCGCTGGTAGACGCGGTCGTCGATAGGTCCAGATTAATTACGTCTGCAGGGAATTCCGCCATGGTTGGCATTTATTTACAGCGTTGCTCATCGAAAACGGGGAACGACGAGGAGAGCCTCCTGGGAAGGCTCGAAGTTTGAATATCTTCCCACCTACGCCTCGAGGTGATCACCTAAAAAATGTGATTTCATCTCTCGCCAACCTAGTTTGAAATACCTGGCCCAACGGGCGACCCCTGTCTGCTCGCGTGTTGAGGTGGCACGAGGATGAGGCACAGCTGAATAGGTAGCGCCGCGCATCCGCCGCGTAGGTGGTATGCCGCCTGAGCCTCGCGGCCACAGACAGCAGCAAGAAGGTATTACTCCTTGAGGGTGAGTCCGGCCTTACACCCGCCAGAAAGACCTACCCCACTCGCTATCAGCCTGATAGGGCATGCCTCGCAGCGTCCCTTCCCGAGGCAGCGAGGGGAACGGAAGTAGATATATATATACATGAATATACAGCAGTAGACTGTAGTACTCTGTAGTACACACCACAGCATGTTGTTATATTCCAGGTATAATCGTGGTCGTGATGGACCACATTTATTTTCAGCAATATCAACGTACGTATATTATACCTGGTACGAAGTTTAGTTGACGCACTTCCAGGCGAACGTTTTCATATTATTCGCAAAATACGTACGTAGTGTGCGGAGTTTTAAACTCTCCATCCCCACCTGTAGTTCGAAAAAACATGCTTACAATATCGCTGTGCATAGCCTGATTTATCATGGTTAGTGGCGTCGTCCCCGGTGGCTTGGTAGGTGGTCCGCGTGCCTATCAAGATCAATCTCGTGGGTTGAGGTCTCACCGAGTGCATGTTCGTTGCTTTTTCTTGCAAAAAAAAAGAAATTGGTTAGCGGAAAGCGCCAGAGCGTGAGTGAGCTACATTCGATGAAAATCGACGAGCAGTGGGAATGCTGAACCCTATGCGTGCCTATCAAGATCAATTTCGTGGGTTCAGGTCTCACCGAGTGCATGTTCGTTGCTTTTTCTTGCAAAAAAAAGAAATTGGTTAGCGGAAAGCGCGAGAGCTTGAGTTAGCTACTTTCGATGAAAATCGACGAGCAGTGGGAATGCTGAACCCTATGCGCGACAAAAAATAAAGGCACGTACCGGGGGGAAGAAGGGTGGACACCTGTGACCACGGCTTGCCCAGAAGCTCGTTGAGGGTAAAACCTCCCACGTAAGACCAACAATTATGGGAAATTATTTCTGGGCTCTCAGAACTGAGTTTTCAGGCCGAATATACGCGTTTTACTCAGTGGGAAAGCCAAAAACACCGATAGACTCCTCAGAATGCTTCCCGTAGTTTTTTGCCATCTTTCAGGAACAATTTAGCGTTTCTCCGGGGTCCTAGTTTATTTTTCGGAGCAGCCAATCAGTTTTCTCTGGAGGCTCAGAAATAAGGCTGTTGGTAAGAACTGGGGCCAGAAATAATGGATCTTGGAGGATTTTTGATGAAAACCCATGATATCCTCAGAAGAACTGGAAATATGGACGAACAGTCCTACTACGACTCTGGAGAAACGGAAAAATGCTCGAGAAAGCTCTCGGAAAACAAAAGGGAGCATCCTGAGGAGTCTACCGGTGTTTTTGACGGTCCAGTCGTGTAAATCGCAGATTTTCGGCAAAAAAACCCAGTTCTGAGACCGCTTCAAAATTTTCCCACAATAATAGTGGTAAGTAAGGCTGGAAAGTAGAAGTGATGTTGAAAAAACAAAAAGTGGCACAACCATTCCTATGGTTTCGAATTTCGAAAAGAAAGCGTGCCACCATACCGCCGTATATATGTGCTTTGTCGACCTCACCAAAGCCTACGACTCCGTCGACCGAACCCTCCTGTGGGCTGTCTTGGCTCGCTTTGGGGTGCCACCTAGAATGCTCACCGTTATCCGCCAATTCCACGACGGCATGCGAGCATGCGTGCGGCTGGATGACGGCGAGTGCTCAGATATGTTCGACGTGAAACAGGGCCTACGGCAAGGGTGTGTGCTCGCGCCATTGTTGTTCAACATGTTTTTTACAGCGGTGCTGCGTGTGGCGGAGAAACGTTTCGCTGCTGATAAAGCCATCACGGACAGCTTGGTGCAACTCCAACAAAAGCAGGAGAAGAAGAAAAAGAAGAGGGGGAAGGCACGGGTCGGGCACGCCGACGGACAGGGGAATGATAAAGAGGCCCAGACACTGTGGGCTATGCTCTATGCCGACGATGCAGGCATAGTATCGAGATCACCCAACGGCCTGGAGAGGATGATGACGGTGATCGTGTCTGCATGTGCCGCTTTCGGCCTGACGGTCTCGGAGGCCAAGACGGAGATAATGTGTCTGCAAACGAAAGATGGGGGGAACGTGCCGTTCACCGTCACCGCCGCCGGCCAAGTGTACAAACAAACGACCGAGTTTGTGTATCTGGGCGGGGCTATCAGCGCAGATTGGACGGGCAGAAGTGTCGAGGTAACGCGTCGACTCCAGAGGGCATGGGCATGCTTCGGACGGTATAAGATGGAAATTTATGACCGCCCGGGTGTGCGCCTACGCCTGAAGGTGCGAATGCTGAGAGCCGAGGTGATCGAACCGTTGCTCTACGGTTGCGTTACTTGGAGCCCGAGCAAGGCTGATTACGGTAGGCTACGGGAGGTCCACCACAAGATGCTCCTCCGATGCATCGGGTGGCGAAAACGAAAGCGCGAAGACCACATTCTATCCTATGCTAGCGCGCTTCTCAGGACAACATCTGAAAGCGTTGAGACGACGGTACGCAGACGTAGGCTCTTGTTTGCGGGCTTTTTGACACGAATGGGAGAGGAGCGTCTGCCGAGGAGGGTGATGTTTGGGGAGATGGTTGGGGGTAAGGGTTACTCCGGAGGACAGGAGTGGGACTGGATGAGGTACCTTGAGGAGGACCTCAAGGAGTTCGGCATCAAGCTCGAAGGGTGGCGCGAGGCAGCACAGAAAGCCGGCAGATGGTTCCAACGGGTCGAGGAAGGGGCGGAGGCCTTCATGCGGAAATGGCATACAGATGAGAAGGAGGCATCGGCAGAGCGGCATAGAATAGCTGCAACCACGACCACAGCCGTTGACGCCAACGCGAGTGTGCAGAATGGCAGGGAAGAGGGGGGGGGCGAAAGGGGGACGAGGGGGAATGGCGGGGGGGGGGGAGGGGAGGCGGTCTGCCCAACAGACTGAAGCCTGGTTATGGCCATCATCGTCATGATGATGCACTCCTTTCTTTGGGACCCAAGTAACTAGCATGGTGCCATCTGGGCAACTTTGCGTGTCTGTATGCTCCAGTGCCTGCCTTTGGTATTTTCTTTCCCCCCCGCCCGTGATTATCGCTTTCTTGTCCCCTCTTTTTTTTCATTTTTCTTTCATTCCCGTTTGTACCTCTTTGTGTCTTTGTTAGTATGGTCCGTTTTGCCTTTTTTTTTGCGTTTTGCTATCTGCGTCTGTTTTAGTTTTGTTTTTGTTTTTGTTTTGCTTAGCTTCATCTTCTTTTTTTAGGTTTTTGTCTGCTATTAATAGTCTCCTTTTTGCTTCCCTGGTGTCCGCAGTGGTGGAGTGCGTATGCTTGTTTTTTGTTTTTTTTGCCTCTGTTTTTACTTGAGGTATTTCTTCCACTCCAGAGTTATTGGAACCTGTCCTGCGACCACGGACTGCATTGAATTGTGAGTTAATGTGAGAACAACAACAACAACAATACCTGGTATATAGCAGTGGTGGAGTGCGTATGCTTGTTTTTTGTTTTTGCCTCTGTTTTTACTTGAGGTATTTCTTCCACTCCAGGGTTATTGGAGCCTGTCCTGCGACCACGGACTGCATTGAATGGGGAGTTTATGTGAGAACAACAACAACAACAACAACAACAATATATAATTTTTTTCATGGGTGTGTGTTCTTCATTCTTCACATTAAACCGTTCTATCCGTCGACATCCAACACAACAACCAGTGTCCGTGCCGATTCTTTAATCATATTATTGATGATATAAGAGATACAAGTTTGTGGTCTCAAAGCTACGCCACAGACATACTACGTTGCCACACACTGGTATGCAGTAAGCACAGCAGTGGGCAATGTAATGCCATGTCATCATGCTAGCAAGATACGTATCCTGTCGCCCCAGTGGTTCAAGTGGTTAACCTCGAATTCTACTTGTTTGAGTCCTGGGTTCGAGCCCCAGGTGGGTCGGACTTTGACTTTATTTGCAAAAAAATAAAAAGGATTCAATTGTTGAGAGCGCCTTGCAGGGTGGGTTGGCACAATTCGATGCGAGTCGACGAGGGAAAAAAAGGCTGAAATCTTCTCGCGATAAAAATGAAGGCACGCACCGTAGCGGGAAGGGGGGAGAAGAGCCTGCTATGCGACCCCGGATCTGAGTTACGAGTTGGAAGGAGAGAGAAGAAGATGTTCGAAGATAATGAACGGGATGAGAAAAAAAAAAAACAGGGACGACAAACACATTCTGTGAAATAGCGAAACGAAAGGAACCAATCGAAGAGAAAACGAAAACAAAGAAGACAAATCGAAAGAGGAAAAAAAAAAATGAAAGAAAGAAGAAAAAAAATAGAAGAAACGAACTGCCGTGCCCCCTCCCCGCAGGCGAGGTGGCAGACACATGAAAAAAAACGAGCTGGAAAAAAGAAGAAACTAACGAAAATACCATTGCTTGTAAACAGAGTAAGACAAGGAATCAAGGGAAAAATGACAGAGGGGAAATAACAGGCAGACCATAGCCCATAGCAACCTCCAGGCAGCGGCAGCAGTTTGTGGTACGAGTTTCTCCCTGCTAGTCCGCCTGGTACCTTGCTACCCAGACTGCCGTTTCCGCCCTGCGTTCGTCAGCTATGCCCAGCGCCTTGGCGTCAGACAATACGAAACAAGCATAGCAGGTTCGTCATCAACCCACGCCACACGACGGCTCCTTCAATACGGGTTATCAATCGAAAAAGGAAGATGAAGGAATAAAATGACAATCACGGAGAATCAGCGCAAGAAAGAAAAAAAGCAAAACAAAAAGAGAAGACAAGGGAAGACCACGTTCGAACCAGCTGCACCAGTTGGTGGCACTAGTAGTATAGTCATGTTCTACGTCCTAGTCGGCCTGGTGCCTTGCTACCCTATCTGCCATCTCCTTCCTACTGTCATCCACCGCAGTTTCCCTTCTACTCCTCCTGTTCCCTGCCCTCTCCGCAATCCCTTGGTCGTGGTTTCTGCACTTCTCCTGTTGCCCCCCCTACCCCCATGCCATCGGACACCACCCACGGCGGATGCGCGGCGCTGCCTACTCATCTCAGCCTCAGCCTCGTGCCACCTCACCATGAACCGTTCGGCTGCTTCAAGGATCCCCCGGTACCACTTCCCCGCCTTATCGGCTGCAGTGGACCACAACGCGGTATCAACTCCAAACACAAGAGGGCAACTTCCGTCGACCCTTCGGTGGCTCGGAACTCCCTAAGGTCTACGACTATGCATCTATGCCAAGTCTTAAACTGTCCGCCTGGTCTCGGGTTCTCTCCACCAGCTATCGTCCCAAACATTACCAGACTGGGCAATCGCTCCTTGCTTTGCCGTGCCACGCCCCCTGCAAAAAAAAACGATAATTTCTAGAAAACATTAAAAAAAGTTCACGATCGGAATTTTACATGATATTTATAATATATCTTGCCGCTTCAGATCTGGTCTTTCTCATACCCATAAGCAATACATGTGAGTTCGTTATTTGGTACCCGTCGATATCCAGCACAACCAGTCTCCGTGCCGATTCCACAATCCTATTGATAGGGCGATACAAGTTCGGTGATCACAAAAATTCGCCACAGATATACTTCTGCTGCTGCTTGCTGTACATCTTTACGTATGCACCAGGAGTAGACAATCCAATGCCATGTGGTACCGGGGGATCCTTGAAGCAGCAGAACGGTTCATGGCGAGGTGGCACGAGGATGAGGCTGAGCTGAGTAGGCAGCGCCGCGCATCCGCCGTGGGTGGTGTCCAATGGCATGGGGGGAGGGGGGGCAACAGGACGAGTGGCAGAAAACCCAACCAAGGAAGTGAGGAGAGGGGGGGGGGGGTTGTGGTATGCGGTAGCTTACAACAGGTCTGCGGGTATTGGGGGTTTCATATATTATGGGGTTTCGTATTATGTATCGGGGCATTATTCAGTATGCCTCGTGGATGAAGGGATGGAGCTGTTCCTCCGGGAGCAGTCGTTGATGTTAATGATACGACCCAGGCTTCGATGATAATGATACTGCCTGTCTATAAGTGAGTGGTGCAGCCGGTGAGAATCTTGGTGCGGCTTACCTCCTGTGTGTGGCAAATAAAATACTAGTTACAATAAACCAAACACAACACACACCAGGTTGGGTCAATACCGTTCTGTCAGAGACCCCACCACATAAACCACACACAGGAAGGAGGTAAGCCGCATCAAGACTGTCACCGGCTGCCCCACTCACATATAGACAGGCAATACCATTATCATCAAAGCCTGGGTCGTATCACTAACATCAGCGACTGCTCCCGGAGAAGCAGCTCCATCCCTCCATCCACGAGGCATACCAAATAATGCCCCGATACATAATACGAAGCCCCATAATATATGAAACCCCCAATACCCGCAGATATGTATCAAGCTACCGCATACCACAAACAGTCCCCCTATTCGGTGCGCGATATGATAGGTCCCGAGTATCTTATCATCGATTGCCAGGTAAAACGGCAAGCCCCAAATTCCATAAATAGATCATTGCCAAGGTAAAACGGCAACCCCAAATTCCACCCTTCAGAATCGCCAATGTCAAACGGCAAGCCCGATACCAAAAAGGGGGGACGGCGCAGCAGTAGAAGAGCGACTGCTGTGGACGAAAGTAGGAAGGATATGGCAGACAGGGTAGCAAGGCACCAGGCTGACTATAATAGGAAGTATAACGTGCCTATACTACTCGTGCCGCCAACTGGTGCACAGCTGGTTGGAACGTTGGCTTTTTTTTTTCTTCTCTTCTTGTTTTTTTTTTTCTTGCGCCGATCCTCTGTGACTTTCAATCTGTTTTTTCCCTCTTCCTTTCCTCGATTGATTTGCCTTTTTGAAGGAGTCGTGTGGCGTGGGTGGATGGCGAGCCTGCTTTGCTTGTTTCGTATTACCTGACGCAGAGGGGCTGGGCATAGTTGACGAATGCAGGACAGGGACGGCAGTCAGGGTAGCAAGGTACCAGGCGGACTAGCAGGGAGAACTTGACAATGCTATTGGCCGTGGAATACCTACCTTTGTCAAAAGTTTCAGACGAAACGGAACTTCTGCAATAATGTGGCTCGGCTGTCTGTCGTTTGAGATCCCCGTTATTCTAGACGTTTGCACAAGAAGTCGAGAGTTCAGACGCGCTGCAGAGGAAGGCAGGACGGTAGCTCTACCATATGCTATATGTTGGGACACACCAGCAGAAGACAGTCCAACACACGCTGTCACTCCTCACTGCTCCAGCACCAACACAAACTATAGCAGGTCTAGTGTTCTCAGCCCTTCTCGTGGTCCACCCGTTTACAGCCATAAACATCCTTCTCCTGCTCGTATGATACCAAGTAGTATCGGCACCACTCTGAGTGACCAACAGCTTCAGTGCCAGCCTCTGCTATTCCGCCACCTTAGGGGACACGCTCCGCGATCGCTGATAGGGTGTATACTAGGACTCTCGCCCTGTAGAACTCGAACACCAACTTTGTGGTCTCGTTTCTATGCCCCCCGCTTGCTTACAAGAATGGCCGACCACGACGCGCTGCATGCACGACGCGTATGCTCGAACGGGCTTCGTCGTGTACCCGACGGCTTCCCCCGGTCAGTCGTGTGATCAAACACAGCGCCTACCATGAGTGATGCGACTCGCGTCGTGTGGTTTGCAATAGAAGCTGTGCGTGCGTCCCTCCCGAGATGTTATAGACAGCCAATGCCGATATGATAACGACCGCCCCCCCCCCCCCCCCACCACCCCCCCGAGGACTCCCCTCAGCGTTGTTTTTCCCATCTGGACGGTGCAAAGTCCGCGACCCCGCCCCCTCTCCTGACCTTTGATGCCTGGCAGGTGCAGTGCCTTCCGGCTTCCGCCACCACCCTTTGCCCTCACTGGTGAAGAGCTTCTAACCTGCCGTAGACAATCGAAGTCCGTCTCACGAGCTATCCATCTATGCGCAAGGTGCCGACGTCCGCACTACAAGCGGCTCTGAGTAGGGATGCAGCTCATCCTCCGTGCGACTTGCCGAACACACCATCACACGCTCATTTGTCGCTTGGTGCAAGAATTGTCGGCCTGGTTGGTGGAAACCCGAAGTGCCCCTTCCCGGCATTGTAGAGGTGCGAGAGTCTTATGGTCATGCCACTACGGACATGCGAGGCATGAGTACCGACGCTTTCATCCATCTGAAATAAAACATGCACAAACAAGGTGCCAAAGTCCGCCCCACGAGCGGTTTTAAGTAGGATGTAGCTTACGCTTCATGCGACTGGCCGAGCACCTCACGGCTCTTCGCGCTTGGTGCTAGACTTGTCGGCCGGGTTGGTGAAAGACCGACGTCCTCCTTCGCGACAGTGTAGGCATGCGAGGGGCTATAATCACACGGCTACGGCCATGCACGGTATCGAGTACACGCCCAGAGGCTAACAATCTCAAGTCCCATAGAATCTTCACTGAAATCCTCCTCAGAACAAATGATCGCGGACCTCGAACCCCTCGCTAAACATTGTCACCAAAAGGCACGCCGTAGGCGTTAAGCCACGTGTAGTTAAGGGCGCCACACGCAAGTTTTCTCTAGTAAGGAGCGCCTGGAGTGTCTTTCAGCGCATTACACATCTCACGTAGACCTGTTGAATGCTTGACCAATGCCTTGGACTATCCTTAGCCCTTTATATACCCTTTGTTTTTGGGGGCCGCGTTGCGCCTAGGCCCTAGCGAATAAGTCATGCCTTGAAGAATGCCTTAGAGCCCTTTCTCAGCTGAGCCCTGCCTTAGACGCTGTTTCGTGCCTTACGTGCCTTACTCCCGTAAGGCAACGTACCTGCGCTCGAAAAGGGGCAACAAGGCGCGCTTTGTGCACCAAAATAACGCCGTTAGATACGAACTCCCTGAAAACGGGGTTTGGGGTCACATAGCCTAGGTCGCTCTCTCGCTCTGCTCAAAGCCAGGTCAGCCGTCAGCCATCTGCAGAGAGTCTCTAGGGACTTCTGGCTAAGCTACAAGGAGCAACTTCCCTTGTGGTTCGATCTGGTCCGAAACCTGTGGCTTTTTCAGCCGTCATCGGCGATGATGGAACGCGTGTTCTCGGTCGTGAACATTGTGTTTGGCGCGCAGCAGACAACTGTCATCTTGAACGATCTGTTCGAGCTGACGGTCATGTTGCGCCACACAGCGGAATTCGGCGCGGCACCAGAAAGGATGCTCCGGAACACGAACCCATCGCGTAGTAGGTTGCCCCTAGTGGGGGGGCAGCGGCGGGAGAAAGGAGTCTGTATGTTGTCTGCAGACGCTTGAGACAGTTCGTCCCAGTAAACCGATTCGTCAGTTTCTTTTGCTTCCTCTTCTTTCTCTGTGTCCGGATTTGGGTTTGGCGCTTGCCCGTGAGCATGACGTCAGGAGAAATTGAGTCATTAGAGTGTTTCCGATAAATTTTTTTTACTTTTACTTCTCCAAAAATTCTCCCGAGGTAATTTTTTGAGGTAAATTTCTGAAAAAAACGCGAAAAAGTGTACTTCAGCGAAGTCAGCATTTATTTCATCAAAAGTTGCGGTAACTTTTGGCTCTCTGTTTCATTGGCCTACACACACCGAGCATTATCCCGACGCAGAACGCATCATCTCAAATCTCGAAGGATCAAAACACCGAGCATCTTCCATGCCACCATGCTGCTTGCTGTACGCATCACGACAACCGCTGGGAGCACAGAGGCTCGAGAGGTGTAGCTTGAGTATAGCGCGCACGAGCGGCGTTGGATTGTGCCAGCGGGCCGCCACCACTGCTACGTAAGGTACACGCTCTCGCCTACTTGGTGACGTGGAGTATGCTTCGTTCCGAAAAAGGACTCGCATCACACTCGTACTCGTACTCGTGCTCGCACAGAGCGCGACAGCTCGTGTATCATTTCGATTCCACCACACTGCAGCAGCTGCAGCAGCAGCAGCAGCGGCGGCGGAGCGGAGCCCGCCGGCGCTGTGGCGTGCGTAGGCCGAGCGCAGCAGCAGCAGCGGCAGGCAATCCAAAAAAGGAAGCTGGCTGGTGCTGGTGCTTGCTGGTGCCGACGCTCTTTATTTTTGTTGCTCAAGCTGCCTCTAGCTGCGGCCAGCGCTTGCTAGCTGCCGCTTGCTGTGCTGCTGCTTGCAGTCGTGGGCTGGCAGTGGTGGCACCGCTGTCAACTCTGCCGCCGAAACGTTGCTGGGCCGCCGTTGCTACTCCCAAGCTGTTTTTTTAGTTTTTCGTTCTTTTTTTATGGCGCGTTTGCCCCACCTCCCCCCTTCCCTTCTTATTTTCGGAGGCGTCGCCTGCAGGATTTGGTTTACCTCACTCCCAAACACACCGGAATCAGGAAGGGAAGGAATTTCACTTTTTTTAGCTCAAGTGAGTTTTTTTTTTTTTTCACCTCTATCGCAAACACTATTATAAGATAACTATCATACGACTACGAACGATCTTGGTTATGCTGGAGTTGGGTGGAGAGGACGGTTTATAATACGGAGAATACACTACAGACGAATACCTTACCGTCGACCACAGCACCGCGGTAAGCTGAACGCGTACAGTCCGTTGTTGCTGTGCTGCTGTTGTACTTTATCCCTTTCCGCCGGTGTACGCACGCATGCACGCATCCGCACTGTGGTTGATGTATGTTGAGCTATGCTGGGGTATCTATGAAAATGCAAGCTGTGACATTTGATGATATGTTCCTGGTACAATATTCCCAATAACTCACTACTGCTATCCTGACAAGCGCATATTACCTACCTGGTACTGTGCTGCTGTATTTGCAGTCCAATCGTGCCCGACTTTTGTCGTATGTGATGCATACACGGTACCTAACGTATTTGTCCACTCCTCTACATCAAACGCGAGCTAAGGAGAAAAGGCAAGGCACGTCTAAGGCATTTGCCTTAGCCACGTAAGGCATGAAATTGTTCGTTTATGAAGGGTAGACCACTGAGCTTCATCAACCCCGGAGAATGTTATCGGCGGGAGGCCGTATCGAGCCCCAAAGGTACTTCTTTTGTTCGTATATAAAGGATAGACCACTGAGCTACTCAGTCAGCGCTGAATGAGTAGTTCAGTGGTCTATCCTTTATATACGAACAAAAGAAGTACCTTTGGGGCTCGATACGGCCTCCCGCCGATAACATTCTCCGGGGTTGATGAAGCCCATAATCAGCGCCTGATTTTTCCTTCATATTGTCCCCCTCCCTAGTCGTGAGTTCTTTTACTCAAGTGGTTCACTCCACTTCCGACTCTCTGGTCGAGTGTTCTTTTATCGTGGTTCTCTCCACCTGATTTCCCTTTTTCTACCCACGGCAGAAAAAGAGGAAATACGACGTCTGGCGGGACTCGAACCCCGGACTTCTTTTGTTCGTTTATATAGGATACACCACTGAGCTACTCAGTCAGCATGACTGAGCAGATCAGTGGTCTATCCTTTATAAACGAACAGAAATGGCACTTAAGGCACATGCCTTACAGCGTGCCATACCCGTTTTTTTTTTCGCCTGCGGCGCATTTTAGGGTGCATCCACCCCGATTTCGGTGTCCCTTGTTCGCTAGGGCTTAGTTACGCCATAGATGCCTCACTCGGATATCAGACAAATGCCCTGTGGTATGCCCTGGCCCCACATCCCCCAGATAGGGAGTTCAGTATAACGGGATTACATTCGTGCACAAAACGAGACTATAAAAAGTTTTCCCCTTTTGGGGGCGCGCTACGCCTATTTGACTAATTCTGAAAACAGACAAATCAATGTCTTATTTTGTGCCCTACACTAGCTACTACTGTAGTCCGACCGAGGTGGCCCCGAACCCCGTACGTAGGGCGTTCATGGTAACGGCATTCTACTGGTGGTATTTCGTTCGGGTGCAGTTGGCTAGTGGACGTAAGACACCTAAGGCACAAAACATGGTTTCTAACGCTTGAATATAAGGCACGCATGAAGCGCCAACGCTTGAATATAAACAGATATATATATAAAAATATATATATATATTATATATATATATATATATATCTCCGTTGCTCCCTCGGTCGACCCGTGCATCACACCAACAAATTTCCCATCCTTTTCCGTCACAGAGCAAAACACAAATCTACCTGCCGAATATCTTTTCATGCAGAGACAACTCACCCCTGGGTAAATGACAATCCAAATCACGACTACTCAACAACGGAGGTCGTTGCGGTGGTTTCGATTAACCAAGTATGGCGCAAGACGCCCTCATCTGACCCAAGGTAGAATATTGGATCGCGACGTCTCCCCCTCGGCTGAAGTACACACGGTCGAGGGCATCAGGACTTTTCGCCGGCAGTTGGCGGCAAAAAACACGAAGAAAGGCTCTGTGTCGAAGACACCGTGTCCTTCTAACCCCAGGCTTAACTTGCGCGGCCGACAGCTCGAGTAGGTTTACTCGGTCAGATACATGGATTACATCACTGCTGTATCTAGTTACACACGACTGGTCGAGCGATGTTCGCACCACCGGATGTGAACTAGAAATCAACAGAAACCAGTGCATCTGCTAAACGAGTAACCTGGATGATATATTTTGTCTGTGTTCCGAACCCGCCCTCGTTCAAGTACTCCGGTGCGGTCTCATCCCGCCGTCAACAGGGTGTTTGTTGTTCCCGGTCCTAGTCCCTCATAATCTCCCGTCCAACCCAACCAACAGTTCCATACCTTCTCGCCAAGCCCCCGTTCCCCTTGCCTTCCACTACAAGGTATTATTCCCCCGCCGTGAAATACCGTGCCTTCTCATCAACATAGCACCGTCCGAAATCAAAGACACTGCCTGATTGTTGTAGTAGGCGCAAGCTCGTTCGCGCGGATATCAGCAGTTCGCCAGTAAGTTTACACCGACCCATCCAGACAAAGAAAACAACCCCCCCAAGTTATACGGCGGGTCGAGAGGCGTTTGCCCAGACCAGTGCATTCTTGAACCTCAAATCCAAACCACGGGCTGCTGCAGTTACTAAGACCAGAGAAGTCGCTTTGGATCTTTGTTGTGCCCCGATGCCAACCCCCCGTTCATGTATTCCTTGCCTGCGACATCTTCCCGTCATTTAACCGCCAACAACGTAGCCCCCGTCTTTCGCCGGGCAAACTTCCGCCTTCCCCCTCTTATTTTCACGTCGAAACAAACAAATGTTTCCACGACTGCCCGTCTGACGTTTTCCCAACGCTTCCCGGCAAGATATTGCATCCCGCCGTAGGTTAACGTCCCTTTCTATCGAATACACTCCCCGTGAACAATGCTGCCCCTTGGTGTCCATCAAGGCCACCCCGAGCACACATTACCGTCCCTTCCCTTCAAGATCAGATCTTGAGATCGCTTCCGGTCCGATTTTACTTTCCCAACGTGAATGCCCTTCCCGTCTCGCCAGGAACAAACTTCCTGGTTTACAGTCCCATCCCTTCTCGTTGAACAGATTGGCCTCTGAACATATCATTCCCTCCCGCCGTTGGGCTCTTGTCCCGTGAAGCTGAAAACAAATGGTAATTCCTGTCACGTCACCGGCTTTGGCTACTACTACGACAAACTACAGAGGAGTTAAAAACAATCTGGACTTCGGTCGTGGGTTCGCCTCTCATTTGAAAACTTTACCGGTAGTGTCTGCAAGAACGATCTTCTTCCGCTATGCTCGGATCCTCCAAGTGAGCCGGCACACACGAAAACGGGCTTACGAGGTGTCCGATACAAACACGCTTTTTTGTCAAAGTGTTTTTTTTTAATTTGGCGAACGGCATGCAGGGCTGAACCAAAAAAGGCTTTCCAAACCATTTAGCAGCCTGTTGTTCACGCAGGTCCGAGACCAGAAAATGATGGATGCGTCAGGTCTCGTCCTCCGTTCGTGGACATCGACTACCAACAAACCCCCGTCAAAATCGGCTCCGAAAACCGAGAATTAATGAAAACGGCTATTAAGCAGAACGGCGGTCATCCTACGCATATCGCGGAACTAAATAGCGTTAAAGCTCGAGAAACAACATACACAGGACATGTTTATGTCGTAGGTTGGTTTGTGCATACATGCACCCGTCGGAATCACTGGCCCGAGTGTCCAGAGTCTCTTGTAGGCAGAAACAAAATAACCAATACTGAAAAGAGTGACCCCCCGAAATACCGCACCCGCGCTCGTTTCGGCCGACGCATTTACAGGTGCTTGACGTTCTTATCCGACGGGTTCGTTACCCCGCTTGCATCCAATTCCGCTTTCATCATGTCGGCCATCTCCCTCTTGAAGCTCGTGTACACTGTGGAAAAAGGCGCGTCCGTCTGGAAAAATTCCTTCCTGGGGGAGGGCTTGCTTTCGCCCCAGAGATCGTTGAAGTCATACCCCTCCGGCAGGCAGTGATCCCACTTAAACGTGTCGTAGATGTAGTTCATGGAGTTGGATCGAGGGTCGAAGGCCTTGAGCACCTCGCGGTTGGTGAGCTCGTTCCCCGTCTCGGTGTTGCCGATGATGCCTGTCTTCACCTCAAAACCGTCGATGTCTGAGGACAGCAGACCGTACGGGAAGATGTCGCTGCCGTGGTGACCGCTGCATTCCGTGCCGTCCATGCTGATGTACTGGGTGTAAGTTGTGCCGTCCGGGAGGGTTACCTCCACGTCTTCGTCCCCCCAGGTGAAGTCATCTACTTGTCCCGTCAGCACCGAGAACTGATACATTCGTTCCATCGTAGGGTGCATCGGCCAGAACATCGGGTCCAGCGAAGAGCTCGACTGCTCCAGTGTCGGGGGCAAATATAGCCGAGAGGCGGGGGCGAGTAATATGGGCAAGGGTGGGATAGGGTAGGGCGGGGCGGGGAGGGTAGAGTGCGTGGTGGTTTCTCGATATTCTTTCGTCGGTCGGTTCATGTTTGTTTTCTTACGGAGGCGTTACGCTTCGCTCATGACTTCTCGCTGTCCAGGTCAGTTCGGCGGAGGTTCCTACTCTGGTCGGTCGCCCCTACAGTACGCGGACGGGAAGGATCCCAGATATACGCTGTTGGGCCTCATTCCCGCCTCCATGTATTTGACTACTACCTGTGGTTTAATGAGCGATTTCACCAGCTCCGACGGCAGCACTTCGCGTTTCATATGCAGTGTTACCCCGGCTTCGGCAGACAATTTTGACACTGCCCACAAGCTCTTCAAAACTGCGGACGGAGCAATACTTAAGTTATGCCACTAGATGCATTGTACACTGTCGTAGGCGACAGGGCGGGGGTTTGAGTGTCTTGCTTTGATAATTTCCACATGCTTGCACGGTCGAAGCCATGATTGCGTTTAGGATTCGGGGAGATACAGTAGTTGGCTGACTATAGTCGTTTTAGAGACGGGGTTATAAGTTGGGCACCACTACCTAATGGTCAAAGCACCATTCCACTCCTAAAACAAAACTAGCCTCTGTTCACCTGTGAGTTCTCGCCGAAGGTGACCACTCCGGAGCATAGGATACTCACGACCTCCCGCTGAATATCCTCGCTAAAATCCCTGATATAGTACTCGACGAACACGAGCGAATCCATGACAATTTTGTAGTCGTCCCCCTGGGTGAGGTCGTACCCCTGGCAGCCGCAGGTACCGCTGGCCATGAGCTGCGTTCGTTCATTCATTCCCGCACACAGGACATGCCAACGGTGCACCGCACGAAAACCACGGCCGCAAAGGACAAAATTAAATTACGATGATGTAATACAATCACTCGGCATCCTTCATTCAATATGCAAGCGCTGCGTGCACGGTGTCTTTCAGCAACCCAAACTACGACGTCAGCCAGTATTCATGGAGAGGACGCCCCTTGTTTCGTCGGTCGCTCGAGTTGTTGGAGACGCAAGTAGCGTTTTCGACGGTTTGCGTTCATGTTTATAATGGTGGCTTTTCGTGTTCGTTCCCGACTTAACCTGCCGTCGAGTGGTTTCTAGCACTTGGTGATGTCTCCACTTCTAACCGAGCACCCACGACACCGATACAACTCGGTTGCCCCGGTGGTTCAAGTGGTTAACCTCGAATTCTACTTGTGTTTTGAGTCCTGGGTTCGAGCCCCAGGTGGGTTGGACAATTGACTTTATTTGCAAAAATAAAAATTAATTAGGATTCAATTGTTAAGAGCGCCTTGCAGCGTGGGTAGGCACAATTCGATGCGAGTCGACGAGGGAAGAAAAAACTGAAATCTTCTCGCGATAAAAATGAACGCACGTACCGTAGCTGGAAGGGGGTAGAGGAGCCTGCTATGTGACCCCGGATTCGAGTTACGAGTTGGAAGGATAGAGAGAAGGAGATGTGCGAAGATGATACATGGGATGGGCAAAAAAAAAAACAAAAAAAACGGTGATACAACTGTAATGATGCTACCCCACAAGTAACGTCTCGATCCCTCTCATCCTCTTGAACGCCTCCCGGACATTTTCTGGCTAGCATTACACATACACCTCTTTCGTTCTCACCTCGTCCGGCTTCACGTCCACCGGTTCCACTCCGTTGCAGCCCCAGATCTTCTCGCAGAACATCCCCTTACGGTGGCCGACCGACAAGTACGCGAACGTTTCGGCTATGTCGGCGCCCACGAGGTCACCGATCTTGTTGTACATGACGTCACAGTCCATCGTGCCTCCCAGCCAGAGGTGGACCGGCGTGTGCGCGTCGCCCATGCTGTCCCACACCCACGAGTAGTAGTCGTGGTTGGTAGTGAGGAGATCGTAGTGCGTCTGGCAGTTGGGCCAGGTTAGGTATCCGTCGGAGCTGACTTGACACGTCTGGCCCACTCCGCGGGAGATGAACCTGCACGTTTTTGAGAGATTGTTTTTTATTGTTCAAAACAGCGGGGGAGTGGGAGCGCGTGAATACAGCTGTACGTCCACATATCGTGTTTTGGATATGAACCCGTTTGTGTGAGACTCCAAAGGAGGGAAGTCTCGTGCAGTTTGTTTTTCACGTGTATGTACAGCATCGACTTGTTACACAGAGAAATCCGCTCAGGTGGGGAAAGCACCCCATGTATTTAACCCTTTCAGGACTGCAGTCTCGTTTTGGGGACAAAGTACTCGTAATTTGACTGGTTTGTCTCCAAAACGGGAATAATGTTGTAAAAGGCTGGGCACACCCGATGAGTGAACCCCCGTAGGCACCACGATAAGAAAACCTGAAACTCGTCGAAATAAAACTCACTACTATCGTCGACCCGGGAAAACCACTTCTCTCGTTCCGATACTCAAAAATGACGGTATCAAATGTGCAACCTGGTACAACATACTACAGTGGCTACTGGTACCAATATAAAAAAAGGCGTCATGCACCGTAACTCACGCTCTGTCGTTGGTGTTCCACGGAGAACGCAACTTGCCGTAAATGTTCGGCTCGAGGGAGCCGGGATTGCCGTCCTTCATCTCGGGAATGGGAATGTTCGCCCACCGACTGTTCTTGACCTTTTCATAGTAGAAACGTGAGTACATGAGCGGGAGATATCATAGGTCAAGCGATCGGCAGGCCTGTACTGTAAGTCGGTCGGTTTGCACTGTAGGCATGCAGACACATCGGGCCATTCTGCTGATGGTACACACGTATGATATGATGATAGCGAGTGTTCCTCCGAGTCCGAAGCCGACGGGTCTCCTCAGCTCGCCAGTATTTTGCGTATCCACAGGTTTGCTTCGACCACGAGTACAGTCCGTTCCACGTCTACCGATACGTGCACTACTCGTTTGTTGGGTGAGACAGGGATATAACATCATGAAACCAGCTTCAATAATTCATGACAAAATCAGATACCCGCGCTCCATCGAATCATACATATCGTGGAATCATTACTCGATATACGGAAAGAGCGACGCGCAGGTCCCTACCCGTACCATATTTGCCGACATCAACAACATCACAACGATCACCACCAGCAACAACCCCACCCTCACCTATAAAAACACTTCTGAAGAAAGTCCAGTATCAAATTATCTCACCATGTGGTCTTCGAGGTCGACGGATCCGAACCAATCAGGCCTCAAAAGCTCCGTCCTGGTGTTAGGCTGGCTCGCGTCGTACTCCAGATCGGTGGCAGCGGTGGTCTCCATCGTGAAGTCCCAGTAGGGGACGGACATCATGGGGTTCACGAGCCGCAGGCTGTGCTCAAAGGTGTTGGTGATGAGCGAGTGACTCACCAGGAAGCCCATTCCGTCGTGGAACTGGAGGGGCCAGGGGCGGGCGCGGCGGGGCGGAAGCGAGACGAGGGACAGTGGGAGGTTAGGGAATGGCCGGGGCGGGGTCGGGCAGGGGCGGTGGTATACGGTCTCCCTTTCTCCCCCTACTTCCCAGGCTGTCTTCCCTGTTCAACCAACTGCACCCTTCATCGACGTCATGGCTCCCTTGTCGATCCCTTGTTTTCAAAGACCCCGATGGTCAGATAGATCTCCACAAATCTCAAATTTGTCTCAAGTATTTAGCGTTTTGTGTTTCTCCTTGTGCCTGTGTCCACTCCATCGGAGTTCTTGATACACTGTTCTGTGACACGGATTGTAGGTGGTTCCCTGCCTACCCCGAGCCCCCCAAAGGGATAGGGGTCGGGTTCGCGTCAGGTTTGGACCTGCAGTCGGGTTGGTCTGGACCGACGTGAAAGGTTAAAATTGAGGATGGTTATCCTGGACAAAGCGTTGTGCCTACCATAACAGCGTTAAACCCTTTTAGAACCGCAGTCCCGGTTTGGGGACAAACCATTCCAATTTCAAGTAGTTTGTCCCCAAAACGGAACTGCGGTCCTAAAAGAGTTAACAGTGGTCCTGAACATCGTGGAAGACCAATTTCTCGTGACGTGTAAGCCCTGTGGTGCATTCCATTGTAGTGTTGATCTACAACTGCAAGGTTAACCAGCTATTCCGGTGCTTGGGATGTAGGACGCGAGTGTGCGCTATTCGACAAACTATTGAAGGGTTCGAGTCGACGGGGAGCGCGAGACGATGAGTGCACTGGTTACCTGTACTCGCACCGGCACCATCGCGCGAAGTAAAATCCAGTAGTACGAGCTGATTCCAGCGACAGGCCAAACGTTTCGACCTCAAACCTTGCACGATGGTTTTTGAGAGTCGGAGAGCAATGACCGGTAGTCGACATCCAGCAGAATCAGTGTCTGTACTGGGTGGCCCGAATCAGATCTTATTGTTTTGTTTGTTTTGCAGGTGGGCTTAAACGACATTTATGATTTTTCTGCCACATCATCTTCCCTGGGGCTAGACACTTGTTCTGCTTTTTTGCTCTGTTTCGATTTGTTCTTGTTCGTTTTGTCTTTTTCAGGGTGATTTGTGGTTATTCGTCCGTACTCGATGCGGTCTCCATATCAAATAATTCTACGGGGCGGGGTCGGTCCAGTTTTCACAAATCGGAAATCTTACCGTGCGGTGCGGTTTCGAAAAGTAAAAACTCTTACAGATTTTATTGATGCGATATAAAAAACAAGATCCTACGGTACGATTCGGTGCTTACCGTGCAGATCGTACAGTGATACATCTCACGGTGCAGTTAGTACAAGTAGTGGTTGCCTGTTGACGGTCTTTTTTCTAATGTACGGTTCCACACGCCGTAGATAAGACCGTACAGCACGGCTGTTTCATCACGGTGCACCGTACGACAAGGAGATGGCAATCATGGGCCGTACGAATCAATGACCCTATAGCAATGTTCCACGGCCGATGCATCCGTAGTTTGTTTACGTTGCGAACATAACCGAACCATTGAATAACCGATCCAACGGCTTTCGGCACGATATATCGATGCGCATATGGTACGGCGCGGTTCCGACACCACTTCTACCACACGGTCAGGTGCGGCTTCCAGAACTCATAGAATCTACGGTGCTGTTCCGTGCCACGACCAACCGCAAGAAAAAATCCACCGTGAAGAACCCTGTCGTATCCAGCACGATGACATGACACTGCGTTTTCTACCGGTACTCATATTTACTGCGTGACAGCGTACTGCTATATGCGAGTCTCGTGCCGTAGTTTTGTGATCACCAGGTTCGAATATTGTCAGGATTGAAGGATTGGCACGGGCACTGGTTTTCTGAATGTCGGCCGATAGAAAAAACGGTTCAACCCCTTGAGCACCGCACTCCCAGCCGGTCGCCCCAGTGGTTCAAGTGGTTAACCTCGAATTCTACTTGTGTTTGAGTCCTGGGTTCGAGCCCCAAGGGGGGCGGACATTTGACTTTATTTACAAAAATATAAATAAAAATATTCCATTGTTGGGAGCGCCTTGCGGCGTGGGTAGGCACAATTCGATGCGAGTCGACGAGGGAAGAAAAGGCTGAAATCTTCTCGCGATAAAAATAAAGGCACGTACCGTAGCGGGAAGGGGGTAGAAGAGCCTGCTATGTGACCCCGGATCTGAGTTACGAGTTGGAAGGAAAGAGAGAAGATGTGCGAAGATAATAAATGGGATAAGCGAAAAAAAAAAAAAAAAAAATGTGGGGACAATTCGCTTTAATTACAAATAGTTTGTCCCCAAAACGGGGCTGGGGTCCCAAGAACACACTTGAATCGGGTTCTCACTCACATGATCGCAGGTGCCGTTGGTAGCCGCCTTGAAGTGCAGTCGGCTCATCGCGTAGACGTCAGCGTAATCTTCACCGTAAGTATCCTTCCCATCGCCATCGTCCACCCGTACTCGCCACAGCGTTGCCAGCTGCCACACAAACATCCGTAAGTCACGAGTAACTTCGTCACAACACGTAGACAAAGCAACAAAAGACATACTCATATATATGTGTGTGTGTTACTCACATTAAACCGTTCTTTCTACCCGTCAACATCCAGCACAACCAGTGTCCGTGCCGATTCTTCGGTCCTAGAAGAGATACAAATTCTGTGGTCACAAAGCTACGCCACAGAGATACTACGTTGCCACGGGAGCAGTGTGCACTGCAGTTAAAGCCATGTCATCATACTAAATACGACAGGCACGACATACGCAATCTATGAAATAGTGAAACGAAAAGAAACAATCAAAGAGGAAACAAAAACAAGGTGGACAAATCGAAAGAGAAAAAAAAAAGAAAAATGAAAGCAAAATCTAGGAGAAACAATCTGTCGTGCCCCCCCCCGCAGGCGAGGTGGCCAACAATTGAAAAAGAACAAGCTGGAGAAAAGAAGGAAGATGAAATAACATGAGAAAAAAACACCACTGCTTGTAAACAGAGTAAGACAAAGAACCAAGGAACAAAGTAACAAGGAAAAAAAAAATATCTTACAGTAGGACTAGTATTTTAGAGAGACGTATACATATGTATGACTGCTGTATATATAGCCGGTCGCCCCGGTGGTTCAAGTGGTTAACCTCGAATTCTACTTGTTTGAGTCCTGGGTTCGAGCCCTAGGAGGGTCGGACTTTGACTTTATTTGCAAAAAAAAAAAAAAGGATTGAATTGTTGAGAGCGCCTTGCAGCGTGGGTAGGCACAATTCGATGCGAGTCGACGAGGGAAGAAAAGGCTGAAATCTTCTCGCGATAAAAATGAAGGCACGTACCGTAGCGGGAAGGGGGGAGAAGAGCCTGCTATGTGACCCCGGATCTGAGTTACGAGTTGGAAGGAGAGAGAGAAGAAGATGTGCGAATATGATGAATGGGATGGAAAAAAAAGAAAAAGAAAAAAATGCTGGGTTTTTCAATGATACCTGATACCAGGTACCCTATTACCTTTAGGGAGCCTGGTACATTTACTGCTGCACGTGGTTAAACTGAAACAGCGCTTGTCCGCGACACTCAGGGCGACCCCAACCTCGACGTCATATTGGGGCGCCCCGCGTAAGTCTGATGGATGGGTGTGACAATTGGTGTGGGCATTTACAAGGCTGGTCGTGTCGATACAGTTACAGAGGGCACCGGCAACATGATGGTCGGCCTGAAAAAAATTCAGCATGCCGAGTCCCGCAAAGTACTCAGGTGTAGGTTTGTTCAAGCAGTATGATACGCTTCAAGTACTTTCAGTATGTCATTAACCAAAGTCCACGCTGTTTTTTACAAATAAAGCCCTGAAATTTAGCAATTATCACTATTAATCTATTGATATCACCGTCATCATGCAGCAGTTCGCCCCGGTGGTTCAAGTGGTTAACCTCGAATTCCACTTGTTTGAGTCCTGGGTTCGAGCCCCAGGTGGGTCGGACTTTGACTTTATTTGCAAAAAAAAATAAAATGATTCAATTGTTGAGAGCGCCTTGCAACGTGGGTAGGCACAATTCGATGCGAGTCGACGAGGGAAGGAAAAGCTGACATCTACTCGCGATAAAAATGAAGGCACGTGCCATAGCGGGAAGGGGGGAGAAGAGCCTGCTATGTGACCCCGGATCTGAGTTACGAGTTGAAAGGAGAGAGAGAAGATGTGCGAAGATAATGAATGGGATGAGAAAAAAAAAAAGAAAAAGTTGGTAGATGGTTGTGCAGGTATGAATCACGATCACAGCTGGAGGTGGTGCTAGAGCCGGCGTGGTCCCTTTCTCAAAGAAGGCGTGTTTTCGTGTGTTTATTTATTCCGACCCGTCGACATTCAATACAACCTGTGTCCGTGCCAATTCTTCAATCCTACCAGGTACCAGTACAACTTATGTGGCCACAGACAGAACAACGCCACGGATGTACTATATTGTAATATTGTTACTGTCCAGGAACCACAGCAGTGGACCATGTTCGTTCATGTCTTACGTACTGGTTATGGCCAAATATGTCTAGCTGTCTGGCTGGGCAAATCCATCTGTCTAGACATATGTCCCATATCCCCGGTAGGAAAACGCCTCATTATCAGCATGGAACCCCCTATTCCTTTAGTTGATTTTAGGCCCAATCTTCTAAGACGTGTCTTAAAATACGCATTAATCCGTTTCTCAGAGAGAGGCTCATCTTACTCGCTATATCGCGTCTTGGCACGTCTTACATTCGTCTTGGCACGTTTAGATTCGTCTTAGCACGTCTTAGATTCGTCTTAGAATGCACCAGGCGCCGGTCGAGGCGTCTTAGGGGGTCGACTCGACCACAGCGAGCTGTGGAAATAGGTGGAAACACAGCGAGGACGGCAGATGAGTCGACTGCTTCAACTTGCTTCTTTCGAGCCTTCTTTTTTCGGGCCTCCATGCGCTCTTCCCTGGCACCGGGGACATCGAACCCGGTTCTCCGTATTGTCGAGGATGGCATTCTTATTTTTTTTTGAATGAAAAACATGATCTGCTGATCTGTATCCTCTCTCCCTACTTGGCACAGTTGGGTTGGGGGAAGGTCCACTCCAATTTATTTCGACATACTACCTGAGGAATACTGCTACCTATACCTCTGTTTTTTGTTTCAAATTGTGTTGGTAATATATACTGGTACCAGGTACTTGGTATTGCAAAAACAGAATTGCACATCCTGATGGTATACTTCACGGCGACTACTCTCCTGCTGTTCGTTTTCTCTGTATTTTTGCGAGTATTGCTCTATACCGTGGTACATTAGTATAATACTATATACCAGGTAGGTGACATAATGCCTTATTTGGGACGCCCAACATAATATGACAACAACTAACTGCTCTCTTTCTGTGTTCGGTGGGCGGGGCAGTTATTATTGTTATAATATTAATAGTGGTTTGCGCAAAATCCGTTGGTATGCTTACACCGCGGATGCATCACTATACCACCGGTAGCAACGTGTCGTTCTTTGCACGACATCTTTTAGGACAAATACTGCTGTTTTCTCTTTAGACTTTCTGTTTTAAGTTGGTGGCTTCGTAGGTTGTTATCGATATTAATAATACTACTATTAACACTATTAATACGTGAAAAAATATGTCTGAGTTTGTTGGTATCCACGGCTGCTGACGGTATGATATATTCGTCCTCGTAGAAAACAAACGACGCAATAAAACCAGGTACCTGGTGCCTTCTATTCGCAATGCGATTTCGGAGCTTTCACTTCGAATATGGGCACGTATGTACGAATCAATGTACAAACAGATACACATCTATATTGATACCTGGTATTCAATTATGTACTGCTGTGCGTGACGTCAAATAAATGCCAACAAACAAGGAACTACTACGTAGGATACGTACCAGGTGTACCAGGTACCTGGTACGTAATAATACTGTTCGTCCATCAATATACAATACGTAATAATCGCACTTATCAGGTACCGGTAGCTTGATGATGCTTGGATTATTGCCGTATTTCCTGGCGCTTTACGCTGTTGTGTGGTTGCTGTGCTGTATTGCTGTACCCGTGCCTCGTTGAAGTAGCTAACTCTTAGTTTTCGACATATTTCTAGCTTTAGTACTGCCAAGAGCTTAGCCGTGCCTATATACGAACCTAAGACGTGTGCCAAGACGAACCTAAGACGTGCCAAGACGAATCTAAGACGTGCCAAGACGTGTCTAAGACGCGCTAAGACGAGTCCAAGACGCGCTAAGACGCAAAATATGGATTAAGACGATTGAAATTCGCGCGACTTAGTCGAAAAAATTTCGGCCTGCGGCCGTCTTAATACCTCGCTACGCTCGATTTCCCAGTCCGACTTACGGGTCGCTTCGCTCGTCTTAGAAGATTAGGCCTAGTTGATTTACCTTGAAAACTGCACCGTTTTATGTTCCATGGCCATCGTTGTCTCCTGTCAATGTCCCCATGCGTACGCTGGTAAATATCATATACAAAATATCAGATATAAATAACATTCCCTGTTCGGCAGCTGCACGTAGCGAAACTAGTACAAGACACACCTTGTATATTGCTGCAGATCTGACCGCGTTTTCTTTGTGTGAAAAAAATGGGCGCGACAAAAATGGCAATAAAAAAAAAAGTCATTTTCCAACATATTTCAAAAATATGATTAGGCGTTTTCCAAAAAACGGGGATTGTTTGTCGTGTGCCCGGTATTTTGCGGCCTAGGCTGTCCGTCCGTGATAGGCATTTGCTACACGCTGTGTAGGGGTCAAAGTGCTGTCTCCTGACATATTTTAGGGCCTCATGCGGGGTACACAATGTTTTAGGTACGATAAATCAAAATGGACTTCGTATATTCTTGGTACGCGGAAAGAACACATGGGATTCACTTTGGCTTCAGAATACGCAAGAGATCCTTCAGGTACACGTGCACTCATTAGCTAGCACTCATTTAAACGAGCGTGATGAATTACGGTTGATAGCCACCTGGTGATTCAAACTGCTATCTGTACGTCGTCCGTATTTTTCATTTTCATTAGTTTGCTGCTCGACGTACGTTGGTGCAGTTTGCACATACTTATAATAGTAGAATTCATTTCAGGTGTGTGCCTTCTTCGTCGAAGTAAGTATGGGGTTATCATAATGATCTTGATGCTAATGATAATCATCGTGATGTCCTCACAACACTCGTAGCTCACTTCCCCGGATCCTGCACCTAGGTCCTGTCCACAATCTCGAAACAAGAGTGCATCTCGATGCAAGAAAACAGACAAAACTATACCAGGTACCAGGTATCAAATGTGTGTGTGTGTTCTTCACATTGAACCGTTCTTTCTACCCGTCGACATCCAGCACAACCAGTGTCCGTGCCGATTCTCCAATCCTAGAAGAGATTCAAGTTCTGTGGTCACAAAGCTACGCCACAGAGATACAAATACCACCAGCTGGCCAGCCCAGACCCTGTTGACTCAGGAGGTCGGCCATCCACCGATCAATTTTACGTAGACGGACACGAGATGTTGACAAGGCCGTGTTGTCCATGCGCCGAGATGTATCGTTCCGTTTTTTGCTTTTTTTAGCGATGACCGAAACAAAAAGAGACTTATGAACAAAACGAAAAGTCAAGGTGAAAAACATATTTTGGGACGGGCGTCACAAATACCGCGTTAAAATTTCAGATCGAAAATGGCAAAAAACAAATGAGCGCTGCATCGCAGTAAATAGCCCTTCTCTCCGAACACTTTCCTCAAGTATGGTATGTTGTTTTTGGCTATATCCCGTGATGGGCAACGAATTGGGCATTGCAGCTGATGATATCGATTTTCTCGTTGTACCCCCAGCAACGTATACATCTTCCTAGGGCTCCAGCACCTTTGTGTGACCACGGACTCCTTCGTCAGAGAGTTAATGTGAGAACAACAACAACAACAACAACATCACGTTTCGCCTTGATCCGGAACAAAGATGGTACGGAATTTAGGGTAAAAGTAGGTATTCTTGAGTTTGCGCCGATATCTCGTCGAGTTGCGACTCAACCTACTATTAATAAAACATGTCACGATTTTTTATTAACTTTTTTCCCCGCAGACCTATCTATGCACAGATATATCCGGGTCGGTGCTTTGATAATTCAAGTCCTACTTCCGAGGGGTTGACCAGATACGACTCCATAATTAATGGTGGGCCTCATGGCTGGCCCAGCTGGTACTACTTGTATGTGGGTGAGTCTTTTTACCCGTTTACATCCAGCACCACTACAACCAGTTTCCGCGCCGATTCTTCCATCCTAGATAAAAGTCATGTGGTCCCGCAACTACGCCGCAGCGATACCAACACAAACTAGAACAGCGAACGAGATATCCAATATATAAAAGAGACAAAACACAAGAAATAATATGAAAAGAGACTAAACACAAAGAAGAAAGAAAACAGCACGAAAACTAGAAAACAAAAATATATTCTTAATATTAATAGTAGGGAAAATTTCGTTGCCCCACGGGCGATGTGGCCGATACTCGGTACATGTACGAAATAGTGCGCACGAAAGGGAAACGATAGAGCTGTCGTAAACCATCATTTACAATAAATGGAAACAACGCGCACTTATGTTATTACAGATCATTGTAGGTATTACATGTGCGAGCACTCGAAACATATCAAAAAAAAATATAGAAGGGCGACAAGTAAGAAAAAAAACAAAGAAAGGAAAAAAAAAGAATGAATGAAGAAGAAATAAACGAGGCTCATGGCGCAGGCCGGGTCTCGGGGACGAAGTTGCTGTTTGTTGGTGCGATCAGTGCAATCATACAGCGTGCCCAGGCTCATGGATCAACTTGGGCCCGTCAAAAGAGGACCAGGCAACAACACAAGAAGGTAAAAACAAAGAGCTTGTATTGAATAACAACTACTGGTCTTTGTAGTTTAACGAGTTGTATACCCTTCATGGGGAATAACCTACGCAATTATCAGGGACGTGGTATCATAACTACTGTGCTGGACCTTTTTTGTGTCAAGACAGCCCAGAAAGAGATGGCCATCGTTGATATTTGTGTGGTAGTAAGACCTATCTATACCAACGGAAACGCGAAGTTCAAAAGTTTTTTTATAAATATATCGCTTTTAAAAAACAGCCGAAAAAATTCTCGTACCGCCGCTGTGGGGAAAACACGTTTTTTTTTTTTCTCCCCAACGGCTGCAGGCGGCGCAATTTGTTTTCTCTGGTTGCAAATTGTCAACACGGTGATAGAAACCAGCTCGTGCGACGATCGACGCTCGATCTCAACATAGACTCAGCCCACGGCCAACCCGCTCGGTATCTGGCAAGGCCAACGAATATAGATGACGGCCTCGAAGAGATCAGGTGGATCCATGGTCTAGGGGGGCGAGTGCTTGCCGGCGGCGTCGTACGGTATCCTCCCAAACCTGAAAAAAACTCTATTTTTGCCATTCGAAACGGGTCGAGAAGTTTTGTCTTCTATCTTGTGCAAACCAGCGGCCAAATGTTTTTCATCACAGGCCTGGTCAGCTCCCTCCACATGACACCGGCCATGGTGTGAAGACGGTGACCCTAGGGTGGGTTGGAGCCCCTAACGAGCGCACTCCGTTCAGAATTCATGACGCAATCGCTGGTTTTGTTGATTAATGTCTGTCGAGGACTCGGAATTTCTTAGGTTACGCTTCGAACCAAAGATCGGCCTGAGTTTTTCACAAGCCGATGTTGGCTTAACATCGGGCCCAGATTTGTTGTTTTGGGGCTTTTCCAAAAGTTAGGAACTTTGTTTTTTTTTACATGGCCCATAGGAAGCGTGTTCTGAAAACTTTTGGCGGGTATCTTTTGAAATTTAAACTTTTTATTGAAACTTCGCGGTCCCATTGGCATAGGTCAATATTCGATTGCTCCTTTCTTCACTGAATATCCGCGAGTCTTCACTCTGACAGCACTCCAGATAGCAGGCAGGTGTGTTCCTCTTTCGTGTTCACGACTACCGCGCGTTTCCAACAGTGCAGGCAACACTCAAGACAGCAGTCGCTGTAGTCAGCAGCCACAATTTGGTTAGTGGTGGGAACGGTGATACCCGCGGCCAAGTTAGTTCGATTTGCACATTGGTTTTATCTTGTGCGCGCTTTCTTCGTCTCGTGTGTTTTCTGACAGCCGACTCCGAATTTCTATTTTTTGTATTTTTTTCAGATCTTCCTAGGTAGGGCTCCAGCACCTTTGTGTGACCACGGACTCCTTAGTCAGAGAGTTAATTAACGCGAGAAAAACAGCAAACAACAGCAAAAACGAGCAGGCCTACTACGTCCAGTTGGTGGGTCAAAGACGACGCAACCGACATGACGAGGACAGGGATAAACGGACCACGGAAAAACGTCGAACACAATCGGACAAAAAAACCCAAAAAGGTGACGCAGAAACACGGGAGTACGGGCAGGTCGAGGTCCAATCCTGAAGCTCGGATCTTCAGATTTGTTCAAGTATTTTGTTTCCTGTTGGGATCAAGGTACGGGCGAAGACGCCAAAACCCAACCCAACGCTTCCTCGACTCCAACTCCGAATTCTCGCCTAGCCTAACTAGCCAGAACAGAGGAGGGCAGGGAAGAGGGCATAGTAGCGACCATAAGGAATAAACTATATGTTGTGATTTGAGAGGGGAGCGTCGCACTTTCCAGCCGAATTTTGACTCTTGATGTTTTTTCGCATCTGTTTCATAACGTTTGTGGGACCACGGACTCCTGTATTAAAAGTAAAGCAACACCAACAACTACAACTGGTGATACGAGTAATGTATGTACGTTTAGTGATGTCACTACAGCAGCGAAGAAAGTTAGTACAATTACGGGGGGCCATAGTTAATAGGACCTATGGTGCACATAAAAACCTATAGATTGAAACAATTCTACTAACCAAATTTGGCCCTATTAACTATGGTCCCCCGTAAAATGAATATTATAACTTAGAGGTTTGCCCTGGCAACGTTGGAGTGTAGTAATGCCGGTCGCCCCGGTGGTTCAAGTGGTCAACCTCGAATTCTACTTGTTTGAGTCCTGGGTTCGAGCCCCAGGTGGGTCGGCTTTGACTTTATTGGCAAAAACAAAATAAAAAAAGGATTCAATCGTTGAGAGCGCCTTGCAGCGTGGGTAGGCACAATTCGATGCGAGTCGACGAGGGAAGAAAAAGCTGAAATATTCTCGCGATAAAAACGAAGGCACGTACCCTAGCGGGAAGGGAGAAGAGCCTGCTATGTGACCCCGATCTGAGTTACGAGTGGGAGGGAGAGAGAGAAGATGTCCGAACACAATGAATGGGATGAGAAAAAAGAAAGAAAGAAAAAAGTACTGGTAAATTTTAAATGATTTTTCTATTCCCGTCCTGCCAGTTGTTTGTTTGTGAACCGTGATCTTGATTTTTGGCACACAAGTGACAAGGTATACTTGATTTCGGCGAACAACCCTTTGTGAAAAGAAGAATACACCCCGGAATTGAACCCAGTATCAAAATCACGGTTCTGGACAGAACACACGGCGGAGCTAAATCACCCTCCCCGGTTCATGGTGCTGGGCTCCGAAGACCGCGGAGATATGTCACCCGTGACACCCCCTAACCACCTCCGCGTTATATTTAGGCGTATGTATTGAGTCTGTTTTCGGAAATCACCGCGGTATATATATATTTTCAACCTCTTTATCCATCAATATATTGCGCTTTGTCGGCTTTATAAAATCACACATGGAAATCACGTAAAGGTGGGCCCCGTGGGCTTCACATGCACATTTGATACTTTCTTCCCTAGACCGATTGAGCACAAGCCTATACAATAATAATCCATTATTACCGATGTTAACTTTCGAGTTACTTTCATCAGGGTAATCAGCCGTTATTCATACTTAGTAATGCTTACTCGCCGCGTTTTACTTTATACCTGGTATTTAAGAGTGCATTCAGACAACGTGCCGGCTTTGATTACATTTACATGCCGTTTTCTCGAAACTTCATGATATGTGACGTATCAAAGTGTTGCCGTGAAAGCTCACAAAATATGAAAAAAGTGCACCCCTGTTTCATGGTGGTAGAATACGTCTTACAGACATATTTATCTGTGACACAGAACGAAACGAATATTCCTCGAAATTAGGGCTGTCTTTTTGTTTTTTGTTTGTACCTTGTATCGTTTTTTGATTATTTTTGACATCTTTCTTTCATAGAATGTGTACGTACGTCGTACAGTACGAGGGTATGGCACTGATTTGTCTATGGTGCTTGTATAACAGTGCATAATAAGTGCACGACAGCAGTTATGTATTTCTGTGGCGTAGTTCTGTGGCCATAGAACTCGGCCACAGAACTTGTAACTCCCTACGAAGGTTTGAAGAATCGGTACGGACATGTTGTTCTGGATGTCGACGGGTAGAAAGAAACGACGCAACAAACGAACAAACAAACCCCGGCTCGAAAGAGCAAAACGCATGATCGGATTCGTGTGTCAATGAATCTTGGGTATTGCTTCGAGAGCGGACGACGTAAACCGCAGACCCTCACATGTAAGTACGCTTACCGCATCCAGCAGATACCCCCTTTCCTCCTCAAACAAGGTCCTTATCTCCCTCCGCACGTACTTCACCATCACCGTCTCCGCTAGCCTGTTCGTCAGCTTGCCGTTACCGTCGACCTCCTCCAGCACGATAACATTCTCTTCGAGCTCGGTGAGGGCCATGATTGTCACAGCGCCTGTTGCGACGGCCTGAATTTCCCCGTTTTTGCCAAAGCCGCCGTTGCCGCCCGGGCGCACTTCCCAGCGGTATTCAAACCCCTCTCGCGGTGCCACGACTGTGAAGGTCGTGTGGCGGTGCGGCTCGACGATCTTGATGTCCTTCAGCCAAGGGTAGTCCTGGCCAGGCTTCCCATCGCGAAGGGTGTAATCGTTGACGGCCGTGAACGCGAGGGGCGGGACATCATGATCATCCTCACGAACAACGTCGGACGATGATGGCTCGCGAGATCGAACTTGGGTAGCAGGGGTGTCCGTGTGAGGTCCGACTTCGACGAAACCACCGTTCGCCGCAGCCGTGACTCCACTGCCCGAGGTCCGAGTCCACGACACGCCGCTTCCCGCCAGGAAGGCCAATCCGCACGCAACAGCAACAGCAAGCCTCCGCGAAACACCTCCCCCCTCCTCACGGCCTCGCAGATTGTCCTTGTTATGAGTCAGTGGGCGCTGCTGCTCTCCCAAGGTAGCAGGGTATCTATTAGTAGCATTGCTGGGCCTGGACGACCTGGGGAGCAAACTGCTGTGAGGCGTCTGTTGCCTGGAGTCGTCGACAGAGCCATATTGCGGATGAGGGGGCGACCCATCACTGGCAGACTCCATCCCACAGAACGCAAAATAGAGGAGAGTGGTAGGTTTGCTTCTGCTACTGTTGTAGACGGCTACGAGTATGGTTTTGATGTTCTGATCGCCGGTGGGTACGTAAATCCTCTACCCCCCCTGCCGTGTGGCACTCGTTCCTGCGTTTTTCTCGTGATCACGTTTGCGTGATCACTGATCACGTGATCGAGGCAACATGTTTGTCCGCGTTTGTGGGCAATGGTTGTTTCAGGTGAAAAACGTCCGGACTATTCGGCTTCAAACTTTACACCCTAGACCAGGGCCCCTGAACGTTCGCTTTTGAACACCTGACATAAAAAATGGTAAAACAAATGCAAAACAAACCGGAGCGCTACTACGTATTAACCCATTTAGGGCTGCAGTCACGTTTTGGGGACAAACTACTTAGAATTAAACAGTTTGTCCACAAACGGCACTGCAAAGGGGCTAATAGAACTGTGGTCACCTCACAGGAAAGCAATGCGTTGCATACAAGTTATTCATGTGTGTTTCTGTTTATTCCAGTTTTTTTGTGGATCCTCATCAAGTGGTTTTAGAGACCCCCCGCGGGGGTGGATAGGAGGAGGGTTCCTGAAATTAAGCAAAGCCATATTTTTAGAGTACCTGGTTAGGGATGGATGTGGGTGTTACGGGGGTTAACCCGTTTAGAACCGCAGTCCCGTTTTGGGGACAAAATACTTGGAAATTTGAGTAGTTTGTCCCCAAAACAGGACTGCGGTTCTAAGAAAAGGTATGTATGTATGTAGAATGGATTGAACAGACAAATCGGAAAAATGGGAACGAAGCTAGGCCTAATCTTCTAAGACGAGCGAAGCGAGCCGTAAATCGGACTGGGAAATCGAGCGTAGCGAGGTATTAAGACGGCCGCAAGCCGAAGATTTTTCGACTAAGTCGCGCGAATTTCAATCGTCTTAATCCAAATTTTGCGTCTTAGCGCGTCTTGGACACGTCTTAGCGCGTCTTAGCGCGTCTTAGACTCGTCTTAGCGCGTCTTAGACTCGTCTTAGCGCGCCTTAGATTCGTCTTGGCACGTCTTAGGTTCGTCTTGGCACGTCTTTTAGGTTCGAATATAGTCACGCCTAAGCTCTTGGTAGTACTAAAGCAAGAATTATGTCGAAAACTAACAGTTAGCTACTTCAACGAGGCACGGGTACAGCAATACAGCAACCACACAACAACGTAGAGCGCCAGGAAATACGGCAATAGTCCAAATATCATCAAGCTACCGGTACCTGATAGTATTACGGGGGACCATAGTTAATAGGACCAACTATTGTTACTAAAAATGCTCAAATATATAGGTTTTTATGTATACCATAGGTCCTATTAACTATGGTCCCCCGTAATAGTGCGATTATTACGTATAATGATGGACGAACAGTATTATTACGTACGTGGTACTCCTACGTAGTATAGCTCCTTGTTTGTTGGCATTTATTTGACGTCACGCACAGCAGTACATAATTGAATACCAGGTATCTATATACCAGGTGTATGTGTATTTGTTTGTACATTCATTCGTACATACAATTCGATGCGAGTCGACGAGGGAAGAAAAGGCTTAAATCTTCTCGCGATAAAAATGAAGGCACGTACCGTACGGGAAGGGGGTAGAAGAGCCTGCTATGTGACCCCGGATCTGAGTTAGGAGTTGGAAGGAGAGAGAGAAGAAGATGGGCGAAGATAATGAATGGGATGAACCAAAAAAAAAAAAAAAAAACGTGCCCATATTCGAAGTGAAAGCCCCGAAATGGCATTGCGAATAGAAGGCACCAGGTACCTGGTTTTATTGCGTCGTTTTTTTTCTACGAGGACGAATATCATACCGTCAGCAGCCGTGGATACCAACAAACTCAGGTATAATTTTTCACGTATTAATAGTGTTAATAGTAGTATTATTAATATTAATAACAACCTACGAAGCCACCAACTTAAAACAGAAAGTCTTAAGAGAAAACAGCAGTATTTGTCCTAAAATATGTCGTTCAAAGAACGACACGTTGCTACCGGTGGTATAGTGATGCGTCCGCGGTGTAAGCATACCAACGGATTTTGCGCAAACCACTATTAATATTATAACAATAATAACTGCCCCGCCCACCGAACACAGAAAGAAAACAAACAGTTGTTGTCCCCAAATAAGGCATTATGTCACCTATATATAGTGTTATACTGCTGTACCACGGTATATATAGCAATAATCGCAAAAAATCAGAGAAAACGAACAGCAGGAGAGCAGTCGCCCTCAAGTATACCATCAGGATGCAATTCTGTTTTTGCAATACCAAGTACCAGTATACATTACGACATTATTAACAACCAACACAACTTGAAACAAAAAACAGAGGTAGAGGTAGCAGTGTTCCTCAGGTAGTAAGTCGAAATAAATTGGAGAGGACCTTCCCCCAACCCAACTGCCAAGTGGGGAGAGAGGATACAGATCATGTTTTTTATTCATTTAAAAAAACATAATAATGCCATCCTCGAAAATACGAAGAATCGGGTTCGATGTCCCCGGTGCCAGGGAAGAGCGCATGGAGGCCCGAAAAAAGAAGGTTCGAAAGAAGCAAGTTGAAGCAGTCGATTCATCTGCCGTCCTCGCTGTGTTTCCGCCTAATTCCACAGCTCGCTGTGGTCGTGTCGGCCCCCTGAGACGCCTCGACCGGCGCCTGGTGCATTCTAAGACGAATCTAAGACGTGCTAAGACGAATCTAAACGTGCCAAGACGAATGTAAGACGTGCCAAGACGCGATATAGCGAGTAAGACGGGCCTCTCTCTGAGAAACGGATTAAGACGTATTTTAAGACACGTCTTAGAAGATTGGGCCTAAACAACCCCTAAAATGAGAACCAAGCCGTATCTCCAGAAGAACCATGTGGTGTATCAGAGAACCAAAATGATCCTGCGAAACCCCTTGGCCAGCCCTGTGAGAGGAGCTCGTCAGAACGGTCATGCTCCATCTCGTGCCTTCGGGTGGGCGCAAAAAGCGATATACGCTGGCTCTATTGTGATTTCTCTAGATGCTGGCTACCGCGGCGATGCCGAGGACTTCCAGCCTGAGCGACAGCTCATTTGAAGGCTGCTGTACAGCCCCACAGGACTGTCAACTATTTTTCTTGGAGTTGTACACAATTCGTTTGCTTTCTGAAAAAAAACGTCCGTTCCCATTTTTTGTTTCGTTCCCATTTTTCCGTTTTGTCTGTTATTGGTAGCACACAGATACTGCTGCTGTAGATACTGTTTTAAGTACCTGGTACCCGGTATCAGTCTATATAGATAGGGTGTGTGTTACATACCAGGTATGCTACTATTAATATTGATACCAGATAGTAGGTCAAGTGTGGATAAGGTCCGAACGGCTCACCGCCAAGTTCTGTTGCGAGTCATTGACTTCCAGCGCCGACTTCGTACTGACCACGCCACCCTCTCGTACGCGAAGGACCTCAAGATGTCACGTTGCGGGAGCATCGAAACGACCATAATAATTCATTCGTAAACGGCGGCTCTTCTTTGCGGGGGGTGTGGCACGGCAAAGCAAGGAGCGATTACCCAGTCGGGTAAACTTCGGGACGATAGCTGGTGGGGAGAACCCGAGACCAGGCGGACAGCAGTGTAAGCCTTGGCACAGACGCATAGTCGAAGACCTTAGGCAGTCCGGAGCCACCGAAGGGTCAACGGAAGTTGCCCCCTTGATGTTTGGAATTGAGACCGCGTTGTGGTCCACTGCAGCCAAAAAGGCGGGGGGGTGGTACCGGGGGATCCTTGAAGCAGCCGAACGGTTCCTGGTGAGGTGGCACGAGGCTGAGGCTGAGATTAGTAGGCAGCGCCGCGCATCCGCCGTGGATGGTGTCCAAGGGAATCGGGGGGGGGGGGGCAACAGGAGAAGAGACAGAAAACCCGACCAAGGGAATGCGGAGAGGGGGGGGATCAGGAGGAGTAGGAGGGAAACTGCGGTAGACGAAAGTAGGAAGTATATGACAGAAGGGTAGCAAGGTACCAGGCCGCTAGGAAGTAGAACATGACGATACTCCTAGTGCCACCAACTGGTGCAGCTGGTTCGAACGTGGTCTTCCCTTCAACGCTTGTCTTCTCTTTTTGTTTTGTTTTTTTCTTTCTTGCGCTGACTCTCCGTGATTTTCATTTTATTTTTTTCTCTCCCATTTTTGATTGATAGGCCGTGCTGAATGAGCCGTATGGCGTGGTTGGATGACGAACCTGCTCTGCTCGTTTCGTATTGTCTGACGCCAAGGAGGGGCTGGGCATAGTTAACGAACGTAGGACGGAGACGGCAGTCTGGGTAGCAAGGTACCAGGCGGATTAGCAGAGGGAACCTGGCTATACTACTCATACCACAAACTGCTGCCACCAGGAGGGTGCTTTGGGCTTTGGTCTGCCTGTTATTTTCCTTTTGTTGTTTTCCCTTTGTTGTTATTGTTTGTTTTTCTCCTTGGTTATTTGTCTTAGGGTCATTCTTATCGGAGAGCTTTTCGTCCAAATTTTCGACATTTGTTTTGCGCAATTGTTTAATCTTCCATATTTTTCGTCCAAATTTTCGATTTTTTTTCGCGCAATTTTTAATATACCATATTTTCCTTTTTTTTTCTCAAATATTGGAATGTTAACGAACTTGATAGTTTTGCTTTTGGATAATTTCACGAATAATAGTGACAACGCCTCCGTATATAGATACATATCTCCAATTATTTCCAGACTTTGAAATTTCGGAAAAAACGTTCTCCGATAAGAATGAACCTTACTCTGTTTAAAAGCAGTGGTGTTTCTGTTATTTTTTTCTTTTTTCCAGCTCGTTTTTCTTCAAGTATTGGCCACCCCGCCTGCGGGGGGGGGGCACGACAGATTGTTTCCCCTAGTTTTTGCTTTCATTTGTTTTCTCTTCTTCTTTTTCTATTTAGATTTGTCTACTTTGTTTCTGTTTTCTCTTTGATTGTTTGTTTTCGTTTCTCTATTTCATAGATAACACAGCCGGTCGCCCCGGTGGTTCAAGTGGTTCACCTCGAATTCTACTTGTTTGAGTCCTGGGTTCGAGCCCCAGGTGGGTCGGACATTTGACTTTATTTGCAAAAATCAAAATCAAAAGGATTCAATTGTTGAGAGCGCCTTGCAGCGTGGGTAGGCACAATTCGATGCGAGTCGACGAGGGAAGAAAAGGCTGAAATCTTTTCGCGATAGAAATGAAGGCACGTACCGTAGCGGGAAGGGGGGAGAAGAGCCTGCTATGTGACCCCGGATCTGAGTTACGAGTTGGAAGGAGAGAGAGAAGAAGAAGTGCGAAGATAATGAATGGGATGAGAATAAAAAAAAAAAAAAATACTGGATGTCGTGCCTGTCGTATTTATCAATAGTATGATGACATGGCTTTGCATTGCCCACTGCAGTTCACACTGCACACGTGGCAACGTAGTATCTCTGTGGCGTAGCTTTGTGACCACAACTTGTATCTCTTCTAGGATTGAAGAATCGGCACGGACACTGGTTGTGCTGGATGCCGACGGGTAGAAAGAACTGTTTAATGTGAAGAACACACACGCACACACGACTCCTTGAGTACGGCTTATCAATCAGAAAGGCAGAGAAAAAAATAAAATGAAAATCACGGACAGTCGGCGCAAGAAATTAGCTTTGTGACACCCCAGAACTTGTATCTCTTCTATTAAAAGGATTGAAGAATCGTCACGGACACTGGTTGTGCTGGATGTCGACGGGTAGAAAGAACGGTTTAATGTGAAGCACACATAATTTTGATAATAATTCAAGATTCAGGAGCAAAACAAACACATTATGTGAGAGAGAGAAAACAAAAGGGAGAAAGGAAAACAAAAACGGAAATGAAAGAAAGGAAGGAAGGAGCAAAAAATACTGTTCGGTGATATTCATTAGTGGAACGAAGTATAAATAGTCAACGTGCCATGTAGAAGAGCAAGACAGGCCCGACCAAGGTGGAAGAAACGAACCGGGTTAGAACCGGTACACGAGAACTTGATAAATAAGTGTGGACAGGGGTTTCCTCTTGCTCTCCGGTGCAGAAAAGAAAAAGAAAAAGAGCAAGATATTTCGTAGCGTGGTTTTGGACCGGATGATCGACAATTCAAATGTTGCCCTTGATCGACGTGGATGCTTAAACGGAGGAGATCTGGGGTTTGTCGAGAGGTGTTGAATCGTCGGCCTACTTGAACAGAGGGGGTGGGCAAGTGCGTCATAGAATTTGTGACGGAGGTAGTTGGTTGAATTGGGGAGGCAGGCAGAGGCTGGAAAGGGTTTAACCCTTTTAGAACCGCAGTCCCGTTTTGGGGACAAACTACTTGAAAATTGAGTGGTTTGTCCCCAAAACGGGACTGCGGTTCTAAAGGGTTTAAACGGCAGTGGGGAAGACCATCTACTGCTGCTGGAGTAATCTTCTACTACTACTGATAGTGGGTGTGTACGAGCAGGGAGGGGTCTGACACTCGGTACGTAGGAGGCCGGCGAGTTGAACGCAAGATACAGATCGGTGGATCCACGTCCGACCCGCGTCGGCGTGGGATCTTCACGATTTAATTTTTATTCTAGTTCTGGATTTCCAATCGAAAAATCAGCGAAGAAACAAATACACATTGTTTCCGGCGTTTTGGCGTGTCGGCGCGGACTGCCTCCGAAAAATGACCCGATATATATATTTTTCGAGGACTGCACGCTGACGGCGATGGCCTCTGATTCTGACAGAACATCTGATCTCTGAAAAAGTGATGGTCGTTCCGAACTAACAACAAGCTGCTGCTTCCTGTTACCTGTAGTAGGTATTGGTTTTGGTTATTTTTCTTGACACAGCAGCATGCTGCAGTAGTATTAGGGTCGCAGAGCTATTCCCCCTAATTTCGACATTTATTTCGCGCAAATTTTTAATCTTTTTTATTTTCCTGGGTTTTTTTTTTCAAATACGTCCAATTTAACGAATTTGATTTTTATGCTTCTGGAGAACTTCACGAATATTCTTCGTACTGATGATACATATATATCTCCAATTAACCCCTTTAGCACCGCAGTCTCGTTTTAGGGACAAACTACTTGAAAACAAACTACTTGAAATTTGACTGTTTGTCCCCAAAACGGGACTGCGGTTCTAAAGGGGTTCTTGTCTCCCGAACACATCATTCTACGGCCACTTCTTACGCAGTCGGAAACTAGGAATGAAAAAGCCGTTTCCGATCGGATATTTTTCCGACTGGATTATGATTCTGAATTAGCTACCCTTCTTATCGTCCGTCGGAACGAATAACATTGAACAGTTTTTTGTGTTTTTTCTGGATACTGGAGACGCTCTATGTAATACGAATAAGCGAGGGTAGCCTGACCACTGCTGCTGCTGCTTTGCTGTAGAAACCAAGAAAAAAGGGTAGAGTAGACGGAAGTCGGTTCCAATTTGCTTCGTGGGGTCAGAGAGGTCTTTCGTATTTTTTTTTTTGCTCATCCCATTTATTATCTTCGCGCATCGTCTTCTCTCTCTCCTTCCAACTCGTAACTCAGATCCGGGGTTACATAGCAGGCTCTTCTCCCCACTTCCCGCTGCGGTACGTGCCTTCGTTTTTATCGCGAGAAGATTATTTCAGCCTTTTCTTCCCTCGTCGACTCGCATCGAATTAATTGTGCCTACCCACGCTGCAAGGCTCTCTCAACAATTGAATCCTTTTGATTTTGATTTTAGCAAATAAAGTCAGATGTCCGACCCACCTGGGGGTCGAACCCAGGACTCAAACACAAGCATATTTCGAGCGTAACCACTTAAACCACCGGGGCAACCGAACAAGAAGACGGTGTGTGTGTTCTTCACAATAAATCGGTATTTCTACCCGTCGACATCCAGCACAACCAGTGTCCGTGCCGATTCTTCAGTCCTAGAAGAGATACAAGTTCTGTGGTCACAAATGAGATACCAGGTGTGTGTGTGTTCTTCACATTAAACCGTTCTTTCTACCCGTCGACATCCAGCACAACCAGTGTCCGTGCCAATTCTTCAATCCTAGAAGAAATACAAGTTCTGTGGTCACAAAGCTACGCCACAGAGATACTACGTTGCCACGTGTCAGTGTGCACTGCAGTGGGCAATGCAAAGCCATGTCATCATTCTAGATACGACAGGCACGACATACGCAATCTATGAAATAGTGAAACGAAAAGAAACAATCAAAGAGAAAACAAAAACAAGGTAGACAAATCGAAAAAGAAAAAGAAGAAAAATGAAAGCAAAATCTAAGAGAAACAATCTGTCGTGCCCCCCCCCCCGCAGGCGAGGTGGCCAACGCTTGACAAAAAACGAGCTGGAAATGAAAAACACTGCTTGTAAACAGAGTAAGACAAAGAACCAAGGAAAAATGAAATAGAGAAACGAAAGGAAACAAACATAGAGAAGACAAAAAACAAGAAGACAAATCGAAAGAGAAGAAGAAAAATAATAATAATAATAAAAATAAAAAACAGAAGAAACAAAGTGTCGTGCCCCCCCCCCCCCCGGCAGGCGATGTGACAAACACTTGAAAAAAACGAGCTGGAAAGAAAGAAAAAATAACAAAAACACCACTACTTGTAAACAGAGTAAGACAAAGAACCAAGGGAAAAATAACGAAGGGAAAGAAACAGGCAAACCAAAGCACAAATCACCCTCCAGGTAGCGGCAACACTTTTTGGTACGAGCATAGCCAGGTTCTCCCTGCTAATTGCTACCCTGACTGCTGTCTCCGCCCTGCGTTCGTCAAATAGATGCCCAGCCCCTTGGCGTCAGACAATACGAAACGAGCAGAGCAGTCTCATCATCCACCTACGCCATACGACTCCTTCAATACGCTTATAAATCGAAAAAAGTAAGAGTCTTAGTAGGGCCTAAGCTTCTATATGCTGCGCGGGTGTTACGAGCACCACGGCCTTCGGCGTTACGCGCCGAGGGCAACTCGTGTAAACAGCAAAAGGATGGGCAAGCTGTGTAGCTCGGACAACAGGACGAGACAGACAAAAAGAGTGACGAGGGGGGTGTGAACGAGCACACCCGCCCGCCGTCTCAGTGCGTCGACATGGTGGTCCGCGGTATAGTAGGGGACACTACGCCCTAAGCGGATAAAGAGACAAGGACAAAAGCCCGTCGGGGTGTTTTAGCCCTGTCGGGGGACGCGAGTCCCTTTTGAGGGGACGGACGCCTTGGGCTCCGGTGACGTCGAACCAAGGGGTTTCCACATATATGTGTGGAATGTTGGTACAGGGGACCTGGCAGTAACATCACCCCCCAGTTTTTGTGGTGTCGAATACTACTCCACGAAACTTAAGTAACGTGACAGGAGGGTAGTTGCCCTGGATCTAACATTGTGTGATAAGCTCCGACAATGACAACGAGGAGGACAAGTGCAACGTATAGCATGTCCATCACACTATCACTATTGCAAGACATTCGTGTAATAATCGAATGTGACATGTACCATTGACAGAAAAAATAAAATAAACCAATATGGGCTTTACGTGCTCAGGTTTTTTTTTAGGTCACACGAGGTGGGTCAGGATGGACTGTGGACATTGACAATTATATATGCTCACTTCGCAGGTATTGCGGCAACGAAACGCGGCAGCGCTCTGACATTGTTGGTGCGCTGCGGCCTGCAGGGCTCGAGATATATGAGACAGACAAAAAATAAAAATTACGCGTACTGGTCATGGCATGAACTTCATGGTGGTAATCCTGACATTGGGAGTGCTTGGCAACTGGGGGTGGCATCGTGGCCGACATTTTGATGCTAACCGACAAAGCACGGTCATACAGGCGCGTGTGCCGAACGGCGCGGTATTTGAGACAAAAAGCATGGCTGGCACTCAGACGTCGTGGACTTCAAATATACAAAAGTATATTTTATCGAGGGCGAACGACGGGACAATGTGAGTGGACAGATTGTATGGTGTATATGAGTACCCCTATTAATAGTCGAGGGAGTATGCTTCCGGATGGTTGTCGAGACGAATCCGTGGTCATGCTATCTCGAGCGGGTACACGTCGCTCTATCGGAGGCTGTATAGCGTAGAGGTCTGCTCCGAGAATTAAATGGACGACTGAAACAGTCGAAGAAAATAGGACTGAAATAGCGACGTTAATGATTATTTTGACTTGTGCGCTTCCGTGACGAGTGGTGTGGGTTACCGGGACGGTGTATTATATGTTGCGCACTTAGATACAGTGAGGTCGTTAATATCACTGGGTCAAATCATGACAGAAAACACAACGTATGTGTGTACAACGCATACAAAAACAAAGTGATATGTGTACGAAAATAGAGGGGGAGGTGCTTGGTACTGAGCCCTCTAGCCATGTGGGTATCGGAGCCCGACGTGGAGAGACACGTCTACACGACAGAAAAAATACAGAAAAAATATATATATATATGACAACGGCGTAGGACACCACACTAGGGTCACTGCATGCTGGTAAAAGTGACGTGACTATAGATAGAACGGAACACGGGCTTAGGTCAGTGGTTGCGAAAACTGACGGGGACAGATTAAAAAATGTGTGCACAGGACAGGCCCAATTTGATAACATAAAATCAGTGTTCGGTGACAATGTGGCTACGGACGTGGCTGTCTTTTAGGTGGGTCGAAAGCTGCTGGATTCTGAGACAAGAGTGCAGCGCGGTAAGATTGTACCATTTCCCGACTTTGTGGGATTACCCTAAAATGACGCCACACACCCAGCTGAGGGGGGTAGTCTTTCAGCTTGAGGTGATATTGAAAATTTGCAAGCGAAGCGGCTCCTACTCCTCGTTTATGCCCGTCTATTTCCTCCACAGTGAACGGTCCGATAGACACTTTGGTCACTGAGCCTTCTAGATCGGGGATAGGGAGTTGTGTTCCGAGGATCATATCGTCAAGAGCATCCAGGTCCGGGACAGGGGACGAGGCAGGGACAATGTATTTTTTCATACGACCTAGATGGACAGTGGTTTCCGTGGTTGCACCATCTTGGGTGACCCGGTATATGACGGGAGAAAGCTTTGTTCTGACAGTGTAAGGGCCGTGCCAAGGGCTATATAACTTGGGATTAGGGCCGTCGGTTTCGTGATACGGGCGATGTATTAAGACTTGGTCGCCGGTGGTGAAACTCGGGAATGACAATTTCTCATTCGATGTTGCTTGCTTATCCGCTCGTTCTTTGAGATTACGGCGGGCCAACTCGTATGCCAGCTGTACGTTTTCGACCGTGCGGCGTGAGTAATCGAGTTGGGACTGGGGAAGGGTCGTGGCTGGCACGCCCAGAATGAGATCGACAGGTAGTACGGCGGCGCGTCCGAACATGAGATAATGGGGGGTCTCTTCGAGTGTGGAAGAGTACGCCGTGTTATGGGCGAGCTGGACAAACGGTAGCAGCTCTGCCCAATTGTCACATGCTAAGGTGCTATACATAGCTACCATATTATGAACCGTACTGTGCACGCGCTCTAGGACAGAATTTCCTTGGGGACGGTAGGCGGCGGTGCGAGTTTTCTTGTATCCAAAAACCTTTTGCAACTCTTTAACAAGGCGGTTCTCGAACTCGAGGCCTTGGTCGCTATGTAACGTTTCTGGGGGACCGAATACAGAAAACACACGTTCGACAAGATTTCGTGCGATCGTGGTGGCCTCTTTATTTTTGATGGCTATCAAAATGACAAAACGGGTGAGATGATCGATCACCGAGAGGATATATCGGTTGCCTTCCGACATAGACTTGTATTCCACTAGATCAACTGCGACGCATTGGAAAGAACGTGTTACTGGCCGGGTTCCGACAGGTAATTTGGGGGGACGCCGGGACGTTTTGCGGTGTTGACAAGACAAGCAGCTATCGACATGTTTCTGCACGTCGGCGTGCATGGTGGGCCACCAGAACCGGTCACGGACCTTGTCAAAGGTGCCCTTGAAATCTAAATGACCACCCGACGCGGGAAGGTCATGACAATAATTTACTACCAACTTTCGGAGTGACGTAGGTACGACAAGTTGATCCCGAAAGTCACTACGTCTACGTAGGTGACCGGGAAGGTACGAACGGTAAAGTAGTTCCTCTTGGAGGAAGAAATGGCTCATGGTATGCTCCGATTGTTTTGACGGGACTGGTGCTGATTTTGGTAGTTTGAGATAATCAAAGTACGGACCAAATTCGTCTGTTTGAGCTTCCAGTAGCCGAGGGACATCGATAGTTGGGAAGACAGACACCGCACTCGCGAATAATTCGCGATCACTTTCTACGGGCGCTATTTCGTCTAGGTTGCGCGCGGACACTTCGTAATCGCGAGGGGCGGGTGGGTGGAATGGCTGGTTATCCGGCACATTCCGACAGATCGCGGCAAGTCGGGGTTCGGAAGGGATGTGTTCTCCGCCGACTTCGCTAAATAATACGCGAGACAGGGCGTCCAGGACGACGTTGAGTCGTCCTGGGACGTGTTGCACGGTAAAGTCGTAGTTTTGAAGGGCTATTGACCAGCGTGTTAACATATTGCTGGTGTCTTGCATTTGGTACAAGTAGACTAGCGCTTGGTGGTCGGTGCAACATGTAAAGTGTCGTCCCCAGAGGTACGGACGCCAGTGGACAAACGCCCAGACAACCGCGCAGCATTCTTTCATTGTTGCGCTATAATGGCGTTGGCTTTTAGAAAACCGGTGACTGTAATACGCGATAACCTCTAAATCTTTTCCGTCGAGGGTGGGCTGTGCAAGGAAAGCGCCAGCGCCAAGTTCAGAGGCATCGGTATGGACAACAAACTCCCGCGAAAAATTGGGCAAGTGGAGGACAGGGGCTGAAGACAGAACGCGTTTGATGCGTTCGAAAGCATTATCTTGTTCAGTGCTCCAAGCTTTTTTAAATCGGCTTTTTAGGACAAAATCTTTCCCAGTGAGTAGTACTAGGGGTGCGGTGATTTCCGCATAATCTTTGATAAAACGCCGGACAAAATTGACCATGCCGAGGACTGACCGAAGGTCTTTGATGCATGTGGGCGTCGGCAACTGAGTTATTGCCTGAATGCGGTCGGTACTTACTGAAATACCTTTCGCTGAAATGACGTGGCCCATATATTCTATTTCTTTCTGACCAAACTGAACTTTAGACGGTTTTAGTGTGAGGCCAGCTGCTTGCAATGCTGCGAACAGTTGTTCAAGAGACGCGAGGTGGGTTTCGAACGTCGAATTTAAGACAATGATATCGTCCATGTATGAGAGGATACCTGTATCGGGACCCAGATGACCTAAAGTCAGAGACATCATATGTTGAAATAGCCAAGGGGCGTTACATACTCCAAATGGCATACGAAGAAAACAGTACTAGCCGCTGGGTGTCACGAATGCCGTCCGTTCGATGTGATCTTCATCCACGGGGAGCTGCCAGAACGCGCTGAGGATGTCCGCGACAGAGATGAAAGCGGCGGTGCCTACGGCGTCCAGACAGGTTTCGAGGTTCGGCAGGGGCCAGCTCTTCCGGACGATGTGGCGGTTGAGTGTGTGGCGGTAGTCGACGCAGAAACGTGGACTGCCATTTTTCTTCGCGACTATCGTGACAGGACTTCCCCAGGGGCTGGGACGTTTTTCGATGATGCCCCACTCGAGCATGTCATGTACACATTTTTCAATGACGCCGGACGCACGAGGGTTGGAACGGTACGGGGGCCGGTCTACGGCTCGGGTATTAGTGGGGAGCGGAAAGGTTGCTTCCGCAGTGGTACAGCGGCCTAGCTCTGACATTGACAGGGAAAAAACAGGACGATATCTTGCGCACAGTGTGAGAACATCGTCTTTTTGGACAGGGGTGAGCGTTGTATTTTCGAACGCTTTTGACAACAGACCTTCCAGCTCAGATTTTGCGCTGTGGATCTCAGAGGGTGACGTGGGGGAATGCGCGACAGCGTTCACATGTAGTTGGTCGGGGGACACGATTGATACGGAAAGGACAGAGCCCAGGCACAAGTGGACTGGTAAGGCGACACCATCCGAGGATGGGTTGGCGACTTGGACTACTACTGAACCATCAGTAGCACTCCAGGTGGCCAACGTTCGCGCGACAATAATTTTTCGAATGCGGCGAGACCTTTGTCCGCCGCGATATCTTTCGCCGACACTATTTTCGGTTCGACAACTACAGTACAATCTTGCTGTGGGGGATGGTCAGAAAAAACGACGACAAGTGCTTCGTGTAAAGGTTTTAGGTCTACACGCTCGCGCAAACGGACAGGGGTTGCTTCGGCGTCACGGTGGACAGCAGCGACAGAAGGCTGTGCGTCATCGGACATCGAGGGGCAAGAGTCATTGGACGGGGCACGGTTGTGAACACGGTGGACAGCTGGTATACTGGAACCAGTAGATGAAAATGACAGAGTTTGGTGGTCCCAGTCTAATACCGCCCCGAATTCTGACATGACATTATTATCTAGTAATAAAGAATCGGGGCCGAGGGACGGGACTACAAGTGCATTAACTGTGCACGTAATACCACCAAGAGTAAGGGGAAAAGCAATAAATCCCAGAACATGGATGGGTAGATCGTTGGCGGCACGTAAAGACACGGCCGACGGCGGGACAGGGTTTAATGTGTTCGATCGCAAGGAAGGGTGACTTTTCAACCATGAGAGCGAGACAACTGATACATCAGTAGCTGTATCCACTGTGACATTCACAGCGTAGCCTTCGACAGAGCCGTCCACACGGACTCGTCGAGACGAAAAAGAAAGAGAAAAATGATATTTTTTATGTGTCAACGCGGAGTTGTACCACACTTGGTCTTTATTAATTTCCACCGGGGAACCACTCTTGGTCCCCGAACGCAAACAGGAATGGGTAGGCCGCCGTGCCGTACTGGTACTCGAAACATGAGACAACGCACACGGGGCTTGGTCCATAAACGTTACTCGCTTTAGTGGAGCCTCGGTACGGCCAACATCTAAAACCGGTACGGGACAATCAGACAGACCATCACTCGAAAGACAATTTTCCTCTCTAAAAACCGCGGAAACAGGGACACCAGGTACTGCGACAAGAAGAGGAGAAGTACCTGTAGCTACTGACGTGGAGAGGTGTTTCCTCTTCACGCTTTTTCGGGAAACCGGCATCCCAACTGACCCAGACGGTAGCTCAGCTGGGCCTGGGCGACAGCAGCACGGTTCGGGACAGGAGTGAATGACATGGCACTGACAGTGCCGCCGGCAAGGCTGGCGGCTTCGTGGCGACGTGCACGGTCAATAGCTTCGCGGAGCGAAGTGACAATTTTGTCGGACAGTTGTAGGCACTGGATAGCCGGGATAAGACCGTGTTGAAACAGGGTGACAGAGAACGCGGCCCACGGCGTACGACCGTGGGTCTGGCGCTCGACAGCTGACTCAAACCTTTGAGTGGTCGTGCGGAACCGAAGCGTATACTCGCTGACAGACTCGGTTGCGCCTTGCTTAAAACTAGCGAGTTTTAGTGCACATTCTTCGACACTGTTGGAAGGCATGAGCAGGTCGAGGAGGGCCGAGCTGAGCTCGGCCCACGTCTCTGGGGGTGTGAACGACCCGACAGTGCTAGTGGAGGCTTCACTCGAAGCACCGGCTACACGCCAGTCGATGGCACCAGCTGACAGTTGCTGGTATTGAGCCAGGACAGGACCATCGCAAATCAGTGACAAGTACTCGAAAGCAAGTGAGTCTGCGTAGAGTTCGTCGTTGGGACGGATAGTCTTCGCTTAGAACCCAGCGACCAAGCGGTACTGGGACAGGACGGCTGCGACATCGACATCAGAACTACCATCGAGACGGGGCAGCCGGCGTACATCGCTAGCTGTGAGTGCTGTGACTTTAGGTCTTGCGGCTACTTGCGCGAAGGACAGGGGGTTGGGACGAGAAGACAAACTCGACGCTTGGGTGACAGAGTTCGCACTCGACAACGAACTAGACATGCTCACCAGACGCGCCATCAGCACATTAGTCTGGGAAGAAAGCACGGCGATCTCGCCACGCATGAGCTTGTCCAGCTCCTTCTCCACCAGGCGTTGGAGCTTTACTGTCGTGGACGACAGGTCGATGACGGCAGATTCGGCCACGGAGTCGGCCACGGAGTCGGCATAGCGACTCGCTAGCTCCATGTCGCTTTCGGCAGGGGTGTCTGGGGTGTCGTCGTTGGAGGCATCCGGGATGTCGTTGTTGTTGTTGTTTTGGGGTTCGGAGTTTTCTTATTCTTCGACTCCGCTCGAGTTATCGCTTTGCATCTTGGAAGCTTAGGGACAAGAAGTTCGATAAATCGAGACCGTCGACGCCAATCTTAGTAGGGCCTAAGCTTCTATATATGCGGGTGTTACGAGCACCACGGCCTTCGGCGTTACGCGCCGAGGGCAACTCGTGTAAACAGCAAAAGGATGGGCAAGCTGTGTAGCTCGGACAACAGGACGAGACAGACAAAAAGAGTGACGAGGGGGGTGTGAACGAGCACACCCGCCCGCCGTCTCAGTGCGTCGACATGGTGGTCCGCGGTATAGTAGGGGACACTACGCCCTAAGCGGATAAAGAGACAAGGACAAAAGCCCGTCGGGGTGTTTTAGCCCTGTCGGGGGACGCGAGTCCTTTTTGAGGGGACGGACGCCTTGGGCTCCGGTGACGTCGAACAAAGGGGTTTCCACATATATGTGTGGAATGTTGGTACAGGGGACCTGGCAGTAACAAGAGAAACAAATAAAATGAAAATCACGGAGAATCAGCACGAAAAAACAAACCTATTTGTTGCCGAAACGCCTACCAGCGGGTACTTGAGGACGCCTTCCTGAGCGTGCTATTATCAATAATAGAGTCCTCTTTGCAACCAAGATCCGTATTTCGTGGTTGTAGAACGGTTGTGCAGGCGAGGTCTGAACTTCGTTGACCTGGCATTATATTTTAGTTTTCATTTTTTTGGCAGTTTTTTCGTTTCTTCAGGTTTTATCTACTTCATGAATCAGAAACCTGTCTGTCATGTCTGTCCTGTCCAGCAATGGTTGTCTATCCACTGCATAACAATGTACCAGGGTATTGTAGTATCTCTTTGGCGTAGTGACCACAGAACTTGCATCTCTGGTTATGCTGGATGTCGACGGGTAAAAATAACGGAAGAACACACCAAAGTCGGTTGTATGTATTATTTTCAAAATACCTGTACCACCACGTACCAGTATACATCATCATGTCATAGCGCGAACAAACATATTTACTTACATGTATGTGTAAAGATATAAGCATATAGAGCGCTTTGCGAAGCTCCGAATGGCTCACCACCAAGTCCTGTTGCGAGTTACGAGTCATTGGCTTCCAGCGCTGACTTTGTGCTGACCATGCCACCCTCTTATACGCGAAGGCCCTCAAGATGACACGTTGCGAGAGCATCGAAACGACCATTCGTAAACGGCGGCTCTTCTTTGCGGGGAGCGTGGCACGGCAAAGCAAGGAGCGATTGCCCAGTCGGGTAATCCTCGGGACGATAGCTGGTGGGAAGAACCCGAGATAGGCGGACAGTGTAAGACTTGGCATAGATGCATTAGTCGAAGACCTTAGGCAGTTCCGAGCCACCGAAGGATCAACGGACGTTGCCCCCTTGGTGTTTGGAGTTGAGACCGCGTTGTGGTCCACTGCAGCCAAAAAGGCGGGGAAGTGGTACCGGGGGATCCTTGAAGCAGCCGAACGGTTCATGGTGAGGTGGCACGAGGCTGAGGCTGAGATGAGTAGGCAGCGCCGCGCATCCGCCGTGGATGGTGTCCAAGGGAATGGGGGGGGGGGGGCAACAGGAGAAGTGGCAGAAAACCCGACCAAGGGAATGCGGAGAGGGGGGGGAACAGGAGGAGTAGAAGGGAAACGGCGGTAGACGAAAGTAGGAAGGAGATGGCAGACAGGGAAGCAAGGCACCAGGCCGACTAGGGAGTAGAACATGACTATATTACCAGACTAGTGCCACCAACTGGTGCAGCTGTTCGAACGTGGTCTTCCCTTGTCTTCCCTTTTGTTTTGTTTTTTTCTTTATTGCGCTGATTATCCGTGATTTTCATTGTATTCCTTTCTCTTCCTTTTTTGATTGATAAGCCGTACTCAAGGAGCCGTGTGGCGTGGTTGGAAGACGAACCTGCTCTGCTCGGCTCGTATTGTCTGACGCCAAGGGGCTGGGCATAGTTGACGAACGCAGGGCGGAGACGGCAGTCTGGGTAGCAAGGTACCAGGCGGATTAGCAGGGAGAACCTGGCTATACTACTCGTACCACAAGCTGCTGCCGCCACCTGGAAGGTGCTTTGGGCTTTGGTCTGCCTGTTATTTCCCGTTTGTTATTTTTCCTTGTTACTTTCTCCTTGGTTCTTTGTCTTACTCTGTTCACAAGCAGTGGTGTTTTTTGTTATTTCTTCTTTTTTCCAGCTCGTTCTTTTTCAAGTGTACCGTAGCGGGAACGGGGGAGAAGAGCCTGCTATGTGACCCCGGATCTGAGTTACGAGTTGGAAGGAGAGAGAGAAGAAGATGGGCGAAGAGAATGAATGGTATGAAAAAAAAAACAAAAAAAAAAAGTGTTGGCCACCTCGCCTGCGGGGGGGGGGGACAGATTGTTTCCCTTAGATTTTGCTTTCATTTTTCTTCTTTTTCTTTTTCGATTTGTCTACCTTGTTTTTGTTTTCTCTTTGATTGTTTCTTTTCGTTTCACTATTTCATAGATTGCGTATGTCGTGCCTGTCGTATCTATCGTTTCACTATTTCATAGATTGCGTATGTCGTGCCTGTCGTATCTAGTATGATGACATGGCTTTGCATTGCCCACTGCAGTTCACACTGCACACGTGGCAACGTAGTATCTCTGTGGCGTAGCTTTGTGACCACAGAACTTGTATCTCTTCTAGGATGGAAGAATCGGCACGGACACTGGTTGTGCTGGATGTCGACGGGTAGAAAGAACGGTTTAATGTGAAGAACACACACACACACATGATGACATGGCTTTGCATTGCCCACTGCAGTTCACACTGCACACGTGGCAACGTAGTATCTCTGTGGCGTAGCTTTGTGACCACAGAACTTGTATCTCTTCTAGGATTGAAGAATCGGCACGGACACTGGTTGTGCTGGATGTCGACGGGTAGAAAGAACGGTTTAATGTGAAGAACACACACACTGAAGGATTCGTGGGGCGTGGTTGGATGACGAAATTGCTCTGCTCGGTTTGTATTATTGTTTAACGCCAAGGAGGGGCTGGGCATAGTTAACGAACGCAGGGCGGAGACGGCAGTCTGGGTAGCAAGGTATCAGGCGGATTAGCAGGGAGAACCTGGCTATATTACTCGTACCACAAACTGCTGCCTCCACCTGGATGGTGCTAGGGTGCTTTGGGCTTTGGTCTGCCTGTTATTTTCCATTTGTTTTTTTTTTCCCCGTGGTTCTTTGTCTGCCTTGCCTGACTTGAACTTTTTTTCTTTCTTCGCTTTTGGATGTTTGATTTTTTCGATTTTGATTTCATTTTTCGACGTCGATTTGTTATTTTCATCTTGTCCATTAATATGAATCGGCTCGTATTGTCTGACGCCAAGGGGCTGGGCATAGTTGACGAACGCAGGGCGGAGACGGCAGTCTGGGTAGCAAGGTACCAGGCGGATTAGTAGGGAGAACCTGGCTATACTACTCGTACCACAAGCTGCTGCCGCCACCTAGAAGGTGCTTTGGGCTTTGGTCTGCCTGTTATTTCCCCTTTGTTATTTTTCCTTGTTACTTTCTCCTTGGTTCTTTGTCTTACTCTGTTCACAAGCAGTGGTGTCTTTTGTTATTTCTTCTTTTTTCCAGCTCGTTCTTTTTCAAGTGTAGGCCACCTCGCCTGCGGGGGGGGGGGCACGACAGATTGTTTCTCTTAGATTTTGCTTTCATTTTTCTTCTTTTTCTTTTTCGACTTGTCTACCTTGTTTTGTTTTCTCTTTGATTGTTTCTTTTCGTTTCACTATTTCATAGATTGCGTATGTCGTGCCTGTCGTATCTAGTATGATGACATGGCTTTGCATTGCCCACTGCAGTTCACACTGCACACGTGGCAACGTAGTATCTCTGTGGCGTAGCTTTGTGACCACAGAACTTGTATCTCTTCTAGGATGGAAGAATCGGCACGGACACTGGTTGTGCTGGATGTCGACGGGTAGAAAGAACGGTTTAATGTGAAGAACACACACACACACACACACACATACTGTTCGTAATCACACGCGTCCTTTCGATGTTGGTCGCTTGCATGATTGAAAACATGTCTTAGTTCTCGCAATTACGTACCAGGTATTATACACAGGGCTGTTGTTGTGCAGCTTCGTTGCGTCCAACACCGCAGTACTCGCTACGTAGCACGGAACTGCTATTTACGGGGGACCATAGCCGGTCGCCCCGGTGGTTCAAGTGGTTAACCTCGAAATCTACTTGTTTGAGTCCTGGGTTCGAGCCCCAGGAGGGTCGGACTTTGACTTTATTTGCAAAAATAAAAAAAGGGATTCAATTGTTGAGAGCGCCTTGCAGCGTGGGTAGGCACAATTCGATGCGAGTCGACGAGGGAAGAAAAGGCTGAAATCTTCTCGCGATAAAAATGAAGGCACGTACCGTAGCGGGAAGGGGGGAGAAGAGCCTGCTATGTGACCCCGGATCTGAGTTACGAGTTGGAAGGAGAGAGGGAAGAAGATGTGCGAAGATAATGAATGGGATGGAAAAAAAAAAAAAAAAAACAAAAAAAAAAAAAAAATAGTAAATAGGACCAACGACTGTTGGCAAAAATTGCGAAATATCTACCTGGTACATTTTTTTGTCAGTACCGGAGGCCCTATTTAATATGGCCGCCCGTAATATTATCAACATAATCTGAATACTACTGCTGCTGTTGATTGTTGATTGATGTGCTATTATTTGTTTTTTACAGACATTCGTACTCTAGGTACCAGGTATACAATTATTGATCTGTGATAGTGCCTGGTACATGTTTATGATTTATATCGGATAGTACGAGCGGAGGTACGAAAAAATATACCGTGCACCCTTGCTGCTGCTAACTCTTAGCATTGACAAGAAGCGCGCCACACATCAGGGTCAGACTCAATAACACAGCAAATCAGCTGCAAGCAGCAGCAGCAGCAGCAGCAGCAGCAGCAGCAGAAAAAGAAGAAGCGCTGCGTTCTCATCGCACACCCCATTGTTGTGGTGCGTGCGCGTGGTGTTTCTTGTTTCGTGCTGGAAGCATTGCGATGGCGGTGTGGGGTCGCCTGGTGCGGGCTGGAAGGAGCCGCTTGACGTTGGACCGATCTACCTCCAACTCGCGGGAGCGCGAGCCGCTCACGACGCGGGGTGACGGCGGCGGCGGAGACGGAGGAGGAAAAAACGAGTCGATGCAAAGCAAATGGCGCAGTAGCAACAGTAGTAGTAGCAGCAGCAGAACTAGCGGCAGCAGTAGTAGTGGTAGTAGTAGAGGCTACAGCATGGGTGGCCTACGAGTGACGGGAGCCGTCATGTTTGGCCTGGTCCTAGCTGGGCTTGTCGGGATTTTCAGATACTCCAGGGCACCTGAATCTGGTGCTGGTGCTACGATGCCCGCACAGGGGGGGGTGAAGGCGACGACGATGGGCAACGATGCGCGAGGTGCGAATAGATTTTGAGTTTTCTTACCGTGAAGGGATGCCGGTGCTACAAGTAGCGGCAACCGGCGCTACTACTCCGACAAGCTCATAGTTGATTTTTGCAGCAAACCCTTGGTAACAATGTGGTGACAGAGAAAAACAGCAGTATTAAATAGTACTCGTAGGGTCGGACATTTGACTTCATTTGCAAAAATAAAAAAATGGATTCATTTGTTTAGAGCGCCTTGCAGCGTGGGTAGGCACAATTCGGTGCGAGTCGACGAGGGAAGAAAAGGCTGAAATCTTCTCTCGATAACAAGGAAGGCACGTACCGTAGCGGCAAGGAAGGGGGGAGAAGAGCCTGCTATGTGACCCCGGATCTGAGTTACGAGTTGGAAGGAGAGAGAGAAGAAGATGTGCGAAGATAATAAATGGGATGAGCAAAAATATATATATATATATATATATATATACATACTCCGGAGTATATATTAACAGCAGTTGATTAACGACACGGCTGTTGTTAACATTTTTGTTCGCAGTAAAAATGTGTTGTCGTTGTTGTTGTCTTTGTTGTTGTTGTTGTTCTCATTAACTCATCGCCACAGCTACCTGGGCAGTCCGGGGTCGCAGGACAGGCTCCACTGTCCAATACCTCTGGAGTGGAATAATACCCCGCGCTGGGTAAAAATAAAAACGAGAGAATAATAATACAACATGAAAGGGGCCTATCTTTACGGGGAATGCTAAACTTCGTATTTTTCGAAAGAGTTTTATTTCAATGACGTCGGGAAAAAAAACGCGTACGTGGCCTAAATATGCAAAATTACGCGAAAAACGTCCCAAAAGATCTTTCACATGAATTTAAAAAAAAACAGTTTGCCTTGAGATAACGCCGGCTTGGGGATTCACTCTTCGGCCATTCAGATGCAAATTGAATTCGATTAAAAATTAATACCAGGTAATAATGAAAAAATTTCAACCCTCGATTAGGGCCCATCTTAACAAGTTTTTGTTTGATAATACTCCGCCAATGTTTGTTTTCGTTTGATTCGATTTGCATCTGACTGGTCGAAAAGTAAATCACCCATCAGACATTTTGATGTTTGATTCGAAAAAAAAACAAAAAAAAAATCATTCGACAAGGAGTCTTTTGGGACTTGTTTTGCTTTTCGTGTTACTCAAATCGGGGAGTTTGTCCAACTCGACGTGGCATGTTCCTGAAACCGAAGCAAGCCACGCAAACTTGAGCGGTGTCGTCGACTGCTTCACAGGTGAGATCCACCATCCCCCGAGAGACAGGGCCACTGGAGCAGCCGCAGCGCGAGATACGACGGCCCCTAGAAGAGAGTAGACCATCCGCGGCGCCTGAAAAAAAAACAAGGCCGTCGCAAACCCTGTTTTTCATCCCTCTTTGCCTCGCAAACCACACGAGTACGGACCAGGTCACGACTTTGCTCGCGGTATGCCCGTCGCTGCTGCCTTCGTGGGGCCTCGGGGCTGCGCCAGCCACGCGAGACATCCCAAGAGCGATAGCCTCTTGGGCGGTGCCGGCAGAAACAGCCGGCCGCTGCCCGCGGCGCCCCGGGCAGGACGCGGGCCGTCGCTCGCGTCGTTAGTTGTCCTCTGGTGTTCGTTGACCTTTGTGCGTTGTTCGATCTAAAAACAAACACGCTATTCCTGGTTAGGACCCAAAGGCATTTTTTTCACGAAATTATATTCGAATCAAATCGTTTTTTTTTATCCTATTCGATTATGATGAAGAAGGATTTTCGTTAAGACGGGCCCTTAGGGCCGCCCTAGCAAACCATACGAAACTTCGGCACATACCCAAGGGAAGGCGGGCGGGTTCTTCTTTCAACTCGCCGACCTTCTAAAGAATATCAAACCCCTGCTCGTCACAGACCACACTCTGGACAATGGACACAACCACAGTCTATTGTTTCAACAATAGACCTGGTTTTCCACCTAAGATGCGCCTTCGAAGTACTACAAATAATTACGATCCCAGTGCCAGAACCCAGGTACTTTCCGGGCTTTCAACCTCAAACAAAGCGGTATCATAACACTCTAGCTCACCCTGACGAGCCGAAAATGCAGAATTATGGGGAATTCGCGGAATCGACAAATACGATCCCAGTGCCAGGACCCAGGTAGTTACCGGGCGTTCAACCTCGTCTTCCAAGTACTACAAATAAATACGATCTCAGTGGCACAACCCAGGTACTTACCGGGATTTCAACCTCTGCCAAAACAGTATCATAACACTATAGCCGACTCTGACGAGCCGTATACGCAGAATCATGGGAACGAATTTCCCATAGTTGTTGTTGTTGTTGTTGTTCTCACATTAACTCACAATTCAATGCAGTCCGTGGTCGCAGGAAAGGCTCCAATAACTCTGGAGTGGAAGAAATACCTCAAGTAAAAACAGAGGCAAAAACAAAAAACATGCATACGCACTCCACCACTGCGGACACCAGGGAAGCAAAAATGGAGACTATTAATAGCAGACAAAACCCTAAAAAAGAAGATGAAGCTAAGCAAAAAAAACAAAACAAAACAAAAACAGACGCAGATAGCAAAAACGCAAAAAAAAGGCAAAACGGACCATACTAACAAAGACACAAAGAGGTACAAACGGGAATAAAAGAAAAATGAAAAAACAGAAGGGGCAAAAAAGCGATAATCACGGGCGGGGGGGAAAGAAAATACGAAAGGCAGGCACTGGAGCATACAGACACGCAAAGTTGCCCAGATGGCACCATGCTAGTTACTTGGGTCCCAAAGAAAGGAGTGCATCATGACGATGATGGCCATAACCAGGCTTCAGTCTGTTGGGCAGACCGCCTCCCCTTCCCCCCCCCGCCATTCCCCCTCGTCCCCCTTTCGCCCCCCCCCACTTCCCTGCCATTCTGCACACTCGCGTTGGCGTCAACGGCTGTGGTCGTTGTTGCAGCTATTCTATGCCGTTCTGCCGATGCCTCCTTCTCATCTGTATGCCATTTCCGCATGAAGGCCTCCGCCCCTTCCTCGACCCGTCGGAACCATCTGCCGGCTTTCTGTGCTGCCTCGCGCCACCCTTCGAGCTTGATGCCGAACTCCTTGAGGTCCTCCTCAAGGTACCTCATCCAGTCCCACTCCTGTCCTCCGGAGTAACCCTTACCCCCAACCATCTCCCCAAACATCACCCTCTTCGGCAGACGCTCCTCTCCCATTCGTGTCACAAAGCCGGCAAACAAGAGCCTACGTCTGCGTACCGTCGTCTCAACGCTTTCAGATTTTGTCCTGAGAAGCGCGCTAGGATAGGATAGAATGTGGTCTTCGCGCTTTCGTTTTCGCCACCCGATGCATCGGAGGAGCCTCTTGTAGTGGACCTCCCGTAGCCTACCGTAATCAGTCTTCGGTCTCCAAGTAACGCAACCGTAGAGCAACGTTTCGATCACCTCGGCTCTCAGCATTCGCACCTTCAGGCGTAGGCGCACACCCGGGCGGTCATAAATTTCCATCTTAAACCGTCCGAAGCATGCCCATGCCCTCTGGAGTCGACGCGTTACCTCGACACTTCTGCCCGTCCAATCTGCGCTGATAGCCCCGCCCAGATACACAAACTCGGTCGTTTGTTTGTACACTTGGCCGGCGGCGGTGACGGTGAACGGCACGTTCCCCCCATCTTTCGTTTGCAGACACATTATCTCCGTCTTGGCCTCCGAGACCGTCAGGCCGAAAGTGGCACATGCAGACACGATCACCGTCATCATCCTCTCCAGGCCGTTGGGTGATCTCGATACTATGCCAGCATCGTCAGCATAGAGCATAGCCCACAGTGTCTGGGCCTCTTTGTCATTCCCCTGTCCGTCGGCGTGCCCGACCCGTGCCTTCCCCCTCTTCTTTTTCTTCTTCTCCTGCTTTTGTTGGAGTTGCACCAAGCTGTCCGTGATGGCTTTATCAGCAGCGAAACGTTTCTCCGCCACACGCAGCACCGCTGTAAAAAACATGTTGAACAACAATGGCGCGAGCACACACCCTTGCCGTAGGCCCTCTTTCACGTCGAACATATCTGAGCTCTCGCCGTCATCCAGCCGCACGCATGCTCGCATGCCGTCGTGGAATTGGCGGATAACGGTGAGCATTCTAGGTGGCACCCCAAAGCGAGCCAAGACAGCCCACAGGAGGGTTCGGTCGACGGAGCCATAGGCTTTGGTGAGGTCGACGAAGCACATGAAGAGCGGATTGTCCTTCTTCCTTGCCAATTCCTGCAAGCGTCGCACCACGAACATTATGTCGACCGTCGATCGTTCGGGCCTAAAGCCACACTGCTCCTCCGGCAGGATGCCTTCCCTTTCGCAATAGTCGCTGAGTCGGTGCGCGATGACTTTGAGGAGTACTTTGCCGGCATGCGCGACAAGGGAAATGCCACGATAGTTACCACACTCCGTCCTGTCTTTCTTCTTGTGCAGCACCTTAATCGTTGCATCCTTCCATTGCTGTGGCACGACCCCTCCCCTCCACACAGCGACGATAATCTCGTAGAAGCTTCCCAAGGTGTCCGAGTCTCCCTCGTCGGCCAGGACCTTCAGAAGTTCAGCTGGGAGACCATCAGGCCCAACCGCCTTGCGGTTCGCCATCGCCCTGATCGCGTCTTCCACCTCTTATCTAGACGGGACGTCGTCCAGCGGGCTGCACGAGGGCCAGACCTTGAGCTCATCGACGATAGTCGGGTCGAGGGTCGATGACTTGGTGTTTAGCAGCTTATGGAATCACCTTACCCATCGTTCCCGGATGAGGCCTATGTCTCGTAGTAATCTACCTTCCTCGTCCCTTATGTACTGCGAATGGAAAGTCCTCTTTCCTTCCACATTCATCCCCTTAAGGTGCTTGTAGAACCCAAACTGATCGCCTTCTTGGATACGCCTTTCGAGTTGACGGACGTATTCCTCGAAGAACTTCTGCACTCCGTCCGTCCTCGCACGTTAGAGCTGTTTAGTGGCAATCTTCACAGCTTTTCGCAGATTTTTATCTTCCGGGTTAGCACGTAGTTGCGTCCTCGCATTTTCCTTCTCCTGCCATCGTGAGTGCACCTCTGCTTTTACCTCTTCGGGCGTACACCAGCCCAGCGGCCCTTGTTTTCGACTGGTATGAGGTGCTAGTTTAGCAGCAGTCGACAGCACGGTCTCCACTAGAGCAGTTGCCTTATCATCGTCACTCCCAATTGTACCAGGCGGTGGGGGGGTAAGTTTGGTTATCTCCCTATTGAGGTCCGCTCGGAGACCGGGGTCTGCCATCAACCGTTGTAGATCATTAGCTCGTTTTCCGCTGCCTGCTTTTACCCTCCGATTCGGCGCGAACCGACCCAAGAGGCGAATATTGCAGACAACGAGGTTGTGGTCAGATTCATGCCGATCCTCTGGGGGTTTCCGTACTGTCATGTTGCGGACCAGGCGTCGATCAACTTGCCGAGTAAGGATGTAGTCTAGCCTACACTGACCCTTCCCGGAGTTTGGAGATTGGAAAGTGTACGACACTCCGCGAGTAGGTGTGGCAAAGAACGTGTTGAGGAGCGCAAGCCTGTTGTCATCTGCGAGGAGGAGTAGTCGCTCTCCGTTGTTGTTCAATTCATCGCGCCCGTATTTACCCATCACCTTACTGCCGGCACATCCGCTCTCTCGCTTGCCGGTGCGAGCATTTGCATCCAAGAGCACAAGTAGGTGATCCCCACTTGGGACCCCCGAGATGACTTTGTTCAGTTCGTTCCAGAAGTGGCCTTTCTCGCGAACGGGTGCATCCAGTATCGGCGCATAGCCGACAACAAAGTAAACAGCATTTGAGTTGCCCTCAAGTTGAATGCGAACTTTAGTCTGGCACTAACGCACTCCACCTCGAGACCATCCTTGCCCACACCTGCCACAAATAGACTCCCTGACCGCTAGTCCTACACCATGGGTGCCCTTCCTCTCGTATTTGCTGCCGTCTGCTCCAGAGCAAAACATCGTGTATCCAGCTGCTGTGAACGTGCTATGCCCGTCTCGCCTAGTCTCCTGGAGACCTACGACATCGCATCCTAGTTCCTGGCATACCTTCATGATGACGTCGCTGTGGCCGATGCCATTTTTGCCGTTGAAGGCGAGTGTGCGAACATTGAACGTACCCACGACGAATTCCCCAGCTCTGTACCTAGCCCTAGCATCTGAGCGTATCCTTCGAGCTTCTCTGCGACCTTTCCGACCTTGCCTCCTCTTCTTCCGTGCTGCGTGTTTTTTCTCCTCTACCCTCCGCTTTTCCCGGGCGGTGGGTTTCTTCCGTTCCGTGTTTTTTCGCCCGGCCCGGTTCGTGCCGAGGTTCCGACGTGCTGGGGGCAGCAATCCCAACGCGCCTCGACGCTCATCATCTCCTAGATGACGTCGAATGGGGTGCTTACTCACGTGGATCCTAGCCTCTTTCTCCGTTCGCTACGAGTTCCACGCTTTCCGCGACGGTGATACGACACGGCTACCGCAGGCAATACTGCCGCGTGGAAAAAATCCGCGAGGAAAATTTCCGCCGTATCGCTGGCCATCACCGCCGGCTCGACCATGCTCGAACGCTAGTTAGACGCGCAAGCAAGGTCAAGGCCGCGCTCCACTGGGAGCTCTAGCACGTGTTGGGGAAGCCGCAGGCCGGAGCTCCACCCCGGCCGGGGAGCAGCCGAGGGAGGTAGGAGTATGAATATACGGCTCGTCAGAGGGGGCTAGAGTGCTATGATACTGCTTTCGATGAAGTTGAAAGCCCAGTAACTACCTTGGTCCTGGCACTGGGATCAAATTTGTTTGTAGCGCTTGGAAGGCGTAAATTACGTGGAAAACCAGGGGTTTCCCAGAGAGGCAACATCATGCTGAAAATTATCATATTCCCGTTTCTCATCTCGCGTTGTTTTCGTCCGATCCTGAAATTGATCAAGTCAGTTTTTCTTTTCGCATGCCGGTCAACTTTACAAGAAAGTCCTCAGCTTTCCGTTTCTTAGCTTGAGTTTTAATATGCCTCAAATGAAGTAAGTTAGATTCATATTATTCTGAGCCCGGCCAACAATCTATTCTGGGTGGCGATGGCTATTGTTGGACACAACCGCGTCCCTATTCTTGGCGGCAATACAATCTTCGGCGGTCAAGAATGGCCATCAACATGCACCATTCCACCGTATACAAAAGGCATACCTGGTAGGCAATAGTCTAGTGCGAAATCACGCCCAACAGTCTATTGTGGGTGACGATGGCTATCGATGGATACAATTTCGTGTATATCGTTGGCGGCAATATCCATAGATAGGCAAACGGGTTGGTCTATTGTTCACACAATATCTATCGCGGTTGCTTTCCCAGCATATTTTGTTCAAGACAACGACCATCTATGAACAACCTTGTGACTCCATTTTTAGGGCAAAGTTATATTGTGTCCATTGCCGACAATATATTATCCCCTGACAATGTCTATCGATGAACAGCGTTGCCAGTCTGTTGCTGTTAACAACATCTATCGATAGACAGCGTTGCCAGCCCGTTGTAGTTAACAGTGTATATTGACAGTGCTGCTAGTCTATTGTTGTGGTTCGCAATGGCTATCGTGAGCCAGCGTTACCAGTCCGTTGCCGTTAATAATATACATTGATACACGTTTTTCGGGGCTACTGTAGCGGCAAGTGTTCTATTTCCTTGCTATTGCCCAGGGTATATGCACATTACTACCTCCTCTATCCCGAGGAATCACTATCAATATCACCGAGTACCAACCACAACAACACAGCCGACAATGCTACATACTTAACCCCCATGATGCCCACTGCCTTGTTGAGGCACACAACGTTGCAGCCCTCCTTCAGGCTCTGCCATGCACCGACATTGCTGCTCATCACCATACGCTATGCGCTCATTCCATACTGGTGGTGATCACAAGATGAATTTTTGACATTGCTGCGGCACAAACTGTTGCAATGTTAAATACCCTGGTACATCAGAGTACATTGTAGGTGAGGAATAGGCGTTGATGGTGTCCATTGATAGACAGTGTCCACCATAAAATATCCTCATCGGTGCCCATCGATAGCAATTGCCGGTCACAATAGATTAGAAATGTATCTATTGCCCATCGATAGCAATTGCCGGTCACAATAGATTAGAAATGTATCTATCGATAACCGTTACAGATTCAGAAACATATACCTGGTGTATCGATAGCCATTGCCATCGGTGTCCATCGATAGCAATTGCCGGTCACAAGAAAATAGAAATGCATTTACCGATAGCCATTGCTGGTCGCAATAGATTCAGAAACATATACCAGGTACCTGGTATATCGATAGCCATTGCCGTCACAATAGATGACGAAATTATGTATCGATAGCCATTGCCGGCCACAATAGATCAATAAATATTTTCGTCGATAGCCACTGTCAACCGCAATAGGTTCTGCAAGCTATCCGTCGATAGCCATGTTGTCGGCGTGACAACAGCTTTCAACGCAGGCACTTTAGCACACTCCTGCCTGAACAAAATGTTGGGGGCGTAACCTATCGATACACATTATCGACGACAATGGATCGAGGGACGTGCCAATCGATATACTTTGCCGACGACAATAGACCCTTTCATCGAACCATATTATATTGCTACATTGCAGGGGCCATCGCCTATTGTCCAGGGTGTCACACTCCCACAAGGAGAGTACTACGAGCTTGGCCAGCCGAAAAATGGATAAGTCATCCGAAGGTGGTATCTCGCGAACCACTGCGAATTAGGACCAGGAATTTGGAGGGACGAACCCGGACACTCTTATACTGCACGCGCAGAACAAAGAAGCATATACTAAAAATTATGGATATTTTTATATTCCGACACGATCTCGACGAGTGGAAACTAAAAAAACGCCAACTACTCAGCATAAGTTTCGCAACAAATTCGTATCTCCCTACTGAAAATAGCGTGGGACAAACCCTGTCTTAGACAACAATTCCAGAGTGTGGCCAGGGATAAGAAACGATGCTGCATAGCAATGCCCACCCTGTGTCAGGATAACGCTTTGTTTGTCACGAAGTTGGTAGCGTTGCTCGTGATCCGTCACTACTACTGCTGCTGTGCTTTGGTTGCTTTGGTCCGGGAGAAGGGGAGAGAGAGGGCTGTGACAAATCTGGTCCGGGATACGAGAGGAGAGGGAGGGAGACTGGTGGTTCGTGTGTGGTTGGTTCGGCACTACAGCAGAGGGAAAGCGAATGAACTCGTCCAGAATGCATCTTTGCATGGACATCACGCAGATGGTTCTTCTCCGTCTTCGTCGGGACGATAGGCATGAGCCCCGAGGTGGTGGTTGGTCGTTGTGGTCGAATAGTCCGGCCATGTTCGGGTAGGTGGGTACAATAATCGGGTACCTCGTAGGGGGTAAGTAGCCCAAATCGTTGTACCCGGCGCACACGTGGCCAGCGTCAGGTGGTGGCCGGTGTTGTCCAATGAGATGGCATCCTGGGGGCCTTCGCGGTCACTGAGGTAGAAATGTATCCGTTTTTGTCCACGAAGTCCCGATTTTGGCCATTTGCTTTTTTTTGTTTCAATTTGGAATTGGGGAGTTGGGTAGCCTTGATGTAGCATGTTCATGGTGGGCCAACACCCCCGGTGGAGTCTGGGGTGATTATTGGCCGTGGCCACGATCGAGGCGATATAACGCGAACCTCAACGAGAGGCGACCGGAGCAATAGCCGCGCCCACGCCCACAGACCGTAGCACATGGTACCCGGGCGGGGGTGCCCCAGAACAAACCATGGCGGGCGCAAGCCCATTTGTTTGTCCTGCTTGATCAGCCAACCATCTCGAGAACCAAGCAAGCGAGCTCTGGCCACGTTTCTTCTTGCTGCCCCGCACTTGTCCACTAGAGGTAGCCCCGATGTTGCACTTCGCAACTGACTCTGTTTTCCAGCCAGTATCTTTCGTGATCTCGTCCACGGCCGTCCCGGCGAGGGATTTTCTGAGCCAGCCCCCCACTCGAAAGGAGTGCATTGTTAAGTGGTTCCGCTGGTCTGTCATCCGCAGATAGTCTAACGGGTTATCCGCCATAGAGAACATTCCCAAAAGAACGTTCCTCCCGACTAACGGAATATCTGCCGGGTTAATCCATTCTCTTGAACATTCCCGTAGCCCTGAGACCATTAACAAACAGCCTATATTATCCGCAACTATAGCCCATGAGTACTCACTCATAATACATTAGCCCACCCTCAGTAGTCATATATGGAGACCACAAAATGGTCGAAGGATGACGACAAAGTTCATCCCAAACGACCAGGAAAAAGCAGGTCGAAGATGCGGCTACTCGAGGTTGAACAAATGAGGCTGGTAGAATCCCCTACACCTCGTAACAAGACACGACACTACGAAAGGGGGGTGTTCACTGAGAGCAACCACCAGAAGGGAGACCAAAAGAGAGGAAGACATAACTAGGAGCGGAGGCGAAAGGAGAAGACGGCCAAAGCGAAGCAAAGAATGACGAAAGAAAAGGGAGACACAATATCTCAAGCACGGATCGTCAACCCTCCCCCTCCCCCCCCTCCACCTCCTTGAATCGCTCGTACAGCATCGAAAGCTACTACTCGTACCGCCAAGCCGGGGCTGGGAATGATGCTGGCGGAAGGAGAGCGCCAGTATGAGAGAAGCGGCGTCCAAGGCGGTGCCGGCAATGGCGCTGTAGTTGCCACGACCAAACCAAACGTGTTTTTCATCATGGTCGACGACATGGGCTGGAACGACATCGGGTATCAGAGTACTGACTTGGTGGGCATGACCCCCAACTTGAATAAACTGGCTGCCGGCGGGGTTAAGGTGTGCCAAATGTCGGCCACCTTAATCATTTTCGTGTACAATACTCGCGATTAGCACGCACCTGTCTTAAGACGCGGGCAGTTAAGAAAGCGTACAGCAGGCTCGACGTTGTTCTCGCTCGAACGAAACATAACGAGAAACCCATTCCACACTGCTGATATTGGTGTGAGTAGGGTGCGCGCGTCCTTCCTCCCGTACGAGCGGGAGCCTTGGCCCAAAATCAGCGAAACACGCGTGCGATGTACAGCGAAAGGGGCATAAAAGTTAGGTGCTAATTTAATGATTGCACACACATTTCTGGAGGGATATGTTGCGTGGTAATAGCGCAGACTCGTGGTTGGAGTATTGCTTGTGAAAAGGTTGCCTAGAAGCCTTAAATGGATGAAGTTGTGACTTCTCCGCCACGCTGACTTTCACCCCCCCCCCACCTCCCGTTCCCCACCGCTCACTCCCCCCCCGCCGGCAATGCAGGAATGCGAGGGTCCACGGTCATTACGGCCATACATTTCAGTGTACCCTACCCTTTCCCCTTCCCCGCCCACCAGCATCCATGCCTCGTCCAACTGTGTTTTCTCCCGCCTTGTGCCTGCCACTTGATGTTCGTCGCAATCACGGTGTTTGTTTTTGGTCGCCCCAACAGTTGACGCAGTACTACACTATGTCGATATGCACGCCCTCCCGAGCAAGTCTTATGACAGGGCGGTATCCCATCCGCTACGGGCTGCAGTACAACGTCATCAAGCCGGGAGCGCCGTGGGCGCTCCCACTCACTGAAAAGGTACACGGTACCTGGTATATTTGTATTGCTGTATATTTAATCAACCGTGAGCATATTTGACTTGCTGCACGAACAATGTGTGTACCGTACGACATGCGCGTGTTCTGCACATCAGAGGTCGTTTCTCCTCCGGCCGTGGGTCCTTTCTCGCACTCTCGGCATCGGGGCACGCAGAGAGCGCGCGTGTACATCGCGGAGCATGCTCGAAACCCGGCCGGGCCCCGTGGCGCGCACTCTGGGCATCGAAAGTCGCGCGAATTGGCACGAAGACGATGACGTTCTCAGATTTGCCCACTTTCCTGAAATCCTGCCTGTGGTCCACTAAAGGCTGTAGCAATGTAATCGCGTGATCGTTTTCCACTGAGCCAGAGCCGAACAGGACAATGGAAACCCCACAATGTATAGTAGTAGTACGTACCTTGATTTTATGTTTTTCGCTGCTGCAGTTTCGTGTCTGAATCACACCATCTCCCGAGCTCTCTGCTTTGTGGTAGGCACGGCACATTAACAGTGGCACATCGAGCTCTTGCCTGTATGACAGCCACGGACTGCACATCTCTCTGTGTGTGTGTTCTTCGCATTAAACCGTTCGTTCCACCTGTCGACAACCAGCACAACCAGTGTCTGTGCCGATTCTTCAATCCTAGAGAGATACACGCTCTGTGGTCACTAAGCTACGACACAGAGATACTACAGCACACTGTTACGTGGTAAGCAGAGTAGACAATGCGATGCCATGTCATCGTGCTGGATACGACGTACCTGGTACACATTATATGAATGTAAAAAATCGAAAGAAACAAAGAAAACGACTTCGACAAAAAACCAAAACCAAAAAGTGTCAAGCCTCCTCGAAGGAGATGTGGCAGACGATACAAAAAAAGCCAAACAAACAAACCACCGCATGCTTCATATATACTGAGTGAGACTGAAAACGAAAGGGAATAACAGGCAGTGTGTGCTTGCCATGTTTCCTATCGTCCTCGGGAATACGAATGAACATGCTGACCAGCGAGCACGGCGATTTACACCCATACGAGATTCAAAAGTAATCCGCGTAGCCGTGGTGCACGTCACAGCAATGCGATTTCAGAGGTAAAGCAGCAGTACAACAACACCAGCACCTCAAACTCCGCCCTTTGTGAAAAACCACGGCTGCTGTGTTCACACACATGTCTGCGGTGTTTATCAGGGGATGACTATGCATGCGCTCGTTCATGGTCGCGTGTGTTTCCACGTACTATATACAGTAGTACGTGTACATGTTTATACTGAGCAAACACACGTCGTCGGAGTGGACAGGGGAGCCTGATGATGTGTGCACTATGTCAGCTTGCAACACCCCCGGGATTGCAAGTCAACCACAACCCGAAGGGTAGCCTTGGGTGTACGTACTATATGATACGTACGTACTAGCTACTGCTTGGTAGAGAATATAGACGAAATATCATATACTTCACAAATACCAGTATATACTTCTCTACTACGCTTATTGCAGTAGGTATACCTGGTACGTATCGTTTTGCTCGTGCTGCGCAAAAATTGCAAAACTCCCATTGGTTTCACGGGTGTGGCATTCATAGTACGCTCGTTGAATGTGCAAACAATACGTGACGGCGTAATATTTACTAAACTCGACTGAGAAATGCGCTCACCAAACGCGCTCGCCTCGAAAACCCCGGGGCAGCGGCATGGTTTCACAGCGCAAACCGAACCTGCAGTGAAGACGGCTCTTGCCAAACATGTGTACTACCAGTAGAATACCTGATCTTCGTGATATTGCTGCCTCTTAGGTTTCCGTCTGACGTATGATCTTAAAACAACTACAGAAAAACGAAGCGGGCATCGTGAAGCGGAGATCGGAGGGCGATTTTTTTCTCGACAAACGATTCGATTGCCAAACCCCCCACCCTTCAGATTGCCCAACCCCCGGCCCACCCCCCCCCCCGGCTCTCCAAAACGAATCAGTCGGTGTACGTTTCATCTCCCATCCCCCCCACCAGATCTCATTTAACGCTGCCATCCGTGTGAAAATCGGATGGGCTTCGTCCCGGCACTACTATACGTAGGGATGCGAGAGTCTACGGCCATAAGATCAGGGCATGCATGACATGTGTACTCCCCCTCCTCCTCTCGAAACGATCCGGTCGGTCAAACCCCCCGCTCCCACCCACTCCCCCCCGCCTCCTTCTTATCGCCAGATTTTGCCGGAGTACTTGAAAGACGCGGGTTATGAGTCGCACATGGTGGGCAAGTGGCACCTGGGCAGCTACCGTACCCGCTACACACCGCACCGAAGGGGGTTCGAAACGTTCCTCGGCTACCTCAACGACAAGGAGATGTACTGGACGCACCAGGTTTGCTCATTCATTGGCGGTGGAAGAGGGGGGGGCGGGAAGGGAAACATTCTAGTTGCTGTCCATGGCCGTAATCGTATATACCGTAGACCCTCGCATCCCTTGAAACCCGGGACAGAGCGCGTTGGATTAGCGCGTTGGGTTTTTCATATACCAAGCAGGCATTGCTTGCACCATGCGCGAATCCCCGTGGCGTGTTCGCCGAGTCTCGCAAAGGGTGGCCTGCGTTCTACAGGAGCTCGAGCCGCTCGTGACGCGTTTCTTCTTTTTGGCATACAGTGCACAAATTTTCGTTTATCGGTGGCGGCGTCGGGTGGCTTCATTCTGGGTACCGGTGTGGCCACTTCCAGATGCAGCATTGAAAATATCGTGGGGGCGTGATTTTGTTTTTTTCGTGTTTCCTCGTTTTCGCTCCTCGGTGGCGGTGAAAACGTTCCAAACTAGTGTATTGATAATCTTTACAGCAGGAGGGGGGAGCGTGGAGGCGTGTACTATTTCCAAGGAACCACCGGTTGGGCTTCTCTGTATCGTCTACAGCAGTAGTTACTGTAGTCAGCGGCCAACAGCGTAGACTAGGCCAACAAGATTTTGCCTCTCACGAAGTGATATCACCCGGTAAAACATATTTCGGGTCGTGGCCTCTGCTGCACGCCGAGCGTTTGCTTCCTAACGTCTTGCTTAGTGTGGTGTCTGCAAACGGTTAATGTTGGCTCCTTACGGGCACGATTGTTTTAACCTCCTACCCATTGCATGGCGTTATTGTCCCCCCCCCCCCCCTCCTCTTCTTCCTCCTCTTCTTCTTCTTCTTCCTTGTTTTTGCTCCCGAAACAATTCGTGTAGCTCAACACCGTAAACCTGTTCGGGCGCAAGTTCTTCGACTTCGGTTTCGGGAACGCGACGGACTACTACGACATCATCGACAGAACAATCGACCCCCTCCCCCCGCCCCCCATAGTAGGTGGCGTCGATGACGATGACTTCTCCACAGGACCCACGAGCTCTTCCTTTTCTTCGTCCACCGTCAGCTTCAAGGGAAAGTACTCTACCACAGTCTTCCACGAGAGGGCCATGGAGGTATGGTATACAGGTCGAAGGGCGGCGGCCTGGCTTCATGTTTTAGTAGGTTGTTGTGTTCCTTGTGTCTTGCGTGCTCTCTTGTGTATGTTGTATTGCGCGTGGTATGTTGCGTCTTATTTTCTGCGTTGTTGTACATAGTGTGTTGTTGTTCGTTTGCTTTTTTTGTCTGTCTGTTTGCTGCCTTTTTTTTTCTTGTCTCAAGCTATTCTGGCGATGTATGTGCTCCCTGCAGCCGGCCGTGGTGCCCTCGTTTACCGTGCTCGGAAACCTGCCATTTTCTCGCTTATTTTTCTGAAATATTTGTGTGTGTGTGTCCTTCTATGTTATGGCAATGTTCGTGGGTGATCAGCGTTGAAGCTTATCGCTGCACCCAGAACCGGATGGCAAACACACCAAAATGCTTCGGCCCTTCGCCTAAATCGCTCCTATGTTATGGCAATGTTCGTGGGTGATCAGCGTTGAAGCTTATCGCTGCACCCAGAACCGGATGGCAAACACACCAAAATGCTTCGGCCCTTCGCCTAAATCGCTCCTATGTTATGGCAATGTTCGTGGGTGATCAGCGTTGAAGCTTATCGCTGCACCCAGAACAGGATGGCAAACACACCAAAATGCTTCGGCCCTTCGCCTAAATCGCTCTCGACAGGTCATCAAGGGCAAGACGCCGTTCGACGAGGAGCCGTTGTTCCTCTACATCGCACACCAGGCGGTGCACAACCCTCTAGGCCTTCCCCCTTCAGGTACGCAGCTCACGCCGATACCCTCAGCCACGACCAAGGCCCCTACAGCAGCGGTGCGGTAATAAAAGGGGATTCTCAACGGAACAACGCCTCAATGTCACCCGTGGCAGTTCCTTTTTAAGAGTAGTTCCCCGGCCGGTAGTAATGCGGTTCCTGGGCGGAAAAGTTGTCCCCGTGTAAGACTCAAACGTGGCCATGCACGGAGAAAAATATGAATGAAACGGGAGTTGTGAGATCGGAAATCCAAATTGACTCAAACTTTATCTTTGCAAGCTTGGTGTGATATTTCGCTCGCGCGTTTTAGGGGGTGCGTACGTCGTGCGAGGTTTTTAGATTTGTTTCCACGAATTGTTAAGGGTTTGAAGGCAAGCAAATCACTACCTGCCACGTACCAGGTACACCTTAAGATGTGACTTCTTAATTTCCGATACGTGATCATACGTATACGTACGATACGCATCCAAGAATATTTGTTTCTGAGCCAGAGGCCAGCGTAGTACGAGTGAGTGTAATATTTACGAGTTTTGTTATGTTTGCGGATGTTTGGACTAATACAATTTTTCCCCAGTTTGTCCACAGATCATACCTGGTATTAAAGTTTCCACCTTGCTGTGTGGTGCACGTCTGATCCAAACATCAAATATCCCCGTTGTTACGTGCGTGGGACTTGTAATCGAAGTAAGTACATGTTATTAATAGATCGTATCTATACCACGTGCGATCGAAATATCACACACAGCTTGCAAACATACTATTAATATTAATATCAAGGGTTTTAGCCAAGATCAGGTATACCTGGTCACGTTTGGGCCAAAATCAGTTACACAGTAAAAACAAGTACATCTCACGCCAGGAGCCCTGTTTTTGGCCAAAATATCGGTTCTCTCCTGGCGAACTAGTTGGAGTGTGTTGATAGTCTATCCTTCGGATCATTCATGCATATCCTCCGCATCATGCACGCATGGCGTTCAGATCATCCCACCCGGCACGCAAGTGCAATCAAGAAATACCAAGCAGATCTCACCGCCAAAAAAAGAGTGATACATCCACATTCTTCATGCCCTGCAGATCGTACAGATCCTTCAGATCATGCGGACCCACCCACGCAAAGCTATTCATCAGTCAATCACGGCACATGTAAGTTCGATTAACATGTGTGTGTAGCTCATGCGTGCAGACCCCACCCAGTAAAGTCGTTCAGATCATCAAGGATCAACATCTATCTATCGATGATACAGATCCCACCTAGGCAATAAATACCTGGACGATACAAACCCCGTCCCTTTCCTTCTGAGTGCTACGCTTTCCTCTGAGCAATACAGTACCATGTCTCCTACACAGGTATACGCCAAGACATGCGAGAGCATCGAAGACCAGACTACTACTCTTCACTTTTAGCATAAAATCAGTAGCCCATGACTCTCAGCTCACTCCGAGATCATTTTTACTCAAAGAAGAGGTGCAAGGGTTTTACATGCGTCTCCCTTTTCAACTTGCGACACCCCCCCGGATGTCATGCCACCCACATCCCGAAGGGAACCTTGTACCAGGTACGTTTTTTCTCGAAATTGGATTTTGGGTATTACGGGGGACCATAGGTAATAGGACCAAATATTGTTAGTAAAAATGGTCAAATGTATAGGTTTTGATGTACACCATAGGTCCTGTTACTATGGCCCCCCGTAATAGTAAAATACATAAATAAAGCTCCTCATTTCTCAGGTGACGACAGCTGATAAACAAGCAAGTACCCCCCACCCACCACGCCTACCGCACCAGGGCTCCTACTGCTGCTGTGTTGTGGTTGTTATTATCGTTGTTGTTGTTGTTGTTGTTGTTGTTGTTGTTGTTGTTGCTGTCGGTGTCGTTGCTGTTGTTGGTGCTGATATTGTTGCTGTTGTCGCTGTTCATGTTGGTGCTCTCGTAGACGTTGGTGTTGGTGTTGTTGTAATTGTTGCCGTCGTTATTGGCCTTGTTTGTGCTGTCGTCGTGTGTGTTCTTGTTGGTACTAGTCTTGGTGTTTATGCTGTTGTAGGTGTTTGTGGTATTGGTGGTATTGGTGACATTGGTGATATTGGTGCCGCCGTGGGTGATCTTGGCGGTGCTGTGACTGTATTAATAGTTGTGTTTGCGGTCACTTCTACTGCCGCCGCTGTACGAGTATGGAAAATAGGTAGCCCTCCCTCCGCGGCAGGGGTCCTCCGGTGTCGTCCCTGTTGTCGTTGGGGCTACCTCCATCTCGGTAGAGCTCTGCAATAGATACCGGGTACGTGTACAGCAATAGTCCACGAACAATGCACACCAGATACGTACGCACAGCAGGGGCAGCGCGGAGAATGTATTTTCACTTGTTAGGGACGATTTTATGGACAGCAGCTTGCAACGAACTAAAAATCAAGAATCGGACATGTCACGAGCCTCTCGAATTCGAGACCTACAGTTAGTAGTTTACGCAGATACATGCGCGCAGCGCTATATATAGCACGCAAGCTGTACTTTTCGTCGGGATGGCGAACATGGTTTTGCAAAAAACGTAAGGGGAGTACTACTGTAACAACAGCAAAACGTTGTTGCGCTCGTTTCTCGTTCTTTTTTTCTCTGGGCCAGATGCTTTCACCCCCGAGGAATGGGCCTTGCTGGACGCCCTGGAAAAAAAGACGGATTCTTCTTTGCGAGTGAGGTTTGCAAAAGTGAGTTAGATTCAGCCGTCGACGCCACCCGACCTGCCGGGCGGCAACACGTGCATAGACTGCCGTTTTGGTTCGTTGGGCCGTCCACCTTTCGCTGTGATTTTAGCCACCGTTATTGGGGTTGTGCTTTTGTTACACTGAATAAAACAAATATATACCTGACGCGTAAATACGTACATACCAGGTACGTACAGTAGCAGCTTCTTTGTGGTAGTTTTTTCTTCTATTTCGTGTGTTCTCTCGCCGTCTCCCCCTCCCAACCATCCTCCAATACATCTCAACATATTTTGTTGCGTTCTCCCCTTCAATCTCTATACCGCAGAGCAAAAGCCAAACGTCGTCCCTGGTGTTCATCCCCTGTCTTGTCTTCCACTCTCTTGTCTTCCTAAAACCCCTGTCTTCCCCTGCCTTGTCTTGCCTTGGCTTGTCTTGCCTTGGCTTTTCTTGCCTCGCGTTGCTTTGTCTTGTCCTATTTCCGACAGGTTTTGATGTACATGGACAAGACCATCGGTGAGCTCGTCTCCTACCTCGAAGAGGAGGGATGGATGGAGAACTCAATCATCGTGCTGGCCAGCGACAACGGGGGCTGTCCCCTGTCAGGAGGCAGCAACTACCCTCTTCGGGGGATGAAGCACTCCTATTGAGAGGGCGCGGTCAAGGTGATCACGACGGCGACACATTTCGCTCAACTTTGCCCCGTACATTGGCTCGCACATTGTGTCACATACGCTACGATAGACTTGGCATCACACGTTGTATAAACTTCCTTCCCCGGGTCGAGGGGGATTCGGTCTTTACCGAACAAGACGTTTCTGAAAAACGTTGAAAGCAAATGAATGAGTCCGGCAGTCTAGAGAACTGAGGAATGTAAGGCCCTCCCGCCCCCACGGCGGTCGGGCCAGATTCCTGGAGATAAAACAGGAGCTATGATAGGTGAGCCAATACGTACGAAGGTTGGACGCTAATTGTGGCCCCGTGCTTTAAACTAATTAAAAACACCGTGTAAATCACTTTGTGTAAGACCTCAACAGGCGCTAGAATGATGAATTGTGCAATATTTATTTTTGATGTGCTTGCTCCGTCTCTGGAATCTCACACTGCAACATTACTAGGTGTTGGTTGCAGCTGCACGATGCAATACAATCTGCGGGTAATACGATAAGCGCACAGCAGAGGGACCACACTCCTCGGAGTATCGGTTGCCAACGTATCGAGCTAATTTCGAACTCTGAATGCTGAGACTATTAGGGTGCTTACGGCCTGAACATTGCGAGTGACTGGGAGAGTGAGCAGTACTCAACTTCAAACCTCGAAACGCTGCCTGAATATTGCGAGTAAGTGCGAGTGTGAGTAGTACTAAATATCCAAATGTCACGGGTGCAAGGAGTGCCCGCAGGGTCGGACGCCGAAACATCCAAATGAACGGTCGTCAATATTGTCACTTTAATTGAGAGGAGTTGTATTAAATCGAGGTGTCAGAGCAGAGATCAGACTACCGTGCTGATGGAATGATGAAATGAAAACGATGTCGAACTTACTTAATCACAAACACGAGGGTGATGGAGACGGCAGCAGCAGTGGTAACGCAAAAATGTAAATGCACGAAGAACGGCAGTAATTATGGTGGTCATCGACAGAAGAGTGTGCCGGATTGGGTCGTCCTGAGCTAAAGCCAGACGATGCTCGTAATATATCAATATAGGAAGGTGCAGATAGATGCTCCGAGTAACTTGGAGTAAAGTAACGAGTATCAGAGATGAATTACTTCAGGTACTTCCTGTACTCGGAGTATTTCAGGGCTCGATACGTCGGGGTACTGCTCGTACTCGGAGTATTTCGGGTATGATCACTCTCAATACCGCTTGTACTCGGAGTAATTTTGGGGTTCGATACTGTGAAATACTGCTGTACTCCGAGTATTTTGGGGTTCAATACTCTGGAATACTCGTTGTACTTGAAGTATTTGGGGATCTTGTACTGCTCCTACTTCAAGATCTCGGAGTACTTGGGCATTTCATACTGCAAAAACTTCAATACTCGGAGTATTTTAGGGTTTCATATTTCAAGGTACGAGCAATACTCGGAGTATTTCAGGGTTTTATACTCCAAGGTACTCTGGGTTGGAGTATTACTCGGAGTATTTTACTCGGATGATGAAGTATTTCTGGGTTAAATACTCGCGATACTCGGAGTACCCCGAGTAATTTAGATGTTTGCACTCCGGGTACTGCTTGTACTCGAGTATAATTGTTACAGCTGCCTCCTCTTGTGTGCCGCTATCGGCTCGGTCTCACCTCGATAGCCAGCTGTTGTCGTTCGTTGAGAGAGTCCTCATGGGTATTTCCTCCGTACCTCGCTCCTAAATCCTCTCTGGCCACGGGGTGGCCAGACGCCACGAGAGTTGAGTGTTGGGGTGGGCAAGACTCATGCACGGTGTGTGAACAGGATATGATTTGACTTGTTTCTTTCGTTCTTTGGTGGGATTGACTAACCCCAGGTAGGGCCAGAGAGCACCCGCATCGACCATTACAGCCGATACGGGGTTGCCATGACCCAGACAATGGCCTCCCCCGCCGGGGACACTCCATTGTATACCTACATCGATATGACAGCGAGCCATCCTACGGCTTTATCGCTGCCTTACACGATGCACCCTCCGTGCGTCACTGGTCAGGTCAGTCAACGTACATCACAGAATACCCTGTCGCCCACCTGGGCGACTCCTGAAGCCCGTAGCGCTGCAACACCCCCCCTGCCCGACGCATAACTATCGTTGGTGCACAGCGGGTATCCCGGCCACTACCCGGTAACAGCATGGGTTACTCCTCCTCCATATCCCCGACGAACCGGCTGCCGCGTCCTTCCTTATTCGTTCGACGATTAACGAGCTTCGGCCACGTACGGACATCCCCGATGCTCGTGACGCGGCTCCTACGCCTTCCGCTTCTCCTTCTGACGGTCACTGCTGCTGTTTCGGCTTCTGCGGCGGCTGCAGTTGCTGCTGCTGCTGACGACACAGTTGCTGCGCCTGATGCTGTTCCACCTCTTCCTCCTTCTCGTGCTGGGCCGGCTGTTTACGCTCCCTCCACGGCGGCGGAGGTGGTGGACCTGATTGCCCCCCCGTCCTGCGGGTTCCCGTTGCCGTGTTCGGTTGCTGCTACTGCGGTTGCGCTCCTGCGTGGCACTCCTGCTACGGCGGTGGTGGCTGCTACGGCGGTCACGACTGCGACTGCGGCTCCGTGCATCTAACTTGAAAATGGTACGATGCTTTAGCATCCTTTGCCGCTTATGTAACGGGGTACACACAAACCTACCCGACCCCTGATCCGGCGTCCTCTCATAGACGCTTGATAGCTCAGACAGGGCTGTTCGACGGAAGTGATTCGCTACCCCCCGGTCCAATGCTCGTGCGCCCGATTCGCGTGGATGCCTTCCCTTCCGCGTTTGCTGGCCGCCTCCTTGATCAAGACCCTGTTATCCCCCCAGCGTCTGCTCACCCGAGGAACTCCTCTGAGTTGCCGCGTCGTCCCGCGCTCTTCTGGGGCTCTTTTCCCCCTGCTGTCTCTTGAGTATCCCTCTCAGCCTCCAGAACATCTGCTGCCTCTCCGCCACGAAATTGGACGAATTCGAGCCTCATGTGGTTCGGCCGCTCATGGAAGATCTTGAGTTTGGCTGCCAATACCCCAAGACCAGCTGTGCAATCGAGGAGTTCGTCGAAACTCATCTTTGCAAGCTCTGTGTGAAACTTCGCTCAGGAACGTTTGGTGCACCCCTAGTGTGGTCTTTTGGAGATACTGACGTTTGACTCCAAGAAAGTAAGTCGTTTGAAGGTTCAGACGTTCACGCCACCCCCTCAAGTACTGACGTGACTCCGAGTAAGCAGATCGTTTGAGGGCACTGACATTCACGCCACGTTTGAAGGTACTGACGTGATTCCGAGTATGTAAGTCGTTTGAAGGCACTGACGTTCACGCCACGTTTGAAGGTACAGACATGACTCCGAGTAAGTAAGTCGTTTGAGGGCACTGATGTTCACGCCACCTTCACTGACGTGCCTCCGAGTAAGTAAGTCGTTTGAAGGCACTGACGTTCACGCCACGTTTTAAGGTACTGACGTGACTCCAAGGAAGGAAGTGGTTTGAAGGTTCAGACGTTCAAGCCACCCCGTCAAGTACTGACGTGACTCCGAGCAAGCAAGTCGTTTGAAGGCCCTGACATTCACGCCACGTTTGAAGGTACTGACGTGATTCCGAGTATGTAAGTCGTTTGAAGGCACTGACGTTCACGCCACGTTTGAAGGTACAGACATGACTCCAAGTAAGTAAGTCGTTTGAGGGCACTGACGTTCAGGCCACCTTCACTGACGTGCCTCCGAGTAAGTAAGTCGTTTGAAGGCACTGACGTTCACGCCACCTTCACGCCACCCCCCCAGCCCGAACAGTGTCCACTGGTGAGACCCTTTCGTGCTAAAACTAATTCATGAGTCCTCAAACGTCATTCATCCACCACCACTTCAAGATCGTACCCCTTGTATAACGGTTTTCGTGAAAGTGGTTGTAGAAAGGTGGTGGCAAACACCCCCCCAGCACGGAAACTACCTACTGCCTATTGGCACCCCAATCCCACCTTTCGCTTCGTGTCTCCAACACTGGGCCACTAATCTTGGAGAGTCAAATAGGAAGGTATCGTGCTCGGTTACACCATACCTACATCATGTTTTCCAGCATTAGTCATGCAATTTAGAATTCCTACAACCGTTCGTCTCCGATCAGGCGGATCGCCCGATGCTTGGAGACGGACGACACAACAGGTGCGTGGTACACCCAACCACTTCACGATCGCGTTCGCAAATGAAGGGAACCTTTAGTTTGGGCATTGGGCATATGTGGCCTCGCCTTTATAGAACTGCCCTCCCCATGCGGGGGCGAAGCACTTGGAAATTAGGGTCAACTTTATGTACATGTACAGCAGTGCAGTACTCAAACGGTGAAGATGCCCAATCGTCATTGGGAACCATGTCAGATACTTGAACAAAGTCAAGCTCGTTTGATGCTCCGTTCACTGCGTCAGCGACTAAGACGGCGCGTGAGTTTACGCGCTGGGGAGGGGCTTTGTTTTCCTATCGGAAACTACCAGGTTTTCTCTCCTCAGTTTGGTTTGCATTGTGTATCTCGTATCCACCGCTTAGGATGCATGTATTTGCTCTGGAAGAGCAGTCACCCTTGCTACAGGCAAAGCGCTCCGGATAGAGGCCAGCGCTCCGAGGTCCTTTCGGCACGAATGTATGTGAAAAAAAAGCCTGTTATCACGGTTTTCAAATATTCGTGCATGATACTATCAATCAAGTAACTGTTTACGCATCCCCCAGTATTCGGGCGCTGTGATCACGGGATTGCAACTATTTATGTGTGTGATCCCCAATTCTGTGACACAAACTGCTGTGTCGACATCCTGGCAGTCGATAATCTAGTGCCGGGTAGTTTGTAACTACCAGTACTAATATGCCCGGTGCCACTAGGTTGATAGGTTTTATTTATTCGTTGGTGTCGCACTGCTATCTCTCCCTGCTCTTGGACGGAATGCGTGCGTCGTGCCTGCCGTATCCAGTGTGATGTGATACCAGCTCGGTATGCTGAATGAAGCTAATATACATACTTTACAGCAGTCGGGATGAATAAGGTAATGCGGCCGTATGTGTTCGACCCGTACTCTGCACGTATTGTGTATGTGTTCTTCATCTTAAACCATTCTTTCTACGGAATAAAGCCCGAACGAGGGAATGCGGAGAGGGGGGGGAACAGGAGGGGTAGAAGGGAAACGGCGGTAGACGAAAGTAGGAAGGAGATGGCAGACAGGGTAGCAAGGCACCAAGTCGACTAGGAAGTAGAATATGACCATACTACTAGTGCTACCAACTGGTGCAGCTGGCTCGAACGTGGTCTTCCCTTGTCTTCTCTTTTAGTTTTTTTTTCTTTCTTTCTTGCGCTGACTCTCCGTGATTTTCATTTCATTTTTTCTCTTCCTCTTCCTTTTCTGATTGATAAGCCGTACTCAAGGAGCCGTGTGGCGTGGTTGGAAGACGAACCTGCTCTGCTCGGCTCGTATTGTCTGACGCCAAGGGGCTGGGCATAGTTGAGGAACGCAGGGCGGAGACGGCAGTCTGGGTAGCAAGGTACCAGGCGGATTAGCAGGGAGAACCTGGCTATACTACTCGTACCACAAGCTGCTGCCGCCACCTGGAAGGTGCTTTGGGCTTTGGTCTGCCTGTTATTTCCCCTTTGTTATTTTTCCTTGTTACTTTCTCCTTGGTTCTTTGTCTTACTCTGTTCACAAGCAGTGGTGTTTTTTGTTATTTCTTCTTTTTTCCAGCTCGTTCTTTTTCAAGTGTTGGCCACCTCGCCTGCGGGGGGGGGGGCACGACAGATTGTTTCTCTTAGATTTTGCTTTCATTTTTCTTCTTTTTCTTTTTCGATTTGTCTACCTTGTTTTTGTTTTCTCTTTGATTGTTTCTTTTCGTTTCACTATTTCATAGATTGCGTATGTCGTGCCTGTCGTATCTAGTATGATGACATGGCTTTGCATTGCCCACTGCAGTTCACACTGCACACGTGGCAACGTAGTATCTCTGTGGCGTAGCTTTGTGACCACAGAACTTGTATCTCTTCTAGGATTGAAGAATCGGCACGGACACTGGTTGTGCTGGATGTCGACGGGTAGAAAGAACGGTTTAATGTGAAGAACACACACACACACACCTGTCGACATCCAGCACAACCAGTGTCCGTGCCCTTTATTTGATCCCAGAGAGAGATTTTTCCTGTGGTCACAAACTACACCACAGTCATCACAATATACGTGGATTTCTCGAAAGTTCCATGTTTGCCAGCCGACAATGCACGTTGTTGTCCAGGGGTTTATCGTTCTAAAGGGTGGTTATGTACGCCCAAACAGCGTAAGGCTCGACATTGTTAGTTTCCGTTATCACCTAACCGAGCAAACGGTCCACGAGAGCATGCGTGTATTAGTACGGACGGCCCCTTTAGCTTGAATCGACACCTGTCGGTTGCATTTGGTTTTGAAGACACAATGTGGTCAATCGCATGCAGACATTTATTAACGAACATTCATGTGTGTGCGATCATGAAAAACGAGCGAACATACGAGCACGAGCAACAGGCAAACGGAGCACGAGCAACGAGTCTGCCTGCATGCATTGACCAGACAAGTATCTTCAAAGCCTTACGAAACAACAGGCAGAGCACCATCGGCAGCGTGAATACATACCAGCATATCACACGAATCACCGTCCTACAAGGCAGGCAACACCGAAAACATGTGGATATATGCATATAACGTGTATCCCATAACATAGTATGCAAGATGGAACGTGGGATTATAGAAAGAACACGATCACCTCATACCACAGTTTTGCAAACATTCCCATCGCCTGGGTTGTCCGTTCTTATCTCTTTTAATTGACGGACTAATTATGTGCGCGGAAGCTAGAACATAGTATGCAAAATAGAACTTGGGATTATACGAAGAGCACGATCACCTCATATCACAGTTTTGCAAACGTTCCTATCGCCTGGGTTGTCCGTTCTTCTTTCTTATACTTGACAGACTAATTATGTGCGCGAAAGCTAATGAGTATGTATGGTTGTTTCCTATGGCCACGTACCGGGTCAAAAGACCAGGGAAAGCCAGTGAAATGCCAACGTACCGGGTGAGAAGACCCGAACGGGTGAAACAAGTGGAATTCCAGCATATCGGGTACTTGGAGACCATAACAACCCGCTATGACTCTCGTTGTGTGCCCTCAGTTGTTTCAACATAGCTTTCATCCACCCCCGAATAGTAACATGCCGTACACTGCACAGCTGAACGGCTTCCCAACAACATTACTTTGCTCCGGTAGTAGGGGACACTCATCCCGTACGTGGGTAGGGATGTGTGGGGCCAAAGTTAAACGTCTCCACGCTTGTGAAAGCAAGAGGAGCGATGGACCCAAGGATCTAGAGAGCTTTTGCCGTGCGACCTTCAGTCCCATGAACGGTTATATTGATAGTGGTATGAATACTGTATATACTGTGGATACATCCTCCACGTATGATATGTGGCCTTCGACTAAAACTCGTCATTTCTACCCAGCTTCATCACCGTAGTATGCCCCGTATGAATCCCAGATACCTGGTACTCGTGAGCATACGGTGTGTGTGGTACATCCTGATATGTCGCTTTTCAACGCGTTATCATGACTCGAAAAGATGGGAAGAGAGATGTACGAAATGGTCCCTAAGGATTTTGCCATACGGCCTACCAGGTACCTGGTACAGTTTTACGGGAGTGTGTAGTATTATACATAGCCCATAAACGCCCTTTATTGATGTTGTCAAAAGCATACATACTGCGAGCCACCTCCCCTGTATGCTTAACCGTGTATCAAGAGCTCACCCTGTTCGGGGTAGAAAAATAAATAAAAACCTGCAGGTACAGAGTGTGTGTGTGTGTGTTCTTCACATTAAACCGTTATTTCTACCCGTCGACATCCAGCACAATCAGTGTCCGTGCCGATTCTTCAATCCTATTAATAGAAGAGATACAAGTTCTGTGGTCACAAAGCTACGCCACAGAGATACTACGTTGCCACGTGTGCAGTGTGAACTGCAGTGGGCAATGCAAAGCCATGTCATCATACTAGATACGACAGGCACGACATACGCAATCTATGAAATAGTGAAACGAAAAGAAACAATCAAAGAGAAAACAAAAACAAGGTAGACAAATCGAAAAAGAAAAAGAAGAAAAATGAAAGCAAAATCTAAGAGAAACAATCTGTCGTGCCCCCCCCCCCGCAGGCGAGGTGGCCAACACTTGAAAAAGAACGAGCTGGAAAAAAGAAGAAATAACAAAAAACACCACTGCTTGTGAACAGAGTAAGACAAAGAACCAAGGAGAAAGTAACAAGGAAAAATAACAAAGGGGAAATAACAGGCAGACCAAAGCCCAAAGCACCTTCCAAGTGGCGGCAGCAGCTTGTGGTACGAGTAGTATAGCCAGGTTCTCCCTGCTAATCCGCCTGGTACCTTGCTACCCAGACTGCCGTCTCCGCCCTGCGTTCGTCAACTATGCCCAGCCCCTTGGCGTCAGACAATACGAGCCGAGCAGAGCAGGTTCGTCTTCCAACCACGCCACACGGCTCCTTGAGTACGGCTTATCAATCAGAAAAGGAAGAGGAAGAGAAAAAAATGAAATGAAAATCACGAAGAGTCAGCGCAAGAAAGAAAAAAAAAACTAAACTAAAAGAGAAGACAAGGGAAGACCACGTTCGAGCCAGCTGCACCAGTTGGTAGCACTAGTATTAATAGTATGGTCATATTCTACTTCCTAGTCGACTTGGTGCCTTGCTACCCTGTCTGCCATCTCCTTCCTACTTTCGTCTACCGCCGTTTCCCTTCTACCCCTCCTGTTCCCCCCCCTCTCCGCATTCCCTCGGTCGGGCTTTATGCCACTTCTCCTGTTGCCCCCTCCCCCCCCGTTCCTTTGGGCACCATCCACGGCGGATGCGCGGCGCTGTCTACTCATCTCAGCCTCAGCCTCGTGCCACCTCACCATGAACCGTTCGGCTGCTTCAAGGATCCCCCGGTACCACTTCCCCACCTTTTTAGCTGCAGTGGACCACAACGCGGCCTCAACTCCAAACACCAAGGGGGCAACTTCCGTTGACCCTTCGGTGGCTCGGAACTCCCTAAGGTCTTCGACTATGCATCTATGCCAAGTCTTACACTGTCCGCCTGGTCTCGGGTTCTCCCCACCAGCTATCGTCCCGAGCATTACCCGATTGGGTAATCGCTCCTTGCTTTGCCGTGCCACGCCCCCCGCAAAGAAGAGCCGCCGTTTACGAATGGTCGTTTCGATGTAGAACAGTAGTAGTAGGAGTATGATTTCCTATATTTTTTCCACATTACATGTACTATCGTTAATATTCATATTCTTAGTCGTGTACGTACGGTAGTGCAACTCGTCGTATAATATACCCTGGTATACCATCTTCTCATGTTTTTGAGCATCGTGTGAAACTGCGTACCAGTTAGTGTATAGACTACTCACTGATGGTATTGTAGACGGGGATACGGCTTTTCTGTTGTAATTTTCAAGTTGAGGCGCCTTTGCTCCAGGCAGCTATTACTCAGTGCTCGGGGCATGGTAGGTTATCGGTTCCTGCGTACAACTTCAAACTTAGGACCATCTACGAAAAGCGCTCCTCCCGCAACGATATTCAAAAGTACTCCCTGTTTCAATACCAGCAGCGAGGTATACTTCAACAACAGCAGTTACATGTGACATGTGACCACGAAAATACTGCTGTCGCTCGGGTTGGGCTGATTCTTAGAGTCGTACGCACACGTATTGCCATGGTAGTCTAAATGAATACAGCCGACCCCCCCCATTTTTTTTCTCGAGGAGTACCGAACAGCAAGAAAAAAAACCGACCGCACCAAAAAACACAGACGAGATGTGCGGGGCCGAAAACAAAAAAAATCGAGAGTGACGCCTGAGGCGGAGAACGGCCGCAAAAAAACGAGAATTACACCTGAGGCGAAGGCCGGCCGCAAACAATCGTCAAGGCGTGCGCGGGAACAAAATCAAATCGAGGGTCAGGACGGAGAGATTTGTGGCCTTCTTTTTTTCTGGTGCTGCCTTATCGCGAGTCTGCGATGATGGCTACCTGCCGTGACTACTGTTTCCTGATACGTTACGCATGGTCACTGCTATAAACAGCAATAGTGCTACCCGAATATATGTACTCTATCTTGGTTTCTACGTGTATCCCTCGCCGCTGGTACCCATCAGACTCCATCATCCCGGACAGAACTCGGGGCTCGATACTTGGCCACCCATCAGATTCCATCCCGGAGAAGCTCGGACAGAGACACTGATCCCACCCAGGGAAAACTCGGGCCCCGATGTTTGGGCCTCATTCCGCCCAGGAGGACTCTCGGGCCCAGTTATTCGGGCCCTCGTTCCGCTCGGGAGAAAAGTCGGGCCCAGGTGCTCGGGGCCAAACAAATTCCCTGGGTACCGATCTCTCGTGTCCCCGCCAGAGCTCATGACCTTGCGCTCCAATCTCCCCCTCTCTCTGTCATCTCCCTGGGTTCACCATGTTACAGCTGCCTCCTCTTGTGTGCCGCTATCGGCTCGGTCTCACCTCGATAGCCAGCTGTTGTCGTTCGTTGAGAGAGTCCTCATGGGGATTTCCTCCGTACCTCGCTCCTAAATCCTCTCTGGCCACGGGGTGGCCAGACGCCACGAGAGTTGAGTGTTGGTATTGCTCAGCGAATGCGACGTGGGATTAACTGACATGCACGTTATGGGCAACTGACATGAACGTGGTGGGCAAGACTCATGCACGGTGTGTGAACAGGATATGATTTGACTTGTTTCTTTCGTTCTTTGGTGGGATTGACTAACCCCAGGTAGGGCCAGAGAGCACCCGCATCGACCATTACAGCCGATACGGGGTTTCCATGACCCAGACAATGGCCTCCCCCGCCGGGGACACTCCATTGTATACCTACATCGATATGACAGCGAGCCATCCTACGGCTTTATCGCTGCCTTACACGATGCACCCTCCGTGCGTCACTGGTCAGGTCAGTCAACGTACATCACAGAATACCCTGTCGCCACCCTGGGCGACTCCTGAAGCCCGTAGCGCTGCAACATGATTACTGCTCATACTGCCAGTACTCGGAGGTTTTGGCCCTTCAGTACTGCTCATACTGCAAGTACTCCGAGCTTTTAGGCCACCCGTACTCTAATATTCGGAGTACTGGAAGTACGGAAATTACTCGATATTCCGAGTATATCGATACTCCGAGTATACTCGGAGTATCGAGTATAATACCGAAAAATCGAACGCTTTCGAGCAGCGAGCAATGTCGGCACAACCCCCAAAAAACATCAAACCGGCTGCTGCACAGGTGATATAGGGCGAGTTTTGACGTCGTGAAAAGCTGTTTTGGATCATTGTGATTCTTACTGATATTAAACTAGGAGTGGAGCTCGAGCAGGGTGCCAACAACAGCATAATACAATGGCGAAACAGCAGAAGGAAGAGCAGTAGCAGCAGGAGCAGTAGCAGCAGCAGCGTCAAGCCGAGTGGTAAAAAAAGACGGGGATCGAACGAAGCCGGCACGAGCAAACATGAACGGACGGAGGATGATAAACGAACCGCGCATACGCGTCATACATCCGCTCCTGCTAGGAGAGCCAACATCTTTCGCACCGTGTAGGCGGTTTGTGTTGTCTCACCACAGTTGATGCAGGCAGGCTTCCCCCTTCGGCTGCTACTGTATGCAGTTGAGTTGTCTTTGCTCGGGGCAAGGCCTTCGTGCCGAAACTCATCATCATCGCCACGGGCGACCAAGAACACGGTGTAGCGAGCGTCGCTCTTCATCCTCTCTATACGGGAGGTGAAGTCGGTTGGGTAAATAATGAAAATTGCGGCGCGTTTTCGTAACGTCACGGTAAAGTACGATCTCCACCAACAACGCGGCGGGACACACAGATACCTTCTCGTGCCAAGCGTGCATTATTGTGTGTATAGCAGTGTCCTGCGGTAGAAGGAGATAGGGAGGGTGATTTGGAAATTGCGTGTTGTTGCAGAGCTTATAGAGGAAGGTACTGCTTTGTTGTCTGCAGTAGTAGTCCACAGCGCGGCGTATGTAGTGTACAGAAGACGACAGATAGGAGTGCGTGAACCCCTCGGTAGCTCGAAATACGTTTATTTCGATGGGCTTCAGGTGAAGCGGCGGTAGATGACGAGGTCCGCATGTTCAAAGCGCAGGAGGGCAGGAACATATGCGTGTTTCGAAGTTGACGTCGCAAAGGACTAGATCTTGGAACGTTGCAAGAAGGGAGCTTGCAAAAGGTAGTTTCGGAGTATGTGAGAGACAATGTTTTTTTTACTTGTTGCACCAAGGGAGCTTTGACAAAAGTCTATTTTGAAGCACGTGAGGTATATATTTTTTAAACAAGTTGGTATTAGAGGCAATATTATGAAGGTATAAATTGGGCATCACGCTGTCTATATATAATTAATAGATACCTGGTATGATTTTTCAGTGTCTGTCCCCTAAAACCCAACCAACAACACCCTTCAGCTATAACGACAACAAAGAGAAACCCTCGATCAACATCGACAACCAAAATCGTAGAAGGCGTAAGCCGCCGTTCAAGGGGAGGGTATGAAATTTTCTCGTCCCGTGCAACCCACGACAGATAATGCAGACTTACCTACTCTCTGCGTCAATAAAGCTAAAGAAAACAAAAAAAAAAGTATCATTTTCCGCAGAGCTCTTCAGCAATAATGACAAAAAGAGAAACTATCGATCAGAACGCAGCAAGCAGCAGTACTTTCGTCGGAAAGGAAACACCGACAGCTAAAGCCCCAGAAAAGTAACCGTGTGTAGTCTGGCAGGTTACAACAGAACAGTCGTCTCATCCAATCTGATGAATATTTGAGCATCGAACGAAGCAAAAGCCTCACCCCCTAAACGTATGTGATGGATGTCAGACAGAGCACCAACACAACAAAAGAAAAAACTACACTACGAAACACACAAAGTATGCTAGTTCTTCTATTGTGCAGGGTTTGACCCCAAAACGGGACTGCAGTACTCGTAGTATTAAAAAAAGGGTTACATTCTCCACCCAAAAAAGAACACACAAGACAGAAAAGGAGATCATCAAAGAAATAACACACCACCAGTTATAGTTTGCTGCTTTGCTGCTGCACTGCAGGCATTATTAATGCACACCAGGCAGTTTTCTTTTTAAAATTGGCAATAGTAGTGGGGGGGGGGGAGAAGAGCCTGGTCTATGCGCGACCGCGGATCTATGGGTATACGACGCATCGCAGAAGGGAGCAACGAGGAAGGGCGAACAGCAATAATAATGGGATGAAGAAAGTATTGAAAAAACCATGCAGAAAGCAGGGGATAATAGACTGAAGATTATTAAGATCACGCCGCAGTAGAAAGTACTATAAATACATACATGCATGCATACATGCATACATACATACATACATACATACATACATACATACATACATACATACATACATACATACATACATACATACATACATACATACATACATACATACATACATACATACATACATACATACATACATACATACATACATACATACATACATACATACATACATACATACATACATACATACATACATACATACATACATACATACATACATACATACATACATACATACATACATACATACATACATACATACATACATACATACATACATACATACATAGAACTACATACTTAGATCACAACCCCTGAGCGTGCTCGGTTGGTGCATCCCTGGCCTCTCAGAGCTCCCACTTCCAAACCGCCTCCTTTCATTACTTGCCGGACCTTTCCAGCAGTTCTTTGTTTTCTTGGCCATTTCTTCCTTTTTTCTTCTTTCGTTTCGTGTGCGTGCGTGTTCTCCGAGCACGGCATCGCGGGAGGACCAGGCACCGTGGCGGGTGCCAGCGTGTGCTGGCGGGTAGAGGGGGGGTTGCAAGGAGCGCGGTCGCCACTTTCGTGCCTAGGCGCCGCGTGTGCCTCGAGACACGAGGGATGCATGAACGGGCTTTGTCTGGCTTTGATTTATGATTGTTGATAGAGTATGTACGAGTTTGTAAAGGTCGTTCGGGAGGGCAAGATACTATTCAAGCGGTGCTTATTTTTGCGGCCACGCTGAAGTTGAAAGAGGGAGGTCTGCAGTTTGAACACCAACGTTATCGAGCTGGCGAACGACGGCCACGGTGAGCACCGGGCTTCACGCGGGGTGGGCGACGGGGCTGATTGTGGCAGAGAGTGGTAAAAGCTTTACCCGGACCGAATCGGTAGCGAGGTGGTCGCGAGAGGGGCGGGCGGCGTACGGCGGCGTACGAGGCTGAGAGAGAATGCGTTTTTTTCTTTTCTTCTTTTCGACCGGGTGTAAGGTGTTCCAATCAGGCAGAAAAATATTACACGAGAGGGGACGGGGATTTTTTTTCCTTTCCGAGTTTGCGGTTTCATTTCCATTGTTTTTGCTGCTGTGCCGAGCTGTGCTTTCGCTTTCTTCGTACATACAGTACAGACATAGAGCATATCGAGAGGAGAAAATAAGTACAGACAGTAGTAGTACCCTACCTGGGGTGTATGTACGTACGTACGACATCCGCGACGCGAAGCGTATATGTGGCATCCAAGCTGACGTCGGAGCTGTTTTTTCCTGAAGCATGACGGCGGGACTCTTGGCATTATGAAGTCGACGGTTTGCAATTACGATCCTTGAAAACACTAAACTCAATCGTGGACCTCTGTTCGCTTCGCATAATTTGATGTACTTTTTTCCTTCCTGAGCGAGCGTAGCGGGCGGCGTAGGCCGCCCGCGGAGCGAGGGGGGGTTGCAAGGAGCGCGGTCGCCGTTTTCGTGTCTAGGCGTCGCGTGTGCCTCGAGACACGAGGGATGCATGAACGGGCTTTGTCTGGCTTCGATTTATGATTGCTGATAGAGTATGTACGAGTTATAAAGGTCGTTCGGGGGGGCAAGATACTATTCAAGCGGTGCTTATTTTTGCGACCACGCTGAAGCTGAAAGAGGGAGGTGTGCAGTTTGAACACCAACGTTATCGAGCTGGCGAACAACGGCCACGGTGAGCACTGGGCTTCACGCGAGGCGGGCGACGGGGCTGATTGTGGCAGAGAGTGATAAAAGCTTTACCCGGACCGAATCGGTAGCGAGGTGGTCGCGAGAGGGGCGGGCGGCGTACGAGGCTGAGAGAGAAGCTCTTCTGTGCGTTTTTTTTCTTTTCTTCTTTTCTACCGGGTGTAAGGTGTGTTCCAATCAGGCAGAAAAATATTACACGAGAGGAGACGGGGATTTTTTTTCCTTGCCGAGTTTTCGGTTTCATTTTCCTCGTTTTTGCTGCTGTGCCGTGCTTTCGCTTTCTTCGTACATTCAGTACAGACATAAAGCATATCGAGAGAAGAAAATAAGTACAGACAGTAGTACCCTACCTGGGGTGTATGTACGTACGTACGACATCCGCGACGCGAAGCATATAATATGTGGCATCCAAGCTGATGTTGGAGCTGTTTTTTTCCTGAAGCATGGCGGCGGGACTCTTGGCATTATCAAGTCACCGGTTTGCAATTACGATCCTTGAAAAAACTAAACTCAATCGTGGACCTCTGTTCGCTTCGCATAATTTCATGTACTTTTTTCTTTCCTGAGCGAGCGTAGCGAGCGGCGTAGGCCGCCCGCGGAGCGAAGCGCTTTGTACATACATACATACATCAACTGTTAACATGTGGTGTGGTATTTCTTGGATGTTCTCCTTTTCTGTCCCTGTGTTCTTTTTTGGGCGGAGATAATGTAACCCTTGTTTTAGTACGACTGCAGCCCCGTTTTGGGGGCAAACCATGCACAATAGAAGAACTAGCATACTTTGTGTGTTGCGTTGTGTATTTTTTTCTCTTGTTTTTTTGGTCTGTCTGATATTCATCTCATACGTTTAGGGGGTGAGGGTTTTGCTTCTTCGTTCGATGCTCAAGTATTCATCAGATTGGATGAGATGGCTGTCATGTTGTAACCTGCCAGACTACACCCGCTTATGTTTCTGGGGCTTTAGCTGTCGGTGTTTCCTTTCCGACGAAAGTGCTGCTGCTTTCAGCGTTTTATTCCATAGTTTCTCTTTTTGTCACTATCGCTGAAGAGCTCTGTGGAAAATCATACCTTTTTTTTTGTTTTCTTTAGCTTTATTGACGCAGAGAGTAGATTAGTCTGCATTATCTGTCGTGGGTTGCACGGGACGAGAAAATCTCATACCCTCCCCTTGAACGGCTTTCGCCTTCTTCGATTTTGGTTGTTGATGTTGATCGAGGGGTCGACGTTGATCGATGATTTGTCTTTGTTGTCGTTATACCTGAAGAACGTTGTTGGTTGGGGTTTAGGGGACAACACTGAAAAATCATATCTATTCATTATATATAGACAGCGTGGTGTCAAATTTATAAGTTCATAGTATTGCCTCTAATACAAACTTGTTTAAAAAATATTTTCCTCACGCGCTTCAAAAAAGACTTTTGGAAAAGCTCCCTTTGTGCAGCAACGTAATACAAAATGTATCTCTCACATACTCCGAAATCACCTTTTGCAAGCTGCCTTCGTGCAACGTTCCAAGATCTTGTCCTTTGCGACGTCATCTTCGAAACACGCATGCGTTCCTGCCCTCCTGCGCTTTAAACATCCGGTCCTCGTCATCTACCGCCTCTTCACCCGAATTCCATCGAAATAAAAGTATTTCGAGCTACCGAGGGGTTCACGCACTCCTCTCTGTCGTCTTTTGTACACTGCATACGCCGCGCTGTGGACTACTGCTGCAGACAACAAAGCAGTACCTTCCTCTATAAGCTCTGCAACAACACCCAATTTCCAAATCACCCTCCCTATCTCCTTCTACTGCAGCACACTGCGGTACTCAAACAACCATGCTCGCTTGACACGAGACGTTGTCTGTGTGTCCCGCCGCGTTGTTGGTCGAGATTGTACTTTGCCGTTACGTATCGAAAACGCGCCGCAGTTTTCATTACGTACCCAACCGACTTCACCTCCCGTATAGAGAGGATGAAGAGCGACGCTCGCTACACCGCGTTCTTGGTCGCCCGTGGCGATGATGATGATGAGTTTCGGCGCGAAGACGTTGCCCCGAGCAAAGACAACTCAACTACATACAGCAGCAGCGGAAGGGGGAAGCCTGCCTGCAACACCTGTGGTGAGACAACACAAACTGCCTACACGGTGCGAAAGATGTTGGCTCTCCTAGCTGGAGCGGATGTATGACGCGTATGCGCGGTTCATTTATCTTCCTCCGTGGGCTCGGAGTATCGAGTATTTTCCGTACTCCCAGTACTCCGGGTATTAGAGTACTGGTGGCCCAATTACTCGGAGTACTTGCAGTATGAGCAGTACTGAAGGGCCAAAACCACCGAGTACTGGAAGTATGAGCAGTAATTATACTCGAGTACAAGCAGTACATGGAGTGCAAACATCTAAATTACTTGGGGTACTCCGAGTATCGCGAGTATTTAACCCAGAAATACTTCATCATCCGAGTAAAATACTCCGAGTAATACTCCAACCCGGACTACCTTGGAGCAGAAAACCCTGAAATACTCCGAGTATTACTCGTACATTGGAATATGAAACCCTGAAATACTCCGAGTATTGAAGTTTTTGCAGTATGAAATGCCCAAGTACTCCGAGATCTTAAAGTAGGAGCAGTACAAGATCCCCAAATGCCTCAAGTACAACGAGTATTCCAGAGTATTGAACCCCAAAATACTCGGAGTACAGCAGTATTTCACAGTATCGAACCCCAAAATTACTCCGAGTACAAGCGGTATTGAGAGTGATCATACCCGAAATACTCCGAGTACGAGCAGTACCCCGACGTATCGAGCCCTGAAATACTCCGAGTACAGGAAGTACCTGAAGTAATTCATCTCTGATACTCGTTACTTTACTCCAAGTTACTCGGAGCATCTATCTGCACCTTCCCATATTGATATCTTACGAGCGTCGTCTGGCTTTAGCTCAGGACGACCCAATCCGGCACACTCTTCTGTCGATGGCCACCATAATTACTGCCGTTCTTCGTGCATTTACATTTTTGCGTTACCACTGCTGCTGCCGTCTCCATCACCCTCGTGTTTGTGATTAAGTAAGTTCGACATCGTTTTCATTTAATCATCCCACCAGCACGGTCGTCTGATCTCTGCTCTGACACCTCGATTTAATACAACTCCTCTCGATTAAAGTGACAATATTGACGACCGTTCATTTGGATGTTTCGGCGTCCGATCCTGCGGGCACTCCTTGCACCCGTGGCATTCGGATATTTAGTACTCACACTCGCACTCACTCGCAACATTCAGGCAGTGTTTCGAGGTTTGAAGTTGAGTACTGCTCACTCTCCCAGTCACTCGCAATGTCCAGGCCGTAAGCACCCCGATAGTCTCAGCATTCAGAGTACGAAATTAGCTCGATACGGAAACAATTGATCCTCCCAGTGTGATCCCTCTGCTGTGCGTTTATCGTATTACCCGCGGATTCTATTGCATTGTGCTGCTGCAACCAACAACTAATAAAGTTGCAGTGTGAGATTCCAGAGAGGGAGCAAGCACATCAAATAAATATTGCACAATTCATAATTTTAACGTCCTACATAATGTGATTTACCAAGTGGTGTTTTCATTAGTTTAAAGCACGGGGCCACAAGTAATGTCTAACCTATGTACGTATTGGCTCACCTATCATAGCTCCTATATTATCTACAGGAATCTGGCCCGACCGCCGTGGGGGCGGGAGGGCCTTTTATTCCCTAATTTCCTATATAGTCGAACATAATTATTGAGATGATTTCTAGCGTGTGATCAGCGGTACTAAAATTGCGATACGTATCATTTTTTTTGTCGATTAGACCAGTCGGGATAATGACGCCGTTCCTTTACAAACCCGGGGCTTTAATTTTGGCCACCAAACGAAGAACCCGAGCGTGCTAGCGTGGCCTTTAATTTTGACTGATTTGTCACCCAAACGGGACTGCGGTCCTAAAAGGGGTTAACGCCGACGAATGGGAGATAGGAGGACTGTCGGTTACTTGCTGTTGTTGGGGGGAGGAGTGGGGGGGGTCGACGTGCGTAGCATTCACGGCTGTGTGTTGGGATCCAGCTTCTCGGTAGAACTGGCTGATGCACAACGGTGCACACACACGCTCCTCGTTTTTGCGCGCACTTCACATAGGTTTTTTCCGATGGAATTATTAAAAATGAAAGCTGTTACTGTAGTATTGGGTCCATCCGAATTTCTCGTGATGTAATTTCAGTACACAGATTCCGAGAACGAAGAAGGGGAGTGATACGAGCTTTCTGTTTCTCGGAGAGCTACAAAAATATTAAAAATATATACATATACCTGGTATATATTATGCTTGAGCCTTCCGACAATATAGCGTAGATGCCATTCCAATATAAACCGAATATCCTTCCGTAAAATCAGCACTATTCCTCATTTACTTCTCTGCCAGCAGTTTCCCAATTTTCATTCCCCATATCATTTCATTTTAGCTATACATCCTACTGGTATTCCTCATCAACGTTCCATCCCCAGGTCATCGGCCGCAATCCCCCGGCTTCTTCCTCCCCCTAGCGGCCTGGCGGTTCCTCAGCGCCAATACTCGTATACATACATGTATGTTTCATTGATGATGCTGTCCTATAGGTGCCTGCCTTCGTGTACTCTAAGAGCCACATCCCGGAGGAGGCGTGGGGTACGGAGTACCAGCAGATGATGCATGTCACGGATTGGCTCCCGACCTTGGCTTCGGCTGTCGACCTCAGTCTCACCGGAAGGTGAGGGTCGCCCGATTTCCGTCGGTACCTCGTGCGGATGGATGCGCAGCCGTGAGGGGTGCGGTTGGTGTGTATCAGCCGTGTCTGTGAGTTTGTTTGTTTTTTTCATGGGCACGCTGATCGACTCAAATTTACTGTTTTTTTAGTATATATATATGTATCGCGTAAAAATACCTATTTTTTACTCCGTGCTGTCGTAGAGCCGGGGAAACTGCTGGGAGCCCCTAGCAGCATGGCAGGAACAATTAAGGCCGCTGTACACGTTCTCGTAGATAACATAGATGGGAAATCGAGGAACGCATCCCCACAGCAGGTACAGGAAACGTCGATGCGGGTGTGTGCAGACGTGCGAAGTTTCTCGGCGCAAGAAACTGGTCGTGCTCGACCACACGTTCCGCCTACTGCCGATGGTACCCGTTTGCAAGGCTCACCTCGAACATGACGGCCCGGCTCATGAAACTCGTGTGCCACGGACCCGAGCGGGGAGCGTGAAGTCGGACCTGTCGTCACCAACCGTGGCTTGGGCCCGCTACAGTAGTATACACGCGTTGTCTTCAAATAAATCAAACAAGACGAAAGAAAAAGGCTGGCTAAGCTTTACAAGAAAGCGTATATACAACCTTGCCTTGACGAGCCTCGTTGTTTCGTATTTTTACGTAGTGGTACAGCAATGAGAGCACACGGTGGGCCTGAAAACCCAGCTGTACAAATCGTCTATCGCCGTATCTTAACACCATGCTTGGTTACTCGTATGATTGCTATACTGTATGCTCCCCCTTCAGAGGTGTCCGGTACTACCGTAGACTGTCAATGCGCTCCCTACATAGTCAAAGTCGATGACATACATACGTATGATCTGTGTATGTATGTACAAGGCGCTTCGCTCCGCGGGCGGCCTACGCCGCCCGCTACGCTCGCTCAGGAAGGGAAAAAGTACATCAACTTATGCGAAGCGAACAGAGGTCCACGATTGAGTTTAGTTTTTTCAAGGATCGTAATTGCAAATCGGCGACTTGATAATGCCAAGAGTCCCGCCGCCATGCTTCAGGAAAAAACAGCTCCAACATCAGCTTGGATGCCACATATACGCTTAGCGTCGCGGATGTCGTACGTACGTACATACCCCAGGAAGGGTACTAATGTCTGTACTTGTTTTCTTCTTTCGATATGCTCTATGTCTGTACGTACAGTATGTACGAAGAAAGCGAAAGCACAGTACGGCACAGCAGCAAAAAACAATGAAAATGAAACCGAAAACTCGGCAAGGAAAAAAAAACCCCGTCTCCTCTCGTGTAATATTTTTCTGCCTGATTGGAAAACTTTACACCCGGTCGAAAAGAAGAAAAGAAAAAACCGCACAGAAGAGCTTCTCTCTCTCAGCCTCGTACGCCGCCCGCCCCTCTCGCGACCATCTCGCTACCGATTCGGTCCGGGTAAAGCTTTTATCACTCTCTGCCACAATCAGCCCCGTCGCCCGCCTCGCGTGAAGACCGGTGCTCACCGTGGCCGTCGTTCGCCAGCTCGATAATCTTGGTGTTCAAACTGCACACCTCCCTCTTTCAACTTCAGCGTGGTCGCAAAAATAAGCACCGCTTGAATATTATCTTGCCCTCCCGAACGGCCTTTATAACTCGTACATACTCTATCAACAATCATAAATCAAAGCCAGACAAGGCCCGTTCATGCATCCCTCGTGTCTCGAGGCACACGCGACGCCTAGGCACGAAAGCGGCGACCGCGCTCCTTGCAACCCCCCCTCTACCCGCCAGCACACGCAGACACCCGCGACGGTGCCGGGTCCTCCCGCGATGCCGTGCTCGGAGAACACGCACGCACACGAAACGAAAGAAGAAAAAAGGAAGAAAGGACCGAGAAAACAAAGAACTGCTGGAAAGGTCCGGCAAGCAATGAAAGGAGGCGGTTTGGAAGTGGGAGCTCTGAGAGGCCAGGGATGCACCAACCGAGCACGCTCAGGGGTTGTGATCTAAGTATGTAGTTGTATGTTGTTCTTCTAGAGGTTCTTATTTACCCCCGCATGTGTTCTTGTTATTTTATCTTCGGGTGTTTTCAAAACCAAAACGCGCGCGACACGGATCTTACGAGTGCTGAACGTCAAGTAGGGCCTGCTTTGTCCTGAACCACCCATGTTTTAACTCTATGAAGCGCGATTTACTCGACACCGAGAACATTGTCACGTGCGGTGCGTTTTGTTGGGCGAGAGTTACTCCGTTCCCAATGTATTTATACTTCCCCGTTGTTATTTCCACACAGCACTGGTAGAAGTCTGTAAACAAGATAACAGGTCAATTTCATCTTTTTCATTTGGTTTCCATTCTGTTTTCGATCTCGTTAATAACCTATTTAGTCCTGCAGTCCGGTTGTGGGGGCAAACCATATTAATTTCAAGTGTTTTGTCCCCAAAACGGGACTGCGGTACTAAAAGGGTTAAAGGTTTGTTTCGCTTTTTTTCATACTTTTGAATTCGTTTTTCTTTCAGATCTTTTTTCGTTTTTTGGACATTACCTCTAGCCTCTACCCCTTGTCACGCCTGGCCGCCGTAGTTGGGATCGTCACAAGTTTGTGTGCTTGTGTGTGCCGTATTGAATCGTGTCGACGTCGCCAAAAATGTTATTTTGGGCTGAAATAGCCTTGCTGATAGAAGTCATCAAGCAATCGTTATTTAATCATAAAAAAAACATATTCAATCATGGATATTCAACGTTAACCCTTTTAGAACCGCAGTCCCGTTTGGTAGACAAACTACTTATAATTTCAGCGAATAGTCTCCAAGATGGGGACTGCAGTCCTATCTAAAAGGGTTAAAAGCACAAAATAATCAATACCAGTCGTTAGGAGAGATCTCCGGGACGCTCCTAACTGGGAGTGTAAGGAGAAATCCATCCTGCTGGACGTCACCCATGCTGACCCTCAAGCACAGATACACCAGCGAGGAGGCAGTGCTGTTTTACGATGGATCAAGTGCCTCTACCTCCGAGGCGCGCAAGTGCCCAGGACGTGTGTCCTTTGACGAACGGAGCCACAAACTTCCCACTTTAGCTGGGGGAAAGATTTGAGCGTCTCGGGGTACGTAGAGGGCAGTGAGTTCATCGACCAGCTGGCAGCTAGTCTCGTGGGGGAAAGAGATAGTCGGTCGATGGGAAGGAGATGAGTGGTGAAGGAACGCCTACTTCAAATCGTATCGGTGACTTCACAGGTCGCCATTTCGAGGAGGGTGTCGCGCTTCAAACTCAGGCTCAGGGATCGCCAAGAAAGGAGAAAGAGAAGGGGTGGGGAGAAGAAAGACCCGCACCGATGGGGTGGGGATGGAGCTTGGATGCGGCTTAGGATTTAAGAATAGAACGTGAAGAGCACATTTTGAAATGGAGGAGGGAGCAAAGACACCTATATATGGAGTACATACCGTTCATAAAACATGGAGGGAAGTGGGCATACTGCTGTAGACCGTGTGCATGGGTTTCCTTTGTTTCCAGGGATTTTCTTTCAGGAATGTTTCGAGTGATCAACGTTGAAACTTATGATGCACATTGTCGCATGGAAAGTATAATACTACTAGTCTCGCCCGTTTTTCAGTTGATTACCACTCCGAAAAATTGTAGTACCACTCCTAAAATATGTATGCATCTGAAGTTGAGCTGCTGTACGACTTGTAGCAAAAAAAATGGAAACCTTGACAAGAACCCTGTGACAGCGGGCAGTCCTGTAAAAACTCTTCCAGCTTGAAAAGAAAAAAAAAAAATCCCGAATTGTTCCAATGCTCGCAAATTATGTTTCGTGACAAGCTAAAAGTCTACCCATAGACCCACATAGCGGTCTTCCAGCCACTACAGCAGTACAGTACGAGTTCCTATTTCTTTCTATATACTACCGGGTATTATATGCGTAAAGGACAGAAGGCACCACATTTCGAAATGATACTCAATAATTGTGTCTCGAATCTCAGACTACATATATATGTACTCGTAGTAGGTACGTACGAGTTGTCTTTCAAAAACATCTTAGATGAAAAAAACGACGTGGCTGCCGCGGAAAATAGGGAACCGACAGCGCAAACGGACGCATAATTTCCGAAGCCTCAACCCGTCCTTCCACCTTTGATCCATACCCCCGCATCGCTTGTTCACGAATATTTCACCTGGAACCCTACCTCCCAACTCCCTCTTCTTCCTCATATTCCCTGCGTAGGTTTAGCAATCTGGGAGAAGGGATCTTTAGGGATGTTATTGACTTGAAAAATGCGTAGCGTGGTCTTTACTTCGGAATCGTCGTCCGCAACTGAGAAATTTCCTGGTTCGATGCAAACGCGACGCAGACGCGTTTATGGCGAGTTTTGGCCCGTTTTTGGCTGCGGTTTGGGGTCAGGGTTAGGGTTGGGGTTGGAGTCAGGGATTGGGTTGGGTCTTCGCCCGTACCTTGTTCCCAACAGGAACCAAAACACCTGAACAGCCTACGAACCTAAAGATCCCTTCTCCCAATTTGTTAAAGGTCCTCGATTCCCGACGTGATATCAGTACTTTATATGAACACGTTTTCAACATTTTGACATTGACCTTTGTGAATACGCGAATGTATAGAACCCCCCTTAGCCTCCCGCCCTCTTCCCTGTGTTATCCCCGCTGCTCTGCTGTTATTGCTGTTGTTGTGGTCGTTGTGTTGTGGCAATTTCGTCACAAAAAATCCGAAATCTCCGGCCACGGTGGCTTCGTCGGCGTCGACCGCAGGTCCGTCACATTAGCCCGACAAAACACCCCCCGCCCTCACAGACAGTCACGTCTCCAAGCCCCAACTCCCGGGATAACGGCATGCATGAATAAAAAGCCCTAACTAACCACCAACCCTCTCTCCTCTTTTCGCCGTAATATTTCTTCGCGTTTTTGCTTCGTACAATGCCTTATCAAGGCTCATGGCTCATAACCTCATCTCTAATATACCTCGCGTCACTCGCACTCTGAAAATCAAACCGATACAGCTCCGGTGACTTTGACGGCATCGACCACTGGGCCCACATCACCAGCCCCGATCTGGTGGCATCAAGCGAGGGGCCTCGGACGGAAATGCTGTACAACTTTGACCCTTACGTTATGTGGGCCGACGTTGACACGTGAGCATGTCCACGTCTTATTATATGCACAAACAGGCTCGTGTGTATACACTCGTACGTAGAAGCGGTTCACGCTGTTGTAGTTTCTGCACCGTTTGTTCTCTACTACTACAGTTACTGCTGTAGTTATGTATGGGGGCAGTTTTGTTTTGTACTGTTTAAACGGTGTACCCCACGTAAACTGCGAGTAAACGGTGCCCAAACTTCCTTCCCGAGGCAGGTTTGTTTTGAAATAGGATGCAACGCACGCAGGTGAGTGTTGGATGCGTGGATGGTGCAGATGTGCATCCGTTTGGCATGCATGCCCATCCCGCGCTAAACAACAGACTACAGTAGTAGAGGACACATTTGTACGCACGCGGATGGCCTGGGCAAGGCCCGCGTCTGGGTATTTGCTCCATAGATGGCTAGGGTATGGTTCGTGTCTGGGTAGATCGAGGCACATTTGAGGTTCCGAACGGACGGCAATAAACACATCGTAGGCTCAATTGATCTAGGTAGATCCACACCCGGGTTTTATGGACACGTTTGATTCGAAATTGGGTTGGTGAAACTGCAGGACTACAAGTATAATGAAAGGGAAAGGAAGGAGGATGTTATAATGAGAAAGGAGCAAATGAAGTAATCGAAGTAAATATGAGTTAAATATGTGACAACGTAGACACAGAATGAGTTTCGTGCGTATAGGCTCCCTTCGGTTCTGCTTTCCCCCCCTTAGTTCTCTTGTTTTGATCATCGTCGAAGCTCATCCGGCACATGTTTGGGTGGGAAAACGCAATAAACAGTATGAGTGGTAACTATTTTATGTCAAGGTTTCGAAGCCTTAAAACTTTCGTCAGATCAATATCGCGAAGCCTGGCGACTACAAGATACCCCGACCAATAATGATGTCCTACGTACGCGTACACAAAAAAACGCGGTAATTGCTTTATGTTCCAAAACAAATACCAGGTAACAATTTGAGCTATTACGGGGGATCATATTAAATAGGACCTACGGTACATACAAAAGCCCATATATATCGCCATTTTTACAAACAACATTTAGTCCTATTTACGATGGTCCCCCGTAATAGCTATGTGGTCAAACATCTCGCCAACCAGCAAGTCGAACTCCACAAAAACCGAAGGCGAGCGAGGGGGCAGCAGGCCGTCCTGATCGCCCAGACTACCAGTTTGCAAAGCAATGCCACGAGTAGGCAATTAACCTGGTCTTGGGTTTCTCTCGGGTGTTGCGACTGCTGTGCGTCACGTTTCGCTGTTTTTATTTTTATTGCAGGATCGAGCCGCCTGAATACCCTCTGGCCCAGGGAGCGTACCGACAGGGGAAGTGGAAGTTTATTTTCAACGAGTGGTGTCAGGGGTACTACACCTCCGACACCAACATCCTAACGTCGGTACGTCTCCCCTCGTGCTGGTGCTGGTGCTGGGCAGCAATGCTGATACTACCGTAGCGCTGTCGTTGTGGCTGCTGCTGCTGCTGCTGCTGCTGCTGCTGCTGATGTTGTTGCTGTCTGTTGCTGTTCCCGGTGTCCGGCGTCTCCTTTGTGTTAGAACTGCTGTAGGCTGCCTGCTAGCTCAGTGCCTACTGTCATGCTGGTTGTTGTGGTGCGTGTCTGGCAACTGCGCATTCTGGGGCCCGTCTGGCTACTTTCCGCGCCTGGACGTCAGATTTACTCCAAGGCTTTCAAGCCCTCTGCATGATGTCCCGCGCCAAACTGTGAGCTCGGTGGCTCTCGTTAGTTTCTTAAAACTCGTTTCTCTGCTTCAGCTGGCTTCCGGTCCCGCTTGCTGGCCAGCCATAGTTGTTTTTTGTATGGGAGAATGACTAAAACATGTGTAACAGTGTCGAAGTTTTACCTGTTTTGGTAATACTATATTCGTAGTACACACGGATTGTTGTGCCGTACTTACAACACGCAAGATACCATGCTCCCTGAGACAAGAGTTCGAGCACAGTTTCTCCAAACCCAGGGCGTCGCATTCGAAACAAAACGGCGGCTCCGGAAAATTCCCGACGAGTAATTTATTCCCCTACAGACGCAGCGCTTGGTGTTTGGATCTTCGTCGTAGCCGAAAATAGACACACTCGAAAATTTGTCCGAGGCGGTGTGTTTTCGTGCGTGTTGCACGGCGGTAGTACCCACCGGTGCTGCAGGGGCAACGGTTGCTGCGCTCGTTGCGCAAGCTGCCTTACCCTCGGAGGCGTGAGTATGTCGACGCGTTCTACGATGGTTGTAGCCGACGCGTTCTACTATGGTTGTAGCCCTTTTGGGGGAAGGCTCCCTCACTGAGAAGCTTCGTAACAAATCTGAATCGTTTTTTTAACACCTCGCCCATGGTGTGTTTCTCCGGGGTAAAAGGAGGCACGTTTCTCGAGATCGTTTTTTTTTTCGCGTGAGATATAGAGCTCCTTACAAGCGAGGACGATCGGATAATCCTGTGCATCCCTCTACCGCACGTAGCATGCACCTGGTTTCCTACCAATACACCTGTCTGTCGATGTGCCTGTCCGTCGGTTGCCCCCACGACCCCCCCCTCCTCCGACCGACAGGACCACCTTACGGACACCAACAACACGTGTGCGGCCCTGGGTAGTTGCATTGACTGCAGCCAGTCTTGCGTGGATACGGCAACCGCCTTCGATGGCCTGTTCGATCTAGAGGCCGATCCCAGAGAAGAGCACAACCTCATTGACTTGTTCCCCGAGGTGGGAAACGCGCCCGACATGCGTACATCCCGGGCGTTGATATTTCGCTTGTTTGTGCTCTCCATTTGTTGCGTGTGGGACCGCATGGTATATGCGTACAAAAACGTTTGCCCCCTACAAAATCAATCGTAATACCATTGAGTCTATACATGCACTCGTAAAAATGTGCCCGAACGTTTAGAAACCTCTGTAGAGCTTCAGAAAAAGAACGTCGGTGCTTGCAGCATCGGTCACGATAAGTATGCCGTGCGGCTTACGGTGTACCAGTATAAGGGACGTGTACGGGGTAACCCCAACCGAAGAAGATGTATATAGACAACACGTGCGCAGCCCAGAGTGTGATAAGTGCATTTTGCTGTCGCACACCAACCTCAGACGGTTTATACGAGGGCGTTCTTGCTAGCGCTGTAGATCGATGCACTAAACTCAAGTTTGTTGAAGTGCCCAAAGGGTACATGACTCGTGGATGACGTAAGCAGGCGACGGAAAAAAAGTGCGGCTGTCGTTTTGCAACGCCGGAGGCTGCACAACTTATCTGCCTACCAAACCATACATACTTTGTATCCATTGTCATGAGTGATTCGGGGAGAGAGTGGTGAGGGGTACAACCGTTAAGGATGGAAACCAACAATCGCTCCTTTGAACTTGAGCTGCACAAACGCGTCAGTGAACGGAAGAAGAGGCGTTCTACGATAGAAGTTCACCCTACATTTTCTGGGGCTCCCCACATAAGGAGCTCCAAACCTCACCCGAAAACAGACTTGAGCGAAAGTAAAATTGCATCCCGATAAATAATTCCATGGCCCGAGTATACAAAATAGTCATTTTTTGGAAGAAGATTGGCATTCCGACGATTATGGGTTGACGAACCCGGTCATTCAGAAACCGGTTTGGCGGAAATGTGCTGCCTCCATCGTGGAACGCGTCAGAACGCACTATTACGGGGGACCATAGTTAATAGGACCTGTGGTATACATAAAAACCTATATATTTAACCATATTTACTAACAATATTTGGTCCTATTAACTATGGTCACCCGTAATATGAGGCTGACATTCATAGCCTGCGCCACCGTTTGTGTTCTGCGTGCCGCCTCGTCGTGCGGTCGAAAGCGTGCCGTCGCCCACGTATCGCCCGCCCGTCGTTTTGTCGTTTTTGGAACGAACCGTTCTACGATAGAGGAGGCACATTTCCGCTATTTTGTTTCTGAAAGACGGGGTTCCTTGAGCCGATATCGTCGGAATGCCAAACTTGACTTCGAAAAAAAAAGTTTTTCTAGACTTAGGGGCCATGGGATTATTCGCCGCGATGCAATTTGATTTTTGCTGAAGTCAGTTTTCGGGTGATGTACGGAGGTCCTCAAGCAAGGAGCCTCTGAAAGTTTAGGGTGAACCTCTATCGTAGAACGCCACGAACCTCTCGCTGTAGGAAGGAGGGAGGCCGAGGGGCACTCCTGTAGACGCCTGCCTATAGAGCTTCGGGTTGGCTGGCTTAATTTCAGCCACCAAGGGTTTTGTTGGATAGAACTTTCAATTGGTTGCGTGCGGCAACGTACGGAGCCTATGCATCCCTGTACCGTTTCCATAGCGTGTGTGCGTCATTGGTAAACACTACGCGAGTCGGTCGGGTCACTAGGTTAGTCGGTTGACATATTTCGGCACGTCCATATTGAACTCCACAGCTAACGCGCAGCCGTACCTGTCTTCATGTTCCATACACGATGCTTCGACAGGTGGCGGCTGGAATCCGCAACCGCTTGCAGGATGTTGTGGCCAAGGAATACACGAACTCGTCATACGAGGATGTCAACCACGACTCTTACTATGTGTGGGCTGCCCACGACTGGTGGGCGATTCCGTGGTACGACATCCTGGCAGAGGGGGCCCCACCCGAGGGCGACGTCGATGGCGCGCCGAAAAAAGTATAGCTTTGAAGCCACTCTTTCGTGGCCAGTGCCGTCCATCCCCGTCCGCAGTGCACTTGTAAGATTTTCTGCGGGTACTGAGCGTTGTTTTCGTAGCTTTTTACTCGTAACCCCTCTGGTCGTGGCCCGTCGGTTTTAGGCGAATGGAACGATATGAAAGCGGCTCCCGCCCGCCCCCCCGCTTTGCCGCCCGACAGGGGTTTCAGTCCCATCTGTTAAGACTTTTGTATTACGTACACGCAAAACGCGTTGGTGTTGGTCAGATTGCCACCTGCAATTAGATGAGCCAAGGACCAGGAATAAGCAGCACAAGGATACTGTATTCCCGTTCTAGGTATTTTTATTTTCTCAAGATTTTGAAGGGACCAGCCGGAAAATCGTTTATCGCTGTCGTAGCCAATCATAACATTTTTTCAGGTCACGTCATAACCCAAAAAGTTGGGGAGGGTGCGGGGAGAGTGTTGTGTCGAAGCTCTCGCTAACTGTGAATAGGAAGGATTCATTCGGCGGCGGGGGTTAAGGAGAAATATGCAGGGGGAGTAGAAGACATGCGCCGGTGTACTCTCGCCAGTCTAGCCCTTCGTTCTTGTAGCATAATGCGTTGCGGGTGGCGGCGTATCCATGTATCTCGCTTGCGTTCACCATGTTTATATTTTTATTTTTGGAAGATGACAATTATTTTCGCTCTCGGTTAAAGGCGGTGTTCACTCTGTCTGTGGTGGTTCTTCTTTGTTGCCGTGTTGGCGGAGGTATCCGCTCGAATCATTGGTCGGAGAAATGTGTATCGTTTTGTGATCACTCCCCAAGCGCAAGCGCGACAAGACATGCCTCCAGATTGATATTAAACCCGCCATGATGTCATTTTTATCCGCAGGAGTTCCATCTTCGCTCTCGGTTAGGGGCGGTGTTCATTCTGTGCTGTATCCTGTAGCAGTTTTGACGACAGATAAGATTGTCCCTTGAATCATTGGCGGGGAGGCTGTCCGAATGTTTTCTTCACTCCGTAGGAGGCCCGATGATTCAAGACGTGTCTTGAGAATTCGGATTAATCCCTCCATGGATTAGTTTTTATTCGGGATAAAGCGTTAATCTTCGCGCTTTTTTTTGTTGCCTTGTTAGCGAAACAGTACCAGACTCTTCTTGAATTGTGTTGCGGGGAGGGTATCTCAGGCGTGTGATCCCTCCGCAGGCCCGATGTATGACGTCTTGCTGAATCCGTTTCCCGGAGAGGAGCCTGGCAGAATCACTACCAGGCACGTACGTGGTATATTGCAGCTTGTAGCGAGTCTTGCACCCAGACTGAAATATATACGGTATTTGTAGTATTATTATTGGCGAGTTGTATATCCCTCATGGGGAATGACTCCCGCAATTTTTGGGGACGTGGTGTTATACTAATAGCTGAGCTGCACCATTTGTCAGGCAGTCCGGGAAGAGAGATGGCGATCGTTGATATCTGTGTGGGGTGGGTTTTGGTTCGATTGCTCCTTGTTCACTGCATATCCGCGCGGCTTCGCTCTGACAGCACCCCAGACAGCAGACGTGTTCATTTCTGAGTTACCGACTAGCGTGCGTTTTAGTACGGCGCAGACAGCACGCCAGACAGCAATCGCTGTAGTCAACAGCCATGAGTTGGTTCGTTGTGTGAGAACAGAGGAAAGTCTCTGCTGTAGTTGAGATACTCTACTATTACGGGGGACCATAGTTAATAGGGCCTATAGTATAAGATAAAAACCTATACATTTCCCTATTTTTACTAACAATAGTTGGTCCTATTAACTATGGTCCCCCGTAATAATACCCGCGGCCATGTTATTATAAACAGTTCGGATTGCCCATTGATTGTATCTTGTGTGCGCTTTCTTTTGTCTCGTGTAGTTTTGTTTTAGGCACCCGAGTTTGTTTTTTTCATGGTTTTTCGGATCTTCCTAGGCCTCCAGCACCTTTTTGTGTGATCACGGGCTCCTTATTTTCAGAGTTAATGTGAGAACAACAACAACAACAACAACAACAACAAAAACAACAACGAACAGGCGTTAGGGGCTAGCCGCAACCGCGGCGAGCTTCGAAGACGTAACGGGAACGACAGCAGTTGAATCGATGAATCGATGCGTCAATCTTGCTTTTTTCCCAAACAAACGTTGTCTTTGGTGTATCCCGAAGTGTTTCCCCGTCCCTCAGAAAGTGGCAGATGTTTCTTCTTACAAGGTTGGACGTTGTAGCAAAACCTCGTTACGGTTTGGGACGGGGATATCATTTTTGTCTGGCGGGAAATGCCACTAGGGCAGGACGGGCGGTATGGGACGGGTATTTAGAGGATACTTCGACGAGAAGTCGGGATTTTGTTTCTCAGTACAGCAGTTCAGTACAGTCAGTACCGCCTCGTCGGCAACTGACAATGCATCAAATGGAAAAAAACGATATGCATCGATACCATACTGTATACTATTGTACAGTACAAGCCCGCCAACGGTTTGGGCAGGCAACTCGGTCGAGCGTATCGACGCCATGCCAGACTATTGGCGCCGCCTTTGTGAGGAGACCAGGGCCTATAGCTATGACTGCTGGTGGGACGCGAGATGAACTTATCCACCTGGAAGACCTGTCCGGTCCCTCCACTGTAGAGGACACGGATGGTTCGGACGACAAGAATGGAGACGACGAGCAGGGAGACCAGGAGAACGACGACCAGGACGCCGGGTCGAGGGACGACGACATTGACGGTTAGCTCACACTGTACCGTCCTGACCTCGTATATTTTTCATTTTCAACGTGTTGTTCAGTTGTGTCATCTCATGAATTCAGTAGTTGTGTGTCTTGCAAGAGAGTGCCTGCCGTGTTACGTACCGCTTTTGTTTTTTTTGTATTCCTCTTTTTGTCCTCATTTTTCGCGTTAACTTGCCGAATAGTGCTATGTACAGTGCAGCAGTGCGAGCACAGCTCAGTGTCGTTCAGGGGTTTACTCGTTTCACATATTGCCTTTTGTTTTTGCGTTAGCTTGCCATGTTCGCGAATGTTCTTTCGCAAAACCTCCTCGTTCATTTTACTCACAGTACTAAGTGACGCAGACGATGCCGTCCGTCACGATGCAATAACTCGCCTCGATGACGACCGACGACGACCTAGGGCCGGGAGAGGAGATGGTACCCATGGAGATCCCACGTGGCGTTCGTCTTCAGGCGACTGAGTCTTGGTCCTGGACGGCTCGTTGGGGGGCCGTGGGGTTGTCGTGAGGCTTGGGTTGGGCTGGTAGGGGGGAGGATTGCACGTAAAGCACAGGAACGTACACGCCATGTATACGGCCACCGTGTGGTGCTTGAGCTTGACGAGAGCAGCACCCGTAGCACGAACTCGCCGCTATTAACAGAGTCCTACGATACCGACGAGCAGGCCGTCCTAGGCGCGTGGATGCTGCTCGAGGCGAATTTCGCACCGCTTCAACACCCAACTGCTGTTGAGGACCCCAAGGCTATTATTACTGCCCAACGTTCGCCATACCGACAATGCGCCTAGATGTATCTGTTGTTGTATTTAGGATTGATCTAGTACCTGGTGTACATTATAGGGAGTAGGGATACCTTGTATTCAGTGGCAACGCGAAGAGTCACGGGACGGTGCGATGTTTTGCTGATGGCCTGCATGGATGAAGTACGCGCACGTATCTAGATTGGCTAAAATTGTTTCCAAGTTATTTTCACCTGGTAGTTTGTAGGTGCTGGCTGCAGGTGGCAGGATTCGTGTGCCCCTCCCAGCACTCGCTGCCATCAAGGATTCGAGGCAAGGGCCACCCTTTCCGAATATGATATATTCGACGTATAATTAAAAAATAGAAACCCATATTAATTTTGAAAAAAAAAACGGTTCGGTACCTGCGGTGGATAAGAAACCTGATCTAAAACAGAAGGCCTGGCCTTGAGCAACGCAACGCATACGAGTACGAGGCTGACTCGAAATAGGAGTTTCTTGTTGGCGGGCCTATACGGTATGTGGCTTAGATTGGGGAGCATATTTCTGCACCTTGTGGGTGGAACGGGGGTGTCGCAAATGGGATCACATCCGGGCGGGAGTGGGACCAGGGGAGCCAAGCAGGGGCCTGTTTTTCTTTCCCCGCGTTTTGAGGAGACTATTCATGAAGAACTCTACGTGAGCTTGGGTATGCGATCGATTACCCTTTTACCAATAGCCCAACCTTGAGCCAATGGCCCAGCACGCCAAGACGTTGACAAATGGCGTCGTCGGCAGGACATGGGTCGTTGGTCGCGAGTTCGAACCTCACCCCCACCATGAACTCGACTATGAAAGAGAATTGAATTTCCTCATGTCAAGAATACCATAAACACTCTTCCTGGATCCCCAGAAATTGTGAAGAACTGCGGACCACGTAGGCACGTACGGTCCCATACGAAGCCCAAGGACCCCGCTGTTCCAAAGGGGGGAGAGTGATACAAAGCTTAGATTGGGTAGGCGATCGGTTAGCCTTTTACCAATACTCCAACGGAAGACCTGCAGCAAGTGGCAAGGAACTGACGGCACAGCAGGAGCAGGAGCAGCAGACGCAGAAGCGCGAGAAGGATGGAAGAACGATCCCCGCTGGTGCTCTCCCTCCGGGTCGCGTCATCCATGTCCATGCTGCACCGTTTGCATGCCAAGCTGTTCTTGGAAAATGAGGCCGGGCTGCTCTGCCTGCTGAGCCAATAATTTAGTCAATCGTCGTTACCCTCGAATATGAGCGAAACGAGGCTGCCCCTTTCCTCCTCCACCTTACAACAAGCGAACCATTACTACGTCCTCCAGGCTTGCCACCACTCTGTGTCGGACTCGATATATATGCGGTACCGCTTGGGCTGCACGCGATTTCTCTTCCACGTGAACCCTGCGCTTTTGCTCACGCCCCAACTTCGCTGTAGCTTCACGCCTCAGCAGCTCCTCGTTCTCCTTTCGAAGCTTTTGTTCCTCGGCAATTTTCTCCGCTGACCGACGACCTTCGACGTCCTCATTGGCTCGAGCAATAATGGCAGCGTCGCGTGCCCGAGTTGCGGTTCGGTGGATCCGCTCCAACGCCTGATGTTTACCGCGCTCCGCCGCTTTCTCTGCGAGCCTGATTGTCGCTGATTCGCTTAGCGCAGTTCCCATGCGAACGACAAAAGTCCCTCGTCGATTTGTTTTAGTGCGCTCGACGACTTCTTTCTTTTAGTTTGTTTTTCGCTGAGAAGTTTGCCATTTATTTGGTACCAACCCTACTACAGAGTCACTACTGGGATCAGTCGTGTTCGAACACACGAGCATGAAAGGGTGCGCGTTTGGACTATTACGGGGGGCCATAGTTAGTAGGACCTATGGTATACCTGATACATAAAAACCTATACCAGGTATATTCCACCATTTTTACCAACAATATTTGGTCCTATTAACTATGGTCCCCCGTGATACGTGTCACGAAAAACAATCATCTTCATTCGTAGTATCCCATGGCGCCCCCGGGGGAGATGGGTGGAACTGTTGACGGATCTCCGTCGTCCGATTCGCCCTGCCCCCCCCCATCCCCCGTCTTCCATTCCGGCTATTTTACGCGGCTGAACTGCCCACCACTCTGACAGGCAACCTCAGCAGCCAAAATCTCCGTGTAGCCCCCCCCGCTTCTCTCCCCTCCCCCCTTTGACCTTCCTACTCGTGACGAAACCGGGTGGGTGGGTGGGTGGGTGGGTGGGAGACTGCGATCGAAGACCCACGTACTGCTGTGTATCTACTCCCCTATCCGCCGACCGTCGATCCTATCAACTACCGCTGCTGCTGCTCCTGCTCTTGCTGCTGCTACTGCTGCTGCTGCTGCTGCTGCTACTGTTGCTACTCTACCGATGCCTCCGCGTATGCCTGCCCGGAAAAAACGTGCAGTTGTGACCCTCCTGTATCCCCCTGTGACATCCTAGTACCAGGTATGTTTCCACTAGAACCACACCCCAGTGGACCCCTACCTCGATCTTTATCTTATTTTCTCTTCTATTCGCCAGACCCAGACTGTTATTACAGGGGACCATAGTTAATACGACCAAATATTGTTAGTAAAAATGGTTAAATATGTAGGTTGTTTATGTCTACCATAGGTCCTATTAACTATGGTCCCCCGTAATAGGGCATCCTTCTACGTTTTAGTCTACCAGGTACTCTTCACGAAGTATACATGTCATTACATATACGTTCCTGCCGGTCTTCTACACCATGAATGCCGACTCAGGTTCGGCCATTATGTCAGGGAGTGCTCCCACATTTGGATTGGCTTTTTGTGCGGGGCTCGGGACTGGATTTGACTGGGTAGAAAAAAGAAGAACGGGCCCAGAGTGCCAAGAAAAATGGAAAAAACAAAGAACCACTGGAAAGGTCTCGCAGGTAATAAAAGGAGGCGGTTTCGAAGTGGGAGCTCTGAGAGACCAGGGATGTACCAACCGAGCACGCTCAGAGATTTAGATGATAATTATTCTTATCGGAGAGCGTTTTTTCCAAAATTTCCAAAGTTTGGAAATCATTGGAGATATGTATCGATACACGGAGGCGTTCTGTCACTATTCGTGAAATTATCCAGAAGCAAAAATATCAAGTTCCTTAACATTCCAATATTCGGAAAAAAAAAACAGGAACATATATATCGAAGATTGAAAAATTGCGCGAAACAAAAATGTGGAAATTTTGGAGAAAAAGCTCTCCGATAAGAATGACCCTAAGTGGTTCTATAATAGTTGCGGATACGTGCTGGGGCGAGCAATGGAGGTAGTGAGGGACGGAGGCGCGGAGCGCCTTGCACGCTGCCTCGCTAACATGCCAGACAAGCAAGCAGCGGCCCTCATCACCGTCGAATCCCTCGGGCAGTGGACGGGCTACCTCGAAAGGGCTCTGGACCCGGGGCTGTCACTCGAAGCATGCCGAAGGGCCGACAACGGGGCTCAGTGGGCCTACGAAAATATCCTAGAGCTACCGGGAGCGGCGGACGCACAGTCGTTTTTCCAGGAGGGGTGCCCGGCCAGCCAATTGACTATAAAACCCTACCAACAAGCCCAAGCACGCCTTTCTACGGGAGCAGGAGGGTTAGGGCTGCCGTCGACGGAAGCGAGGCGAATGTCTGCCTCCATTGGGAGTAGGGTGGGCATCCTGCCGGAGGTTCTAGCAGACCTCACGGGCCCGCTAGGAGACAGGATAAAGAGGGGTCTCCCTCATTCGAGCATTATTGCTGAGCTCGGGGGCAGCCTGCGAGAGATCAGGGACACGTGGGGCGTGACAAAAGAAGCGATGGAGGGCATCGTCCCCGAATCCTGGCTGGAATGGAGCATGGGTGCAGAAGGGGACCTGGTCCCAGGGACCCCTGAAGCCGACATGCTGGCGGCGCATGATGCCGTAACCACCAACTCCCGGAAGGCTCAACAGAGGTTGGGCAAGCTGGTGAATCAGGGTCGACACGCTGCACACACAGCCTCGCTGGAGGGTCTACCGGAGATTGCACGCCCACCTGGACCAGGCGACCCGCTGGGGGGGAGCGAGACCAAGGCCTTCGCCAAAGCTCGCTACAGGAGCCTACAAGGAGCAGGAGCCACTGCTTGCCTTCGGGCGAGGCAAACAGACTCGCTCCGTGTCATACCAGCAGAGGAGTTCGTGGGCATGGGAAGGCGCTTCATAGGCATCGAGGAGCACGTGGCGGTGAGGTACCCCTGCTGCGAGGCAGTCGACATAGACACACGCCACGCACGCATCTGATCAGAGCAGGGGCACAGGTAAACCAACATCAACCGTTGGTTCACGCGATCTCCCGCACGCTGAAGCGGCTGGGAATCCCTCACCAAGTGGAGAGCGGCGAACCGTTCACTGCAGACCGGAACCTGCGGATGGACATCGTTGTCAGGAGAGGAGGTCTTCGGGACGCTCCTAACAGGGAATACAGGGAAAAGTCCATCCTGCTGGACGTCACCCATGCAGACCTGCAAGCGCAGGTCCACCTGCGAGGAGGCAGCGCTGATCATGATGGATCAGCTGCCTCTACCTCCGAGGCGCGCAAGCGCCAACACTACGCCCGTCCAGGACATGTGTGCTTCGACGAGCGGAGCCACAAACTAGCCACCTTAGCGATGGAAAGCTTTGGGCGCCTCGGGGTAGAGGTCAGCAACTTCATCGACCAGCTGGCAGCTAGCGTCGTGGGGGGGAGGGATGGTGGGTCGATGGCAAGGAAGGGGGTAGTGAAGAAACGCCTGCTCCAAATCGTCTCGGTGACCACTCAGGTCGCCATTTCGAGGAGGGTGTCGAGGTTCAAGCTTCAGCTTAGGGACCGCCAAGAAGGAAGAAGGAACAGGGGAGGGAGGGACGACAGACCCACACCGATGGCGTGGGGATGGAGCTTGGATGCAGCTTAGGATTTAAGGATAGAACGTAATGAGAAGGAAGGAGCAAATACTGCAAATAGAGTAGACAAGCCGAAAGTTGGCACGAAAGGGAGGTAGACTTGGTGCATCGGTTTCCTATTGTTTCCGAGGTTTTCTTCTTTCGGGAAAGTTATGAGTGATCCATGTTGAAGATCATGCTGCACATTGTCGGATGGCAAAAGAAATAATAGTTGCGGAGTATTAATAGTAATAACATTAATAGTAGCCCATGGTACCGAGTGCATGCTGTTTCTGTTCATGCCTGTCCAATAGCAAGTAGTAATACGGGGGACCACAGTAAATGGGACCAAATATTGATATTAATAGTAAAAAATACCAGGTATATATATACTGGTAGGTTTTTGTGTGTGCCGTAGGTCCCATTTAATATGGTCCCCCGTAGTATGAATATTTAAGGAGGACCATAGTAAATAGGACCAAATATTGTCAGTAAAAATGCGTAGATATATAGTTTTTTGTCCGTATCGGAGGTACTATTCACTATGGTCCCCCGTAATGGTACCTGCACTTTAAGTAGTAGCAATAGTCGTAGGCGTGGTGGTGTCCGCTATTGCTGTTGTTGCTGTCTGTATCTTGCTTCTAACTGGTCAATAGCAGCGTAGAGATGCCTTGTGTTTTGCTGAAGCGCTCAACATTATTACTCGAGGCCTCCGCGCTAAGTACCATCAAGCCCGAATGTTCTTTGGAGCTTCGCCCCCAGGAGTGTATAGGGTATTTTTAAAGTGTTTTCATTGATAGCGGAGGTGCAGCCTGACGTCTCTCTTCTTTTGTTGAGAAATCGCGGCCTGTTGTTATAAGGATTACCTTGGGCTGGGTATTCGATCGATCCTTTACCCCTATAGCTCAGTAGGTATCACCTTCACATTTGACGTCGTCCAGGTCACGGGCTCGAACCTCACTTCGAAGGTTTCTTTTACAGAAACGCTTGCGCGTGCACACCTAAAAAAACACATCTCCCTGGATCCCCAGGTAATGAAACGAAGCGGGTAGGTCAGCGTACGGACGTATACGGTTCCGACGCCCCAAAGATCCCGCCGTTCAGAGGGGGGGAGAGTGTTATATGGATTACCTTGGGCTGGGTATTCGATCTGTCGTTTACCCCTATAATAGCTCAGTAGGTAACTCCTTCACACAGTCTCTTTTTTTCCTTCGGCCTTTTCTTTTCAGGTCCACTGTACTGTACACGTTCTCGTAACATGATCGTAGTTGCTGTGTATAGTCTTGCTGCGCGTGCCTTCAATTCTACTCTACTACTTCAACCGTATATGACACATATTACTTAGTAGTAGTACCAAATGGACTTTTTTTTCCAGAATAGTTCACTTTTCTCGTTTGTCCGCGGGTATTTTCTCGTGCTTCCTGCTGCGGGGCCCGCTTGGGGGCGGCGTGGACAGTACGGTACAAGCGTTGGCTCCGGCCGGGCTCCGTGGCCCATGCCCCACATGGTCAAAGTCACGTGACCCAGCAAGCAACTCAGGGGATGGGGTCCCACTTCCGAAAAGCCATCCAGAGGCTTAAACTCCTTCCCAGATCTTTGTATTATCAGCTGCAAAGATTTTGTTTTTCTCGCTTTTTGCTGCAACTGCAACTATAGCACACAGCAGTGCTGCTCGAGTTCGCAACAGCAACAACAGGCGTACGAGTGCTGCTCGAGTCGAGTGTTGCTCCAGCGCCGCTGGGTGCTGCTGCTGCTGAGTGCTCGTGTGCCCGTGACTGCTTGGCCACAAGATATGACAACACGCTGTATCCACCACGTGCATGGGATTGTTTTTTTAGTATATCGGTGCGATTCATCTTTTATCGGATCTTTGTATTAATACCACGTACCAGGTACCACGTATTGCGTTGCGTGTAATAATGTCGAGCTCATGCTCGCGCAGTACGCAGCAGCAAAACAACAGCAACAGCAACAACAGGCGTACGAGTCCTGCTCTAGTCGAGTGTTGCTCCAGGGCCGCTGGGTGCTGCTGCTGCTGCTGCTGCTGCTGCTGAGTGCTCGTGTGCCCGTGACTGATTGGCCACGCCGTGCTCGTGTTTGTCTCGTGCTCGTTGCGCTTGAGCAATCGAGTGATCGTGGTGACGTGTCTTTATTTTTGCGGTGCAGTATGCTTGACACCTACTCATGCTAGTAGTGAACTCGAGTCCTGCTCGAGCAGTACGCAGCAGTAGTACAAGAACAGCAACAACAGGCGTACACGTGCTGCTCGAATCGAGTGTTGCTCGAGTGCTGCTGAATGTTGTTGTTGTTGCTGCTGCTGCTGCTGTTGCTGCTGAGTGCTCTGCTTGGCCGCTGCTGAGTGCTCTGCTTGGCCACAAGACTCGAGAACACGCTGTATCCACCACGTCGCCCACGCGTCGGCCGGTGGCCTGTCCCTCACTACCGGCACATACCATACACGTTGCGAGACACCATGTACTGCTGTATGTGTGGCCGTGCACTAAAATGGCGGTCGACGGTGAGAAACTATGTGCCGGCGCAGGCCTCGAGGCCGGCGCCAACGCGTCGGCCCTTGGCCCGTCCCTCACTAACGACACATATATACCATCAATGCCGCAGTACACAATGAACGACGTATGTATGGCAGTGTTTTTCTAGGTATCTCGGTGCGAATAATCTTTTGTCGGATCTTCTAACCACGTATAGCGTTGTTTGTTATATTGTAGCTGAGTGTTTACTGCCCTTTGTACAATGTGCCCGTGCCACGCGGTATTCTGCTGACACTCCTGTTGTTGCTGCCGCTACTATTATACTACTACTACACAAAATCGCGGTGTAGCTGCTATTACTACTGCTGTTGCTGGCACAGGTTGCTGTTCCTGCTGCTACCCATTTTATTTTTGCCCGTGCCAGGCGGTTGCTTATCTTGCTGCTCCTGTTGTTGCTATTAATAATCATCATGCTGAAACAAGTGTGAAATATCCAGCTTTTACGGATCCTCCGGATCATACAGACATCCTCATACAGATCCTCCATATATATCGTGCAGACCGTATCCCGGTCAATATGTACAGATCATTCAGATCACACAGATTCCACCCAGGTAGATCATACAGATCCTCCTGCAGATCAATGACACCCACCGATAAACATGTTGTGTGCAGATCATGCAGATCGTGCAAACCCTATCTCGCTAAAGATGTACAGATCGGCAGATCGGACAGATCCCATCCCGGTCAAACTGTACTGATTGTACAGCTCACACATATTCTACTCAGATACACACATACATCTAGGAAAATCGTAATCAGACAGATCCCGTCCCGGTTAAACATTAGCATGTCATTGAGATCAACCAGATCCCACCTACCTGGCATACAAGTGGAAATGGTACGGAACATACCTGTCTCTCCAGGCAAACTACAAATTGGAGTGTGTAGATAATCGATCATCATGCAGATCCTCCGCATCATGCACACATACATACATGGCGTTCAGATTATCCCACCCTGCACGCAAGTAAGTGCAATCATAAAGACCAAGCAGATCTCACCGCCAAAGGAAAGAGTGATACATCTACAATATTATGCAGACCCTGCAGATCGTACAGATCCTTCGGATCAAGCGGACCCACCCACGCAAAGCTATTCATGAGTTAGTTAATCACGGCACATGTATGTTCGATTAGGGTTAGGGTTAGGTTCATGCAGATCGTGCAGACCCCACCCAGTAGAGGTGTTCAGATCATCAATAAGGATCACCTATCCTATATCGATGATACAGATCCCACCCAGGCGATAAATACCTGGAAGATGCACATCCCTTCAATTTCAGGGCTACGCTTTCCTTTGAGCAATACAGCAGTCCATGTCTCCTACCAGGTATGCGCCAAGACATACATGCGAGAGCATCGAAGACTAGACCACTACTCTTCGCTTTTAGCAATAATAATAATAGATCAGTACCCCATGACTCGGTTTTCTCCGAGATCATTTTTACTCAAAACAGAGGTGCAAGGGTTTTACCTGCGTCTCCCTTTTCAACTCGCGACACCCCCCGGATTTCATGACACCCACATCCCGAAGAGGAACCTTGTACCCTGTACATTTACGAAAAAAGCATTAATAGTAGTCGTAGAATTAATAGTATAGCATTTTGTACCAGGTAGCATGCATGCTGTTTCTAACTTTATTATACCTGGTATATAGTACATGTATCTGCGTAGAATAGTGGTACTACAGTAGTATATTTTAGTATATAGTGGTACTACAGCAGTAGTATATTTTAAGAGTAACAACAGCAGTATAGTTGTCATGCCACCAGCCCACCATGGTACTGCATCCATCCTACGCTGCGGGCGTGAATATATATATTATTACAGCAGCAGTAGAAGTACGAGTAGTGCATTAATTAGAAGGTAAAGGTAGGTCGTATTGTATTTATTCCCGCTGCTTCTATCTTTACTACTGCATTCACGTATTCTTGGCATTACGGGGGGCCATATATATTTGATAGTAAATGGGACCTACGGTACTAACAAAAACCTATATATTGAACTATTTTTAAAAACAATATTTGGTCCTATTTTTTGCTGTGATCGCCCGTGATAGTGGTGTATAGTAACAGTATAGTAGTCATACCCCAACCCATGGCACCGCGTGTTTGCTAGACCTCTCAGTTTACCATGAGATTGTCTGTATTGTGTGAGCGCTTGCCATGCTCCAGCAGAAGTACATATTAATAGTAGCAATATACCCGTTAGTAGGAGGGAGTACCACGTAGTATTTCGTGCAGTGAATGCTTCTTCTACCTGTACTGCTGCACATACATCTATCTGCGTAGTAGCGGTAGTGGTGTATAGTAACAATAGTACAGCAGTAGTCAACCCATGGTACCGCGTGCATGTATTGATCGTAGTACGATGGTATCGCGTACCAGTAGCAGCTATAAAGCGGTGCGATACGTACCAGTATGAGCGCACCTGACGTGTTACCATAATAATAAGGGAAACGTCTCCGAAGACTGTATCAGTACGAAGAGACAGGCAGATACGTACTACGAGTATGAGAGCATATATGTATGTGACGTGTAATAGCAACGGAAACGTCTAGTAGATTGTGTATGCATGACATATGGTTCAGGGGGCAATCGGGCACTCGACTGTCCCCCCCTGTCTCACTCTGTTCCAGTACCCTTTTTGAGCTCTCGATGAGCTAAGCGACAAGAAGAGCTATACCAAGAAGAAGAGTGCCCTGGCCAGCATCGACATCCCTGTGTCCCTCCTCTATCAGGCACCATGACAGTAGTGCACAGTACTACTACTGTAGTATTCACCACAGAAAGAGTAGTGTTCAGTTCCTGCTGAATACTTTTACTATTTCCTTCGTGCAACACGCTGAGCTAACCCATGGCTCACGTTTCCGCCAAGAACAGCTATAAGTGTGTTACCTGTAAGTCTCTTTTCGCCTTGGGACGCTCCCGGGATTTCACGTTGCCCACATCCCGAAGGGGAACTTTGTACCAGGTATACATTTATACGATCCCTCCTAGCGAGGAGCGAACAGTTCCTTCGGGACGAGGATGGCACGCTTCTACCGGAGAAGGCGCGAATTCGTGAACGATGGGCGGGGTTTTGCCTCAAACGTTTGAACACGAAATCGCTGAAACTCGATCCCACGATCATCAACCTCTTGCCACCTCGACCGTTTAAACTGTCGCATGAAGATGAGCCATCCATGGACGAGATGACGGAAACACGTGAGGGGATGCCAAACTGGAAAGCTGTCGGGCAAGAGGGTCTCCTGGCCGAACTCCTGAAAATCGACCACCCCGCATTCGTCCAGAGCTGTCACAACATCCTTGTCAATGTTTGGGTAACAGGAGAAGTCCCCCCGCAATGGAAATACCAGGTATGTGATGATCAAGGCCCTTCACAAAAAGAAGGACCGAACTGACTACTGCTACAACTACAGAGGAAATTCGCTTGTTGCCCACGCAGGCGGAGTTTTGTTGAAAATCGTCGCGTCCCGCCCCAGCAACTACTGCGAGACCGAGGAATTACTTCCTGAGGAATAGTGCGTCATCCGCCCCGCACGATCAACGATTGATATGTTGTTCGTCGTGCGCCGGCTGCAAGAGCCCGAACGACAGAGGAAATCCCCCCTGTACGTGTGCTTCATCGATCTGCAAAAAGCGTACGACTCTGTCGACCGAGAGCTGTTATGCGAGGTACTCACACGCTTTGGCGTACCAACCAAGATGCTGAGAATTATCCGTAATTTCCACGATGACATGCGGGCCCGCGTTCGTACTGATGACGGCGAGCACTCGGAATGGTTCGATGTCACGCAGGGGCTGCTGCAAGGCTGTGTACTATCACCGTTATTTTCCAACGTATTCTTCGCAACTGCGTCACACGTCGTACTTTTACGCTTTAGACGAAGCCGTCGTAAGGAATTTTGGTCCAACCCTGTGATGCTGGAGGAGTTCGAAAGGAGAAGCAGGAGCCGTTGGCGTGCGTGCGAAGGGCTGTATGGGGCATGTTGTACTCCGATGACGCAGGAATTGTCTCGAAGTCGGCTGAAGGGCTAGCGAAAATGACGACAGTCATCGCGACTGGTTTCGAGGCAGCAGGCCCCACGGTGTCGGAAAAGAAGACAGAGACAATGCTTGAACAACACCAGACCACACCAAACCAGACAACCCTCGCACCACCGCTCGTCATCGAAGCAGCAGGCCAGAGGTACAAGCAGACGGCCCAGCTCTTGTACCTAGGCGGCATTATCCACGAAAACGCTGACCTCTCGCTCGAAATCGACCGACGAATCCGTCTCATGCGAGCATAGCTCAAACGGTTCGGCCCGGAGTTGTGTGATAGGACGACCGCCCCCCTTAGCCTAAAAGTCCGAATGCTGAAGGCCGAGGTGATTGAGACCCTGCTGTACGGGGGTGTGACGGGGACCCTCAGAGCGGAACACTTTGCCAAGCTTCGAACGGCTCACCACCAAGTGTTGTTGCGAGGCATTGGCTTCCAGCGCCGACTTCGTACTGGCCATGCCACCCTCTCGTACGCGAAGGCCCTCAAGATGACACGTTGCGAGAGTATCCAAACGACCATTCGTAAACGGCGGCTCTTCTTTGCATTAGGACGTGGCACGGCAAAGCAGGAAGCGATTGCCCAGTCGGGTAATGCTCGGGGCGATGGCTGGTGGGGAGAAACCCGAGACCAGCCGGACAGTGTAAGATTTGGTGCAGATGTAATAGTCGAAGACCGTAGGGAGTTCCGAGCGACCGAAGGGTCAACTGAACTTTCCCCCTTGGTGTTTGGACTTGGGACCGCGTTGTCGTCCACTGCAGCAAAAAAGGCGGGGAAGTGGTACCGGGGGATCTGTCACAGAGTCGAGCGGTGCGCGTGTCATGTATGATGGCGTAGTATCGTTGGGCTCTCCGGCCGATGTAGCTCATGTTCCTCGAAAGGATGCTCAGATATATTCCCACTCTAAAACCATCATGTATTACTTCGTTTAGGCCGTCTGACACTCATTCACACGCTAAAGCTCTTTCAGTTTGCTGCAAAGACTGCCACCTGCATTCCCGTGGTTCCACCCCGCTTACGGAACGTACGCCTGATCCATCTCACAGTTGTCTCAGTCGTTAGTCGTTAGGTGTAGGGGCACACTGCCGGCCACGGGACGAACTGTAAGAAGCTGAAGGGGTGGAGGAAGGTAGTGACCGTCTGCTCACATCCCCACAGTCTCCGGGTTCAACTCGAAGTATCCCCTTTTCCTACATGCCGTGTCCACTTTTGGAAACCCCTCGGATCCTTGGATTACCACCGTAACATCCTCCCCAGCTGGTTTAGCCGGACAAGGCAAGCCACGCGATATCCCAGACGGTGGACCCGAGGTAATCTATGCCAACTAAACTGAGGGAAGAAAACCCGGCCCATTTTTCTTCAGATAGGAAAGCCCACCCCTAGTGTGCACACTACATGCGTCGCCTTGCACGCTAACGCGGCGTACACTGTTACGCCCGCTCCAACTTCGTCTCCGAATGCTTGCCTGACCCCTAAACTCGCTACGGTTCCCCCGATTTACAGTCCTGGTGCCACCTAAAACCATTGTGCCAATCGGTAGGAAATATCACAATCGGCGCGCCTCCAAGATGAAAACTAGGCAAAAAAAGAATGTCAGAGATCGCCAGGAACCCCATTCCTTCGGACAATAGTTTCCTATTGCCCCCTACTCCCGCCATAGATACACAGATCGCGACGGTAATGCGAGATGGGCTGCCGAGCTAAGCGGGTCAGTTTTCTCAAGTGCCGCTGGCCTACAACAACGCACCCAGCGGCGTCCCGCTCATCCTCCCCAGCTTAGAACAAGCGCTTCGAGAATCGCCACTCCGGAGCAATAGCCGTAGGCACTCCTCACCCATCAATCCCTCCCGAATTAAACGCCATAGACCTGCCCGGGCCGCCCCGCGCGCCCCTTGCCGCCCTCGACCGGCTAGATGACTTTCGTGCCGATCGGGAACCTTCTCCGCGCCTCCTTTCTCCTCAGCGAGGGGTGTCTCCTCGCCCCCCTCGTCTCGGGCTACGGTACGGCTCTGCTCGCTGCTCGGATCGTACAAGTTCCACAACGCGTGCTACGTGTCCAACTGCAGCGGGGTGAAGCCGTCCAATGACTCTGCCTCCGAGACCCCGTCCGACGCCACCCCGTCGAGGTCCCGGCCGCGGTACTCCCATCTCGCGACCCGGTCGCGTTGACAAACCCGCCTACTGTCCAGAAGCGTGTACGTTGGTGCTGCTGTAGTCGAGTGCCCTCCGAGCCCTGGTCCGCTCCCCACGCCATCTGCGCGAACTCATCCTCCTTGGAGTGGCGGAAATCGGACAGCCTGATGTACAATGGCTTCAGCGGTGCAGCGGAGACCGTCCTGGAGCGCGTCGTCCTGCCTTCCATCTCGATGACGACGCTCAGGCCCTCGATCACCACCTCCACCACCTTCACGGACCAGTCCAATGTTCATGGACCAGTTTAGGCCCCATACCCTGCCGGTGGAGCGAGCTGTCGCTCTCCATCGCCAGGACGATATCGCCCGTCACGACCCGAGCGCCTGCCGACGGCCACTGAATCGATGCGTTGCAACGTTGTCGCGCCTTCTCCCTGCCTTCGTGTATCCTCTAGAGTGCCTCCCGAGGCCTCCGTGTCATCTATCAGAGGCACTAACATATCGAGGGGCGTACGCGGGCTGCCTCGGACGTGTTGGGGATCGTCAGCAAGTCCACCTCCAGAACTTCCCACGGCTCGAGGTATCTGCCCGGCAGCAACGCTATACGCTGGCTACGCGTTCGCTTCCCACGCCGGCACCCGCACGACAAGACATACTCTCTCGCATCTCTACACCTCCCTGGCCAATGGAAGCGGTCGCGCAGTAGTGAAAGCGTCCTGCCGACCCCTGGGTGTCCGTGCTGGCCGTGTCCTGCCGTCTCACCAAGCCCGGCACGTCTCGCAATGCGTCGATAGTCCGCTCCACCACCGCTCCTTCCGACGGGTGCTCGCTATACGGCAACCCTCCCCCCCCCAGGGGGGCGCACCCGAGCTACCCCCGGGTACCGCCGAGGTCATCCCACGACCCGTTGGCACCACCACTGACGAGGTGTGTTTCTCTGCACCGCCGCCTCTCCTTGGACACTGCCCGGCCACCCCCCGTCGACGGCGGACGCGCCGACGCCGTGCGGAAAGGGGGGGGCGGGGCCGCCCGAGGTGCCCGTGGCGCTCGAGCCACGTGGTCGGTAAGCGGACGAAGCCGCACGGATGGCGTGGACGCACGCGTCGATTGCCGAAGCGCCACCGCCGGTATGCACACCCCTACCGAGGCAAGCCTCTCGTGAAACGCGAGGGTGCCCAGCTGCCTGTCAGTCAAGCCCTCTTCCCCCGGTGTCTGTAGGGAGCCGGCGCAGCGATGAGTCTGAGGGATCCTGTCAACAACGGCTCCAAGTAGCGAGGCCGCAGGGCGCTGGTGTCGTCTCGGCGTGCGTGGTTTCTGAGAGCATGGGTCGGTGTCGTGCGGCGTAATCATGGCTCTCTAAATTGAGTGGGACAAGGAACGGCTACGTGGTCAGTCCTGCCTTGCCTAACAACAGAGCGTACCCACTAACTGCTGGCGCTCGGCCCACAAGTTACTCGACGGTCGAGTCAGGTAAGAGTTAGGCGATCCGCGTCATGAAACGTCTTGGGTGCTGTGGCTGACATCATCAACGTAGAACTGCAGCTCGGGTGTCCCGGCTGCATGCTCTTAGACTCGCTAATCTAGCCATACTCACCACCCTCCTTGTGCACTACCTACGTAAGGGAGAGCACGAACATGCTGTACCCGTTGTAACATATCTACGTACAGTTATGTTAATAGGATCCTTACCCTGATCATTTCTCAACCAACTACTATTTTCTCGACCCCGAAGGCCAACCCTAAAACCGGAGTTAAGCACCCCGCATACGCTCACTCAAATATTATTACCAAAAACTACGTGCAGGTTGGTACATCTGTAGGGATTTGCACCTCATGCAGGTACCGTGTTGAAAGTAATAGTATCAAAACTAACATCGCGCACTACAAGGGAACAATATGATTATCACGCCATGGGCAGTTTCTTTGGAAATAAGGCAACGTTGCATCGCAACCGCGGCTGCCACGTTTCCAAGTTGACCCACAGCAAAATGTGGCCGTGGCTACTAGCAAACACCTCCAGGTCGATCACAAGCAACTCTGGACTCGATTGCAAAGAACCGGCGCGCCATGGTCACCCAGGAGCATGGCGTTTATTTGCCTACGGGTAAACATGGGTGTGATCACTAGCATGTTCGTTTATAAAGGATAGACCACCACTGAGCTACTCAGTCAGCGCTGACTGAGTAGCTCAGTGGTCTATCCTTTATAAAACGAACAAAAGAAGTACCTTTGGGCTCGATACGGCCTCCCGCCGATAACATCCTCCGGGGTTTATGTCTGTACTACTACAGTCTGTACGAGTAAATACAAGCGCTGAGGTCGCGGGGCCACGATATATTTGTATGAACTCCATTCAATACAACTGCAAATGAGTGAAGATGAAATAAAACCCCGAGAAATACTGCCACAGACAACGAGCAAGGAAACAACACGACGATATACGTCCCGGATGGGGGGACACAGCAGACTAGACAGCACTGCGAACGGGCAGTGCTCGGTATTGATGGAAATGGGTTCGTGTACACCAAACGAAAATCAAACGTGCACCATACCTGTGTGTAAATGAACGTTCGTACAGCATGCCGGTATAGTTGACGCATTGCAGCTCTACGTACCCTCAATTCCGTGCAGCATGCCGGTATAGGTCAGAGGAACGTACAGCACCGGACGGTGTTAACCGATTGTACAGCCTGCCGGTTCCTTGCAAAGAAACGTGACCACCTAGATCACACACGCGGCTCACGAGTTCTCCACAAGTTAGTACCTTTCTTTAGTGTTCGTACGGCCTGCCTGTACAGTAAAGTATTGTAAACTAGGTAAGCAGTGTTGAAACTGCGTGCAGCATGCCGGTATATGTCTGCGAGAAATGAAGACTAGACCGAACACGCGACAAACTAGTTATCACCCCGAAGTTGACAAAACACGCCGAGCCCTAATAATACTACTGCTGTATGGTCGATGCGTGCACGGACAAACCCCGAGGATGACTGCCTGCCTATCTACATGACCGTCAGAAATCGGTTCATTAAAACGAGCGAGCGACAGAGACCCGTACTTGCAGCAGTATGATACCTACTTACTGAGACAAGGTCTCTCGCATGTCGCCCGTTCCTGTGCGCCTGCAAGCGCTTCCGTATATGAGTGGGCATCAAGCATGGATACGAAATATGTAGCTTGTTGACGGATCTCTAGCGACGTTCATGCTGTAGGTGGTGCGGTCAGCAGCGTATCTTATATACGAGCCCTTCAGCCGACTTCGAGACAATTCCTGCGTCATCGGAGTACAATATGCCCCATACAGCCCTTCGCACGCACGCCAACGGCTCCTGCTTCTCCTTTCGAACTACTCCAGCATCACAGGGTTGGACCAAAATTCCTTACGATGGCCTCGTCTTGGCTGAAGCGTACTAGTACGACGTGTAACGCAGCTGCGAAGAATACGTTGGAAAATAACGGTGATAGTACACAGCCTTGCAGCAGCCCCTGCGTGACATCAAACCATTCCGAGTGCTCGCCGTCATCAGGGAACGCGGGCCCGCATGCTATCGTGGAAATTACGGATAATTCTCAGCATCTTGGTTGGTACGCCAAAGCGTGTGAGTACCTCCCATAACAGCTCTTGGTCGACAGAGTCGTACGCTTTTTGCAGATCGATGAAGCACACGTACAGGGGGAATTTCCTCTGTCGTTCGGGCTCTTGCAGCCGGCGCACGACGAACAACATATCAATCGTTGATCGTGCGGGGCGGATGACGCACTATTCCTCAGGAATTAATTCCTCGGTCTCGCAGTAGTAGTTGCTGAGGCGGGACGCGACGATTTTCAACAAAACTCCGACCCGTGCTTGCAACAGTGTGATACCTACTTGCTGAGATAAGGTATCTCCCATGCTGCGGGCTCCTGTGCACCTGCAAGCGCTTCCATATACGAGTGGGCGTCAAGCATGGAAACGAAATATGTAGCTTGTTGACGGATCTAGCGACGTTCATGCGGTAGGTGGTGCCGTCAGCAGCGTATCTTATTATTCGTCTCTTCTCGTCCCCCCTGCCTCTCTCTGCGGACCCTCTGGCGAGCAGACTGGCGGTACGGCCTTTCACCGTTTTTTCTCACCTCCATGCCTTTTCGCCTCTGTCCCTCGCTGGCGTACGAAGGGGGCTGATCTCATGCCCCCTGTGCGAGTATTGCCTCGCCTTGTTGCTGGCTAGCGCAATAGGTATTTTGTTGTATAACTTGCTGGTGTGTTTATTACGATGCCTGTTTTACTAATGAGCGTGTGGTTCACCGCTCGGGTGCTGTGTTTGCTCTATGCTTTATACCCGGTATGTATGATTTAGTGTGATCCATATGGGGGACATTATTTCAGCTAGCGGGGCGTCGCGACTAGCCCCCAATCCCTCGCCTGAGTTTGCAAAGCTCCAATGTGACAAGGGGTGGGCGCTGCGCACTAGGAACAGACTATGTGCCGCGGCAGACTTCAGGATACTCCATCCACTAAACAGACCTGCCTTAAACACATGAAAGGAGTGTGTGGGGCTACTACACTCACGCATACCGAAGCTCAGCAGAGGACAGACTCTGCTAAACGAGGCGTAAGCCACCACCCCTCGCGGGGGGACGGACTCAGGTCTCGTTCACCCACACTAAAGCTCCCACGGCGTGCAGTCGCAAGACCTACGCGGTGTCCGCCCCGAGATCACAAAAAGAGCCTGAGAGGGATGGAACTACTGCTATGGGAGTTAGTTGACGTTTGCTAGTTGAGGGCGAGGACTGAATAACATAAAACAACGAGCCTGATTATGATAGTGGAGAGTTAAGACTGCTCTGGCTCCTGCCACACTTGGATTTGTCTCCTTCATCCTGTAATACACTACCTGGCATTATTCGGCTTCACTGATCCCGTGCATTAGTTACAAGGAGGTGTTTGTTTCCCTATCCGAAGCATGGGTGCCGGATGCCGGCACCCATGCGGAGCCCTTGTAATCTCTCACAAAGACTTCGTCGACGAGCTGAGCTGCGCGATCTTGACTAATGGTTCGAACAGGCAGGTCAACAGAATCTTCACCAGCGCAAATCTGATGGGATCTGCAGCATCTAGATGAAAATGGTTGGCCCTCTATTGTAAGACTTGGTTTGGGTCGTACGTCAGGCGACTGACTACCGTCACCACTTTTCGTAGCCCGACAGCCCAAGACCATTCCAAATACACCACTGTAGAGCAGGGCAATCGTTGTCCTGCTGCTGCTCCTTAGGTGCTACCACTTAAGTCTTAGTAGCTTTTGTAGTTTTGCGTTGTTGGCGTAATAATGGTGAAACCTGGTGCATGATAGAGCAGCGCGGAGACTAGACTCGCCAAACAAGGACCCGACGGTCGCGAGCGAACGATCGACGGTCGCCACTATTCCCCCCGTAGAAATACGTGCGCACGCTCGTTGTATGTAGTGTGTTGTCGCACGTATGACCCCTGGTACCTGGTATGTGATAAAGCAGCACTGCAAGAAGAATATATAGTAGAACCTGCGGAACGGAAAAAGGACGTGTATGATTTATTACATGGCGGAATGATGGTGCCAACCAAAAAAGGCGTCCAGTATGTCACACGGCAGTACAAGCTGCAAGAAGACTCGTAGTAATACTTTCATAAAAAGAAAAACCAGGAAACTCAGGAAGAAGAGCAGAGGAGGAGATTGCATGGCAAATCCTGGCGGTGTTTCGCGTGCGAGCGTTCACAGCTAGCAGCGGCAAGTAAGTGGAGCAAGCAAGTGGAGCGGCCGACAAATTGCAGGAAGAAGTGCAACGTCGTAACCCAACAACAACAACAGCTCACACCAACACAAAACACATCGAATTTCGGACCACACTGGTCTTGTGTTTCCGGTCCTGCCTGTGTTGTCGTGTTCTCGTACGCGGTACGCTGACACTTCACCTGCTTGCCACTTGAATTTGCGATTTAGTTTTTTATGTTTGGTCTTCCTCTGTCTCACGGTGTGTGACCACAGAATCATCAGTATCTTTCTCTCTAGGATAGGGAATCAGGACGTACACTGGGTGTGCTGATGAAGCTAGGTAGAAACTGAAAGGACGATTTAATGTGAAGACAACAACTAACTGTAGCACGAGTTCGAGTCTCGCCGAGCTCCTTAATTTGTTTGTTTGTTCTTTTACAATAATAATGAAGGAAAAAGGGATCGTCTCCGAGTACCTTCGCAATAATAACGGGATCAAGACCCGCGAAAATGGGGGGAGTCGTCTCCAAGAGTTGGGGTCAGAAAATCGAGTTAGTTGACGTACTCTCCATTCTTATTTACAGCAGTTTTTTATTATTCTTATTTTATTCTCTGGCGGATTGGTAAAAATCAAGCTTATTAATTAAGCTCACCACACTTCCACGTCCCAATTTCGTGTCGTGCGTCACGTCAACCTATAGCTAGCTCCCGATGCAACATCAGCACAGACAGGCAGGCTGTTGTTGCTACTGGCGCTTGGGCACGTTGCCCGGACCTGACCTGACCCCCGAGAGGGGCAGGTGCGGTGAAGATATAGCCACCTGGGAGAGTCATATCTCCCGGGTAGTGTGGGGCATGCGCGAGCTCACCCACTACTTGAAACCAAAAACCAAAAGCCAAGGCTATGAGGCCTTCCCGCCGGACTTGGTCCAGGTACGGTCCAACCTATCTACCCGTTGGGGCGTGGTTTTTGGGATTTAGTCCAGACAGAAAGAAACCTATCAGGGACGCAAACTCTTAGGAACAGCACAGGAAACGCCAGTAGTAGTAGTGAGTGAGTTTTTTTTTGTTACTGGCAACGAACGGAGAACCAAAGCGTCAACTCTTTCGAAGGGGCTTTCCTGTCGTTGGCATTCTACTTTTCAGCCTCTATTATCTTGGTTATTGATTCCATCTGGTCAACTCGTTTGTCGAGCATTTTCCGGTGCTTGGGTGGCCAGACGCTTTCATTTATTTGGTTCAATTCAAGCGTGCGTGTTCCGAACACGGGTCATTCGACAGAAAACGGTACACATTCAGTGTGGCGTTTCGCGCCAGTTCATGGTACAGTGGGAGACCCGCCACGTGGTGCGTCTTACTAGGCAGCACAGAAAGCCGGCAGATGGTTCCGACGGGTCGAGAAAGGGGCGGAGGCCTTCATGCGGAAATGGCATACAGATGAGAAGGAGGCATCGGCAGAACGGCATAGAATAGCTGCAACAACGACCACAGCCGTTGACGCCAACGCGAGTGCGCAGAATGGCAGGGAAGAGGGGGGGGGCGAAAGGGGGACGAGGGGGAATGGCGGGGGGGGGGGGGGGGAGGCGGTCTGCCCAACAGACTGAAGCCTGGTTATGGCCATCATCGTCATGATGCACTCCTTCCTTTGGGACCCAAATAACTAGCATGGTGCCATCTGGGCAACTTTGCGTGTCTGTATGCTCCAGTGCCTGCCTTTCGTATTTTCTTTCCCCCCCGCCCGTGATTATCGCTTTTTTGCCCCTTCTTTTTTTTCATTTTTCTTTCATTCCCGTTTGTACCTCTTTGTGTCTTTGTTAGTATGGTCCGTTTCGCCTTTTTTTGCGTTTTTGCTATCTGCTTCTGTTTTTGTTTTGTTTTTTGTTTTTTTGCTTCGCTTCATCGTCTTTTTTTAGGTTTTTGTCTGCTATTAATAGTCTCCTTTTTGCTTCCCTGGTGTCCGCAGTGGTGGAGTGCGTATGCTTGTTTTTTGTTTTTGCCTCTGTTTTTACTTGAGGTATTTCTTCCACTCCAGAGTTATTGGAGCCTGTCAACAACAACAACTACGTAGGCAGCGGCAAAAAGGGCACCGCTGCATATATCTTACGGTGAACACCAACAACATGCCTGACTGATAAGATAGAAAGCAGTGTACGAATTGTGAGTTTTTTTTCAGTCACGCCGTGAGCTGCCGATACAAGGGGAGCTTTCCGCGGCGAAACGCCCCCGGCAAATACACTACAGCAAGCAGTAGTAACTGTTTTCCGTCAAAAATCGCGAAATCTGCGGACCTGACTCATTTTGACTTTTTCGGTGCAGAATATCCCCGTGATAAAACCGGGCAACTCGAGAAGGTGATGGTAGTGGTAGTAGTATTAATACTGTTAAACCCTGTCAGAACTCCGGTCCCGTTTTGGGGACAAACCACTCAAATTCCATGTAATTTGTCCCCAATTGTCCCCGAAAACGAGACTCCCAGTGCTAAAAGGGTTATAAGTGTGATGGCGTGTTTTCTTCCTCCTCTTCTTTAATTACCCGGCAGTCAACCGATGCCGGGATAACATGTACGAGGTATCATACGTACATACGTCACACAGGAAGGAATGGAAAAAAAAAAAAAAGAAGAAAAAAAAAAAACGAATGCAGGAATCACACCGTCCGTCCCCCGGCGAAACAAAACAAAAAAGGCGGGTGCGGGGGCTTCGTTGCCAAATCGCCGCCTCTCCCCTTCCCCGTCTCTTGCTATATATTGGAGACCGCAGTTTGACCGCCCCCGAACAAAAACTAGTATGTTAGGAGACAGCGGTCTAACCGCTTGACGCCATTTGACAGCCCGGCGCGGTTTGACCGCTTGACGCAATTTGACAGCTTGACGCGATTTGACCGCTTGACTGACAGCCCCCGTACACTAAAACTAGTATAATTAGGCCAAAAGAGGCCTTGACGCGTCCAAAAAAGACCAGTCTCCCTACCACATTTGCTGACCCTTGACACTGCACAACTACTCGGGCCGTACCGAAAGCCAATGCACCCCGAAACCGAAACACCAGACACCTCGCACTACTATTCCCACGCTCCCCTCCACTCCCATTACCATTGCCACCACCGCCTCCACCACCACCGGAATAAAAACAAAGGGTATTTTTCTTCCATCTCTCTCCATTCCCACCATCACCGCAACGAAAAAAAAAAAAAAACAACAACAACAAAAAACAACAACAACAACAACAACAATCTTGTTTTTTGTCATCATCTCTCTCGTCTCCATTTATTTTTCAACTCCAGCACAGCAGTCATGTCAAGTATGCCGTGTGCCGGCAGTGAGTTCTGCTCCCCTAAAATGGAACGACGCGCCTCACTCGAGGCCGTCTCGTTGCGCCGGGGTGGCCAAAACCTTTTTTTTCCCCCGTGTTTTTGGTCACAAAACATTTTTTTTTTTTCCCACCGCAAAACGTACATACACTACGTTTGCGGCAGCATCTCCACCCATCCACCCGTCACCCTATGTATATCCAGTACCCACAGACCGTAGCATACATCGTGCAGGGTTCTAGGTTACAACAAGGATAGGCGGCGTGCCACCGAGATGAGGCGTGCGTGCTAGCGGGCACTCTTGCAACGAAGGGACGAGGCAAACAACACACCGTACAGCAGAAGCGGCGGCTGGCTTGGCCCTCACAGAACAGAAAAGAAAAAAAAAAAAAAAAAAAAAAAAGCGAATAAGCGAACAAGCGCGGGAAACAAAAATAAATAAACGAACGCAGCGGGGGAACGAAAGCGCTTGAAAAGAGTCGGAACGCTCGAGAACGAAAACGCTCGAGAAACGAAAAAACTCTTGAAGTGAAACGCCTCATTACCACTCGCTTCGGGCCCAGCAAAAATACTCAAAAGAGATAAATCCAAATCCCGACTGTCAACTCACAGGGTTTCTTTTCGTCTCATTTCCACAAGGAAAGCGATATTAAGGGAGAAAGCAATATTCAACGCTCCCCCCCCCCCTCCCCCCCCCGCCCCCCCCCCGCTAGCCCCCGACAAATACATCTACGAAACCCTCGCGTCACCCAGCTCGCTATGCATCCCAACCGTCGGCCCGTCGTCCAGCTTCAAGTTGGGCGAGCAAAGCCCCATCGGGACTCCCGACTCGATTCCAGGAAAACAGTGTACACTAGCCAACAAACATCCCCCCTTCCTCAACGGCAGGCGACGCCCAAAAATAAAGTACTCGGCGGGGGGGGGGGGGGGGGGGGGCGGGGGGTATCATGCATGGCCGTAGCCGTACGGAGGGAGTCGGGGTTAAACAGGGGAGTGAGGGGGGGGGGAGGGGGGGGGGGAGGGGGGGGGGGGGGGGGTACTTATTTGTTGCTTGCCTTAGTCACTCGACTCATTGACCATGCATCCCTTTCCAGACGGAGAAAAAAGAGATGAAGGAACCTAGGAAGGCTATTACGGGGGGCCATAATTAATAGGACCAAATATTGTTAGTAGAAATGGTGAAATATATAGGTTTTATTGTATACCACAGGTCCTATTAACTATGGCCCCCCGTAATGCGTAGACCAGAAGGAGCGAGCGAAAGGAGAACGAGAAGGAGAAGAACAAGAACGAAAACAAGAACGAAAACAAGAACCAGCACAAAAACAAGAAAAAAAAAGAAAAAAACACGCACACACACACTACACACCACCCCCCCCCGTGTCTTCCAACAGCGTCCTTTGTTTCGTCGGCCATTTTTGTCAAAAGGTCCAGATCGCTCCTCCACCAGCCCGTGCGTCTGTCTCGTCTCGCCTTCCTTGTTCCCTCCTAGCCCTCTGCTCGCGCATTCCGAGTCCCTTCATTTTCTAGGCGCCGCATGCGCCGACGTTTCTAGTTTTCATCGCGGCCGCACTTGACCGCGTCCCTTCTCTCCACCCACACGCACACACACGCACACACACCCCACCCTCCCCTCCTCTCCCCCGCCCTCCGTCGGACCCGTCTGCTCATCGCATCACGCCATCATGCCTGCGACTGCTGTCTTCCCCCTCCCATACCCGCGTTAGACACGGACATGCTGCGCATTCATTGGATCACCGAAAAGGGGTACAAAGTTGCAGTGCGCACACGGGGGTACAGGGTACAGGGTGGGGTGGGAGACAACAAGGGGGTACAAAAGTACAGTGAGCACGAGGGGGTACAAAGTACAGTGGGCACAGGGGCGTACAGGGTGCAGCGGGGGTGGGGGGGGAGGGGGGGGGGGGGGGGGGGGGGGGAGGGTACAACAACGGGGTACAATGTACAGAGGGCACAACAAGGGAGCACAGGGCGAAAGGGATGAAGAGATAGCGACATGAGGAAAACGAAAAGAAAAATTACGAAAGGGCAAAGTCGGAAAAATCACACACATCCACGCCGCGGGGACAGGGGACGGATAAATGAAGAGGGAACGGGAGACACACCGTACAAAAACCATATATACAGGAAAAAAGGGCCGCGTACGTGGACCTCCAGGCGGAGACGTGGGGCGCATAACGCATGACATGGGCGGCGGCGGCGGGTGGGGGGGGGGGGGGGGGGGGGGGCGCTCACCTACGATCCCCTATATTCCGAAAGAGACAATAAATAGCCCTGCCGCGTACCTGGGTCTCGTAAGCGATCGTCGTCGGACTGAGAATGGCGCAACACCGGCAACGTGTTTTTAGTCGCTCCCCCCCCTACCATCCCCCCACGATAAAGCAGGGTTGTTCGTGGGTAAGGTCAAACAAACCTCGCGGTTCGGGTCGGGTCGGGTATGGTATAGGTGTGACCTGGCCCGACCCGCGATTTTTTTGAAAACCTCCTCACCCGATCCGACCCGACCCGACCCGTGATATTGTGGAAACCTTTTGACCCGACACGCGGGTCGGGTCTCGCGGAGAAAGGGAGGAAACTGATGTCGAATCGCCGCGGCAAGACAAACCTATGTACATATACTCCCTTTACTTGTACACAATCCCAACTCGTGGCCGGGGCAACGCGTAACCCCTTGCAAGCACAACGTAGGTATGCCCACGCCCACGCCCACGCCCACGCGCACGCACACGCCCACGCGAACGCACGCGCACGCCCACGCACACACACCCCTGATTTCCACAGCTGGCGTATATACTTGATAGCCCCATCAAGGGCTCCTTAGCTACTTACACACACTTACACCAGATTAAAAAAGAAAAATCGACTTGAGCGTGCTCGGTTGGTACATCCCCTGGCACCTCAAGATGCTCCCACTTGGACACCGCCTCCTTATATTCCTTGCCGGCGAGAGTCTTTTTTTCGCTTTTTTGTTTCCCTTATTTCATCTTTGTGTGCGTACGTGTGCCCGCCGAGACCACGGCACCGCGGGCGAGCGCGGCGCCATCGCGGGTGTCGGCGGGCGCCGGCGGGTAGAGGTGGGGTTAGAAGGAGCGTGTGCCCGCCGATATCGTGGCTAGGCGCCGCGTGCGGATCGAGACACGGGGGGGGGGGGGGCATGAATGGTCTCTTGTCTGGCATCCTGACGTCGGATTGAAGACAAACATGTACGAATCCGTAAGGGTCGTTCGGGGTCGCACAAATAGATTCAAGCGGGTACTTTTCGTGGTGACACAGAGGCTGAATTTCACAGAGAGAGCATCGCAGTCTGAGCGCCGGCATTGTCAAGCTGGCGAACGAGGGCCACGGTGAGCACCGAGCTACAGGCGAGGCGCACTGGGGCAGAGAAGGAGGAAAGCTGTACCCGGACCGAATCGGTGGCGAGAAGGCCGCGAGAGGGACGGGTGGGGTACAAGGCTGAGAGGAGCTCTGGAGTCTGATTTTGTTTTATTGACCGGTGCAAAGGTGTTCCAATCAGGCGAGAAATAGCTACATCAGAGGGGACGGGGGACGGGGGACGGGGGGGTTATTTTTCCAATTTTTTGTTTCATTTTTATTGTTTTTGCGGTGCTGTGCCATGCGGTGCTTTCTCCTTCGTGCAAATCAAAAGAAGAAAAAAAAAGTAAAAAGCATGCGGCGTTCGGGCTGTTTCCCAGGATGGAGCATGAAGCTCTCGGCATTCGCAAGTGACCTGTTTGCAACAAATTTACTCGGACCGTCTGTTCCGTTCCGTTCTTCCTCGTCACCGAGCGCAGCCGGCGGAACCGCCCGCGACGCGAAGCGCCTTGTACATACCTACGCCCTCCGGGAGGCCATATAAAACTCTTTTCCTTGTACGCGCGATCGAATGCATCACGCGCCAGCCCGCAAAGATGGGAGTTTCGACGAAACCCCCATCTACCAGCCGAGGCGTGCCTACCCTTTCCAACTGCAGCCCCCCTGTGCGGTTACCAAGAAGGATGTCTATTTGCATCTGGGGTCAGTCCGTCGGCTGGCCAGTCGGTCGCGTCGATCCCCTCGGCGCGGGGTGCATAAAACAGCACCCGGCATCTGATTAATATCTGTCGCTAGCAACTCACGTAAACACGATATCTGTAAAAACGTCAATTTTTGTGCGTTGGTGCAAGACCCCTGCCGGCCGGTCCCTTTGACGAGGTGAAAAGCTCAAGAAAAAAAAAAAAAAGCCCCTAGTAAAAATAGTACGTGCCGTCTTTTGATGCATTCGCTCCCAAATACTATACCTCGCGTGTGAAGGCCCCTGCCCCGGCCCCTGCCCTTGTCCGTGACCACCACCACCACCGCCGCCTCCTTGGT